>OY740782.1:93149387-94349387 GCA_963514005.1 Raja brachyura
GCTGTATACCTTGACAACCTTCCTCACAGCCCACGACCCTAATAAACTTGGGGCCATCTGCAAACTTACTAACCACACCCATCTACCTTTGCGTCCAAGTCATTTATATACATCACAGACAGCAAAGGTCCTCGCACAGATCCCTGCGGAACTCCACTGGTCACAGGCCTCAGCATAAATATTCACCACAGCCCTCCGATCTTTATCAATAAGCTAGTTCTGAATCCATGCGACCAAGTCACTAATAATCCTGTGCATCTTAATCTCCTGGAAATACAGTACCTAGGCATTTGTATGCAACGTCCCTGACTACAGTCTACGAGTGTGGTCTACACCCAAATTCTATTTAGGTAAAGCATAAAAGCTAAAACGGTACATTTTCCCAAATTTTTAGTTTAGTTTAGAGATACATTGCGGAAACAGGCCCTTCAGCCCACCGAGTCCGCACCGACCAGCAATCCCTGCACGCTAACACTATCCTACACATACAAAGGAGGTTGGACAGACTTGAATTGTTTTCTCTAGAGCACCAGAGGTTGATGGAAGACCTGGTATTGGCAATATAAAATTATGTGAGGCATTGATAGGGAAGAGACTTTTTTCCCCAGGGTGGAAATTTCAAAGACTGGAAAGTGTAGCTTCAAAGTGAGAGGAGCAAAGTTTAACGGAGATGTACAGTGCACATGTTTTTTTTCCACAGAGGTTAGTGGTTGTCTGGTATTAGCTGCCGCAGGTGGTGGTGGTAGCAGATGTGGTGATGGTATTTAAGAGGCTTTTGGATGGGCATATGGAAATGCTGGGACTGGTATATGTCATGTGCAGGCAGATGGCATTAGTTTATCTTGGCATTATGTTCAGCACAACATCGTGGGCCAAAGGATCTGTTCCTGTGCTGTACTTTTCTATGTTCTACGTTCTGTGTTCTTACTGCTAGCATTGAACAGGAGGTACAGAAGCCAATAAAGAGCAGCTAATGTGCTAATGATGAGAGAAAAACTAGGCAATTTCACAGACAGGACAAGCAGTAGAAATGATCTATCCTGACAAGAACAGAGAAATGGAGTTACCTGAAGTTACAGAATTTGATATGGAACCTGGGAGGCTGCAAAATGCCCATTTGGAAGATGAGATGCTGTTCCTCAGGTCTACACCCGGCCTTATTATAAAATAGCAGACAGATTGTTCAAAATGGGTGTGGGATGAAGAATTAATTTGCCAATAGGGAGACCTGATGCCCCAGGGGCAGGGGGCAAGCTCCAGGGGCATCTCATCTCATCTATCTCCTGAACAGTCTTGGATGAAGGGCCCAGAGTGGAACAGAGACACCAAGAGGTACAAGTATAGAGTTGACAGAAAGTGTCAACTCAGTAGACATTGGTGAAGAATGTGTATGGCATGCTCACCTTCATTGGATAGGGCAATGAGACAAGAGTTGGGACATCATGTTGCAGTTCAACGTGACATTGATGAGACTGGGGCTGGAATATCATGCACAGTTCTGGTAACCACACTTAAAGAAGGATAGAAGGAGGTCATTAAGCTAGAGAGGATGCAGATTAGTTTCTCAAGCATGTTACTGGGACTAGTGGGTTTGAATTGTAAGAGGCAAATTTTTAGATAAGCTGGGACTGTTTTCCCTTGAGTGGAGGTGACTGAAAGGTTAGCTTATAGAGGCATATAAAGTCATAAGGAACATAGATTAGACTGTTCACAGTCGTTTCCTTAGTGTAGGGAAGTCTAAAACTAGATAGTATAGGTTTAAAGTGAGAGGGAAAAAAATAAAGGAGATGTGAGAGGCATATTTTACACACGAGCTGGTAGGATGGACTGCCATAGGAAGTGCAAGAGCCTGGCACATGTACAACTTTTCAAAAATACTTAGTTTGAGGGCTACGGATCAATGCAGTCAAATAGGACTAGCTCAAGAATGTATCTTGGCTGGCATTGACAAGTTGGGCTAACGGGCCTGCTTCCATGCACCAGGCTACACACTCATCTCTCCGCTGCCTTCAGGTCGAAGGTACAGGAGCCTGAAATCTGCAACATCCAGGTTCAGGAACAGCTTCTTCCCCTCAGCCATCCGACTACTAAACCCAACTCAAACAAAAATCTGAACTTTAGTAGCCTACTGCACTTTATATGCTTATTTATGTGTGTGTGTATATATATATATATATATATATATATATATATACCAATGTATATATTTATATATATATATATATATAAATATATACATTGGTATATGGACACACTGATCTGTTCTGTATTTACTTATGCCTACAATATTCTGTTGTGCTGAAGCAAAGCAAGAATTTCATTGTCCTATCTGGGACATATCACAATAAACTCTCATGAACTTGAATTTGAATAACTCTATGAAACTATATGACTGTAGGAAGGACAATCAGATCCTTTCTCAGAGATTTACATTAATACACATGACAGTAAATGTAACCCAAATCAATATCGCGCATCGTATGTCACAAACATATATAAAAGTTGATTTCACATTTACGTTTAAAGTGATCATTAAATTATTTGGACTTCAAAGGTTCAGATGTGTACTTCAGCCCTTTGAAAAAACTTAAAACAGAATTTAAAGAATGTAAGCTGGAGAAAATGTTGTTGTGAAATATGATGATAGTGAAGCAATAGCTTTTGAAAGTTCCAAGTATATTCAGTTTGTGACCTTTCCCACAGTCATGGAATTCACCTGCTCGATTACAAGGTGCAGCTTTGTGTTTCGCAACCAGTTCTTTGTTCGGTAAGGAATTACTCACAGTCTTTAGGTATACGTGTACTTTATGCATTGGCCTGATATGCTAGTAGCTAACATTTCTTTGTAAAAACTTAATTCCCAAAACTCGTATTATAGATGATTGTGTTTTGACACGTCTTCCAGTATCTGATGAATTATTGATTCTAGCAATAGAAGAATTTACGGTAGTTTAAAGATACAGCTTTATCGGCCCATCAAGTCCAAGCTAACAATCGATCTTCCCATTGACATTTGTTCAATGTTATCCCACTTACCCATCCATTCCCTACACATTAGGGGCAATATTACAAAGGCGCGAGATAAATGCTCAGCTTAATGTGGTTTATATCAATGATTTGGATGAGAATGTACAAGGCAGAATTTGTGAGTTTGCAGTTGACACTAAAGAGGATGGTATTGTAGATAACAAAGATTGTTATCAACATTTACAGCAGGAACTTGATCACTTGTGAAAATAGGCTGAGGAGTGATTAATGTAGTTTAATGCAGATAAGTGTGAGGTGTTGCATTTTGGGAAGTGAAATTAGGGAAGGCCCTTCACAGTGCATCACAGGGCCCTGGGGAGTGTTGTGGAGTAGAGGGATCAATGAGTGCAAGTACACAGTTCCTTGAAAGTGGTGTCACAGGCAGATAGGGTGGTCAAGAAGGCTATTGGCACATTAGCGTTCATCAGTCATGGAAGTCAGTATAAAAGGTAGGATGTTATGTTACAGATGTACAAGATATTGGTGAGGCCAAATTTGGAGTATTGTGTTCAGTTCTGGACACCCTATTATAGGAAAGGTATCGTTAAGCTGGAAGGGTGCAGAGAAGATTTACGAGAAGGTTAGGCAGGCTAGGACTTCATTCCTTGGAACGCAGGAGGATGAGGGGTGATCTTATAGAGGTGTATAAGATCATGAGGGTAATAATAGGGTAGATGCACAGGGCCTTTTCCCAGAGTGGGGCATTCAAGAACCAGAAGACTTAGGTTGAAGGTGAGAGGAGACAAATTTCATAGGAACCCGAGGGGCAACTTTTTCACAGAGGGTGGTGGGTATATAGAACAAGCTGCAAGAGGCAGCTTGAGGCAGGGGCCATAACAACATTTAAAAGACATGCAGACAGGTATCTGGATAGGAAAGGATTAGAGGGATATGGGCCAAACATGGGGAGGTGGTTCAAGTGTGGATGGGGCATATTGGTCAACTTGTGAAAATTGTGCCGAAGGGCCTGTTTCCATGTTCTATGATGCTTAGATTTGATTACCTGATTTTTGTTGATACCTGTATTGAATTGAATTGAATTGAATTGAATTGAATTGAATTGAATTGAATTGAATTCCTTTATTGTCATTCCGACCTTTCGGTCTGAACGAAATTACGTGCCTGCAGTCATACATATATAAAAATAACAATACCGTACAATAAACACAAAATTAACATCCACCACAGTGAGTTCACCAAACCTCCTCACTGTGGTGGAAGGCAAAAGTCTTAGGGTCACTGTCTTTCTCCCCTCCTTATTCTCCCTCTGCGCTGAGGAGATCCAGGCCTCCGCCACCGCTGACGCCGGAACACCGCCACAGGCTCGCCGCTGGAACACCGCCACAGGGCCCGCCGCTGGAACACCGCCACAGGGCCCGCCGCTGGAACACCGCCACAGGGCCCGCCGCTGGAACGTCGCTGGAGCACCGCAGCTCCCGAGACCCAGGTCGCCGCTGGAGCACCACAGCTCCCGAATCCCAGGCCGCCGCTGGAGCACCGCAGCTCAGAGGGAACCAGGCCGCCGCTGGAGCACCGCAGCTCTCGAACCCCAGGCCGCCGCTGGAGCACCGCAGCTCTCGAATCCCAGGCCGCCGCTGGAGCACCGCAGCTCTCGAATCCCAGGCCGCCGCTGAAGCACCGCAGCTCAGAGGGAACCAGGCCGCCGCTGGAGCACCACAGCTCCCGAATCCCAGGCCGCCGCTGGAGCACCGCAGCTCAGAGGGAACCAGGCCGCCGCTGGAGCACCACAGCTCAGAGGGAACCAGGCCGCCGCTGGAGCACCGCAGCTCAGAGGGAACCAGGCCGCCGCTGGAGCACCGCAGCTCAGAGGGAACCAGGCCGCCGCCGGAGCACCGCAGCTCCCGAATCCCATGTCGCCGCTGGAGCACCGCAGCTCAAAGGGAACCAGGCCGCCGCTGGAGCACCGCAGCTCCAGAAGCCCAGGTTGCCGCCGGAAGCAGGTCGCCGCTGAAGCTCTGAAGGCCGTGCCGCCGCCGCTGGAAGCTGGAAGGCCGTCACCAGGGCCTCAGCACAGACGGAGACGGTGTCGGGGGACACGACAGGTAAAGTCGCATCCCCCCGAAGGGAGAGACTAAAACCCCGTTTCTCCCCCCCTCCCCCCCCCCTCCCCCCCACACACACACACAACCCAACAAACCAAAAATAAACACCAAAAACAGGGACGAGGGCAAAAATAAAATAAAAGACAGACGGACTGCAGGCGAGCCGCAGCTGACACTTCTGTATCAAAAAGTTTCCAAAAACAGAAACTCTACTACAATAAAGATAATTAAATTAATCTCCAAATATTTTTAATTCACATTCTTTGCTAAATAGATTATCACATGACCCATCAGTGTATCTCCATCTTCTGAACTCTACATCTGCCCTTCTCTCTACCTTTTGCAGATGCTGGTTTACACCAAAGTTAGATACAAAATGCTGGAGTAACTCTTTCTGAGACACTCGACCTTTGACCTGAAACACCACCCATTCCTTCTCTCCAGAGATGATGCCTGGCCCACTGAGTTATTCCAGCATTTTGTGTTTATCTTAGAGTTATGAGCTAATTGTGGACTACTTTATATTACTTTATGCATCGAGTATAAGATAGTTCAAATCATCAGTCACATAAATTTTCATGAACAGATATTAAATAAATTACTAAATACTGGAGTAATGGAAGTGACTTAGAAAGCTTAAGAATATCACTTGGCATGCCACGGCGTTTCATGAGAAACCTCATTATATCTTAAACTTACACCAGCTTCTGACTGAAAAAGACCCAAAATTCTGGTGCATCGCAGCAGGTCAGACAGCATCACTGGAGAACATGGATAGGTGACATTTCGGGTCGGGACCCTTCCTCAGACTGATTGTTGGAGAAGAAAGAAAGCTGGAAGAGGGGAGGGGCAGGACCAAGTCTGGCAGGAAATAGGTTGACACAGGTTTGGGGGTATTTTGATCGGTAAATGGCAGGCAACGGCCAAGATCAAAAGACAGAAGATATGAGACACGAGGATTGAAGAGTTGTGAATTGTGAAGCTAGAGGATGGAATGTAGATGGAATGGGAGGGAGAGAATTAGATGCATCCAGGTGGGGCACATGGGAGAGTCAGGGGGGAGGAGTGGATAGGCAGGGGAGTTGGGGGGAAGAAAGCAAAGGGGGAGGATTTTGTAGTTATCTAAAATTGGGGAATTGAATGTTCATACCATTGAGTTCTAAGCTACTCAAGTGCAATATGAGGTGCTGTTCCTTCAGTTTGTCTGTGGCCTCACTCTGGCAATGGAGGATGCCCAGCACAGAAAGGTCAGTATGGCAATGGGAAGGGGAGATAAAATGGTCAGCAACCAGGATATCTCATTGGCCTTGGAGGACCGAGCGCAAGTGTTTGGTGAACCAGTTGCTGAGACAACGCCTGGTCTCGCCGATGTACAGGAGACCACATCGGGAGTACCGGATGCAGTAGTTGAGACTAACAGAGGTGTATGTGAATGTCTGCCTCTCCTGGAAAGACTGCAGGGGTCCCTGGATGGTGGTGAGGGAGGAGTTTCTGACTACAACACTATCTATGTTCCAATCAACTGCATAATTACCTAGACCAGTGAAAAGATCAGCTTCTGAGTGCGTACTGAATATCAATCAATTACATATCCTAACAGTTGCTATAATAATCCCAGTATTTTTAATATTAATTATTAAATTATTCCCTGCATTATTAATTATTCCCTGCATCTTTCCACAAGCAATTAGCATATAAACTACAAAAACCTTGGAGATAATGGGATTCTATTTCAGATCCTTTTTGTCTGGTTATTTTTGTCCTTTCTTTCAAAGTCTTCTCAAAACATATTGCTTCCTTAATTTCCTACATTGTGTCCAAAAAGCACAGCATGAGAGTTTTAACACAACAAAACCGGTGCTAGATTCAGTGCAACCACGGTTTACACCAAGTATTTTATATTCATTGAAATGAACACACTTGCCCTTGTAAGTCTTTGTGTGTAATTTGGGACAGATGGTTCTACCTTTCAAGGATATCACATCATCTCCTGGGCAGAACACAGGAAATCCTGTTTGTTTAAACTCACTTCTTGACAAAGATCCGCTCTATGATATTTGCTTCTTGATGCTCCACCCAAACATAATTGACACCCCAGTGAAAAACAGGAAAATCTTCTTATCACGTATTCCTTGCTTGTGAAGTTAGTATTTTCTCCAATGACAAGAAAAACTGAACGTTAGCCAAATTATTTACATGTAACTTTTACTAACATGGAAAAAAGACAATGGAGAATAAAATGCATACCAAACACTTTAAACACACCATTGAACCCCAAAGCTTGATCACATTCTATAATGAAGATATTTTTTGGCAAGTCTTGTTTTTCCCTTTCTTTACCACGGTATTGGGGGTTCAGTATTGATGTGGATAGAGAACTGGCTAGCAGACAGGAGGCAAAGGGTAGGAGTAAACGGGTCCTTTTCAGAATGGCAGGCAGTGACTAGTGGGGTGCCGCAAGGCTCAGTGCTGGGACCCCAGCTATTTACAATATATATTAATGATTTGGACGAGGGAATTCAATGCAACATCTCCAAATTTGCAGATGATACCAAGCTGGGGGGTATAGTTAGGTGTGAGGAGGATGCTTGGAGGCTGCAGGGTGATTTGGATAGGCTGAGTGAATGGGCAGATGCATGGCAGATGCAGTACAATGTGGATAAATGTGAGGTTATCCACTTTGGTGGCAAAAACATGAGGGTAGACTATTATCTGAATGGTGGCAGATTAGGTAAGGGGGAGATGCAACGAGACCTGGGTGTCATGGTACACCAGTCATTGAAAGTAGGCATGCAGGTGCAGCAGGCAGTGAAGAAAGCAAATGGTATGTTAGCATTCATAGCGAAAGGATTTGAGTATAGGAGCAGGGAGGTTCTACTGCAGTTGTACAGGGTTTTGGTGAGGCCACACCTGGAGTACTGCGTACAGTTTTGGTCTCCAAATCTGAGGAAAGACATCCTTGCCATAGAGGGGGTACAGAGAAGATTCACCAGACTGATTCCTGGGATGTCAGGACTTTCATATGAGGAAAGATTGGATAGACTCGGTTTGTACTCGATGGAATTTAGAAGATTGAAGGGGGATCTTATAGAAACCTACAAAATTCTTAAGGGGTTGGACAAGCTAGATGCTGGAAGATTGTTCCCGATGTTGGGGGAGTCCAGAACAAGGGGTCACAGTCTAAGGATAAGGGGGAATTCCTTTAGGACCGAAATGAGGAAAACATTCTTTACACAGAGAGTGGTGAGTCTCTGGAATTCTCTGCCACAGAAGGTAGTTGAGGCCAGTTCATTGGCTATATTTAAGAGGGCGTTAGATGTGGCACTTGTGGCTAAAGGGATCAGGGGGTATGGAGAGAAGGCAGGTACGGGATACTGAGTTGGATGATCAGCCATGATCACATTGAATGGCGGTGCAGGCTCGAAGGGCCGAATGGCCTACTCCTGCACCTATTTTCTATGTTTCTATGTTTATATCCATGCAATGTACTTCCTACCTCAGGTAAATCAGTAATAAATAGACTTGGGAATGGTTGATTTTCAATCTTTAACAGACTAGGAACCCAAATTGCAGTGTCTTATTTAAAGAGATAAAACTGAAACACCAAATGGACCAACTTCACCCTTTCAGAAGGACATTATTGCCATAGAGGGAGTGCAGAGGAGGTTCACCAGATTGACTCCTGGGATGTCAGGACTGTCTTATGAAGAAAGACTGGATAGACTCGGTTTATACTCTCTAGAATTTAGGAGATTGAGAGGGGATCTTATAGAAACTTACAAAATTCTTAAGGGGTTGGACAGGCTAGATGCAGGAAGATTGTTCCCGATGTTGGGGAGGTCCAGGACAAGGTGTCACAGCTTAAGGATAAGGGGGAAATCCTTTAGGACCGAGATGAGAAGGACTTTTTTCACACAGAGTGTGGTGGGTCTCTGGAACTCTCTGCCACAGAGGGTAGTTGAGGCCAGTTCATTGGCTATATTTAAAAGGGAGTTAGATATGGCCCTTGTGGCTAAGGAGATCAGAGGGTATGGAGAGAAGGCAGGAACAGGATACTGAGTTGGATGATCAGCCATGATCATATTGAATGGCGGTGCAGGCTCGAAGGGCCGAATGGCCTACTCCTGCACCTAATTTCTATGTTTCTATGTTTCTGTTTCTAGCCTCAGAGACACCAGTGTGTTTATAATAATGAATGTGTAAGTGCATAACGATCCTGTCATTTACTTAATTGAGAAAATAATTTGTTGGCACTTTCACCTACTAACTCACTAAATACAAAATAATTACTAAATCTATCTTTGGCTTGAAAGTGTGTGATAATGCTAACAATAATTCATCACATCCACCACTGCTTTTAAGATTCAAGATTCAATTTAATTGTCACATGTACCATTTAAGGTACAGTGAAATTTGAGTTTACGAAGTATTTAAGAAATCAATTAAAACCAAAAGGAATTAGTTATTTAGTTAAGTGTGTCAATTAATTTATTGAGTTGCACTGGGGAAGATCTTAAGCCTATCTTCTAACTTTGGCTGGATAGTTCATCTCAATAAAAGCTCTGTAATTTACTTCAGTTATACTGGATTTCAAATTTGATTCCCTTCTCCTGATCACCATGCATTGTTCTCTGTAGGAAGCATGACTTTTGTGTGTCCGAATTCATGTGTGCCTGCAAGTGTACAGAGGTGTGTAATTTAATGACATGCATACTGCAGACATCTATGTGTGTATGTGAGTGTGCCAGCTACACACTCAGAAAATTCCACAATACTTGTCAAGTTCTCTCAATAATCCACATTATCTCTGCTTAATTCCTTTATTAATTTTAGGGTTCTCTTTTTCTCATCAAAGACAATTAATTCCAAGTCAACTTCCTTAATAATAGATTTCAATATTTTCCCTACTACTGAGATCAGCCCAATTGGTGAATACTTCAGAGCTAATGTAGCTACATCAGTTAAGTGTAGCTGCATTTGTTCTGAATATTACACCAATTGTCAATTTGTGGAATTGAATCGATGGAGTTTTGGAAGGTGACAACTGTTTCTGGTGACTTTGGTGGCATTGGGGGATTTAAAAGGGACATGGGAAGTAAACCTGGTCATTGTAAGCAAGTGGGGAATTTATCGAGTACCATCCAGGTAAGTAAACCAACAGACACCGTAAAATTAAGATGAATTTAAGAATATACTGTAGCGGCGCCTGCTGGCGCACACAGGTATCAAACCAGGCGTTCGGAAGCCGCGGTCACGTGACTCTGGAGGGGCTGCTGTTTTTGCGCGGTTTCGCCTTTGCGCCACAGTTGTGTTGCTGACCACCGTTGTGGTCAGACGTGTTTGCAGAGACCTGTATGCCAAGGAGTGATTGTGTTAATAAATCAGTCAGAAAACTTGGTTGTCGTCTTTGCATCCGCCAAATTGGTGACCCCGACCTGTCTAGCCGTCGTTAGACAAGAGATCATGCAGGAGGACTACGTCTCCGCAGAATCGGCCGGCACGAGGCAGGGCTCACCGGGTTTCAAACTACATTCCTTTTGGCCAGATCAACCTCAGGTGTGGTTCGCCCATGTTGAGGCACAGTTCCATCTGCATCAGCCAATGGGGGCGCTGCAAGCCGGCAGCCCTGCCAACAGAGTGTCAGTTTTTCCTACTGTTTTAATTGTAGTGTGTTTAAATTTATGTTTTTAATGTTTCTCTGTGTGTTTTGTGTGGGGGGTGGTGTGGGGGGGTAAGGGGGAAACCGCTTCGGTCGCCACTTCCACGGAGAGGCGACTTTTTCCATGTTGCCTCCCCCGTGGTCTAACATCGAAGATGTGTGCGGCCTTTCCCGGAGACGCGTCTGGGGCTTCAGCAGCGAGCACAGCGTGGACTCTCGGCGTGGAGCGGGTGAGCCCTCGCCGGGGCTCGCCAGAGGGGAGCGCTCCGTTTCGCTGGCCCGCGGCAGCCTGAAGCCGCGGTCTACAGAGCTCCAGCTGGCATGGCGTCCGCTGCCTGGGATCCCTCGTTGAGGACCCGGGAGAAGAAGAAGCTCGCACCGCCGGCCAGGACTTACTATCAGGAGCGGGGTCCCTCGCCGGGGACCCCTGGAGGGGAGCTTCGACCGCCAGCCCTGGGGTCTGCGGTGCTTCTGGCTGCAGCACGCTGGGAACTTTAAACCTTCGACCACCGGCCTGCAGCCTACACCAACCTGAAGCCGCAGTCTCCGGTGGGGGAGGCACCGTTTCAGGACTTACATTCATCTGGCCGCCTGCAGCGGGGGCTGCGGAGGGTTGAGGTCCCCCATTGAGGGGGAAAATGGAGGAGGACGCAACAAATTTTGTGCCTTCCACCACAGTGATGAATGCTGTGGTGGATGTTTGTGTTAAATTTTTATTGTGTGTTTGTGTGTTCTTTTTCATTGTGCTGCTGCTGGCAAATTCATTTCACTTGCACTTTATGTGCAATGTGACAAATAAAACTGATTGTATTGTATTGTATTGTATTGCATCGAATAATAGCGGACGACACAATGTACTTCCACGAGGTAGGAGCTCTGCCACAGGACAATGCCTCGAGGCTGTTGCCATATATTAGAGACCCACCGACAATCGCAAAGTACGAAGGTTTGAAGGCCCTGCTGCTCCATACCTTCGGTCTCAGCCGTAGAGGCAGGGCGGCGAAGATCCTGCACATGGACAGTGTCCGCGATCGGCATCCATCCACCATCATGGTGAAGATGTTGGCCCTGATGGATGGGCATCTCCCGTGTCTGCTATTCGAACAGGCGTTCTTGGAGCAGATGCCAGACGAGGTCGGTTTGATGCTCGCCGGGGCCGACTTCAGCGAGCCCCAGCACCTCGCGGAGAGAGCCGACGAGCTGTGGACCCACAGACAGCGGGACGTTTGTTCTTTCACTCGCCCCACTCCCACGGCGTGGGTGCAGCTGAGACGACATCGGGTCAAAGGTCAGGATCTGCCCAGCGCCGAAGAAGCATTGCTGCAGCCCGAGGCGTACAGCCGACGACCTTGGTGCTACTACCATCTCCGTTACGGTGTGGAAGCCCAAAGATGCCGAAGCCCCTGTTTGTTTCAGGGAAATGCCTCAGCCGATCACCCATAGAGGCAAACGATATCAGCCTGAACGAATGCCTTTACGTCCGTGATCGCCACTCCGGCCACCGTTTCCCGGTCGACTCCGGTGCCACAGCCAGCATCCTGCCACCGACTGCCCGAGATACCCGCATCAGTAAGGTAGGACCCGTCCTCTCGGCCGTTAACGGGAGCGACATTCGCACTTACGGTACGCAGACCTTGGACTTAAATTTTGACTCCCACCCGTATGAGTGGAAGTTCACCATTGCTGACGTCGCCCAGCCGATATTGGGGGCCGAATTGTTGCTCGCGTTTCTCCTGATAGCCGATGTGTGAGGCGGGCGAATGGTCCCTGTGTCGGATCCATGCCCAGCCGAGCCGCGTAATCCGTTCACACCCCAACAGCAACTCAACATGGTAGCTGAGATCCAGCAACATTTCGCAGCCCTTCTCACCGAATTTCCAGGGTTGCTCACACCCTGGTTCAATGGTGCCGCACCCCGTCATGGTGTGGTCCACCACATTCCCACCGAGGGCCCACCGGTCAACGCCCGCGTGCGCCACCTCCAGCCCGATAAACTGCACATCGCACGAGACGATTCCAGCTTATGGAGGACATGGGTATTGTCTGGCGGTCGGATAGCCCTTGGGCTTCCCCGCTGCACATGGTGCCCAAAGCGTCCGGGGAATGGAGACGTTGTGGTGATTACAGGCGTCTAAACGCGGTAACCACTGCAGATCGGTACCTAGTCCCGAACATCCAAGATTTCTCGGCTCATTTGGAGGGCACCGCCTTCTTCTCAAAGGTTGACCTTGTCCACGGGTATAATCAGATCCCGGTCCATCCCAACGACGTCCCTTAGACAACCACCATCACCCCTTTCGGCCTTTTCGAATGGCTAAGAATGCCTTTTGGCCTGAAGAACGCCGCTGAAGTGTTCCAAAGGTTAATGGATCAGGTCGGGCCGGGTTTGCCGTTCATATTCATCTATCTGATATTCTGGTGGCCAGCAGCTCGCAGGCTGAACACGTTAAACACCTCCGCCTGCTCTTCAAACGGCTGCGTAAGCACGGGTTGGTGATCAACCCCGCGAAATGCCAGTTCGGATTGCGCTCCATCTCCTTTTTAGGTCACAACATATCCTTCCACACGCACAACCGCTGCCTGAGAAGGTCGACGCAATCCGTCGCTTCCTGAGGCCACTATTCGTTAAGGACCTGCAGGAATTCATCGGAATGGTTAATTTCTACCACCGATTCGTCCCGTCGGCAACTGCCATCATGTTCGCTTTAAATAAGGTGTCCGACCCCTGGTCTGCCAGGCAACAGTTGTACCTCGCCTACATATCCGAGTTCACTTCTGACATTCAGCATGTGGCGGGGAAACTGAACATTGTGGTCGACGCGCTATCCCGTCCGGCGGTCCCTGTGGTTTCCACTTTAAACCTAGGTGTGGATTATGCGGAGCTGGCAGCAGCCCAACGGGCTGACGCCGGCATGGAGGATTACCCGCAATGCTGAATCGGGTCTCAAGCTGGCTGAGGTGCCTTGCGGCGTCGCAGCCATGCGAGTCATTTGCGATGTCTCAACGGGTAAAGCTCGCCGGATCATCCCAATTGCCTGGAGGCGTCGGATTTTCGACACCATCCACAACCTAGCTCACCCGTCCATCCGAGCCACCTCTGCCCTGGTTGCTTCCAAGTTCGTCTGGCACGGGTTACAAAAGCAGGTTGCAGCATGGGCCCGCGCTTGTATCCCCTGCCAGACTTCCAAGGTGCAGAGGCATGTGCGAACGCATGTGCAGGATATTGCTGTTCCAGACGGCAGGTTCCTGCACATCCATGTTGACCTGGTGGGTCCCTTGCTGTGTTCGCACGAGGCCACGCACTTACTAACTATCGTGGACAGGTTCACCAGGTGGGCGGAGGCAATACCGTTAACCGATACCTCCGCTGAGGCTTGTGCCCGTGCTATTGTTTCCAATTGGATCGCTCGTTTCCGGGTCCCCTCAGCTATCACTAACGATCGTGGGGCCCAGTTCACGTCCTCCCTGTGGTGTGGTACGGCGCAGCTGTACGGCGCGAACCTGCACCAGACCACCGCGTATCATCCGGAGTCGAACGGTTTAGTCGAGCGGTTCACAGACATCTTAAGTCGGCGTTGAAGGCCCGGCTCACCTGCCCCAATTGGGTTGACCAGTTGCCCTGGGTTCTCCTAGGCATCAGAACTACACCTAAGGAAGACCTCAATGCCTCCTCGGCCGAGCTGGTTTATGGCTCAGTTTTGAAGGTACCTGGTGATTTTCTGCCCGCCACCGGCAATCAGGAGGTTCCGACTTCGGCGGTGCTAGCTGACCTTCACGATTGGGCGCGCGTGTTGGTCCCGGTTCCCACTTCCCGCCACGGGTCGTCCGCAGTGCATGTGCCTACTATGTTACGGGATTGTGCTTATGTTTTCCTTCGTAGGGATGCCCACCGCTCGCCGTTGCAGCAGGTGTACGAAGGTCTGTACAGGGTGCTAGAGACTGGTACCTCGACGTTCACATTGAGCATGTGTGGCAGGGAGGAGTTCGTCTCCGTCAGGCGCCTTAAGCCAGCCCACATTGACGAGGATAGTCTGGTGGCTGTGGCCACTCAGCACGTAGAAGGCATCCACCGGCCGTTTTGCCGCCCTCCGCACCTGTTACCACCGGTTATGTTTCCCTGGTCCCCTCTGTTACGCCTGTCCCTCGTACGCGTTTGTCACGTCCCTCCGGTTTTGTTTTGCTGGTCCCAAATGTTACGCTCGTCCCGCGACTACGCGCTCCGGTCGATCCGTCCAGTTACCCGTGCGTTTCCATACCACGGATTCTGGGGGGGGGGTGCCATGTAGTGGCGCCTGCTGGCGCACGCAGGTATCGAGCCCAGCGTGACTTGGGAGGGGCTGCTGTTTTCGCACGGTTTCGCTTTCACCGTTGTGGTCAGACGTGTTTGCAGAGACCTGTATGCCAAGGAGTGAAATCAGTTCAGAAAACTTGGTTGTCGTCTTTGCATCCGCCAAAATACCTCTTTATAACTGAGTTAATTTAATAAATAGAGGCAACAAGGACACCTCAGATCTATGGATTGCATATCCTGTGGGATTTCAGAATGTTCCCTGCATCCAGGATAACAACGTCTACAGAAGATATCATCAACTAGGAGAGCTCAAGCTATAGGTTTAGGAGCTTGAGCCATGGCTGATATCACGAGGATTCGTTTACGTCTGTATGTTTTGAATGTGGACATCTGCAGCTCAAGACAGCGCAATGCCTAACAGACTTCCACGGGGAAACTGTAGATGGCTCATCTGCACATGCAAGGAAGAGAAAAGTCAAGAGAGAAATAGTTATAGAGATTTTATAGTTAAGGAAGCAAACAGGTATTTTGGTGTCTGCAGAGTGATTTTGGAAGCTATGTTGCCTTCCTGGTCCTGGGGGAAAGGTCATCAGTAAACAACTACTGAAATTCTGGAAGGGAAAGGCAAACAGCCAACTATCATATCAGTACAAATGACATTGTGACAAATGGAGATATCTTAAAGGCTTCTAAGAAGTTAGGAAGGAGATCATGAAAGAGATAACAATGTCCAGAATACTCCCTGTGCCATACACTTCCTCGACTATACAATTAAAGGGATAGCACAGAGAAATGTGCAGTTGTAGAGAGGGTGCTGTAGAAGGGCTTTGACTTCCTGGGATACTGAGGACCATTCTGGGAGCAGCGAGACCTGTACAGGCTGGATGGGCTGCACCTCGCTAGAGCTAGGGCCAATGTCCTCAAAGGAAAATTCACTGCAAAGGAAGTTTTAATCAAATTTACAGTAGTTAGAGGTCAGGCATAGGAAGGGAGCATTGAAAAGCAGAAAATCAGTTTAGCTTAATGTCTGTGATTGGGAAAAATTAGAACCTATCATTAAAGACATTACTGTGGGGCATTTCAAAATGTTCAATACAATTAGGCCATATCAACATGGTTTTGAGAAATGGAAATGTTTGATTAAGTTACTGGAGTTTTATGAAGATGTAGCATGTACTGAGGATGTCTATTACCCGCCCCCTTTTCTTCCAGCTCTCCCTCTCTCTCTCCCTCTCCCTCTCCCTCTCCCTCTCCCTCTCCTTCTCCCCCCCCCCCCCCCCCCACCCCGGCACCTCTAGCCAGCCTGAAGAAGCATCGCAACCCGAAACATCACCTGTTCACGTTCTCCAGGAAAGTTGCCTGACCCATCAAGTTACTCCAGCATTTTGTGTCTTTTTCAGTTGATATCCTACATGCAAGGCATTTGATAAGGTGCTGCATCAAAGGTTATCAAGGGAAAGAAAAGATCATGGCATAGAAGACAACATGCTGAGCTGATGGGAATGTGGGTAGAACAAAATCTGATCAGTGCAAATGGGGCTTGATGGCTGGTGCAAACTCCAATGGTGGAATAACCGGTTTCTGCACGATATAACTGACGTGAGCAAAGATCGAGACACACAATTGTAAATCAATCTTTAAAACGCACTGCAGCTTTCAGAAAGGTGGTTCCAGTTTATTACTCAACCTGGCAGAAATCCAGCAACAATTGACAACACTCCTTAAAATATAATTTAAACAACCAGTAGGATATAGAAACAAAACTAACCAATCATATGAATAGTTAAGGAAAGTCATCCCTTAGCTACGGATGTGCATTATCTTGGTTTTAATAATATCCGTGACAGATGTAGAGCAGTATTCCTATGAAACCAATTTAATTGCTTCAGAGAAATTATATGTCCCTACTTGTTTACATTCCTTCATCAAAAAGTTGATATAGCTTGATAAGTAGTATTTTTAACCCATACATTTAACCATGTTATTTATAATTTTTTATATAGTTATAAAATTAACAAATTAAATATAATGTATAACATTTTCCATTATCCGTAAGCACATATATAAGAACAAATTTAGGGCAATTAAGTGCAAATTATACTGCTAAAATCTTTCCATGAGTGGTGGATGGGCTTGGAGGTTTACCATTGAATTTTAACTGCACACAAGGAGGAATACCCACATTGGAGAAACAAGTGCAAAGTTATTCCTTCTGTTCAATATTAAATTTAAATGAATTCCCTTATCTGCAAGTACATATTTTTGAAACATCCTTTGTGTTATTAATTTGTAACTTTGAAGGTATGAGATGTGAATTGGCCAAGATAGACTGGCAGGTGATTCTTAAAGGGTTGACAGTGGATGTGCAATGGAAGGTATTTAAAGACTGCATGGATGAAGTACAAAAGTTGTTCATACCAGTTTGGCAAAAGAATAAATCGGGGAAGGTGGTGCATCCATGGATAACAAGGGAAATCAGGGATAGTATAAAAACAAAAGATGAGGCATACAAATTTGCCAGAAAAAGCAGCCTACCGGAGGACTGGGAGAAATTCAGAATCCAGCAGAGGAGGACAAAGGGCTTAATTAGGAAAGGGAAAATAGATTATGAAAGGAAACTGGCAGGGAACATAAAAACTGACTGCAAAAGTTTTTATAGATATGTAAAGAGAAAGAGACTAGTTAAAACAAATGTTGGTCCCTTGCAGTCAGAAACAGGTGAATTGATCATGGGGAACAAGGACATGGCAGACCAATTGAATAACTACTTTGGTTCTGTCTTCACTAAGGAAGACATAAATAATCTGCCGGAAATAGCAGTGGAACGGGGGTCAAATAAGATGGAGGAACTGAGTGAAATCCAGGTTAGCCGGGAGGTGGTGTTGGGTAAATTGAACGGATTGAAGGCCGATAAATCCCCAGGGCCAGATAGTCTGCATCCCAGAGTACTCAAGGAGGTAGCCACAGAAATAGTGGATGCATTAGTGATAATTTTTCAAAATTCCTTAGATTCTGGAGTAGTTCCTGAGGATTGGAGGGTAGCTAATGTAACCCCACTTTTTAAAAAAGGAGGGAGAGAGAAAGCGGGGAATTACAGACCAGTTAGTCTAACATCGGTAGTGGGGAAACTGCTAGAGTCAGTTATTAAAGATGGGATAGCAGCGCATTTGGAAAGTGGTGAAATCATTGGACAAAGTCAGCATGGATTTACGAAAGGTAAATCATGTCTGACAAATCTGATAGAATTTTTCGAGGATGTAACTAGTAGAGTGGATAAGGGAGAACCAGTGGATGTGTTATATCTAGACTTTCAGAAGGCTTTCGACAAGGTCCCGCATAAGAGATTAGCATACAAACTTAAAGCACACGGTATTGCGGGTTCAGTATTGATGTGGATAGAGAACTGGCTAGCAGACAGGAGGCAAAGGGTAGGAGTAAACGGGTCCTTTTCAGAATGGCAGGCAGTGACTAGTGGGGTGCCGCAAGGCTCAGTGCTGGGACCCCAGCTATTTACAATATATATTAATGATTTGGACGAGGGAATTCAATGCAACATCTCCAAATTTGCAGATGATACCAAGCTGGGGGGTATAGTTAGGTGTGAGGAGGATGCTTGGAGGCTGCAGGGTGATTTGGATAGGCTGAGTGAATGGGCAGATGCATGGCAGATGCAGTACAATGTGGATAAATGTGAGGTTATCCACTTTGGTGGCAAAAACATGAGGGTAGACTATTATCTGAATGGTGGCAGATTAGGTAAGGGGGAGATGCAACGAGACCTGGGTGTCATGGTACACCAGTCATTGAAAGTAGGCATGCAGGTGCAGCAGGCAGTGAAGAAAGCAAATGGTATGTTAGCATTCATAGCGAAAGGATTTGAGTTTAGGAGCAGGGAGGTTCTACTGCAGTTGTACAGGGTTTTGGTGAGGCCACACCTGGAGTACTGCGTACAGTTTTGGTCTCCAAATCTGAGGAAAGACATCCTTGCCATAGAGGGGGTACAGAGAAGATTCACCAGACTGATTCCTGGGATGTCAGGACTTTCATATGAGGAAAGATTGGATAGACTCGGTTTGTACTCGATGGAATTTAGAAGATTGAGGGGGGATCTTATAGAAACCTACAAAATTCTTAAGGGGTTGGACAAGCTAGATGCTGGGAGATTGTTCCCGATGTTGGGGGAGTCCAGAACAAGGGGTCACAGTCTAAGGATAAGGGGGAATTCCTTTAGGACCGAAATGAGGAAAACATTCTTTACACAGAGAGTGGTGAGTCTCTGGAATTCTCTGCCACAGAAGGTAGTTGAGGCCAGTTCATTGGCTATATTTAAGAGGGCGTTAGATGTGGCACTTGTGGCTAAAGGGATCAGGGGGTATGGAGAGAAGGCAGGTACAGGATACTGAGTTGGATGATCAGCCATGATCACATTGAATGGCGGTGCAGGCTCGAAGGGCCGAATGGCCTACTCCTGCACCTATTTTCTATGTTTCTATGTTTCTATGTAACATGTGTAATTTGTGCTAAAATAATGAACACTTTGCAAACATTCCAATTATATTTTTTCACCATATTGGCATTGACTCTTTGAAATACTTGGCTTCAATTTACATCAACAGTTTTTAATTTAACAATTGGCCTACTCAATTTACAAAATCTCACTTAAAATGTTTTCCGGGAATGCATCTTTTTCTAAATGGAGGAATGGCTGGAATTTGCATTCTGAATCTTGGTCTGCCATTTTTAATGGTGATTTTAATTGGTTAATGCTAAACAGATGATTATCTCCATTAAATTACCAAATATTCACACAACATGATTATAGAGAGCAGGTATGAAAGAAAAGTATGAGCTCTTTAGTTGAGTCAATGACTTTCATGTGACAAAAACTTTAGTAGTGGTAAAAATATGTACACTTTTCTCAGTTTAATTAGCATGGGTAGAAAGTAAAGCGTCTTCCACCGTATACATGGGGTTTTCTGTTATATTATTGTAGGAGCAATGAGAGAGTAAGTAAAGGATTTTTTAACGTGAAATTTTAGAGTTCTGAGGCTAAGAGGTATGTGCATGGCCATCTGCCAACATTTTCCTTTTTCTTTCTTTATCCCGAAGAGACTATTGTGTTCTACACCATTAATGCTTATACGTCAGGAAAAGTTGTGATCAAACTTCCAGTGAAGATTAACTCTTCGTACAGTCTTAGCCAGAGACAAAAGGGAGCACAGATGGTCTGAACAAGATGGAAAAGCTTTTTCTAGGTGGCTGTCAGAAAAAGTGTCAGAGTTGGATATAGCTCTTGGAGATTGCGGAGTCGGGGGATATGGGGAGAAGGCAGGAATGGGGTGCTGATTGTGGATGATCATCCATGATCATGTTGAATGGTGATGCTGGCTTGAAGGGTCGAATGGCCTACTCCTGCACCTATTGTCTATTGTCTGTTGGGGTAAATGACATCAATGCTGAAAACCTGAAATAAAAAAACAAAATCTGCTCAAAATTCTCATCCAGAGAAAAAGAGTTAATGTCCAATAAAGGCAATGAATAAATCATGTATTGAAATACAGAGAAAGAGAAGAGGGAAGAGGGAAGAAAAAGCAAATAACTAATTGTCCCAAGATTGTCCCATCTCTATGCACCTGTATTAGCAATCCTTGCCAGGCTCTCTACCTTTATACTAGTGCACAGTTTTCTAGTCCTAACCAAATCTCTTTCATCCAACCTTCTAGATCTCCTTGAACAGAGACCAAACCAGTCTTAATGAATCCCCACTCTCCAATACCTTGCTCTCACATTCTACAACCTCTACTCAGTAAGAAAATGTCTTACTGAGAAAGTTTGTTTGGAATCAAGTTAGACTTGCTTTTTCATTGGACTTTAGTGAAATGTAAATTTTCCAATTCTGCATAAATTCCGGTTGAAAGTTAACTCAGCAGCACGGCAGGAAAAAGACACGCATTACGAGTCTGTCCACAAATGATATATATTTTCATCATACGAAGCAGGTGTTATACAGGATTAAGTAACATTTGTGTGTTTGCCAGCTTTAATTTGGGTCAAAGGTTCCTTTTTCAATGTCAAGCTAGAAGCTAGACTTGATTGCACAATACACAATACACTCATTCATTTACCGGCCTGTCCAGGATACCCCATCCTTCTCCAGCAGGATTTGTAAAGGTGATTCATGCATGGAAGCTTTGTAAAAATACAAGCCTCTTTCATTTCCGAAATGAAAGAAATCAGCTAACTAAATAGCGTTGACACAATGTCCGTTTAAGACCATAGACAAATCTGCAGATAGATTTAATATTTTTATACAATTTGATTAGTAAGTGTTGTTAATAAATCCAGTGACCTTGTGTGTGACAGTGTGCTTTGTGCATTTAAAAAAAAAATATATATATATATTTTTGCATTTTTATTTAAATAAATCATCTTAAAAGTAAAGTGAGTTGAACAAGTAAAATAATGCATTCAAACAATTAGACTGGAATGTGGATGAGTCATCCTTCCCACAGGCCAAATGTGCACCAACACTCGGCAATGGTGTCTTGCACTGCAACCGGCAGCCACCCCTTTACCATTTGACTAAACCACTGTAAGTTGACCATGTCATAGAGTCGTACAACATAGAAACGGGCCCTTCAACCCAACTTGCTCATGCCAACCAAGATTCCCCATCCCCACTAATCCTACCTACCTAGATGTGTGTGGCCTATGTCCTTCCAAACTTTTCCTATCCATATATCTGTCCAAATGTCTTTTAAACAGACATGGACTATTATTCTGCGCTGGCAAGAACTCAGAAATATGTATTGATTTTTAATCCTCTTTCAAGAAACATGGTCCCAGAACCAGGGTTAAGAAGGGCATTGGTCCAGCAATGGTGTACAATGAAGCTGAATGGAGGCACAGATCCGGGGAATAGGAAAGGGGATGATTAAAAAAGGGAGGGAGGAGTGATGAAAATGACAATGAAAATAGTTTCCACTTTTCTTATTTACAGAAGTCATTACCCATAATATATTCCCATATTACATTATCTACAGTAATGCACCAATTATATGTTCAAATCAGTATGCAGAAAGATGAATCATTTTGAAAGCGGCACCATCCATTCCAGCTGATAACTTAATTCTCAACCATTTTTAGGCTGCAAACCATTAGCAGTTTGGCTCTGTGAATGCATTTGATCTTTACTAGATGAAAAATGTGTGTCATTTGCTGGGAAACTAATGTAGGAATGGGAATCTTTCCGAGACTACAGACCTGCTCTACATTGTGGACACAAGAAACTGCAAATGCTGATTTACAAAAAAAGACACAAAGTTTTGCAGTAACATCTCTCGATAACCTGGATAGGTGATTTGTTGGGTCAGTGTGAAGGGTTCCGACCCAAAATGTTGCCTTTCCATGTTCTCCAGAGATGCTGCCTGACCCGTTAAGTTACTCCAGCACTTTGTGTCTTTCCTTACTTTACATTGTTGGCCAGACATGAGTGCTTCACACAGCTCAGAAGATGTCTGAGAGATTAGGTTTTTTAAACATTTATTCCATTCTGACTGCACAGGACAATTAACTGTTTATTTCATAGATTATATAATGAAGTCAAAATGTGAGACTTTAGAAGTCAGTGCAGGAATACTGACAACATTATTTATCTTAGGATTAATTTGAATTTCATAGAATTATGTAACCATAGAATAGGGCCACATCAGCCAAGTCTGAGCCACTTCCTTTTCTCAGCTCTCTGCTGATTTAAAGCCGTTCCCACTTACTATTTAGAATGGAGGTGCATGGCAAGTTTGGATTTTAGATTTACCTAATCGCCTAATATCATGTCCACCAAATACAATATGACAGATCCACAAAGTCCTAAACTTTAAAGTTTAAAGTTTAGGACTTTAAAATTCTAAATTAAAAATAGAAGATAGACACAAAAAGCTGGAGTAACTCAGCAGCATCTCTGGAGAGAAGGAATGGGTGATGCTTCGGGTCAAAACACTTCTTCAGAATGAAAGTCAAGAGAAAGGGATGTGAGAAATATAAACAATTAAATAAAAATACCCATAATAAATATTCTGCCTTTCAAAATTCACCCCGAATGTTAGTTCTGCACTGAAATCAATAGAACTGAATTTGGAACACAGAACACAACACATTGTGTTTGGTACTGCCTGATAAGCAGCTACTTCTGAAAATATTGCCCTAAAAATTCTAGTTTGTATGCATCTATTTTAATATTGTTAAGATAATTAATGGGAATTTTAATCCCCAGCAACTGAGAGTATGTCAAATGTAGTGACAAGTGTCACTCAGAAAAATTCCATGGACATGAATATGCAGAATGGAGGGATATGGATCACATGCAGGCAGGGGAGATTAGTTGGACGAGTTAACATGTCCAGCACAGACATTGAGGGCTGAAGGGTCTGTTTCTGTGCTGTGCTTTGCTATGTGAATCTCATCCATTACCCTCTCCCCTCAACTCTTTATACTGGTAACCCATGCTCTGCTCTTCCGATCCATATGAAGGGTCCCAACCAAAAATATTGACTGGTGCATTCCCTCCACTGATGCATTTCCTCCAGATGCTGCTCAGCCCTTCGAGTTCCTCCAGCAGATTGTTTGTTGATTCATAGGTCCCTGCCCTTTTCATCCGAATAGCAACAGAAAAATTGTAACAAAGTGTTCAGAGTGTGGCATAGATACTTCGAAAGGGAAGCTCGACGATTATAAGAAGGTAAAATGAATAAAAACTCAGGGAATGATGGAGGGAGACCTGTGTTTCCTGGGCTAAGTGGTCTATTTTCATTTCATTGCTAAATGGTTTATTTCTGTGCTGTAATTCTATGAATAGCACAGGAAAGTCTAGTGAGAAAGATGAGAAACGCAATCAAAGCTATCAACCACACCAGAGTAGGCTGTATGTTGGACACCTACGTATTCTGAATTTCTCACTGCCAAAAATATAAATCTTTGTTTTCCCATTTAACCATGCAGTAGTTCACCGAAGAGCATTAAATGTCCGCAAAATAAACACATTTGGAAATTGGGGAGAAAAAGCTAACATGTAATTGACAGTTGAATCAAACAATAATTAACATATGTATAAGCAGTCAGAAGCTTTGAAGCTCATGCCGGATATGGCCGGTATATCAACGTCATACCACAGTATTACACAATAAGCGTAGTTGATTTCTGGTTTTATAATTGTACATCCTACAGCTGGTACCAGGATCCTTTGGCTGAATGCCAAACAGTCAGCGGAACAATAAAGGAGAAAATAAAACCGATGGAAATTCAAGCATAAAAGGGCAAAGCGCATCAGTCACATACATAATATTTACACAGCTAGAGAAAGACAACACATTTCAACATGAATTGCTGGAAATACCTGCTTTTACAGTAAGCTTATCATTTATGTAACCAAAGTTAGGGTTGAAATAATTACCCTGTCTAAAAATGAAGTCCCAAAGAAAGTTTGGTAGTGCCCAGCAGGCCTGCAGTGCCGCGGGCAAGAGAAACAAATTTAATGCTTCAAGTTGATAGCTTTTGGTAAAACAAATCTCTCTTAATTTTATCTGATAAGATAGAGCCATATTGATGGCAACAACTTTTAGAGGTGAAGATTTAAAAGGAACCTGATGGGCAACTTCTTCAGAGAGAGAGAGGATGACATGAATTTATAATGAACTGCCAGAGGAAGTAGTTGAGGCAGATGCACAAACAAAATTTAAAAGACATTAAGACAGGGATATACATAGGAAAGGTTTAGATGGATATGGGTCAAAAGTGAGCAAGTGGGACCAGCTTAGATAGGCATCTTGACTGTCATGCACAAGTTGGGCTGAGGAGTCTGTTTCCATCATTATTATTACTCTATGAATCTAAAAGGTCAATAAATGTCATGGATTCTCAATGGTTGAAAATTTATTAAACTATCTCCAAGTTCCATATTGCCAACTCTATCCGTGCTGGCCAGAATTGTATTTCTACATATGGTCATAATACTTACTAATATTAGTAACAATCAAGAAAGTATTTTTTTTGACACACAGTGCCACAGGACTTTTCAGATTCAGAGCAGGATGAATGGTCAATGAATCTGTTTTAAATCAGGCTCTCTCTTTGGAAAATACATGTTGAAAAGGAAGGAATGAAATGCTATTGAAGTCGGAGGAGATAGGGATGGGCAATAATTTGTGGCAGTCACAGGGAAGGAGTTTAGGCAGGGCAAATTAGAAGGGTCAACAAATATTCCCAGAAGATAGACACAAAAGCTGGAGTAGTGGGTCAAGCAGCATCTCTAGAGAAAAGGAATAAGTGACGTTTCGGGTTGAGATCCTTTTTCAAACTGTCAGGGGAGAGGGAACCGAGAGATATGAAAAGGTACATAGAACAAATAAATGAAAGATATGCAAAAGGACAAATCAAAGCCAGCAATGATGATCAAAGAAAGGTGGAGCCCATAATGGTCCATTGTTGGCTTGTGGGAAGGTGCTAACGAGTGACACATACAGTAAAACTCAGCAGGACAACAGTGAAACTAGTACGACAACTAGGGTTTGGGAGGAATGGAGAGAGAGGGGATGCAAGGGGTTACTTGAAGTTAGACAATCCAAAATTCATCCCGTTGTTTTGTAAGCTGCACACGCAATATATGAGGTGCTATTCCTCCAATATTACTCCAATTTGCATTTGACCTCACTCTGTCAGTGGAGTAGGCCCAGGACGGAAAGGTCAGTATGGGAATAGGAAGTGGAGTTAAAGTGTTTGGCAACGGAGAGATCGCATATTCCTAGGTGGACTGAGCGAAGGTGTTTAGCGAAACGATTGCCCATTCTACTTTTGGTCTCCATGAACTTAATTGCAGAGGGTCGATTGCTAACCTCTGCAGCCAAATTCTGCTCTAACTCCATTTTCAAAGTTGTAGACGGCAGCATTATAGGTGGCCAGATCATCTCAAATTATGATGAGAGAGAGTACATGAAAGAGATAGAGAGCTTAGAATCACAATGTCAACCTCTCCCTCAACATCAGCAACATGCTGGTCTACTTCAGCAAGTAGGATGGAGTACACATCCCAGTCTGTATTACTAGTGCCGACTCTGCAGTGGAGTTGGCTTTTGGACATAATGGCTTGGATACAAATTTAGATGGATTGGTTAGTAAATTTGTAGATTATGCCAAAATTGCTGGCGTTGCGGATGTGAGGAAGACTGTCAAATGTACAGTGTCATAGTGAACAGTCAGAACATTTTTCACAGAATTGAAAAGTAAAATACTAGAGGGCATAGTTTAAGGGTGAGAAAGCCAAAGTTTAAAGGAGATGTTTCGGGCAAGTCTTTTTTATACAGCGCGCAGTGACTGCCTGGAACATGATGTCAGTGGTAGTTGTGGAAGCGGATACATTAGTTACATTTAAGAGACTTTTAGATAAGCACATTGATATGCAGGGAATGGAGACATATGGATTATGTGCAGGCAAATAAGCATTGGCCTTGGCATCATGTTTGGTA
Organism: Raja brachyura; assembly: GCA_963514005.1. Next base: position 93,175,944 of record OY740782.1, read on the forward strand.
CAATGTTTTATATTCTGCAAGAGCGTCTGGCTCCTAGGTGTAAATATCACTGACAATTTGTACTGGCTATGGCCAAGAAAGCACATTAACACCACGACTTCCGCAGATGTCTAAAGAAATTTGGCACGTCTCCGATGATTCTGATCAATTTCTATAGAAGCACCATAGAAAGTATCCCATTAGGATGAATTAAAACTTGTTTAGGCAACTGCTCTACCCAAGACCAAGAAATAGCAGAGAATTGTGGACACAGCCCAGTTCATCGCATAAATCTTCCTACAGTCCCAGCTCGACTGTAGATGGAGTGGAGCAGGAAGTTGACTCTATCTACACTTCCTGCTGCCTCAAGAAAAGTTTAAAAAAGTCAAGTCAAAAGTATCCTTTATTGTCATTCAGACCTTTCGGCCTGAACGAAATTTCGTTGCCTTGCAGTCGTACATATAATAAAAAAGCAAAACACACAATAAACACATATTTAACATCCACCACAATGAGTTCATCAGGCACCTCCTCACTGTGATGGAAGCCAAAAGTCTTAAAGTCTTTGTCTTCTTGCCTCCTTGTTCTCCCTCTGCGCTGAGGCGATCCAGGCCTCTGATGTTGTCGTCCACTGGGCCCGCGACCGAGCCTCCGAAGCCGGGCCGTGCCGCCGCAGCCGCCACGGAACGCTGCCACAGCTCTGAAGCCGGGTCCGCCTTCGTCGCCGGAACGCTGGAACGCCGCCACAGCTCTGAAATCGGGTCCACCGCTGGAACGCTGGAACACCGCCACAGCTCCGAGACACCATTAGGCCTCAGCACAGACGGAGACGGAGACGGAGGACACGACAAAAAAAGGTCGCACCCCCCCGAAGGGAGAGACTAAAACCTTGTTTCTCCCACCCCCCCCCCCCCCACACACACATACACAGTCTAATAAACTAAATTTAATTAAAACAGACACAAAAAAACAACAAAAAAAAGAAAAAACAGACGGACTGGAGGTGAGCCGCAGCTGCCAGGAAATGTAACCAATGTAATCAAGAGTCACTCATACCCTGGTCATTCCTTCTTCTTCCCACACCCGTCAGACAGAAGATATAAACATTTGAAAGCACACACTACCAGATTCAAGAACAGCTTCTCCCCCACTGTTACCAGACTATTGAACAGACCACTCATGAGCCAAGGATACATTCCCGAACTCCCAAACTACCTAATTTCATCCCTTGCATATTTTTTCTGCACTTTCTCTGTACCTATATCATTACTAGACTAAGTGGGACCCGTTGGGTCCCAGCTTCACACGAGAGGGCTGGTGCCCCAACACAATATTCCACCTCTCCACCAATTCCAAGATTGCTGGCCAGCGTGGGGGGGGGGGGGGGGAGGGGGGCTTTATGGAGTGCTAGCACGGGTGTTGTGGGCCGAAGGGACTGGTTTCCAGTGGGCTAGTATGAACTATGGGCCGAATGGATTCTTGAGCTGGCAGCTCAGTCACTCAGGCCTGGCAGCTCAGTAACTTAAGCCTGGCTGGCAGCTCAGAAACTGCCAGAAATTCTGCTGAAAACAGGTGAAAGACTGTGAGAGAAGGGGGAGAGGGTGGACAATCAATTTTAAACATTTTCATCTTTTTTTACAGTCGCAAAAGACACACAGTTGCAAAAGGCATACAGTTGCAAAAGGTACACGGTTGCAAAAAGCACACAGTTGCACAAGGCACATATTTCAATAGCCCTCGACTTCCATATTCACAGACCACAGTCTGTCCATATTGGTGGAAATGTGTCATCTTCGATAACAATCAGCACGGGAGCACCTCAAGGATGCGTGCTCAATCAATAGCCACACAGTTGCAAAAGGCACAGTTTAAAAACACATAAAGGGCACTCACAGGTCAGTATTCTCAGTGTTCTGTAGATTTCCAGCTCAGACTGAGAGTCGTGACCCTCTCCCTCCCCCACAGGCGAGAGAATCTCAACATTTTTAAAACATTAATAAGTCTTTTATTTTTCATCGATGGGAACAATCCTCTTGCCCTGGGCAGTGGAGGGGACTCTGAGTAAGATGGCCAAAAATCACAGCCATAAGTGGTAGTGTTTTTTCCAAAATCAATATTCAGTGCAAACAGGAAGTGGTCAAGATGAGACTTTTAATTATATAGATATTCTACACTCTGTTTCCTTTCTCTTCATTCACTGCCTCCTGTACTTCTGTATGCTTTGGTTGTTCATATAAGTTATGATTTACATGCCTGCAGAGCATGCTAAACAAAGCTTCTCACTGTATTGCAGTACAGATGACAATAATAAGCCACTACTAATACTAAAAGCTTGAAGCGTGTACAAAGTTCAATCCTCATAATACTTGCTTTTGTTTTTAAGTACGTCCTCAAAGGAATTGAAATTCATAGTACATCTAAATGATTTGCCAAACAAATATCATGACTCCAAATTCAGCCAACCTTCTCCCACCTTGAGTTGGGAGACAGAGATAGGGTAAGGTGGAGTAAGACAAAACCATCAGATGGAGCTCCACTTCTCATCCACCTGCCAATGTCTCCCAACTCTACCCCTTCTCTTCGCCTAGCTGGTTCAATCTGCCTGATATCCTTCACCCCTTTGAAACTATGGCCAACAAAGCACGCTAACTTGCTGTTTATCTCACTGCTATTTATGAGATCTTGATCCATACAAATTGGCCTCCAAAGGAATCGCACTTCAAAAGGTACTTAATTGTCTATTAGTACTGTAGAATAACCCTATTACTCATAAATGATCAAATATGGTCAAATACTTCCAACCAATTCCCAGCATGGCATAATGCGGAAATAATGATTTAATTCTCACAAAGTTATAGAAGCAATGGATGGCATTCTAAACCTCCAAGGCTTCTGGTAAGGAAACTCTCGGAAGGTTTTTGTTGGGATGCAGTCCTACAAACATTTATTTATGAAGTCTGTAATGACTGTGGCAAATTCATTCAGGTCCGTTGCTGAGTCCCTGAACATTGCCCAGTCTACAGAATTCAAACAGTCCTGGTGTTGTTCCTCTGCCCCCCGGACCAGCTCTGTACAGTCCTCACCTCTGGGGGTGCACTCCTCAATTGCTGCCTGTAGGCAGGAAGAAGCAGCACCACGGTATGGTTGGATTTACCGAAGTGAGGGCGAGGGATAGAGCGATAGGCATCCTTGATGGTGGTGTAGCAGTGGTCAAGGGTGTTTGATGTTCTGGTGCTGCAGGAGACATGTTGATGGAAGTTAGGGAGCGATTTCTTAAGGTTGGCTTTGTTGAAGTCCCCAGCTACGGTGACGAATACCTCGGGGTAAACCGTCTGGTGCTTGATGATCATGGCGTGCAGCTCCTCCAGTGCCAGACGGACGTCTGCTTGTGGAGGGATGTAGACCGCGGTCAGGATGATGGAGGAGAATTCCCTCAGTAGGTAGAAGGGAAGGCACTTCACCGCCAGATGTTCGAGGTGTGGAGAGCAGGAGTTGGATAGGACTGCCACTGTCTGAGTACCACGCAGAGTTGAAGCCATCCACCATGAGGCAGATGCCCCCTCCTCTCCCTTTCCCAGATGCCTGTGCATGGTCCATACGGTGGATGGAGAACCCTTCAGGCTGGACCGCTGAGTCTGGGGAGCTGGGGGTGAGCCATGTCTCTGTGAAGCAGAACACAGAGCATTCCCTCAGCCCCCTTTGGTAAAGCAGCCTTGCCCTTAAGTCCTCCACTTTGTTTTCTAGTGACTGTACGTTGGCCAGTAGGATGGTGGGGAGAGGGGCCCGAAGTCCCCTGCGCTTCAGCCGTACTTGTAGTCCTGCCCGACAGCCACGTTTCCATACTCGATGAAGCCCTCCTCGGTGTTTAAAGGTACAGTACTTATGGGTCTCCGCGAGGTCGGGGATTCCCCTGAGATCGGGAATTCCCTTACTGTCAGCACCTCAAGCTCTGTTGCTGCTGGGAGATCCTGCCCGAAGGCCTCAATTCCAGACTCCATGAAGGCGTCCCCGATGTTTACAGGCACAGTGTTTACAGGTACAGGTTGAAGTTTTCATGCTGTCCTCACAGGATTTTGCAGATTAAGAAGCTAATTAAATAACTTTCACTTTCCTGAATGTGAAGCTGGGCAGAGTAAAAACATTACTCTTCATTCTACATTTCAAGAACAGGCTACAATTGGTCCATACATGCTTCATGTCCAGTTATATTTTTCACCAAATTCTTTGCTCCAGAAGTCATGCACCAGTTTCCATTGGTGGGTCAGTGGTGACAAAAGAGAGAAGCTTCAACTTCCAGAGTGTTAGCATCTCAGATGATCTACCCTGGCCCAGCATCCAGATATAATCATGATGAAGGTATGCCAGCTCCTCGACATTCCTAGTAATATAAGGGGATTTGGTATGTCACTGAATACTGCCACAAACCTCCACAGATGTACTGAGGAAAGTATCCTGACTGGTTATATCATGGCCTGGTGCAGCAATGGACTTGTTTCTGATTGTGTTCTTGCACAAATGTCTTGTTTTATGCAGTCTTTTACTTTTCACTGTCTTGGAGAATTTAGAAAATAATTTATGTCGGTCCCGTCTGTGTCTATGTGCCTGTGATGATACTGGAAACAAGATTATCTTTGTTCCTGTACCTCACCATACTCGTGCATATGTCAATAAACCTGACTTAACTTGACTGTTCTCCCACCTTACTCCCACTCCTTGACCGCAGGCTGTTTCTAGGTCCAATATTGGTGACATTTTTTAATGTCCTTTTATAATAGAGGTAACTGTGTAAAACTAATGTACAGAGATTGGGGTATAATGTACCAGCATTGGGCGGAAAGCACCCAGGAGAAAGAAACAGATTAAAAGGTTGTGTTTCAAAGAGACAAGTGACAACTAGTGGCAAACCAAAGGGATATGTGCTTGGGCCCAGCAATGCATAATACATGATGACGATTCAAATGAGTGAACTGAAAGTAATGTTTCTAATTTAGAAATGGCAAATGTCTTAGGATTGTGAGTGGTGATGAGAATGCAAAGATGTTAGAAGATGATTTAGACATTGACTGACTGGGCAAGTATGAAAGAACACAAATAACTGTGAATAAACCAAATGTGGAGTATTTCTAAACAATGATAGACTGGGATGTGATAATGCACAAATGGACTTGGGTGTCCCAGTACTGCAGTTACTGAAAATTAACATATAGGTGCAAAAATCAGTTGAATAAAGATGGATAACTATTTGAAACATCGTGGTTTATGGGGTATTGGCACAGAAGAGGAGCTGAGGCCAGCACAGATCGATCATGATCTTAATTAGTAGCTGGGGTACACAAAAAGCTGGGGAAACTCAGCAGGTGCAGCAGCATCTAAGGAGCAAAGGAGATAGGCGACGTTATGGGCCGAAACCCTTCCTCAGACTGGTAGCTGGGCAGGTTTGAGGGGCCATGAAGATATTTCCTCTCTCTGGAGGTTTGGAGCTGGGGAACACAGTCTTAGAAGATGGGATAAGACATTTAAGACTGAGATGAGAGATAGTTCTTCAAAACCAGGGTGTTTTTTTTTTAAATTTTAGAGATACAGCATGGAACCAACCTAGTCCACACCGACAATCGATCAGCCGTTCACACTAGTTCTATGTTATTCCACCTTCTTATCCACTGCCTGCACACGAAGGACAATTTTACAGAGGCCAATTAACCTATAAATCTGCCCATCTTTGAGATGTGGGAGGAAACCGGAGCACTGGAGCAAACACACAGTCACAGGGAGAACGTGCATACTCCACACAGACAGCAATGAAGGTCAGGATTGAACCCGGGTCTCTGGCTGTGAGACAGCAGCTCTGCACCATTGTGGTGTGGTGAATTTGTTGAATTATGTACCACAAAAGCAATGGAGACTATATCACTGAATATATTTAAGAAGGCATGAGGCTGAATGCCAAGTAATAAAGGCACCAAGGGATATGGGTAGATTGGATGACAACGGCAATGTTATAGGATCACATGATCGTTCTGAACAGCAGAGCAGGATTGAAGGGCTGAATGAGGTGATTTTTCTGTTTCTATGTTTCTTTTTACAACCCCAAGGAGCAGACACATAAAACCAACTACATGCCTTATCATTGTTCTGCCACCAGCCCCTTTAGATATGTACAGCTGGGGTGTAAATGCCACACTATGGGAGGAAACGACTAGATGAGATGTGCAGTCAAACATGTTTCTTTATTATGTACACTGGAGCAAATGTCAAGAAAACCAGTCAAGTATTAACATAATTACAGTGTAGACGTCCAACTTAAAGTATAATCGTATAACATAAAGACTCTTAATGCTTTGTAAGTTCCCACTGTAACGTTAGGAATTGTGATTAACTCTGGTATGACTTTAGTGGGAGAGTCTAGGACCAGAGGCCATAGCCTCAGAATAAGTCATACCTTTAGAAAGAAGATGAGGAGGAATTTCTTTAGTCAGAGGATGGTGAATCTGGGAATTTATTGCCACAGACGACTGTGTAAGCCAAGTCAATTGATATTTTTAAGGCTGAGATTGATAGATTCTTGATTAGTAAATCCCCTGTCCCACTTTCCCGAGTTACTAACGAAATCCCCCGAGTTTTCCCCTTGATTCAAACTCGGAGATGCCAGCAGTAGGTACACGGGGCTATATATTTTTTCACTCGTGGACATTTTTCAACATGCTGAAAAAACGTCCCGACTTACCTGATGCCCCGGGTACCTACAGCTGGCATTACGAGCCACTACGAAATATCTACAGACTCCTACGGCCTCCTATGGACTCGCTACGGACTCCTACGGATTTGCTACGGACATTCTCCGAGTTTGAATCAAGGGGAAAACTTGGGAGAATTCAAGAGTAACTCGGGAAAGTGGGACAGGGGCTTAAGGATGTCAGGGGATATGGAGAGAAGGCAGGAGAAAGGTGTTGAGAGGGAGAGATAGATTAGCCACGATTGAATGGTGGAGTAGACTTGATGGGCCGAATGGCCTAATTCTGCTCCGAGAACTTATGAACTCATGAATGTGAAGGTCACAGAACCCAATCCATGTCTTGATGTTGAAACAAGGAACAGGGCAAAGTTTTCCCCGCCACCTCTCCACCCAACCCCATTCCCAACCTCTCCATCCCTCCAGCCCACCGAGTCCTCGCCGACCAACGATCACCGTACACTAGCACAATCCTACACACTAGGGACAATAAACAATCTTTTCCAAAGCCAATTAACCTGCAAACCTGCGCGTCTTTGGAATGTGGGAGGAAACCGGAGCACCCAGGAAAAACCCACGCAGTCACGGGGAGAACGTACAAACTCCGTATAGACAGCACCCGTAGACAGGATTGAAGGCAGCAACGTTATCACTGTGCCACCGTGCCGCCTTTTTAAATTTTTAAGTAAGACCCTCCCTGTCCCCAATGTACGAAGAAAATTTCAGCATAAGGTATTGACGCAATATTAAAGGAATTAAGAGCAGGAGTGTATCACTTGGTTCCTTATATAGCCAGGTCGAGGGAAAAGGTGGGGGCAAATTGCTAAGACCATCAGTAGTCAGATGCCCAAGCAGGATCTGGGTTTTAGAAAGTTGGAAGTAAGGTTTTCAGAGATTCAGGAAAGTGACTGTTGGGGAAGATCACCATCCAGATGATTGAGGTTCCAGGGATCTGGCCTTTTAGAAAGGAAATGATGAGAAATGTCCTTAGATAGAGGGTGGTGAATCTGTGGAATTCTTGGCCACAGAAGGCTGTGGAGGCCAAGTCAGAGGATATTTTTAAGGTGTTGATAGATAGATTCTTGATTAGTACGGGTGTCAGAGGTTATGGGAAGAAGGCAGGAGAATGGGGTTAGTAGGCAGAGATAGATCAGCTATGATTGATTGGCGAAATAGACGATGGGCCGAATGGCCTAATTCTACTCTTATTCCTTAGGACCTTATGGAGGAAACTATAAGGGACTTCATTTGGCACATCACAGAGTTATGGGCCTGTCCTACTTAGGCGACTGCAGGAGACTATGCAGTCGCCACATGTTCGCGGGTGGTTGCAGGGGAGTCGCCTTCATGGTCGTGAGTTCCCGCATTCTGGGAACTAGTCGCGGCCTCATTATGGTCGCTGAGTATTTTTCAAAATGTTGAATAATTAGCAGCAACTAGAATGAAGCCGCCATGGAGAGCAGTGAGAATTCTCATGCCATAAGTGGATTGCAAGGAGGTCCTAATAGGCTGCCAGAAGGTCGAATGTTCTCGTAGATTGTAGCCGGTGATGACCAGTGAATATTATTGGCTCATTGGGGGAAATAAAAACGTAAACAGTATTTTTCAGAACCAAGGATAACCTACCGGTAATGTTAATGTCCGCCGAGCTTCACAGCCGTGTATCTCTGGCTTATTAAAAGTTGTCTCCACTCCTTCTCCCCCCCCCCCCCTTTTAAAGGACTTACCGTACACTGTGCTAGCCGTCTTAATTACAGCGCCAACCTTCCCGTTCATTGCGGTGTGTGTCTGTATCACCTTGGCTTTGCACCGTGTGAATTTCAGACAGCGATCCCCCCGCTTGTCCTGGCCCCCGCCTTTGCTGTGTGTGTGTGTGTGTGTGTGTGTGTGTGTGTGTGTGTGTGTGTGTGTGTGTGTGTGTGTGTGTGTGTGTGTGTGTGTGTGTGTGTGTGTGTGTGTTCCACTCTGACAGTCGCCGTTCCAGTTGCCGGTTTTTCAGGCGACTGCCGGCAACTTGACAGTTGCCGGCAGTCGCCTGAAAAATCGCCCATTAGGCCTTTCAGGATTGAGCCAATCTAAAGGCAGTGCGTTGAAGTCATTGAAGAATCAAAAGATTCTACATAAGACTGCTTTTCATCTATGCGGTCACCTTTCCAAGTACCAAAACCCATAACCCTCACAAACTCAGGAAATCATATTGCAGTTTTATAAAATATTGTTCTGCCCATATTTGGAGTATTATGTGCAGTTCTAATTGCCCCGTTAACCGGAAAGATGTGTAAGATTTTGAGAGGGTGCAGACTGTGGTTTAACAGAATGCTGCATGCATTATATAATATTAGTCAAAAACAGAGATTGGACAAACTTAAATTGTTTTCTCTGGAGTGCCAGAGGCTGAGTGAGTAAGTAAGTAAGTAAGTAAGTAAGTTTATTGGCCAAGTATTCACATACAAGGAATTTGCCTTGGTGCTCCGCCCAAAAGTAATAACATGACATACAGTGACAGTTACGAATGACTCAGAAAACACTAAACATTAATAGCAATAAAACATTAATGATAAAACACCATTGATCAAGCATGTGAACCAACAAAATACCAGATCAAAGGAAGGCTACAGATTTTTGGCTGTTGAGTAGTGCAACTACTCGTGGATAAAAACTGTTTTTATGTCTGGCTGTGGCAGCTTTGACAGTCCGGAGTCGGCTTGCAGAGGGAAGTGATACAAAGAGTTTGTGGCCAGGGTGAGAGGGGTCAGAGATGATCTTGCCCGCTCGCTTCCTGGCCCTTGCAGTGCACAGTTCATCAATGGGGGGAAGGTTGCAGCCAATAAGCTTCTCTGCTGATTGGACGATTCGCTGCAGCCTCCAGGTGTCGTGCTTGGTGGCCGAGCCAAACCAGACCATGATGGAGAAGGTGAGAAGGTGAAACCTGATGGAAGTTCATAAAAAGACCGAAGAAAGGTCCCGACCCTAAACATCACCTATCCATGTTCTTCAGAGGTGCTGCCAAATCTGCTGAGTTACTCCAGCACTTTGTGTCTTTATTTGTAAACCAGCATCTGCTGTTCCTTGTTTCTACATGAAACCTATAAAACCTATGTGGTAGGAGTTACGTTTTTAACATGTCTTTACCAATCTTTTTCAGTTCCCCATCTGAACTTAACCTTCATGTGAACAGTAATGATTTTCAGTTTGGTGAACAAAGTGCATCATGTTAAATTAGATTACTCGTTTCCATAGTATTTGCCCCACCCAGTATAAATATTGAATCTACTCCTGTACATATAATGAATATACCGAGTTGTTTGTTTAATGCATTAATTACATACTTAGGTCAGGCTGTATCACAAACATAAAACAATAGCCATATGCACTGCCAATGGTTTTTCTAAGTGGATTATTCACCAAGTTTTATGGGGGAAGTTATAGATGTTCTCACACAAACTAATGCAGTGCTCATGAGCTCTCCACAGAGGGATTGCTTACTTTTCCAAAACAGTTTAAAAATATCTGGTGGATTCAGGCTCCGTAAGTGGTTTAAGGGTAAATCCTTGCAATCACTAAATTGGCATGAAAAATTAAAATGGCCACTTTACCAACTAAAGGGCCTGTCCCACTTGGGCGACCTAATCCGCGAGTCCAGAAGAGTGCCTTCAACCTTCAAGCTCGAGGTCACTCTCCTGGAAAGTCTCGAGCTGGATCGACTGGCCGCGTTGAAACCGCGAACTGGATCGACCGAACTGCGAGCTGCATCTACCGACCGCACACACACACACAAACATATCGCAAAGGTGGGGGCCAGCGAAAGCGGAGGAACGCTGTCTGCGCGTTAAAGAGGAAGGTAAACGGCTGCCACAGAGTACGGTAAAGGGGCTGTCCCTCTTGGACGACCTAATTGATGAGTTTAGAAGAGTTTGAAAAAATGACATGTTGAAGACCTCCTTCGACTATGTAGAAGACCTCCTTTGCCCTCCTTTGACTATGTTGAAGACCAGCTTCGACTAGCTACGACTAGCTACGGCTAACTTGGGAAAATTGGACACCAAATAGTGGAGAGTGAAGACGACCTCCTTCAATCTCCTTCGACCTCCCTTCAACTATGATGAGACTATCTACGACTACCTTTGACTACCCTCGATTACCTACGACTAACATGCTGACCTACTACGACCTACTACGACTAAACCTACAAGTAAAAAAAGTATCGATTTTTTTCCATGGCGACCTATTGTTTACTCGCGGGCAATTTTTTACATATTGAAAAAATGCCGCGACCTAGCTGAGGCCTCGAGTACGCGGAGACCACTCGCGAGCATGAAGGAGAGTTCCGAAGACCTGCGACGACCTCCTGTCGACCATGCGTCGAGGGCAAACTCGCCAGAACTTGCAGGTTAGGTCGCCCAAATGGGACAGGCCCTTAAGTCCTTTAGAGAGCGCGGGGGGGGAGGGAAGGGAAGAGAAGGGGGGGGAAGAGAAGGGGGAAGGAAGAGAAGGGGGGGAAGGAAGAGAAGGGGGGAAGGAAGAGAAGGGGGGGAAGGGAAAAAAGGGGGAGAGGGGGGGGAGGAGGGGGGGGGAGGAGGGGGGGGAGAGGAGGGGGGGGAGAGGAGGGGGGGGAGAGGAGGGGGGGGAGAGGAGGGGGGGGAGAGGAGGGGGGGGAGAGGAGGGGGGGGAGAGGAGGGGGGGGAGAGGGGGGGGGGAGAGGGGGGGGGGGAGAGGGGGGGGGGAGAGGGGGGGGGGGAGAGGGGGGGGGGGAGAGGGGGGGGGGGAGAAGGGGGGGGAGAGAAGGGGGGGGAGAGAAGGGGGGGGAGAGAAGGGGGGGAGAGAAGGGGGGGAGAGAAGGGGGGGGAGAGAAGGGGGGGAGAGAAGGGGGGGGAGGAGGGGGGGGAGGAGGGGGGGGAGGAGGGGGGGGAGGAGGGGGGGGAGGAGGGGGGGGAGGAGGGGGGGGGAGGAGGGGGGGGAGGAGGGGGGGGAGGAGGGGGGGGAGGAGGGGGGGAGAGAAGGGGGGGGAGAGAAGGGGGGGGAGAGAAGGGGGGGGAGAGAAGGGGGGGGAGAGAAGGGGGGGGAGAGAAGGGGGGGGAGAGAAGGGGGGGGAGAGAGAGGGGGGGGAGAGAAGGGGGGGGGAGAGAAGGGGGGGGGAGAGAAGGGGGGGGGAGAGAAGGGGGGGGGAGAGAAGGGGGGGGGAGAGAAGGGGGGGGGAGAGAAGGGGGGGGGAGAGAAGGGGGGGGGAGAGAAGGGGGGGGAGAGAAGGGGGGGGAGAGAAGGGGGGGGAGAGAAGGGGGGGGAGAGAAGGGGGGGGAGAGAAGGGGGGGGAGAGAAGGGGGGGAGAGAAGGGGGGGAGAGAAGGGGGGGGAGAGAAGGGGGGGAGAGAAGGGGGGGGAGAGAAGGGGGGGGGGAGAAGGGGGGGGGGAGGAGGGGGGGGAGGAGGGGGGGGAGGAGGGGGGGGAGGAGGGGGGGGAGGAGGGGGGGAGGAGGGGGGGGAGGAGGGGGGGAGGAGGGGGGGAGGAGGGGGGGAGGAGGGGGGGAGAGAGAAGGGGGGAGAGAAGGGGGGAGAGAAGGGGGGGGGAGAGAAGGGGGGGAGAGAAGGGGGGGGAGAGAAGGGGGGGAGAGAAGGGGGGGAGAGAAGGGGGGGAGAGAAGGGGGGGAGAGAAGGGGGGGGGAGAGAAGGGGGGGGAGAGAAGGGGGGGGAGAGAAGGGGGGGAGAGAAGGGGGGGGAGAGAAGGGGGGGAGAGAAGGGGGGGAGAGAAGGGGGGGGAGAGAAGGGGGGGGGAGAGAAGGGGGGGGGGGAGAGAAGGGGGGGGGAGAGAAGGGGGGGGAAGGGGGGGTGGAAGGGGGGGAGGGGGGGAGAGAAGAAGTGGAACACTTTTAAGAAGTTTAATAAAGTTTAGCAGGCATTTTACCTACCAGTAGGTCTTCCTGTGTCCTGAAACTCCAATGAGCCAATCAGGATGCCCGGTCAGTGAAGGAGATTACCTACGGCTGCCCTCAACTGCCTGTAAATAAATAGCAACCCCACTCCACTGCACTACGAATGAAAAAGACCCATGCCTACCAAATTTTACTCACGGAAAACTTTTCAATATCCTGAGGCCGCGAGTAAGCGGGAACCTCCCTCGAGCATGAAGGAGAGTTCCAGCCACCTCATACGACCTCCTAGGACCACGTGTCGACTATGCTGCGAGTTTGAGTTGAGGGCAACTCTTCTAAACTCGCAGATTAGGTCGCCCAAGTGGGACAGGCCCTTAAATAGGCAAATTAGTGTTCCAAATTACTGTGGCATTAGCAATCTCACCTGCTACTCCAAGTTATTAAATACAAATAATTCATCACTTTCCACATTCCCAGTGATGAAGAATAAATGTCCAGTTCGGAAAATTTTTAAGGGTAGCTACAGTGGTGCAACGGTAGAATTGCAGCTTTACAGTGCCAAAGACCTGGATTCGATCCTGCCTACGGGTGCTGTCTGCATGGAGTTTGTACGTTCTCCCCGTGACCTCTGTGGGATTTCTCAGAGATTTCAGGTTTTCTCACACACTCCAAAGACATACAGGTATCGTACGTTAATTTGTGTGGTATAATTGTAAACTATCCTGAGTGTGTGTAGATTAGTGTTAATGTGCAGGGATCACTGGTTGGCGCGAACTCGGTGGGCCTGTTTCCACGCTGTATCTCTAAACTAAAATGTAATTTCAGTAAATACACCCGACGAAGGATTACCACTGACCACCTGTGCCTCTAGACTTGCAAATCAATTTAATTAATTGCAAATCAATTTAATTAATCTCCAGTGCTATTTAGTACAATAAATGGACACATCACATTAACAATATATCCATAGAAATTTATACCATTTTATAGCTCAGCGCAAAATCCAATGAAACATGACAACAAATTAACAGCCTTGATGTAATGAATGTTTTTTTACACGAGACACCCAACCACTTTCTCCTCCTTTCAAGTACAGTTCACTGAGTCATAGAGAATCAGAGAGCAAGAGAGCAAGAGAGCATGGACATAGGCCTTTCAGCCCAACTTGCCAATACAGCCAAGTTTGTATTCTAGGCTAATCCCATTTGCCTGCAATTGGCCCATGTCCCTATAACCCTTTTTAATCCATATATCTGTCCAAAGGTATTTTTAGTTTTAATTGTATTTGCTTATTTTGCTTACTCTGTCACCTTGTTCCAGATATGGATGAGCTCCTGAGTGAAAATGGTGTCTCTGAGATCCCTCTTATATCCCTTCCCTCACCTTTCCCGGAGACGCGCCCGGGGCTTCAGCAGCGGGCGCAGCGCAGACTCTTGGTGCTGAGCGGGCGAGCCCTCGCTGGGGATCGTCGGAGGGAAGCCTTAGTTTCGCTGGCCCGAGGCAGCCGGCAGCCTGAAGTCGCGGTCTGCAGAGCTCCAGCTGGCGTGGAGTCCGCAGCCCGGGATCCCTCATGGGGGACCCGGGGGAAGAAGAAGCCACCACTGCTGGCCCGTGGCCTACTTCTACCGCGGGCCTGGCGTGGACTTACCATCATCCCTGGAGGGGAGCTTCAACCACCGGCCCTGCAGTCTGTGGTGCTTCTGGCTGCGGTGCTGAGGCACTGCGGGAACTTTAAATCTTCGACCGCAGGCCTGCGGCCTACACCAACCTAAAGCCGCGTTCTCCGGTGGGGAAGAGCCGACTCTGGACTTACCTGGACTTTTACCTGTCTGCATATCTGGACTCCCGCAGCAACGGCTGCGGAGGGTTGTGGTTGCCACAGGGAAATTGGAGGAGGACAGGCTAAATATTGTGCCTTCCACCACAGTGATGAATGCTGTGGTGGATGTTTGTGTTAAATTTTTATTGTGTATTGTGTGTTCTTCATCATTGCACCGCTGCTGGCAAATTCATTTCACTTGTACTTTATGTGCAATGTGACGAATAAAACCCTATTCTATTGTATTGTACCTTAAGTCAATGCTTCTACTTTTAAAATCCTCTACTCTGAGGAAAAGACTGAATGCTCACTTTATCCATGACCTTTTTTGTCTCCTTCAATAAAGTTACCTCAGCTTCCTACACTACAAAGAAAAAAGTCGCAGCCTACACAGCCTCTCCTTGTAAATCAAGTCTGCAAGTCCACATAACTTTGTGGTAAATCTTCTTTGTATCCTTTCCAACTTAATGACACCCTTCCTGTAGCTCGGCGACCAGAACTGCACACAGTTGTCCATGTGTGTGGTCTTACCAAAGACTTGTACAAAAGCTTTTCACTGTAACTCGTGTACCTCAGTACACGTGACAATAAACTAAACTAATTTGCAGTTGCATTATGATGTCCTAACCTTTGTATTAATTACCCTTCCCAATAAAGTCCAGCATGCCGGATGCTTTCTTCACCACCCTCACCACCTGAACCACCACTTTCAGGAAACCATGCACTTGGACTCTTTGACCTCCCTGTGTCACAAACTCTACCATTTACTGTGTAAGTCTGGCCCTGGCTTGACATTACAAAGTGCAACACCTCACACTTGTCAGTGTTAAATTCCTTGGCCCATGGTCCCATTGATCTAGATCCTGTTGTGGACTTAAATATCCTTCATCACTGCCTACTATGCCAACAATTTTGGCATCATTTGCAAATTGACTAGCCCTGTCATCCAAATCATTAATGTGGAATAACAAATAATAGCAGTCCCACCACTGGCCACAGGCCTCCAATCATAAAAAACTACCATCCACAACTACCCTTTGACTCATTCCAAATTTGACTCCAATTGACTAGGGCACTTTGGATTCCGTATGATTTAATTTTCCAGCCAAGACTACCATGGACCTTATCTTTATAATTAAAAGTCTCATCTTGACCACTTCTTGTTTGCACTGCATATTGATTTTAGAAAAAATGCTACCACTTACGGCTGTGATTTTTGGCCATCTTACTCAGTGTCCCCATCCACTGCGCAGGACAAGAGGATTTTTCCCATTGATGAAAAATAAAAGAGTTATTAGTGTTTAAAAAATGTTGAGATTCTCTATCTTGCCAATCACCACCATGAAGGCCACGCCCCTTCCAGAGGGGGGAGGGACTATAATACCCAGAAGTGTGGGCGTGGCTCAGTCTCTGCAAGATGGGGGAGGGAGAGGTCACCCTGCTTGAAATGGTAGGAAACTGCTTTTGAATTTGGTGGCCTTGCTCCCTGCTTGAAATGGTAGGCATCTTCATTTAAATTTGGTGGCCTGCACTCTGCTAGAAATGGAATTTCAAGGAATAGTCGTGAGTCAACTGCCAGCCCACCAGCCGTGAGTGAGTGAGCTGCCAGCACACCAGGCTTGAGTGACTGAGCTGCCAGCCCAATAATCCATACAGCCCACAATGTCCATACTAGCCCTCTGGAAACCAGTCCCTTCAGCCCACAAACCCATACCAGCGCTCCAGAAAGCCCCTGCCCCCCCCCCCCCCCACTGGCCACCAATATTGGAATTGGTGGAGAGGTGGAATATTGCATTGGGGGACCAGCCCTCCCATGTGAACATGGGACTCAACAGGTCCCACTTAGTCTAGTTTAGTTTAAAAAAAATTAACAATTATCTAAATCCTTTATTAAAATATTGATGAACTCTGCTACAATAACAGACACAAACATTTTGTTCCTAATCCTTCTGCAGATACCTTGAAATTGTGCACTTATGCACAATCACTTATCAACGGAAGCAAGTTATTATAATTTATCCTACCATGCCTGATTGAGATGCTTTGGCTTATTTTTCCACTAGCTAATTGGGTATCATTTATTTATTTATTTTTTAAATATATTTTTATTAGAGGCCATACATATAACAAATAATATAGCATTTTTTTCCAAATGTAGTTAATACATCTTTCCAAAATTATATAAATGTTAACAAAATATATATATTGGCCTCACTTTTTCTTATAGAGTGAAAAAAGTATAAAGAAAGAATAGTGAATAATTATAAGAGTATGATTATAGTTGATTAATATAAAGAAGAGAGAAATTTTTAAAAAATTTAATTTAAAAAAATTTAAACAACAAAAAATAAATAAATAAATAAATAAATAAATAAAGATAAACAAAAAAAAAATACTTGTGGAAAAGAAAACGGTATACATCTAATCAATGAATGGAGCAATTTCTAATTATAATATATGGAGACAAGTATATAAATCTGAGCTTAAACATTTTTGTTTGATCTTTCCACCGGGTACTCATTGAGTTTCAATGCTGAGCCCAGCTACCCCTTCATATAATCAGTGAATGGAAACCATATTTGTTAAAAAATCTCAGGTTTATCCATTAGGATAAATCTAATTCTCTCCAGTTGTAATGTCTCCAACATTTCCACTGTCCACATTTTAATTGTCGGGGATAATGATCCCTTCCAAAATTGTAATATTAATTTTTTTCCAATTATTAAACAGTAATCCAGAAAATTTCTTTGATTTACTGTTAAAGTTTGATTTGAATCTAAAACCCCAAATATAATTAATTTTGAGTCAGGGCTTAATGTGATCTTTAAAACTGTGGAAATAATTTTAAAAATCTCAGTCCAATAACTTTTAAGTTTTGTACATATTACAAAACTATGATTTAGATCGGCTTCTGATTGGGTATCATTTAATTGGGCGTTTTATGCAGAGCGAAAATCAGTGAAAACGGGCATTATTATCCCAATCACCACAGAAAACAACTGGGAAAGATAATGGATTTAGATTTAGGTTTATTATTATCACTGTACCCAGCTACAGTGATAAGCTCGTTTTGCATTCTATCCAATCAGATCAGATACTACTATACATAAACAAAATCAAGTCAAACTGAAGTATGAAGGAGAAAATACAAATTGCAGAATCTAGTTCTCTGCACCAGTTCCATAGACAAAATCTAATATCATAGAAAAATAGTAATTAGGTGCAGGAAGAGGCCATTCGGCCCTTTGAGCCAGCAGTGCCATTCATTGTGATCATGGCTGATCGTTCCCTACCAATAACCCGTGCCTGCCTTCTCCCCATATCCCTTGATTCCACTAGCCCCTAGAGCTCTATCTAACTCTCTCTTAAATCCATCCAGTGATTTGGCCTCCACTGCCCTCTGTGGCAGGGAATTCCATAAATTCACAACTCTCTGGGTGAAAAAGTTTTTTCTCACCTCAGTCTTAAATTACCTCCCCTTTATTCTAAAACTGTGGCCCCTGGTTCTGGACTCACCCAACATTGGGAACATTTTTCCTACATCTAGCTAGTCCCGTCCTTTTATATTTTTATATGTTTCTATAAGATCCCCCCTCTGCAGGGGAAATTATGTAATAAGAATCTGAGGGGTAACATTTTCACACAGAGGGTGGTGGGTGTATGGAACAAGCTGCCAATATTTGAAGCTGGGACTATTCCAACGTTTAAGAAACAGTTAGACAAGTAAATGGCTAGGACAGGTTTGGAGGGATATGGACCAAACGCGGGCAGGTGGGACTAGTGTAGCTGGGACATGTTGGCCGTTGTGAGCAAGTTTGGCCGAAGGGACTGTTTCTACGCTGTATCACTCTATGACTCTATCCCCAATGAAGTAGAGGCGAATCGGACAGCATCCTAATTGGTGGCGTTCAATTTCAAGCCTCTGCACCTTCTGCCCAATGCGAGTGGGGCAAAGAAGAAATGACCATGGTGGAACAAGTCTTTCATTATGTTGGCTGCTTTTCTGAGGCATCGTGAAATGTAAATGGATTTAATGGTGGGGAGGCTGGTTTGTGTGATGGACTGGACTACATCGACATAATAATAACCAATTTGGTTTATTAATACTATACTGGGATAAAGACTGATCATTTTCATTTGCTCATCCCCATCAATTTCTGTATTCCAAACTAATTTCAGATGACATATGGTTAACCGATACCTCCTGTTTTTCTTGGTGGTGTTGTTAGCATATATTTAATTGATAGATAAAGAATAAAATGCAAGGCATGCATCATTAAATACAGTGAATAATGTTCGGTTTTGATGCTACGTGAAGTTATGAAGAGCCTGGAGCTAAGCCTATTATTTACTTCCCACAGTGTATGACTCATTACCCATCCCTTTTCTCTTCAATATTTTTATAGTCATGAGCAGAGTGTTGGTCGTCATGACTTCTTCATTAGAATGCCGCTGCCACAGCTCTCTGGTGATTTAAACTGCTTGCTTCTCCGAACCAACCCTGGCAATGGAACACTGAAATCCTTACTTGCTGCAGTTGAACAGGCCCATTATTGCATTAATACACGTAAAAATGTAAAGGGGCCTGTCCCACAGGCGATTTTTCAGCGGACTGCCTGCCACCGTCAAGTTCGTGGCACTTGCCTGAAAAATCGGGAACTGGAACGCGACTGTCAGAGTGGAACACACACACACACACGCGCACACGCACACGGCGGGGGCCAGGGAAAGCGGGAAAGCGTTATCTGGGCAAGCAGGGGGATCACTGTCTGAAATTCACACGGTGCAAAGCCAAGGTGATACAGACACACACCACGATGAACAGGAAGGTTAAGACAGCTAGCACAGTGTACGGCAAGTCCTTTAAAAGAGGGGGGTGGGGAGAAGGGGGGGGGGGATAAGGGGGGAGGAGGAGTGGAGAAACTTTTAAGAAGCCAGACAACTTTTAATAAGCCAGAGATACACAGCTGTGAAGGTTCGCGGGCATTTAACATTACTGGTCGGTTCTCCTTGGTTCTGAAAACTCATACTCACGGTTTTTTTTCCACCAATGAGTCAATGAAAATGCCTGGTGAGCAAAGGCGATTAACTAAAACTACCCACGTCTGGCTCGACTACCTATAACTACATGGCGACCCCACTAAAACTGCACCTACGACTATAGGGTTACCGATTATCTCCATGGCGACCAATTTTCAACATGTTAAAAAATTTGTGGCGACCATACTGAGGTCGCGACTCGTTCCCGGAATTCGGAACTCCTCGCAACCATGAAGGAGACTCACCAGAGACCACCAGCGAACATGTGGCAACCATGTGGCGAGCGTAAAGTTTCCTGCACTCTCCTAAAACGTTGCCTAAGTGGGACCGGCCCTTAACAGTAAAATAAGACAATAATCAATAACAGTAATACCAGGTAACCATAATAATGCAAAACTGAAGTCTGTGGTGAACCAAAATCACAGTCCATTTACACCACAGTTGCTGATTATGCAGTGCAGTTTTCTTCACCTGATGGTTGCGGGGAAGAAGCTGTTCATTGACCTGATGGCCATGGTTTTCAGGCTACTGTACTTTCTTCCCAATGATAGTAGCGAAATGAGAGTTTGGCCGGAATGGTATGGGGCCTTGATGATATTGGCTGCCTTTTTGAGACGGCATGATGGTAGATCCCTTCGATGGTAGCAAGTCTATCGCAAGATATAAGCAAGTCTGTGCCAGCCATCAGGTCAGGGCCGACCTTAAGCAGATTGCACCGATTGGTCCCAATTGGGGCCCGTGCCCAAGGGGGGCCCCGCACTAATTTTCCGTATTTCGTACGGAAATACGAACATGCGTTGTTAAATACAGATTTTTTTTTTGGAACATTCGCCTTGTGCCGTATGAACATACGGATTTTATTTTAAAATACACATGGATAAGAACCACTGCACTGGCCATCAGACAAAACAATTTGTTGACCACTACTGTTAGCACTTGTTAGCAGCCAGTAGTTAACAAGTAGTTATACAATGTGTCATCAATACATCGATCCACGTTCCTCAGTAAATGTAATTGTGTTTTGACCATGTATTAATGACGTCATGTTCCTTTGGATAATATTCACAGGATTCCAATTTAGTTATTAGTTTATAAAATGTTAAAATTGAAGCAGTACGAAAATTGTATAATTATTATGTCGATTACTTTCTCCTTGTACAATTGCTTCTAATAAAATTAATATTTTTTAAAAAAAGGAATTTTATTCAAAGGAACGCTGCGTCATTAATACTTGGTCAATACACAATTACATTTACTGAGGAATGTAGATTGATGCATTGATGACACATTGAGAATTTCTTAAAACTCACCATCATGATTTCAGGGCTCCGGACCACGTGTTTCTTCTTGGTGTGCAGGTTAGTCATCCACCTACCGACCCACATTGTGTCTCTCTGTCTTTCGCTCTCTTCCTCCCTCTCTCTCGCACTCTCTCTCCCCCGCTCCCCATCTCGTCTCTCTCACGCTCTCTCACTCCCTCTCTTTCACCCTGTCGCCTCGGCATTCCTGGAATCATTGATGTTTTACGGTGACGGCTGCATCTGCAGTCCTTTCTGTTGCGGGGGGGGGGGGGGTAATTGACTTTTGTTGCCAAGGTTTTAGAGTGAAGTATAACTCACTTCCCCAATGTGCTGGATGAAACTAGAAGGTGCATTGCCCTGCACGGTTTCACAGACTTCCAATGAGCTGGTTCAATGGTTGATGGGTCTGAAGAAAGGTCTCAAACCAAAACGTTACCCATTCCTTCTATCCAGAGATGCTGCCTGTCCCGTCGAGTTACTCCAGCATTTTGTGTCTATCTTCGTTTCGATGGTTCAAAGGTTTCCATATTATTAGGAAGACTAGAGGTGAGAAAAGGTACAGAACAGATCATTCTGTTCTGGGGTTTGTTCTGTATCTTTTCATACCTCTAGTTTCCCTCTCCCCTGACTCTCAGTCTGAAGAACTGTGTGCAGGATAGTGTTCGTGTGCAGGACAGTGTTCGTGTGCGGACTCGGTGGGCCGAAGGGCCTGTTTCTGCGCTGCATCTCTCAACTAAACTAAACAGATAATCTATGGAAAGAAAGCAGAGCATCTTTATTGGTTCATTATGACTTGACGGGGAGTAAAAATCTTGTACGAGATACCTTCGCGGCACAGTGGCGCAGCGGTAGAGTTGCTGCCTCACAGCAGCAGAGACCCGGGTTCTTTCCTGATGACCGGTGCTGTCTGTACGGAGTTTATACGTTCACCCCGTGACCTGCATTGGTTTTCTCCGAGATCTTCGGTTTACTCCCACTCTCTAAAGACGTACAGGTTGTTGGTTAAGTGGTACAAATGTAAATTGTCATTAGTGTGTGTTAGATAGTGTTTGTGTGCGGGGATTGCTGGTCGGTGCAGACTCGGTGGGCCTGTTTCCATGCTGTATCACTAAACTAAACTAAACTAGAGTAGATAATCTATGGAAAGAAAGCAAAGCATTTTTATTGGCATGTTATGACTTGATAGGGATTTCAAATCCCACACGAGATACCTTCAAGAATGGAGCATGCATTTCTATCAGTCATAGAAACAGAAACTAGGTGGAGGAGTAGGCCATTCGGCCCATCGAGCCAGCACTGCCATTCAATATGATCATGGCTGATCAGCTAAAATCAGTATCCCCGTTCCTGCTTTCTCCCCATATCCCTTGATTCCGTTAACTCTAAGAGTTCAAAAAGCACCCAGTGAATTGGCCTCCACTGCCTTCTGTGGCAGAGAATTGCAGAGATTCACAACTCTCTGGGTGAAAAGGTTTTCCCTCATCTCAGTCCTAAATGACCTACCCCCTTATTAATAAACGGTGGCCCCTGGTTCGGGACTCCCCAGTCACCCTGGGTGAAGGCCAGGTGGAGCTGACAATGTTTGCGTCTTCCACTTTAAATAAAAGTCAACTGAATTACGGAAGGTTAGAGAAAGAAATGTATTGATTTCTCTTTCATTAGAAGCACGGTTGAAATTTGTTACAAAGAGAAATCAACTTTTATTTCAAGTAATTTAAAAGTCACTTCATTGAACGCGGGGACAAGCAGTGTGGAGATTGCTTTCTTCACTGCTTTCAGTGACACGTCCATGGGCTCCACTGAACAATGTAATATCTTCTTCATTTGTCCTCAACTGAGCATTATGACAATATTTACTTAGCGAGATCATAGATTACCTTGCAAGAAGCTCTAGCCATCATGGTTAGAGTGAAAAGCTTCACTGTTTTTTTTCTTGAGAAGAGCTATCATCTTAGGTATTGATTGCAGGTCGCTTTACCCACTCTGGTCTCAGAGCCGGTGATTCCAACCACGGCAACCTCTTGTTTGCAGAGATGTGTGAGTTTACTGAGTCCAATGTGACGATACAATTGAGTCTGGTTTAGGTTTTTAGTTCAGAGTCAATGCCCAAGGCAGACCAAACGTGTTAAACAGATGATGATATTTGGCTGCAAAATCTAGATCAATATTTAATAATAATCATATTGGTGATGGTAAGAAGTGGGTGTAAGCAAGTGAAAAAAGCTATATTACAAAGCAATGGTGACTGACAGAGAAATGGCTGTAAAGTGGAGAAGATTGACAGCAGACAGAACTGGCCATCATGAATTTCTCATCACAGATACCTATAGTATACCAACTGTTTTACAAATGATACCATGAGATGTTCCAGCATTTTACATGCCATTGGACCATGAGAGGACGGCATAGAAAAGGCTGCCATTTTTACATTTCGCCATTGTTTTTAAAATCTAGCAAGGAAGAAAAGTAACACTTTGCCAACATTTGGACGACATGGGTTTTTCTTTAACCGTTACAATTTTTCACACGTATTAACAATTTATACCAGCAACAATCAAGCAGATGGAATAAGCTGAGACGGCTGTTGATAGGCATGCAGCTATAAAAGGGTGCGCATGCCAGAGTTGTTAACAGAGATACAGTAGGCTGTTGTATGGATCATCCGGAAACTGGAACATAAACTTGGTTAAAGTCCAGATAAATCCAATCCAGAAAGTTTTATTTTCCATTGACCTTTATGGTCATTAAATAGTGCAAAGCATGCATAAATGATTTTGTTTCTTTAATATTTATAATTATTTCACTGCCCCATTTGGATTTTAACCAGCAATGTGATTGATGCCCCTGACATGCTTTGATGAACACAGATAACCGCATTCCTGACCGTATTGCGTAAAACAAAACATTACTCTTTGGAAAAAAGGCACACAGTGGTACAGTGGGTCAGGCCACATCTCTGAACAGGGATTGGCAAAGTTTTGGGTCAGTGCCCTTTTTGAAGAAGGGTCTCACCTCAAACATCAGCTATCCATGTTCTCCAAAGATGCTGCCTGACTCACTGATTTACTCCAGCACTGTGTGTCTAGTTTTGTAAACCAACTTCTGTAGTTCTTCGTGTCGATTTAACTCCTCTGATATCATTAGGTCTCAGTATCCTGATGTACATATCTATTCTTCACACCATAAAGCCCTATCTTTGCAGTGATGATATCTAGGGATACTTTCAAAGCTTTTCAGCCTTTTACCACATTCCTGTTCATATTTAACGAAATGTAGAATCTGATAAGGTACATAAAATCAAGAATGTGATACACATCACATAGAAACATAGAAACATAGAAAATAGGTGCAGGAGTAGGCCATTCGGCCCTTCGAGCCTGCACCGCCATTCAATGTGATCATGGCTGATCATCCAACTCAGTATCCCGTACCTGCCTTCTCTCCATACCCCCTGATCCCTTTAGCCACAAGTGCCACATCTAACGCCCTCTTAAATATAGCCAATGAACTGGCCTCAACTACCTTCTGTGGCAGAGAATTCCAGAGACTCACCACTCTCTGTGTAAAGAATGTTTTCCTCATTTCGGTCCTAAAGGAATTCCCCCTTATCCTTAGACTGTGACTCCTTGTTCTGGACTCCCCCAACATCGGGAACAATCTTCCAGCATCTAGCTTGTCCAACCCCTTAAGAATTTTGTAGGTTTCTATAAGATCCCCCCTCAATCTTCTAAATTCCATCGAGTACAAACCGAGTCTATCCAATCTTTCCTCATATGAAAGTCCTGACATCCCAGGAATCAGTCTGGTAATCATAACATAAGGCACATCACATACTAGAAACAAAGTATTTGAATCAACATAACATAACCCAACCATGTTGATATATTATCTATCTATACATAACTAAAACGCTGATCTTGTGCTCTTCCAGTTTGCATGTCTTTTCTATTTGCTCAAAAATTGTACGATTTTTTAACAGCTCACTCACCGTTCTCCTGTGCTGCGAGTTTTGTTCAGAACAGTAGTAAATTGTAAAAGTTAGCAAGGTTTAAAAATCATAAAAACCGCTCTTGCGCTGATTGATCTCCTCTCCTGCCAGTCAGCGCCGTGCAGATTGGTCTTTTCTTCTGTCACTCCCCGGGACGGTCCGCCCCTTCCTGTGCCATTGCATCTTTACTGGAGCTGAGGGACGCTGCAGGTGGCTCGCGGAGGTTTTTGGGGGGACCGGAAGTGGCCCGGCCCGATATGGAGTGGGAGATTTCGCCAAACGGAAAGCGGAGAGTCTGATCCCGGCGGAGGAGAACGTGCAGCACCCGCTATGAGTCCCAAACACACCGCCATCGCAATGCCCCGCAGCTCCAGCCCCTTCCCCTCTGGTCCCCTTGCTGGCTCCTGCCCCCCTCCCCCATGATACCCCCCTCTCCCCCATGGTTCACCCGTCTTTTCTCCAAGCTCTCCCCCCAGCCCCACACCACCCCCTCCCCACATGCCGGTGCGACCGTAGCTGCTGGTGCTTCCAAGCCGACCCAAGGATCCGAGGCCTGGCTGATGCTCCTCCCGGGCACACAAGAAGGGAGAGGAGCGGCAACCTCGAGATCCTGGGGAGGTGAGGAGGAAGGAGGGGGAATAGAGGTAGAGGAGGGGGGAGGTAGGGAGTGGGGAATAGATGGAGAGGAGAAGAGGGCAGTGGGGGAGGATAGGGGAGGTTGGGAATGGGGGAGGTAGGGGATAGAGGGATAGTAGTGGAGTAGGGAGGGGAGAGGAGTTATGGAGGGAGAGAGTGACTGAGGGTAGGTGAAAGGAGAGGGAGAGAGAGGTGAGGGAAGAATTGGGGGAGGGGAGGAGGAGAGGGGAAATAAGAGGGAGGGTGAAGAGGAGGTGGAGAGAGTGCTAGGGATGAGGGGAATGAGCTGCATCTGTGCAGTTGGGGGCTATGGGTGAGTGGTGGAATATTGTGTTGGGGACCAAACCTGCTATCCTGTGTGACAGGGACCCAATGGGTTCCACTTCGTCTAGTGGTATGCTAAATATGAAAGAAATAACCTGTTCAGCCTATCCTATAAAGTTGTAAAATGTGTAGGAAGGAATTGCAGATGTTGGATTACACCGAAGATAGACACAAAATGCTGGATCAGGTAGCATCTCTGGAGAAAAGGAATAGGTGACGTTTTTGGTCAACACCCTTCTTCAGACTGAGAGTCAGTGGAGATGGAATCAAGAGGTGCTGCCTGACTTGCCGAGTTGCTTTGGCATTTGTGTCTATCTACACAGTTGGAATGTTGGAACTGTCATTATCCAAGCTATTTGAGCCTACAGCTAATTGGAAATGACCAAAACGAATTCTACAGAATTAATCGTTATAATAATTAAAAGAAAAGAAAATGTTGGTAGCACTCAGCAGCTCAGGTAACATCTGTGGCAAGAGATAAACTGTTGACAAAGTCATCTGATTGATACGTCGTTCGAAGTGGGAACGCAAAGGAACAGGTAAAAGCTGTGGAGTGCAGGGCTGAAGGAAATATTCAGCACCAGACAATGCCAGTGGTGGGGAGAGAAGGGGGAGAGGGAGAGGGAGAAAGATGGGGGGGAAGAAAGAGGGGTGGGGAAGAAAGAAGGGGGAAGAAAGAGAGGGGGAAGGGGGATGGGGAGACGGGGGGCAGAGAGAGCAGGGGAGAGGGGGAAAATGGGGGGGGGGGGGGTGGAGTCGATATTACAGTATGCAGAAGTTACCGCAAGTTGTTGAGTTACAAGATCCCCGGGAGGAGGATAAGGCCCAATTCCTCAGGCTTACGTCTGGTTTCAATGTAAAAATGCAGGAGGGAATGACCAGATAATTCGGAGTGGGAGTTGGATGGAAAATTAAAGTGACAGGCAGCTGGAAGCTAAGGGTCACTCCTACAAACTGAATGCAGGTGCTCCACAAGGTGAGCACCCAACCTGAAATTGGATTATTTAATATATAGAAGCCATGTCATGAGCACTGATTGCAGTACATTAATTTGGAAGAGGTGGAACTGAATGAATGCTTCACTTGGAAGAGCTGTTAGGGCATGTGAATAGTGTGAAAGGATGAGGGATATAAGCAGGTTTTGAAAAAGGGAATGGTTGGTGGAAAAGGGAGAGAAGCCGGTGGTCATAAAGTGAATAGTCCGATTGAAACGGTGGAAAGGGAAGGGATGGAAATGGTGGAATCTCAGTCAGGCTTTGGAAAATGCAAAAATGATCCACTGAATACAGACGCTAGCGAGATGGAAAGTGAGCACCAAGGAACTCAATCCTTCCAGCTGTGATCTCATTAAAGTACAAACTTTTCATGTTAAAACAAAAATCTTACTGACCAATCATGTTAAAAAATTGCCAAACCAGGAAATAAAAATGTCAAGTTTTAACATAAAATGAAAATATTTAACACCATAACTCTGCCACAGATAGGGTCGAAGATACTTAACAGGCAGTCAGGCGAGTTGTTCGCAAACTTTATGCATAACATTTCTCTGAAGTGGAGAAGAAGCAGGGATCAGCTCTACCTGGTGGACCATTAGGTGTCAGGTTTAAGGTTTGGATATTCAATTGTGCTTTGTTACCACTCAGATTCCTATTAAATCTTTTCCCCTTCACCTTAAACCTATGTCGTATGACCAGAAATGTGGTTCATGTTCTCTGGGATCTCATTGTGACCATTTATTACAAAGGATGTGGTACACCAAGGCCAAGTTGGTAGAGAACATTGTCTTGTAAATAACAACAAAGTCAATGCATGTTTTTAAATATTTAAATTGTCAGATAATTTGAATTAGATTTAAAATACAAAGTATAATTTTATGCTTTAGACAAAATTCCAGAATCATTTTATGACTTTTTGCTCTGATCGTGAACTAATATGATGCGGCCAATGACTGCTTCTATACTGAATGTTTATCCATTCCCTCCGCAGATGCTGCCTGACCTGCTGTGTTACTCCAGTACTTGGAGCTTTGCTCAAGATTCCAGCATCTGCAGTTCCTTGTGTTTCCATCTATGTTTTTAAATGTGCTTCTCAGCGCAGGGCAAGCAATAACTTGACCCTTATTTCAATCTATGCCTTTTTTCTCTTTACTCAGTCAAGCATTAATCTTTACTCACAAACATCAACCTAATTTTTTTGAGCTGTGATAGAAACCTTGCTGTGTGCCGCCTGTGGCTTAGTGTGACTGGTTGGCGATCAACAGCAGGAATCTCTGTCCATCTATTCACTTCTCAATATGCATGATGGTGCATCTGATTTAAAATTATTTTTTTCCTGGACCAGTTTCCTCAATTTTATCCAGGTTTGTTCATAAGCAAGTTAAATTAAAATCTTCACTGTGTTTTCCATGCCAAAGTAAATGAACATTTACCGGATGACTTAGCACTCTAAACAAAATTTAGCAATAAATGACTGAGAATCTGCAGGAGCGAAGCACCTCATGGTTGATATTATCACATGCCCTACAGCTAGAAAATGCTATGCTGTATGGTGCTGAGCAAATGGCAGGCTTGGTATCACATCTCTGCTGCACTTGCTGCAGGTAAAGGTGATGAGTTGATAAAGTGTTCTCAGACCCCCCCCACCCTCTCTCACCAGATGTCTTTTCTCTTTCCAACATTCTCCTGAACAGTTCCCTCTAGGAATTCTGACTATTGGCAGCTGTCGGGAGATAAGTGAGTAGGATGTGATGAAGGTAGGCCCTCTTTAATCTGTCTTCACTGTGAAAGAAAGGAGATTTTAGGTTTTTAGCATCTTATCGCATGCTCCTTCTCCATTTTGATTGGTCACTGTGATCCCTGCTGCGTGGATGTTATATTTTCCAAAGAAGCTTTGAAAACCTCCTGAAAATGCTTTCTCTGACCGAGTAACTGCCAGCTTTGACAAAGTTTTGGATTTAATTTTGTTTAGAGATACAGCATAGAAACTGGCCCTTTGGCCTACCAAGTCCACACCAACCAGTGATCAACCCATACACTAACACTATCCTACACACGAGGGACAATTTAACAATTTTACCTCAGCCAATTAACCTGCAAACCTGTACGTCTTTGGAGTGTGGGAGGAAACCAGAGCACCCAGAGAAACCCCATATGGACTATATAGGATCATAGGAGAATGTACAAACTCCGTACAGACCGCACCCGTAGTCAGGATCGAACCTGGGTCTCTGGTGCAGTAATATTGCAACTCTACCACTGCGCCACTGTGCTGCCCTAAATTCTGTGTTTCCTGTTTCCAGAGTCTTATATTGGGCATGCAAATCTTGTGGTCTTTCCAACGGGACTGACCAAGTGCAATTTGAGTCTCACTGCTGCGGATATTGGCCTGAGAGATGATGCCGATATTTTTTTGATTAAACCACATATAAAAAGCACTGGTGAATTTTTATATGGATGTTTCCCATTGTTGACTGGTGACTCACAAAAAAAAAAGTATTCAACATTATCAAACACCTCATCATGGGCCTTTATTGTCAGAGGATCGAATTGTGCAGAGAGTTTCAAGAAGAGTTTTGTACAATGGATGTTTAGTTTAACACCCATTATTTTGTAAGTTCAGAGAATTAATCAATGATGTCTTGGAACTTAGTTTCTTCATGTACAGGTACTTTACTACCACCAACATGCTAATAGTTGAGGTAAAAATCACAGAGTTTCCTATTTTTCCTGAAGAAGCGTATCTACAGCCATAGTATCCTAAAATCTAAACATAGATATAAAAAGCTGGAGTAACTCAGCGGGTCAGGCAGCATCTCTGGAGAAAAGGAATAGGTGACATGTTGGGTCAAAACCATTCATCCAATCCTTCTTCAGAAATGCTGCCCGACCCACTGAGATACTGCAACATTTTATGTCTCTTCGGTGTAAACCAGCATCTGCAGTTCCTTCCCACACATAATAATCTAAACACATGATTTGATTGACATGGGATGTTCACTAGGTGATTTGGAATTTTTTATATGACCCATGGCGCGACCTCTCATATTAAATCTAATAACCTCTTGCAGAACATAAGCTGATTTGGCTATGCTACGTGCATTAATGAAATCCATACATTATTTTAACATGGGTAATAACTAAATATGCTAAATAACTGTTTTTAGCAAATCCCAGGCAGAGCATCATTGAACTATAATTCCAAGTGTAAAGCATACTCCATGGATCTATTACAAAAAAGGATTGAATCTGTTGAGACCGTTTTTCATATCATAGGGGACAGCTGTATTGTTCATTATAAGTTAATATGATGCGCTTCCTCTATTGTCCAAATATTCTGAAAGTGCATGTAATAAATAGAAACTAAAACCAAAATATTACTTTTTCCATTCTGTCCATTCTGTTTGGCTGCTATCATTTGTTAGTATTCTCCCTCCGTTGATGTTGATCTCCAACAACATACACCCTCAGAATTATTTATTATGAAATTATGAACTATGTTTCATGCTGCGACCAGCCAAAACCATCACAACAGATCATTCATATCATGAAACACTTTTTTTTGACAATTACACATTTTTCTGATTGATGCAATGCAAATTGATGCAGTTATAATTAGACAATATTTCAATTATTTAATAAACATTCAAATATTCCTTCAATTATGTCAATTTCCAAATAAGTTGCTAATATGAATTATGTTGGAATTCAAATCTGCCTGGCTCCTATCATAAGATTGACCAGTCAAAATAAGTAAGAACATTAAATGAGCTTGAAATTTACTTGCTATAAAATCTTGTTAGAAGTACCTGAAAATGTTTATGTGCTCTGGTATAAAGTTTACCAAAGTTATTTGGGGTGTGATACTTCTCACCTACAAAAAGGCTAAAGTAGTGAATCAGCACAGAGGCCATTTTGAATAAATTTAGAACAAATGAAACTTTTGACCAATAGCAAAAAGACAAGTTATCCTTAAATTAAATCATAAAATGTGGTTTGAAATACATAGTCCTTTGAAAGGATGCCAAATTTCCAACTCGGTTGATGTCTCTAATTCACCCAGGGAGTGGTGAAACCTGTCAATGCCCCCAGCATTACTTTGTTTCTCACAAGCAGGAGGGTGTGGTATGTTAAATAATGACGTTGCAGATTTATAACATCTTGGCATTAATTACGTTGAGGTTTATCCAATAATATTTATTTCATTTGGATTTCTAGAACTCACTCTTGCTTTCAGAACAAGCCCACTGTAAAATGTGCAAGCATCCAGGTGAAACATCTCACAGACTTTTCTTTTGGTCTTTCCACTCCTCTCCCCTGTTTTTGCAATTTTAAACCAGTTTCATTTCTAAATTTACAGTTCAAAGAAAAGATAACTTGAAACTTTAACTGCTTCTCGATTCCCACTGGTCCAAACAGAAATGTTCTTCATCATTCTCTCTTACCATAATTTTGCTAGATAGATATGATAAGATAGGTAGAAATTAAACAAAGATCTATATTCATAAAGGGAACAAAAATGCAAATGCTAGAAATCTGAAATAAAAATGTTAAGTGCTGGAATTATTAGCAGGTCACGCAGATTTCGTGAAGAGAGAAACATATTGAATACTTCATATCAAAAGTAATGAATCAGGATTCAAATGTACTGAAATCGAGCTTTGCACAGCATTTTGCACAAGGATGGCGGATAAAATGAGCTTCCATTCCGCCTGAAAGATGGAGAATCATGTACGAATCATTCCATGGAGATGCAACGAACTACAGATGCTGGAATCTTGAGTAAAACACAAAGCACTGGAGTAACTCAACGTGTCGGGTATCATTTCAGGAGGACAAGGATAGATGACGTTTTGGGTCAGAACCTGTCTGTAGAAGGATCCTCCAGAAATGCTGCCAGACCTACTGAGTTACTCCAGCACTTTGTGTTTAAATCAAGGAAGACTCTATCTCAGGGATCTCCTGTTTAGACATGGTGTATCTTCCACACTGGCATTTATATCAGATATATAATTGTACTTCCCGAATACACAATCCCCACGCAATCTGCGGTAGGGCTGCTATTCCATTAAAGAGAAAATAAAAGGAATATTTATTATTGCATTTTCGAATATAACTTCTTACTTCAGTTTCTTTTCAAGGAGATGTACACCACTCACTCTGCCCAACTACATATTATCGATAGACGTTGTGAAATCTTCACAATGATGGGCTCATTGGTCTTTGACAGCCAAGCAGGAGAGCTTCCCTGTGATGCCTGAACGCTATTGGGGTCCATAGTGAAGGGTCCACGTGAAATTATCATGTCAAGTTGCATTTATCAATACTTATAGAATGAGTTTGTGTCCCATGCATATAATTTCATAGTTTTGACCTTATTTCTTTCTCATCTAAAGTTCCTGCCAGTAACTAACCTCTCTGATACTTTATTAAAATAAATAATCTATGTCACTAGTCCCAGGCCTGAGCAGAATTAACCAAACAAGCAGGAGCAGGTCGAAAATGACAAGTCATTTGTTGCAACACATTTCACCATGATTGTGTTCTCCTGTAAGAAACAAAAAAAAATAACATTAATAGAGGGGCACAAAGCCAGGAATAGAGATATAGAAACATAGAAAATAGGTGCAGGAGTAGGCCATTCGGCCCTTCGAGCCTGCACCACCATTCAATATGATCATGGCTGATCATCCAACTCAGTAACCTGTACCTGCCTTCTTTCCATACCCCCGATCCCTTTAGCCACAAGGGCCACATCTAACTCCCTCTTAAATATAGCAAATGAACTGGCCTCAACTACCTTCTGTGGCAGAGAATTCCACAGATTCACCACTCTCTGTGTGAAAAATGTTTTTCTCATCTCGGTCCTAAAATACTTCCCCTTATTCTTAAACTGTGACCCTTGTTCTGGACTTCCCCAACATCGGGAACAATCTTCCTGCAACTAGCCTATCCAACCCCTTAAGAATTTTGTAAGTTTCTATAATCCCCCCTCAATCTTCTAAATTCTAGCGACATTTGGGAACCAATGTTGCTCCCTAAGCCTTTCAGAGAGGAAAACAGATCACAAACCAATACAGGGTAGGTTAAATAGTTAGAACCTTTCTCCTAGGGTGGAAATGTTCAACACTAGAGGGCATAGTTATGAGGTGAGAGTGGAGGCAAGGAGATGCGTGGGGCAAGATTTTTTTCACACAGAGTAGCGCTGGCGTGGTTCGCATTGCCAGGGGTGGCAATGGAGGCAGATACGATAGTGGCATTTAAGAGGCTTTTAGATAAACACATGGAAGTGTAGGGAATAGAGGAATATGGGCCATGTTCAGGCAGATGAAATCAGTTTAACTCGGCATCATGCTTGGCACAAACATTGTGGGCCAAAGGGCCCACTCTTCTGTGAACATGTTCTATGTTTAATGCGACACATTATTTACCCATATTTACATGGTGTGAAACACAAGAAACTGCAGTTATAAATAATCTGGAGCAAGAAATAAACTGCGGAAGGAAATCAGCAGGCCAGCCAATGCAGTATCTGTGGAGATAGAAAGGATGGGCGATATTTGGGCCAAGATCCTACAGCAGAACACATGGTGTGATGTCTGTTGCAGCCACTCTCTTTTTAAAAGTATGCAATAAATCCACGTTCTACACTGGAGCCCAAATGTTTCCCCAAAACTCTTGGGAAATATAGAAACAACTTTTACATTTCTATAAGTTAAGCGCATAACTTATTTTCCCTCGTTATTTTTGTAATTGAACTAAATTGACGAGATGAGCCCAATTTGAATTCTTTATTTTTACATGCATCCCATCATTTGTCCTGACATAATTACTTCCACAGCAAACTCCTACAGCTATAACTTCTTGTTCTATGCATTAAATGTACCTTATTTAAAAATCAGCAATTAATTAATTGGTCATATTTTAACTTTCCTGTCTGGATGCAGTTGAAGGCACCCTTCACCTTCAGTAAATATTTTTTTACTTCCTTATTCACCATTACATTCTTTCAACGTTTATCTCTGAAACAACTCAAATTCTCGTTCATGTTTTTCTTTTCCTAATGTTCCTAATTTGCTCTGACCATGGTCTTTAGCTTCCCACTCATCTTCATCTAAATATCCACTGCATGACATTTAGTTCACCAGCCCCACAGCTTTGTTTCTTAGTCCAGTAAAGCCTCAAAATTGTTCTATTTATGGTTTGCCCTATTTTATCTTTCCATGAGCATTACAACTCTTTTTCCAGAGCTTACTCGGAATCCAAATTACCTTAATTTATGTCCCTGCATAAATATTTTATCTTTCCACCTCCTTATCCAACATTAATGCCCCTCATGATTGTGCTTTCACTTGGTCAGTATCTTGTATTTACACAGCATCTTTAATATAGTATAATATCCTAAAATAATTTAACATGTGCTGTCAGACAAAATTTCACACCGAGCTGCATTAGCTGATATTAGCAAAGGTGTGTAAAAGCCTGGTTTAATAAAAGGTATGCCTCAGGAAAATTTTAAGTTGACATAGTTTTCAAAAATAATGTCAAGTAACATCCAGTGAGTGAAAAGCTCAATACTTGATGTCAATGATGCCAGAATTCTGTGAAGTATTACAAGATTTATTGATCACCTGGGCAGAGGCAGAATTATCACCAGCACTTGACATGCTTTTTGAAGCAATAAAGTGCTGGATTTCAATTTGATTTAACTTTTAAAGAAATTGACACGTTGTTGGATATGATAAACAGACGGATATTGTGCATTTGGGGTTTTGAGGAAAGATATCTTGAAAGGTGAAGGGTGCCTTCAACTGTATGCAGATAGGAAAGTTAAAATGGAATCAATTGGTATGTATTAAGTGGGAAATGATTTTTAAATGAGGTCCATTAAGTTCCCAGAATAAGAATGAATAGCTGAAGGAGGTTGCCAAGGAAATAATTATAGCAACATTAATATTGTGGCAAAATTCATCACAAAAAAAAATATGCAGGTTGATGGTGGAGGTGAGGCAGTTTAGATAACAAATAATAAATTGTTCCTTCATTAATGTTAGAGATTAAGTAAACGAATGATTTTGAAAGCTTTGTGATTACAGATTTACAAAAAAAATTACTTTGACTAATAGATTGAAAATCTGGAGAGTAATTGAATGCAATGATGTAGGCTATTTTGTGGACTTTCAAACTTATTGTTAAAGTGCTGCTTGAGATATTAGTTGATACAATGAAAGCAAAGACTGTGACAAAGGAGTTACTGAAAGCAGATAAGAAGTGGGTTTGTGAATACTGGAGCTACTGGACTCATTATATGAATCACATTTGATTTTTATTTATATCCATAAAGAATTTATACACAGGCAAAGATGAATGGATCAGAAAGCTGGCGAAAGAACATAGTTGAGAAAAGTAGAACATTCTCAGATACATTTTAGGATGATAAATGAATGGCAAATCCCATTAAATACAGACATATAAGAAAATAAAGTTGTTTGGGAAACATTTGCAGACAGTGTCAGATGAAGCTGAAATCAAGGCTGAAGAAATGCTTGTTGTTTATCCTCAGCAGTTGATTTTTGGAAACGAAACGTGTAAGGAAAGATGTATTTTAAATGCTTTTTTTGCTTTAAAAAGATATTCTTTCCATATAAAAGGCATTTTGTGTATCAAAATATGAAACACGTCCAAATGGTACTGCATATATAATATTGGACTCATTTACCTTAACAAAAGATTTGAAAGTTGTGAATCAGCTCAATACTCATTAGAATACAATCAAACTATTATCATGTTGCCTGCAAAACTTTCAGCCAATAGCAGAGAGACCAGTCAGCGTTCTGAATTATCTACAGACACTGATTTGAATTACCCAATCTTTTGAAAAAGTGCCAAATTTCCTAAATAATCTATTATTCTTGCCCAAACTTGCAAAATCGCACCTAAAGTACCTTACTTTGAAAATCAAGAGCACAAAAAGTTTTAAAATTGACATAAGAATTTACAAAGGAGAAAGTAAATGTTCTATGCAAAGCTCATTCTTCCTGTGTTTTCCAATTGGGGAGGGCGATGTAAGGATGGCGACCAATGGGGAGGCAAACTCCGTGTATATATTTGGAAAGCTAACACACCTGAATCACAGCAAGGTCTTTACGGCACTCAGTTCCGAGTCATTGACAGCTCGCCACAGGTAAGTTAAAGCGATAAACTTTAGTTTCTGATGTTTACCCAGAAAAGGAAGTCACTTGACTCAATATGAAATATTTCCTGGACTTTGGTTCTGTTTTTCTCACTTTTGAATTATTCGGAAACGAGTGCTCTTGACAGAACTCGTTACTTTGCTAATTCTGTGTTCTGTGTCTCCAGCAATTTGCGTGAAGTTGAATCTCACCAGAATGTCGAACCTTTCACTCTCGCTGGTGGTGCTGCTGGCTGCTGTGTCGGTCTGTCTGGCCAGAGGCCCTAGTGCTGCAACGAAGGTTGCCAAAGAGCCTGCACCTGAGAGATTATGTCCTCCCAGCCTATCCAGAGGTAAACTTGCAACTTCTCTCATCACTTCTGACTGGGTTGCATCGTTATCTGTTCATGGAAGCTGCTCTCTTTCTCCTTGCCTTCAGGGTAATATGTGCACCTTGTATTTTATTATAGGATGGGCCGACGACGTTAATTGGGTTCAGACCTACGAAGAGGGTTTGTTCAAATCCAGAAAGAGGTACTGTCTTTTTAGCTAAAGGCGCTCTCTAGTGTTGGCTGGAGCTACCCGCGCACCTGTACGTTTCAAACGCACCTGTAGTTTCGATCCTTTATACTTGCACATCTAAATCGTGTTGGATGCCATATTAATGAAGCAAACTCTGAGATTGACAGTTGATAAGAGCCAAGATAGCTGCATGAAGGTTTCGGACAATAGAGTAAACTTTGGGGAAACGGGTGAAACTTTGCAAGTGCCGGGTATAAGGGTTGCAACTCGGAACAAGTGTTTAGATATACAGCGTGGAAACGGGCCCCTTCAGCCCGCACCGAGTCCGCGCCGACCAATGGCCACTTGTTGGTCACTTTGTGAACAATTTACAGAAACCAATCAACCTACAACCCTGCACGCCGTTGCAGTGTGGGAGGAACCCGGAGGGAAGCATTAGGGAATTTTCCATGGGAGGAAGAAATTGCACAAGTTCTATAGGGGGGAAAAAAATACAAGGAATATAGAAAAGACATGAACATGTAGTAACTACGAAATAGAGTTCCAGTTCCAACACATAGGCCCATGATAATAAAAAAACAATGGAAGAGGGGGTAGAAGAACGCTTGTATAGTTTAAAAACTGTAATGTGATATTTTACCAAAGTCCTATTTATTCATTGAATTGTGGACTACTTTACTGGAATTGTGCTTCCTTTAAACTGAATATTTTTCTGTTGCATTTTAGCAACCGGCCCTTAATGGTGATCCACCACTTGGACGAATGTCAATTCAGTCAAGGTGAGTGGTCTCTTTGGCAAGCAATTAATTCTCATTATTCTATTCACCAAAGTAGCATTTACAATGTTTTGTTTCTGGTGTGAAAGATCCAATGGCACCTTTATCTGCAAGAGTTTGTTGAAGTGCACTATTTCTAAATTTGTCCTTGTATCTTCTCATAACAGCCTTGAAGAAAGCATTTGCTGCGAATGAAGCCATTCAGAAAATGGCAAAAGAGGACTTTGTTATGCTTAATCT
This sequence comes from Raja brachyura, assembly GCA_963514005.1. Next base: position 93,213,331 of record OY740782.1, read on the forward strand.
TGTGGTAAGTTGGGGGGTGTTGGGAAACTTTTTTTAGTGGTGAGCAATAACAGTGGCAGTTTTGTAAAACATTATTCGGTGTGTAAATTAAATCTTAAATTTCTAAAGTTTTATACTAGTGCCATTTTCAGTAAAAAATAATGCCAGATTAGCCTTCTATATTTGAAAGCTGATATTTGTACAATATCTTCAGGCATTGCCTTTGCAGATTAAACATTGGTGTATTGTAATTTGACCTCTGTTTTAGCATTTAAGTTTAACATTTTCTATTATCACTCTTTGGCATTTTGCACTTCTTGAACTTGAGGTTTGAATCTACTAGGACATTTAAGTTTCTTAATTTTATCCTGATTTCCTAAAGCGTTATGAAATATGTTGCTTCTAAGACTGCCCACAGATTTTGATTAACGTTTTCTGTAATATTGAGGCTGATTCATTTAAAATCATAGGAAGACGCACACAATGCTGGAGTAACTCAGCGGGACAGGCATCATCTCTGGAGAGAAGGAATGGGTGATGTTTTGAGTCGAGATCATATTTGCTCTCAGTTTGCAGATTTAACTAGTTTATTACACTGATGTAGTTTAAATTGTTGTAACTGGAGATAACATGAAAATAAAATATTTGGACACTACTCCAGCACACAGAATTTTCAGTTAGCAGCTGGTTGTCCACTTGCCATTCACCCACTTGCTGTCTGTGGGGGGGGCTCACAACATTTCACAGCAAAACAACGTTTGAAATTTTTATAGTGGTAGATTCAAAGTTTTCATTTTAATTTGACCAAGCATTGAAATAACCACTATGTTATATCTGTATTATTTAACTATTTTGGATGGAACCCTCCATAGGTTAACTTTTGCATGCAGCCATGCATACAACCAATGTCAAATTTGGCTCCTTACTTGGAAAAACTGTCTGATCCCAATGTATTTAATGTTTGGAGAACTTTAATCGTCTCTGTGTAGATGGGTACATGAATAGGAATGGTTTAGTGGGATATCGGCCAAACACGGGTAAATTGGATTGGCTTAGATTAGGCATCTTGGTCTGATCGATGAGCTGGGTTGACTGGCCTGTTTCTGTGCTGTATCTCCAAGACTACTCCAAATGCACCTCCAGGGATGCTTACAAAACAACAAAAAAAGTTAGAAAGACCTGCAGAAATTAGTTCTCCTATCCAGTATCTAAACTGTAGATCAGATTACAGGCTTTAATGCAACTCTCTTGCATTGTCGATACTCTTTGGAATTGCAGTCTCCATTGCTTGTGGGCTTCCAAGCCTTTTTGAAAGATTAAAAATATTTTCTATGTTGTATATCATTATGCACATGCTCAATACACAAAACTAAGACTAGATTGTTCATTTAAATGCACGGCAGTTTTGTTTTGCACTTCAATATTGCATTACTAAAGCCCTGTCCCACTTTCACGACCTAATTCGCGACCTCTGCCAAGTTTGCCCATGACTCCTACTCGCAGCATGGACGCTAAGAGGTCGTAGGAGGTCTTCGTAACTCTTCCTCATGCTCGTGAGGTGGCTTCAAGTAGGTCGCGCCGTTTTTTCCAGCCTGATAAAATGTCCTCGGGTATTTTTAAAAAGTCGTCATGGAAAAAATTGATACTTTTTACTTGTAGGTAGGTCGTGATGGTAGTTGTAGGTCAGTAACTGGCCCGAGGAAAAAATACAAACATGACATATTTTATCATGTAATCATTTTCCACTCGTAGCTAGTTGGTCTTGGGTGTGGAAGACTGAGGTTGAGGGGGGTTGTAGGAGGTCGTAGACATAGTCGTAGGAGGTATTTTACTCCGGCGAGTCAACACGACATTTTTTTTCAACTCTTCTATGGTCTTCTAAACTCGTGAATTAGGTCGTCCAAGTGGGACGGGCTGTTAATACAATCCAATTTGGTGGTGTTATTGTGAACAAATATTCATTCTCATTCCAGTTCGAAACGAGTGACAAAAACCTACACCAAGATGGCCAGTATGTTCCCAGAATCATCTTTGTAGGTAAGCATTGTTAAATGTTTGGATTTGATTTGTTATATGCATTTGTTGGTACTTGACGACTGTAAATGCAAATATTGAACATTGTCTTTCTTTGAATGCAGATCCCTCTTTAACAGTGAGAGCAGATATTGTCGGAAAATATAGCAATCGTATATACACCTACGAGGCTGATGACATTGAACTCTGTAAGTCTAAAGTGCTTCATTTAAACTAATGCAAATTCCCTGTTAGTCTGTTAACCTTTTGTATTCCATTATCAGCTTTTTAAATTCAATGCTCACTGAGTTATGAGCACTTGGAACATACAATATGAGAATGTGCCCTTAAGCCCACAATGTCTGTGTCGAACATGGCATCAAGACCAAATTGTCTACCTGCACACAATTCCTATCCCTCCATGTGCCTATCCAAGAGTCTCTTAAATATCACCATCATATTGGCCTCCACAAACACCACATTCCAGATGCGTGCACATGCATGCTCTCAGCCTGGTGTCCGGGAGGAAGGCAATGGGGATCTTGGGATAGAATGACTGTAGGAAAATTAATAGGACACTTGATAAATAACACAGTAGATCATTTAGTGGAGGTCACAGCTTCAGTGGTCCATGGTTAATTTTTATTTGCACTCCGGTAAAAGAAATTGACTATCTATCCCTATGCTTCAATACTTGTCTATGCTTCTATTAGGTCTCCCTGCAAACTTTTGTTTTCCAGAAAAAAACATTTATTGCAGTGGTGCACATTTAAGGCAATCCTGAATTTGCCTTTACTATGAATGGGCCCAAATGGATTATTATGTTAGCATTTATGGCTTTAGTATTGTGGAAGCTCTTGGAACACCTCTGCCTGTGGGACTATGTCCAAATGACACAGTGAAGGCATATTTGTGGGAACTCTTATTTCCCAATGTGTGCTTCCAGCAGGCAATGTTCCAGGTTGGAATCTCCTGGCATCCTAGACATTCCCCACGGGTAAGCTAAAAATGTTGCATTGGCATACCTGCGGTTTTTTTTGTATATCTGGGCTCCATTAGTAATTCATCACTTGAATTGAGTGACATTCAAATTTGTTTAAAAGCCCACTTTTTTAAAAATTGAGTTTCAAAGCACACTTTTCATTAGATTGAATCTGTTGTGTTATTGAAGCTACTAAAACTTGACAGTATAAGTAAGAATTTCAAACTATGGCTACTGATCCATAAATTAATAACTACAAATAATTAATCAAACTTTTTTTAAACCAAAAGCTTGCTAGAACAAACATTACTCTCATAGATATTGCAATGGAAGAATTCATCTAATGCCAGAAATCTGAAAATTATGTATATCTGAGTGTAAGGTGTTCAGGGTGAGGCTACATTGCAGTTTCAGCAAACCAGTGATATGCACTGGGCTAATAAATTATTACCTGCAGCATAATACTCCATGATTCTGATTTGTCCTTCTAAAGTTAAATGGAAAGACAAGTCATTTAAATTGCTAGACCTAAAGGTGCAAGGTAAGATTCATTAATTTGAAAGATCAGATTTGCTTCCAGGAATCGACTGTTATAAAATTAATTGCAATTTTAGCTTACTGAGAGTATATAGGCCTGGAATTCCCCAGTGAATGCCTCCAGAGAGTGCAAATGGGGACCTATTCGACTTCTGTAGTTACTCAGAATGGTGCAGAAGTTGGCACCTGGTGGAATTCAAACGAGTCCACTTACAAGCTATCTCTTTCCCCATGGACATGTTAATTTGTCCAGGGATTTTTGCAAGTTGCTGAGGTAATAGAAACATAGAAATTAGGTGCAGGAGTAGGCCATTCGAGCCTGCACCGCCATTCAATATGATCATGGCTGATCATCCAACTCGGTATCCCGTACCTGCCTTCTCTCCATACCCTCTGATCCCCTTAGCCACAAGGGCCACATCTAACTCACTCTTAAATATAGCCAATGAACTGGCCTCAACTACCCTCTGTGGCAGAGAGTTCCAGAGACCCACCACTCTCTGTGTGAAAAAATTCCTTCTCATCTCCGTCCTAAAGGATTTCCCCCTTATCCTTAAGCTGTGACCCCTTGTCCTAGACCTCCCCAACATCGGGAACAATCTTCCTGCATCTAGCCTGTCCAACCCCTTAAGAATCTTGTAAGTTTCTATAAGATCCCCTCTCAATCTCCTAAATTCTAGAGAGTATAAACCGAGTCTATGCAGTCTTTGTTCATAAGACAGTCCTGACATCCCAGGAATCAGTCTGGTGAACATTCGCTGCACTCCCTCTATGGCAATAATGTCCTTCCTCAGATTTGGAGACCAGAACTGTACGCAATACTCCAGGTGTGGCCTCACCAAGACCCTATACAACTGAAGTAGAACCTCCCTGCTCCTATACTCAAATCCTTTTGCTATGAAAGCTAACATACCATTGGCTTTCTTCACTGCCTGCTGTACCTGCATGCCTACTTTCAATGACTGGTGTACCATGACCCCCAGGTCGCGCTGCATCTCCCCTTTTCCTAATCGGCCACCATTTAGACAGTAGTCGGTTTTCCTATTTTTGCCACCAAAGTGGATAACCTCACATTTATCCACATTGTACTGCATCTGCCAAACATTTGCCCACTCACCCAGCCTATCCAAGTCACCTTGCATCCTCCTCACAGCTAACACTGCCCCCCAGCTTAGTGTCATCCGCAAACTTGGAGATATTGCCTTCAATTCCCTCATCCAGATCATTTATGTATATTGTAAATAGCTGGGGTCCCAGCACTGAGCCTTGCGGTACCCCACTAGTCACTGCCTGCCATTGTGAAAACGACCCGTTAACTCCTACTCTTTGCTTCCTGTTTGCCAGCCAGTTCTCTATCCACATCAATACTGAACCCCCAATGCCATATGCTTTAAGTTTATATACTAATCGCTTATGTGGGACCTTGTCGAAAGCCTTCTGGAAGTCCAGATACAGCACATCCACTGGTTCTCCCCATCCACGCTACTAGTTACATCCTCGAAAAATTCCACAAGATTCGTCAGACATGATTTACCTTTCGTAAATCCATGCTGACTTTGTCCAATGATTTCACCACTTTCCAAATGTGCTGCTATCCCATCTTTAATAACTGACTCTAGCAGTTTCCCCACTACCGATGTTAGACTAACTGGTCTGTAATTCCCTGTTTTCTCTCTTCCCCCCCCCCCCCCCCCCCGCCCCCTTCTTAAAAAGACGTTTGCTACCCGCCAATCCTCAGGAACTACTCCAGAATCTAAAGCGTTTTGAAAGATTATCACTAATGCATCCACTATTTCCGGAGCTACCTCCTTAAGTACTCTGGGATGCAGCCTATCTGGCCCTGGGGATTTATCGGCCTTTAATCCATTCAATTTACCCAACACCACTTCCCGACTAACCTGGATTTCACTCAAGTACTCCTTTGACCTGCGGTCCCCTGCTATTTCCGGCAGATTATTTATGTCTTCCTTAGTGAAGACGGAACCAAAGTAGTTATTCAATTGGTCCGCCATATCCTTGTTCCCCATGATCAACTCGCCTGTTTCTGACTGCAAGGGACCTACATTTGTTTTAACTAATCTCTTTCTCTTCACACATCTATAAAAACCTTTGCAGTAAGTTTTTATGTTCCCTGCCAGTTTTCTTTCATAATCTATTTTTCCTTTCCTAATCAAGCCCTTTGTCCTTCTCTGCTGGTCTCTGAATTTCTCCCAGTCCTCTGGTATGCTGCTTTTTCTGGCTACTTTGTACGCATCATCCTTTGCTTTGATACTATCCCTGATTTCCCTTGTTATCCACGGATGCACTACCTTCCCTGATCTATTCTTTTGCCAAATTGGGATGAACAATTTTTGTAGTTCATCCATGCAGTCTTTAAATGTCTTCCATTGCGTATCCACCGTCAACCCTTTTAGAATTGATTGCCAGTCAATCTTGGCCAATTCACGTCTCATACCCTCAAAGTCACCTTTCCTTAAGTTCAGAACCATTGTTTCTGAATTAACAATGTCACTCTCCATCCTAATGAAGAACTCGACCATATTATGGTCACTCTTGCCCAAGGGGCACGCACAATAAGACTGCTAACTAACCCTTCCTCATTACTCAATACCCAGTCTAAAATAGCCTGCTCTCTCGTTGGTTCCTCTACATGTTGATTTAGATAACTATCCCTCATACTTTCCAAAAAATCCTCTTCCTCGGCACCCCTGCCAATTTGATTCACCCAATCTATATGTAGATTGAAGTCGCCCATTATAACTGTTTTGCCTTTGTCGCACGCATTTCTAATTTCCTGTTTTATACCATCCCCAACTTCACTACTACTGTTAGGTGGCCTGTACACAACTCCCACTAGCGTTTTCTGCCCCTTAGTGTTTCGCAGCTCTACCCATACCGATTCCACATGCTCCAAACTAATGTCCTTCCTTTCCATTGCGTTAATCTCCTCTCTAACCAGCAACGCTACCCCACCTCCTTTTCCTTTCTCTCTATCCCTCCTGAATATTGAACATCCTTGGATGTTCAGCTCCCAGCCTTGGTCACCCTGGAGCCATGTCTCCATGATCCCAACTATATCATACTCATTAATAGCTATCTGCACGTTCAACTCATCCACCTTGTTACGAATACTCCTTGCATTGAGGCACAAGGCCTTCAGGCTTGTTTTTACAACGCTCTTACCCCTTATACAATTTTGTTGAGAAGTGGCCCTTTTTGATTTTTTGCCCTGGTTTTGTCTGCCTGCCACTTTTACTTTTCACCTTGCTCCCTATTGCTTCCACCCTCGTTTTACACCCACCTGCCTCTCTGCTCTTGTACCCATCCCCCTGCCACATTAGTTTAAATCCTCCCCGACAGCACTAGCAAACACTCCCCCAAGGACATTGGTTCCATTCCAGCCCAGGTGCAGACCGTCCTGTTTGTACTGGTCCCACCTCCCCCAGAAATGGTTCCAGTGCCCTAAAAATTTGAATCCCTCCCCCTTGCACCATTTTTCAAGCCACGTATTCATCTGCAATATCCTCCTATTTCTACTCTGACTGGCCTGTGGTACTGGTAATAATCCAGAGATTATTACCTTTGAGGTCCTACTTTTGAGTTTATCTCTTAGCTCCCTAAATTCACCTTGTAGGACCTCATCCCTTTTTTTCCCTATATCGTTGGTGCCAATATGCACCACCACAACTGGCTGTTCACCCTCCCCCTCCAGAATGTTCTGCAGCCGTTCAGTAACATCCCTGACCTTTGCACCAGGGAGGCAACATACCATCCTGGAGTCTCTTTTGCGGCCGCAGAAACGCCTATCTATTCCCCTGACAATTGAATCCCCTATTACAATAGCCCTTCCCCTCTTTTTTCCCCCATCATGTGCTGCAGAGCCACCCATGGTGCCATGAACTTGGCTGCTGCTGCATTCCCCTGATGAGCCATCTCCCTCAACAGTATCCAAAATGGTAAACCTGTTGAGTAGGGAGATGGACTAGGTACATCTGACCTTTCAGCTTGCATCAACATATCTAGCATTGCTCCATCCATTTGAATAGGATCACCCTCTCTAATTATAAATAAATAATAGTTTTGCGTTAATAGTATAGTGTCCTATATAAAACATTATTTCTACAGTTTCTAAATTGTGAACATTTGAAAATGATCAGCATGAGCAATCAAGGCCATCACAATGGTCCTGGACATGGAATGTAAGGATGCACTCGAAGTACTGGTCACCACTTGTGGTTTGCTTTTGTCTCTGTGTCCACACTGGCAAAGCCTTAGAAGACGAGCATGGATATGGGCACATGCAGGTGGGAGTGCATAGAATTGGCAAGTTCCAGTTTGACCCATTGTGGTGCACCTCTTGCTGGCCTGATAATTACCTCACCGCTTTGTACTCTCCACCTTGCAACATTTGCAAAGTGATTTGCTTTACCCATGTAAGGAAATGTATGAATCAATTTATGATATACCCGCGAAGTATACATTAGAAAATAACTGGATAGGGTACATAATTCAGTCTTTGCGATTTCTACCCTGGGATCGAACATGTCTGGAAGTGAGGGGGGAATTTACAAGAAAGTTTCTTACATGGGTGCATGGATTACATAGCCACTGTATATGGTAGAAGCAGATCATATAAGCAATGTTTAAGAGACACTCTGACATAGGCAGGAAGGAGTTGCATTGACCATGTGCTGACAGCTTGAATTAGTTTGGATTGGTGGCATGGTGGGCACAAGGGCCTGTTCCTATACTGTACATCTGCCCAGTTCCTTGTGTGAAGTTAGCTAGACTTTCTAGTAGGGCAATCTGGAGATGATTATCGCCCAGACCAGGAAAAAATAACAAATCATTTTTCTGCAGGAATCTCTGACCTGGATATGTTTTTGCCACTTTTTTCAATTGGCAACTATTAATGATCATAAATTTATTTAAATTCCTGAGCTGCTAGTGTAGGATTTGAATACATATCCTCGGCTCAAAGAGCTAAATAAGTTTGGATTCTGTAAAGCTGAAATACAAAAAAAAGTTCAAGTGAGGCAGTTACCATTTGAAAAATAAACTAATGACATAAAATAAACTTTTTATTGGTATACTGATCCATAGATCAATAACTACAAATAATTGATCAATAAACTCTGCCCACTAGTCCAATAAATTAACCCATAGCTTACATACCCTTTTTACAATAGAGCTAAAGGTTAATTGCATTTCTGTAGAACTTAATTTAAGTTGTGCATTTCTAATTATGAATTTGATTACAGAAATTTGATTTGAGTCTTGAATATTAAGTTTTCCCAAATCACATGGCTCTTGTGTCAAAGACCAAATATTAAGCAGTTTGGCAGCAACAAGTACTGGCTTGCGTTAACAAACCTGCACCCAGATTTTACACTGGACCTTTTATGCCACACGAGTTACCTTTGGATTTTCATTCATATCAGTGGCATATGGGTTGATAAAAATATGAACTTTGTATCTTTTGAGCAATAGGAAACTGTAATTGATCAATATCTGTGATAATGAGTCCATCTACTGTCCTATCTAAAATGTTTTTTTTTCCTTTGTTTAGTGAAATCAAACATGGTGAAAGCCAAAATTCTGTTGAAGCAGGACTTATAAGAAATTGAAAGTCATTTAAGAACCTTTCAGCTTTAATTTCATTATCTGTTCACACTTGTAACCACAACCAGCTCATTGCATAGACTCTGTATATTTGCTTGTCCCAATATGGCATTGATGTGTGCAGTAAAGATGTAAACAATGTACTCAATATTGGGTATTTTAACAAGGAAAGTTATTTTATTAAATCTTTTGATACCACTGTGGATGTGAAGTTTCTAAATATGCATTCATCTAATTAGATTACAATGAAAATAACTGTATTTCTTAAGTGCCATTCACAACCCTTTCAAGTACAATAAAACATTTTTGAAAATGTACCACTGTTTGATATGTAAAACTGAAACATTTACAGTGGCTTGCAAAGGTATTCATACCCCTTGAACTTTTCCACATTTTGTCAGGTTACAACCACAAACGTAAATCTATTTTATTGGGATGTTATGTGATAGACCAACACAAAGTGGCGCATAATTGTGAAGTGGAAGGAAAATGGTACATGTTTTTCAAATTTTTTTACAAATAAACTGAAAAGTGTGGCGTGCAAAAGTATTCAGCCCCCTTTACTCTAATACCCCTAAATAAAATCCAGTGCAACCAATTGCCTTCAGAAGTCACCTAATTAGTAAATATAGTCCACTTGTGTGTAATCTAATCTCAGTATAAATACAGCTGTTCTGTGAAGGCCTCAGAGGTTTGTGAGAGAACATTTGTGAACAAACAGCATCATGAAGCCCAAGGAACACACCTGACAGGTCAGGGATAAAGTTGTGGAGAAGTTTAAAGCAGGGTTAGGTTATAAAAACATATCCCAAGCTTTGAACATCTCACGGAGCACGGTTCAATCCATCATCCGGAAATGGAAAGAGTATGGCACAACTGCAAACCTACCAATACATGGCCGTCCACCTAATCTGACAGGCCGGGCAAAGAGAGCATTGATCAGAGAAGCAGCCAAGAGGCCCATGGTAACTCTGGAGGAGCTGCAGAGATCCACAGCTCTCTGGGAGAATCTGTCCACAGGACAACTATTAGTCGTGCACTCCACAAATCGGGCCTTTATGGAAGAGTGGCAAGAAGAAAGCCATTGTTGAAACAAAGTCAAAAGAAGTCCTGTTTGAAGTTTGCCATAAGTTATGTGGGGGACATAGCAAACATGTGGAGGAAGGTGCTCTGGTCTGATGAGACCAAAATTGAAGTTTTTGGCCTAAATGCAAAACACTATTTGTGGAGGAAAACTAACACTGCACATCATCCTGAACACACCATCCCCATTGTGAAACATGGTGGTGGCAGCATTATGCTGTGGGGGTGCTTTTCTTCATCAGGAACAGTGAAGCTGGTCAGAGTTGATGGGAAGATGGACGGAGCCAAATACAGGGCAATCTTGGAAGAAAACCTGTTAGAGTCTGCAAAAGACATGAGACTGGGGCGGAGGTTCACCTTCCAGCAGGACAACGACCCTAAACATACAGCCAGAGCTACAATGGAATGGTTTAGATCAAAGCATATTCATGTGTTAGAATGGCCCAGTCAAAGTCCAGACCTAAATCCAATTGAGAATCTCTGGCAAGACTTGAAAATTGCTGTTCACAGACGCTCCCCATCCAATCTGACTGAGCTTGAGCTATTTTGCAAAGAAGAATGGGCAAAAAAATCAGTCTCTAGGTGTGCAAAGCTGGTAGAGACATACCCCAAAAGACTTGCAGCTGTAATTGCAGCGAAAGGTGGTTCTACAAAGTATTGACTCAGGGGGGCTGAATACTTTTGCACGCCGCACTTTTCAGTTTTTTATTTGTAATACAATTTGGAAATCTGAATTCCTTTTGAAAATTCATAACTGACACACAAATCTAATCTCAAAGTCAAAATTTCATATACATTAAATATTTAATGTAAAAAACACTTAGAATTCAGCTTCAATCTTAGTGAACTAACACCTGCAGAGACGATGTGTAGGAAAGAACTGCAGAAACTAGTTTAAAGATAAACACAGTGCTGGAGTAACTCAGCAGGTCAGGCAGCATGTCCGGAAAGGATGGGTGACGTTTCAGGTTGGTACCCTTCTTCAGACTGAAGGAGACTTCAGTTACTCCAGCATTGTCCACCTTCAGATGCTACTTCCTCAGCCTGTCTGCAGAACTCTGTATTGATCAGAATACATCTGTTGTGACTGCAACAACAAAGAAAGGCTCCACATGAAAGGCCATTGCAGTTGGAAGGGAAGGATTATAGTCTAACATAGTTTCAAAGACTATGGATTAGGCACCCAGTAATGAGCAAGCATGGGTCTATCCTGTTGCTTGTGTGAAGATGAAAGTAATGGGAAAGCGTCTTGAACACACTGGCTTCTGGAGAGCAGGTTCTAGGGATTAGGACATAGCATAAGTATAAGTATTAACTATAAAATTAAAATTTGGGAGTTGCTGTGTTCAAGTTGCAAACAAAACAAGCAACTACTATAGAAATGGTACACCTCATATTGTTCAAATCACATCTGATGATGGCTGGTATTGTTGGAAATGTGACAGATATCCAAACAGGGTATTTTGGCAAAGCATTCATGTGTGGTGAGTTAGGTTACCTTGTGAGCTGCCTGGATTTCTTGTCTCACAATAAACTAGTAGCATTATACCTAAGCTGCTAGAGAAGTATGACAGAGATGGCTGAACTACATTCCCACTATTGTCATCAAACACACTGACAAGTGGGAGGCACCTTTGGGGTCTGGCAGGGTAACCTGTACCACGCTGGGGCCAGGCGTCAGCTCCCAGACACCTCCTCATACCTCCCCCCCATGAACATAGCCACACATTAAACTATCATCTCCAAGAATATCACAAATTGCCCAGCAAGACAGGCAGCCTCTCTCTCACGCAGAGAGAGAGAGACGTTTCGGTTTGAGACCCTTCTTCAGACTGAAAGTCACAGGAAAAGGAAATGAAAGTCCCATGACTTTCAGTCTGAAGAAGGGTCTCGACCCGAAACGTCACCCATTCCTTCTCCCCAGACATGCTGCCTGTCCTGCTGAGTTACTCCAGAATTTAGTGTCTACCTTCAGCTTAAACCAGCGTCTGTAGTTCCTTCTCACACATCTCCAACACCGTCACAGATCTCATCGTTTCTGTCTATCTCCCCTACACAGCTTCCAACCTTACCATTTCCCCCACTCCGTACTGCCAATTTTTATCTCTTTAATGACTGTTCAATCACCCCTTCTAGTGATCCCTTCATGGTTTACACATTATTATAAGATTGTTCCTTACCTTCCTGTGTTCCACTGAATAAAGTCCCAGCCTCAAATCCCCATAACATTCACGTAAATCATCTTTGCACTCTTTCCAACTTAATGGCATCTTTCCTATGGCAGGGTGACCATAATGAACACAATACCGCAAGTGCAGTCTTACCAGCATCTTGTCCTACTACAACAATAACATCCAATCTTCTACACAGAAATCCCCAATGAAGGACAATGTACCATCTTTGTCACCCTGTCTACCTGCACAACCACTTTCAGGGAACCATGTTACATCAGGATAGACACAAAATGCTGGAGTAACTCAAAATGCTGGAGTAACAGGCAGCATCTCTGGAGAGAAGGAATGGGTGATATTTTGGGTCGAGACCCTTCTTCAGACTGATGGTAAACACAAAATGCTGGAGTAACTCAGCTGGACAGGCAGCATCTCTTGAGTGAAGGAATGGGTGATGTTTCAGGTCGAGACCCCTCTTTCCACACATCAGGAATTTGTATTCAAATAATTTAACGAGTCTTGAGTAAAAAACTCAAATCAAAACTGGTTATAAAACTTTCATACTGCTTTAAAAACAAAAACGGTTTATCGATGCCCTTTAGGGAACAAAATCCATTTAATTAAATTGATGCAATCTACATGTTTCCAAATCTATATTGAAGCAGTTGAATCTTAAATGCCCTCAGAAAGGTCTTCGGGCATAAGTAGGTTCAGGTAATTTGGGACAAGTATTTGAATTTGCCAGTAACACCCATTTTGCTTGAATTAATCAATTAATTAATTTAAATATTGCAATCCTGCTGATATAGAAAGACTATTTCCACTATGTTGAGTGGATTTAATGTAATGTACCCAAACATGAAGAAATTATAAACTATGTCAACACACTTGGAAGACTCTATAGATGATGTTGCTTCTGAGTGAGAACAAATCTCATTCATTACTGGAGGGTACAGCTCCTGATGCTCAGCTCCTATTAATATAAACACCAAATCTACTATACTAACTGAAGACATGTCCACCACCAAGGATAATGTACAAGTGCAGCACTAATCTTTTGCATGCTTTAGCAAATCAAATTCTGGACACATGGCTACTTGAGCCATTTCAATTCAGGTCAAGAGTGTTACATATTTGAACTGAATTTACTTCCAGTCTTTATTACCTAAAATTAATTAGAATTTATTTACTATAGTTATGTGTCAAAATCTACCTCATAGAACTTGATTAATTTGCTAAATCATTGGTGATTTTTATTTTGTTTGATTCATACACATCCTGTCACCACTACAATTTCATCCTGGATTGCCTTTCAGCCATTTTAATCAGCTTCATTTTGGAACTGTTCTCTTCAATCCCATCTTTCACCCATATAGCAATTTGATAACATTGTGCTGGTAATGTCCATGTTGTGCATATCATGTACATTGTGTTGATAATGTGCATTAGGAGACATGAACTAAAGGTACAAAGAACATAATGAAAATCATAACAATCTCAAGTCTGTGAATATCACAAACCAGATCACGTGGTAATCTGTAATTCTAATCACTGCAATGGAAGTCCATCCAAAAATGATTGTAGGTTTCAGAGCTATAGATGAAGGAATATAAAAGTTGCGATCGCTGAAGTGAAATAGACAATGGGTAGGTGGGGACCCGGCGTGTCCCGTGTTCAGAGGTGGTAACGTTGGGGCATATTTTGTCAGGACGTAGATCTAGTCTTTCTCAGGGTTGGTATACATGGCGGCATAACCAGGTCTTGAAGTGCATAGCTGCAGCAATTGAGAGGAGAGCACGTGAATTCAGTGGGCATCAGGACTGACACGGTTGCGATTCATTTTTATCCACGAGAGAAAGGTAGAGGGACGTTTTCAGACAGATAAGAGTTTGGGGGGGTTGTTCTGGGATGCCAGAACCAACTGTTCAGCCTTCCCGAGGTGTTGTGGGCCTAACTCACCGAAACACCAGTGAAGGGAGGTGCTTGCTTGATAACCCCTATACTTGCATCGATATGGTTAGTTTTGTTTTTTAAGAGCTGGTTAACATGTAGGTAGCTGTTTTTTGCATTCAGAGTTAGTTTTTGTCTTCAGCATAAGTTGACATATTCAGTTAGTTAGATAGTACTTTGGTTTTGGGCTTGGTTTTCTTAGTTGAGCGCTTATCCTGGAGTTATAGCACAATATTGTTTTAATAATAATTTAAGATGACTCGGAGGTGGCTTTTCAGAAACATGCACAAATGTCACTCACAGGTTCCCTAAGAAAGCCAAGCTTGCAGAATTATAGCAATGGCCTAAATTTAATGATGGAATTGTAGGACATACTGAATCCCATGACAGAAAGCAAAGAACAAACAACACTTAGCTGAGCCAGACACCTTGTCTCACGTTTATTCCAGAATCCCCTTTTACCTACATTCTCACCAATCATAACCCGTGTGCAGATAAGGCCAATTAGTGCATCTGACCTTGGGAGTTGTTATTGTGCAGGACCTTCTTGTGAGGCTGCTGGCGAGTCGCCACGGGTGGCAGGCCACAAAAGCATGGTGGGCACGAAGGCACCACAGAATGAATTATAGGGGAGGGACGTCAGCCTGGTGGTGGATGCAGGTTTAAGTGATGTGGCCAAATATCTTACTGTGCTTCAACTGTATAAGCAAATAAAACTTGACACTGAACAACACAAGCAGATATATCAGCAAAGTTGGCTGCAGACTTGGTCAATGAGGCACGCATTTAGGTGCTTTTTAAAAGGCTGAGAGATCACCTTTAGGAAAAGTATTCAATAACCTAGGCCTTTGCTAACTGGAAAGCTGCTGAAGTAATTATGTCCAGGTCGCCTGTATAGAAATTGGAAATAAAGATTAATGACAATGACAACAGGAAAAGGATAAAAGTCAGGTGAAATATTTTACTATTGAGATACCGTTTAACCAGGAGCCAATGTGGGTTAGCTAGGATAGGGTGATTGATAAACATGACAGGAGAAAAAATAATTCTGGGTGATCTCAAATTATACAAGGAAATTTAAGAATAGACAACTGTTAAACACAAAAATAGATCAATTCGCTCATTCACATGTGAAATTTTAATGGTTAGAATCCACAATTATCCATGGTCTCCTGAAATGTACTAATCCCATAAATGTTATAATTATTCTCCACATTAACATATTTGAAATCACCTCCATTTCAAAGTTACAAAGGATCAGTGACATTGAAATATCAAGCGACGAATGCCTATTGTATACAATTGGACAATATTTTAAATAACTGAATAAACAATTTCCTCAATCACATGCAGTGAAAAAACAATTGCTGCACAAACACATAAAGCACATTTCCAATTTAGCTAAGTTTCCAATCAAACAATTTTACTGTGCACTAAAAGCAAAATTCAAGTTTTCATAATCATCACGTTAAAATCAGTGTAAATAGACTAAGGTATTAACAATCAGGCGAATGCCAAAACTATACTGAATTTATCATTGATCAATACACAATGGTGCTTCATCAGAGTTCACATTAATCACGCTGACAGGTGCAAAGGCAAGTAAAAGCATTTCCAAAGCTAGAGAAACAGTATGGTCAGAAGGGACTGTGTTTACCCCCCTGAGGAAATTAGCTTTACTATTCACAACCATCAAGTACTTCTAAAACTTGAAGCTTTTGCAGTATAGATATATGCAATCTCTCAGGTGACCATTCCTAGCAGCTGATCAAAAGATCGATATCCACAAATTCCTTAAATCTATTCATTTTTGTCTTAGATAGAAAACATGTAACTGTCTTCTGAAAATTCACAAAGTACAGAACACTTTAACAAGCCATTACATAAAAATAAATAGCATTGGCTTGTATTTAATTCTTATACTCCAACTTGTTTAATATTAGTAATGATCATCGACTAATCAAAATCTCTCCAATTTTAGCCGAATGCATTTGCTGAAA
Source organism: Raja brachyura (assembly GCA_963514005.1). The sequence goes on from OY740782.1 coordinate 93,229,668, forward strand.
ATGGATTTGTCAAAATCCAGTACATCGTTTTTATACTACAAATTCTTGTGGTGGCCATTTTGTTTCATAATAATGCAAATTATCTTGCTTTCCTTTCAAAAATACATCCAAAGAATTGCACAAAATGGTAATTTTGAAAGCCACTATTAAGGAATCCTCTTGTGCTGAACAAGAGTCTACAACCAGGATTAGGCTGCAGTCAAAGACAGTGGCTACAATTCCAAAAAAATGAACCAAGTTCTGTTCTCAGTTTTATTACAACAGGAAGGAGTAACAAAAAAACGTAAATTCCACTTCAAAAATCATTATCTTGCAAGCAACTTGGAACTTGAGTTCCAGGAAGTCTGAAGAAAATGCACAGGATGCATCAGAAATACAATATTCTAGTAGTGGGACATTTCTGAAAAATCATCCTACAGGAAAGCACTTGGATTTGCTCGTGGATCTTTCTGGTTCCTGTATCTGTGCGTTAGCCAAACTCCCAATATCTGAAAAAAACATACTTGCAAGTTGTTTTAATTTGGTAACACAAGAGAACAAATAAAACAGTGCGAGTACTATCTCATGTTAAACATTTTGAATGCAATGACATAGAAACATAGAAAATAGGTGCAGGAGGAGGCCATTTGGCCCTTCGAGCCAGCATCGCCATTGATTGTGATCATGGTTGATCGTCCCCAATGAATAACCCGTGCCTGCCTTCTCCCCATATCCCTTGACTCCACTAGTCCCTACAGCTCGATCTAACTCTCTCTTAAATCCATCCAGTGATTTGACATATAAAAGAGTAATTTTAACATTTATCATATCAATTACTTAAAAGGTAAGAACTTATCTCTGAATTTAGAAGTAGAAAAAAAGCACAATGTTACAGGCCGCGATGCTTAAAAGTTTTGTCTGTAAATAAAACTATCCACACTTAGGATTCTCATATTTTGCTTGGGCAGCTTACAGCCCAACAGGATGAACAATGAATGCTCCAATTTTAAGTAATACCTCCCCTTCATCTCTCTTTCCTGTGCTGCCCCTTTCCTGTGTGCACCCATTTCTCCCACTTCCCAGCCCCTCTTCCCCCACTACCACCTATATCTGGGTTTACACTTCACTCCTCATCGCTCCTTACCTTCTCTCCTTTGTCTACCCATCTGCCAATCAAAACTTCTCTCACCTGTAACTACCTATAATTTACCAGGATTTGTCTCACCCCTTCAGTCAGGAGGGTCCCAGCCAAAAATGTCACCTATCCATTCCTTCCACTGGTGCTGCCTGACCCACTAAATTCCTCCACCACTTGTGTTTTACACAAGATTCTAGCATCTGTAATTCCTTACATTTCCACACATAGTTTAAATTAGTTTAGGACTGGACCAAAATAAAACTTGATTTATGCACCAATGAGCATGCAACTTTTAACATTTGCTTTCCCATTTTGTTTCTTCAAGTCAAGGTGTCAATCAAATCACACAAATTGTTTAATTTGAGAAATATATTCTTGGTTTTGATGATTGCTGTAAGGTTGGTTTTACATACAACCTTGAAATCATCATCACATATATAAACTAAAACTGCTGTGTGACAATTGAAATAAAAACTAATTTAGTAAGAGTGTATCAGAAGAACTGCATCAAATCTTCATAAATACTCAATGATCAAACTACTTCTTTCATTAGGTTCTTTTAAACAATTTAGCTGACCTCAGTGAAGCTGAAGAAAAGTCCTATACCGCCAACAAATCTCAGAACTTCACCGGCATAGGTTCTTAGAATTGGGCCACACGGCTTACAGGGAAAATTCATACAATGCTGCAAAAACAAAGAGGCAGAGATTATTTCCCATCACTATTCATTTCCTTAAACTATTCATTCACAAAATATGTTTTTTTTTAAAATTCTAAATAAATCTTGTGAACTTGTTGGAACATTTTTCCTCCCTTGAGATAGGAACATCCCATCAATTGCTGAACATTGGTGGGCAAGCTAATATGCATTTCCCATATCCAAAATGCCCGTAAGAATACTTTGCACCATCCCCTCAAAACATTGAAGTCCTAATGGTGGAAATACGTCTACAGTGATGCACAGGAATGGCAACATAATTTCAAAAGCAGGATTGTGTGATTTGGAAGAGAATATGCAGATTGTAGAATTCATAGTACTTTCCTCAGGAATGCAAATGTATGGGTAATTGTCGTCAATTTCCATTGAACACCAACTGCATGGAAAAAGTCTCCAGTGTGTTTTTTCATTTGAAGAAGTCAATTTCCATATGTCTAATATGTCAAACGCACTGATATTTACTTGTACAGATAATTTCAACATTATATCAATAGTCATTTAGTTTAAGAGTTATCAACAACTTGTCAGGTGTTCTAGATCTATTCATTATTGATTGTCAGTTAGCCTCGGTTCACAGAATCTAGGGTCTTCTCAACTACCCATAAATTATGGTCATTTATGGAAGTCACCAGTCTGGTCTTAGTTAATTGTCATTCTCTTGCCTTCAACCTAGATATGGCAACTTCCACAAAATCCCAATGAGCAAATGACCCATTTCCAAGATGTATGACTCCAAAGCTCTGCATGGCAACTGTGCTCTGTGTCTGCGCCATAATATTAAGACAAGCAGCTGAAATAATCTTTGTAGATTTAGGCTACTTTTAAGTAAAGACCAAATTTAAATTTGTTTTTGTAAACAAGTACGAAACTGAGAGTGAAAGCATTAAGGAAGAAGCCTGAAGTGGTATCAGTGACCAATAAAAAAAACTCTTGACACTAATCTAAAAAGAAACAGAACTTCCTGCTTCAGAAATATCACACATGCTGTTCAACACAGACCCAAGGGATTTTGATGATTACAATTACATCTCATCAGCACCACTGTCCAGGTTTGTATCAGTACCAATACCACAGTATCAAGATGATTAAAAAAACATTTTAATTTGTTCTTTACCTGTAATTTATTGAAAAGCAGCCCAAATATAGACTGATAATCTCATTTGCGTATCTTAATGTTAACATCACGTGAAGTATTAAGATTCCCAGAAAGAAACCACCTTTACAACCAGAGTGAAAGCATTAAGGAAGAAGCTTGAAGTGGTGTTACAACAAAAGGGTGTATTTGTCTTTAATGTTCAGGCACTCATTTCTGAACAATGCTGTTCCTGTCATTTTTTCTGCTCAGCTATATTGGTCAAACAAATGGACAACATTGTGCGGAATTAATATAGGATTTAACACCCCCAAGAAAAACATGCTGGATTTATATTTCCCCCCCCAAAAGGACAATTAAAGACAGTTATATATTTTTTTCAAAGCAGCTTGTCCACTTACAGCATTGCAGGTTTCATTTAAGTTCACGTCATTAAATCCACAGCAGTTTAAGTATCCTTCCACATCTCCTCTGGTTTCTACCGATTTGTTCCATCCCACTTCCAGAAAATGGTTCTAAAAGAAAAATAAATTACTTTGGTGGGCAAATAATTGGCAAAAATAGCTTATGTAAGATGCACTATTAATCTTTCACCAGTTCCCTAAAAGCTTCACAATGCCTGCTAAAACAGTTTAGTGTCTTAATAATGTTGCATCCAAAAGCCAACACTTATGTTAGTTTGCTGTATTTTACCATTGTATTTAAACAACTTGGCAATAAACAGGAAACGACTAAAGCAATATGAATGAGTCCAAAATCACAAGGCTGAGGCTCAGTGGTATAAATTTAGCTTGTATATAGTCTCATTTTGGGGGCATCAACAAACCATGTTTTTTTTAAAGCAGATGCTGTACATCTGAAATAAAAACAAAATGCTGGAAAAACACAGCGTCTACTAACATCCCTGGAAAGAGAAAAGTTAATGTTTCAGTCTGGACCCTTCATCAGAATTGAGCGAGAGAAACCAGTTAGTTTTGGTAATAAAGAAGGTAGGGCACACAGTAGGGACTTTTGTAAAATAATGTGATGGTTAAAATCAGATTATAATTCTTTGTGTAATGTGTTGGTAATGTTCTGTCACCTGGTCTCTGGTCATGTGCTCAGCAGGTCAGACAACACTAGAGGAAAAATTAAGGATGGCAGGTAAAAAAAAGCTAGTTCTTATACAAACAGAAAGAGAGAGTTATCTAAACTTGGAGAATTCAACATTAAATCCTGTAGGTTTCAATATGCCCAGGTGGAAGACGAGATGTTGTTCCCCAGGCTTGCATTGGCTCTGTTGCAACAATGGAGGAGGCCAAATATAGAAAGGTCTGTGAATTAACATGGCAGACAACTGGAAACTCAGAGTCACTTCTGTGGACAAAGCGCAGATCACCCAATCACCACTTGGTTTGTGAATGTTGAACCACTAGATTGGAAGATTTGAAGTGATTGACGTTTGGGCTCCTGGTTAGGGCTCCTGGATAATGGTAAGGGGACAATTGAAAGCAAAGATGTTGCACCTCCTACAGTTGCATGGGTAATATTCATCCGGCTGGGCAGGATCAGAGCCCGATGGACCCAAAAATAAACAAAAGGAAAAAACATATCTGGCCATTACTGGTATAACACAAAATTATATTAAAACAGATGTCTTATTCCACTTATTTTATTTAGCATTTGAAACCTTTAACAATATTTAACTGACATCTATCCCCCATCTTATTACAAACATTTAAAGTTGAGTATTGCTGCTTTTCAATTTTATTATTCTTTCATTTTGTTTGTCAGTCTGGAACAAGTTAAGCAAGTGAGCACAATTCCTCCTTCTGTGCAAGATTTAGCAGGCTTGTAAGATTTAGGCGATTTTTGTTCCTGTGTCTCACTGGCAAAATCAGCAAAAAATGTGTCACGTATTGCTCCTTACAACCATTTCTGCATCAGGTACCTCAGTGGGTCTGGAGTTACATCTAAGCCAAGGATAGAAGACTTCCTTCCCCGAAGAACAGTGCATCAGGTGGAGTTTCTCAAAAAAAGTGGTTTGTTAATAGAGTCAGCGTCACAGAGCAGGAAAACAGGCCCTTCAAACCAACTTGTCCATGCTGATAGTAGCTTGTTGCTACTATCTTAGGTAGTCCCATATCTACGAAACCTTTCCTATTCATATACCCTGTCAACATGCCTTTCAAATGTAGTTATTGCATCTACACCAACTATTTGCTCTGGCAGCTTGTTCTATATACCTACCACCCTGTGTGGAAAAGGTTGCCCCTCAGGTTCTCATTAAATTCTTCCCTTCTCGCCCTCTAGTTCTTGATACGTGTACCCAGGGGAAAAGACTGCATTCACCTGATCTATTCTCTCTTCAAGATAAGCCTCCCGTGCTCCAAAAAAAGTAATGGCCTACGCAACCTCTTCCTATACCTCGGGCCCTCAAGTCCTGGCAACATCCTCTTAAATATTCTCTGCAGTCTTTCCAATACAATGGCATTTTTTGATAGAGTGTAATGTTCAGTTTTGGTTACCCTTTAAGTGTGGCTTAACCAATGTATTTTAGTCCTGTAACATAACGTCCCAACGTCTATAGTCAATCCATAGCTGATAAGCCAGAAGCCTTCTTCACCACCTTATCTATCTACAATACCACTTTCAGGAAAATATTTATTTGCACTCCAAGATTTCTCTGCCTTACAACACTCCCCAGGGTATCACTGATCATTGGAGATCCTGCCCCATTTTAACTTCCTAAAATGCAAACCTCACACTTATCTTAAGTAAACGCCATGAGCCATTCCTTTGCCCATATTTCCAGATGATCAATATCTTGCTGTAATTTGTGATAACCATCTTCTGCAATGATACCACCCAGCATCTATACCTTCGCAGTGTCCTTGGATATACCCAATGGCCTTGAATATAACTGATCAGGTGATTTGTCCAACTTCATACATTTTAGGACGTCCAACATCTATATAACCATATAATATAACCATATAACAATTACAGCACGGAAACAGGCCATCTCGGCCCTTCAAGTCCGTGCCGAACAACTTTTTTCCCTTAGTCCCACCTGCCTGCACTCATACCATAACCCTCCATACCCTTCTCATCCATATGCCTATCCAATTTATTTTTAAATGACACCAACGAACCTGCCGCCACCACTTCCACTGGAAGCTCATTCCACACCGCTACCACTCTCTGAGTAAAGAAGTTCCCCCTCATGTTACCCCTAAACTTCTGTCCCTTAATTCTAAAGTCATGTCCTCTTGTTTGAATCTTCCCTATTCTCAAAGGGAAAAGCTTGTCCACATCAACTCTGTCTATCCCTCTCATCATTTTAAAGACCTCTATCAAGTCCCCCCTTAACCTTCTGCGCTCCAGAGAATAAAGACCTAACTTATTCAACCTATCTCTGTAACTTAGCTGTTGAAACCCAGGCAACATTCTAGTAAATCTCCTCTGTACCCTCTCTATTTTGTTGACATCCTTCCTATAATTGGGCGACCAAAATTGTACACCATACTCCAGATTTGGTCTCACCAATGCCTTGTACAATTTTAACATTACATCCCAGCTTCTATACTCAATGCTCTGATTTATAAAGGTTGGCATACCAAAAGCTTTCTTTACCACCCTATCTATATGAGATTCCACCTTCAAGGAACTATGCACGGTTATTCCCAGATCCCTCTGTTCAACTGTATTCTTCAATTCCCTACCATTTACCATGTACATCCTATTTTGATTTGTCCTGCCAAGGTGTAGCACCTCACATTTATCAGCATTAAACTCCATCTGCCATCTTTCAGCCCATTTTTCCAACTGGCCTAAATCACTCTGTAGACTTTGGAAATCCTCTTCATTATCCACAATGCCCCCTATCTTGGTATCATCTGCATACTTACTAATCCAATTTACCACCCCTTCATCCAGATCATTGATGAACATGACAAACAACAAAGGACCCAACACAGATCCCTGAGGCACCCCACTAGTCACCTGCCTCCAACCTGACAAGCAGCCATCCACCATTACCCTCTGGCTTCTCCCATTCAGCCACTGTTGAATCCATCTTGCTATTCCTGCATTTATACCCAACAGTTGAACCTTCTTAACCAACCTTCCATGAGGAACCTTGTCAAAGGCCTTACTAAAGTCCATATAGACAACATCCACTGCTTTACCCTCGTCAATTTCCCTAGTAACCTCTTCAAAAAATTCAAGAAGATTAGTCAAACATGACCTTCCAGGCATAAATCCATGTTGACTGTTCCTAATTAGACCCTGTTTATCCAGATGCTTATATATATTATCTCTAAGTATCTTTTCCATTAATTTGCCCACCACTGAAGTCAAACTAACCGGTCTATAATTGCTAGGTTTACTCTTAAAACCCTTTTTAAACAATGGAACAACATGCGCAGTACGCCAATCCTCGGGGACTATTCCCGTTTCTAATGACATTTGAAATATTTCTGTCATAGCCCTGGCTATTTCTACACTAACTTCCCTCAATGTCCTAGGGAATATCCTGTCAGGACCTGGAGACTTATCCACTTTTATATTTTTCAAAAGTGTCAGTACTTCTTTTACTTTGAAACTCATAGTATCCATAGCTACTCTACTAGTTTCCCTTCCCTCACATAATTCAATATCCTTCTCCTTGGTGAATACCGAAGAAAATAAATTGTTTAATATCTCCCCCATCTCTTTTGGCTCTGCAGATAGCTGTCCACTCGGTCTCTCCAATGGACCAATTTTATCCCTTGTTATCCTTTTGCTATTAATATAGCTGTAGAAACCCTTTGGATTTACTTTCACCTTACTTGCCAAAGCAACCTCATATCTTCTTTTAGCTTTTCTAATTTCTTTCTTAAGATTCTTTTTACATTCCTTATACTCCTCAAGCACCTCATTTACTTCATGCTGCCTATAATTATTGCAGATCTCCCTCTTTTTCCGAACAAGATGTCCAATTTCCCTTGAAAACCAGGGCTCTTTCCAATTTTTACTGGTTCCTTTCAACCGAACAGGAACATAAAAAACATAGACACAGAAAATAGGTGCAGGAGTAGGCCATTCGGCCCTTCGAGCCTGCACCGCCATTCAATGTGATCATGGCTGATCATCCAACTCAGTATCCCGTACCTGCCTTCTCTCCATACCCCCTAATCCCTTTAGCCACAAGTGCCACATCTAACGCCCTCTTAAATATAGCCAATGAACTGGCCTCAACTACCTTCTGTGGCAGAGAATTCCAGAGACTCACCACTCTCTGTGTAAAGAATGTTTTCCTCATTTCGGTCCTAAAGGAATTCCCCCTTATCCTTAGACTGTGACCCCTTGTTCTGGACTCCCCCAACATCGGGAACAATCTTCCAGCATCTAGCTTGTCCAACCCCTTAAGAATTTTGTAAGTTTCTATAAGATCCCCCCTCAATCTTCTAAATTCCAGCGAGTACAAGCCGAGTCTATCCAATGTTTCCTCATATGAAAGTCCTGACATCCCAGGAATCAGTCTGGTGAATCTTCTCTGTACCCCCTCTATGGCAAGGATGTCTTTCCTCAGATTTGGAGACCAAAACTGTACGCAATACTCAGGTGTGGCCTCACTAAAACCCTGTACAACTGCAGTAGAACCTCCCTGCTCCTATACTCAAATCCTTTCGCTATGAATGCTAACATACCATTTGCTTTCTTCACTGTCTGCTGCACCTGCATGCCTACTTTCAATGACTGGTGTACCATGACACCCAGGTCTCGTTGCATCTCCCCCTTTCCTAATCTGCCACCATTCAGATAATAAAACCCAGAATATAGATTCTGTACTCTTAAAATTTCCCCTTTAAAATGTCCTTCATTTCTCTTCTACATCTTTCCCATAAAACAACATGTCCCAGTTCACTCCTTTTAAATCATCTCGCATCTCGTTAAAGTTAGCCTTTCTCCAATCAAAAATCTCAACCCTAGGCCCAGTTCTGTCCTTCTCCATATATTGAAACTAATGGTATTGTGATCACTGGACCCGAAGTGCTCCCCAACGCATACCTCCGCCACCTGTCCCGTCTCATTTCCTAACAGGGGGTCAAGCACTGCCCCTCCTCTAGTAGGCACCTCTATGTATTGCTGCAAAAAACTATCCTGCACACATTTTACAAACTCCAAACCATCCAGCCCATTTACAGAATGTGTTTCCCAGTCTATGTGTGGAAAGTTGAAATCTCCCACAATCACTACCTTGTGCTTACTACTAATATCTGCTATCTCCTTACATATTTGCTCTTCCAATTCTCGTTCCCCATTTGGCGGTCTATAATATACCCCTATAAGTGTTGCTACACCTTTCCCACTTCTCAGTTCCACCCAAATAGCCTCCCTAGATGAGCCCTCCAATCTATCCTGCCAAAGCACTGCTGTAATATCTTCCCTGACTAGCAATGCAACACCTCCACCTCTTTCCCCTCCAATTCTATCACACCTGAAGCATTGAAATCCTGGAATATTTAGTTTCCAATCACAGCCCTCCTGCAACCATGTTTCACTGATCGCCACAACATCATACTTCCAGGTGTCTATCCAGACTCTCTCATCCACCTTTCTTACAATGCTCCTAGCATTAAAATATGTACATTTAAGAAACCCCCATCTCTTATTCTCTGTTTATTTCCTTTTTTTTCATTCTTCCCTTGTGACCAAGTGTTTCCCTTTTCTGCTTCCTGCCTCCCATTCTGTCTACTAGCTTTTCCTATTTGCATCGCTCGCCCCAACCATTCTAGTTTAAAGTCTCCCCAGTGGCCTTTGCAAATTTCCCCGCCAGGATATTGGTCCCCCTCGGGTTCAAGTGCAACCCATCCTTTCTGTACAGGTCCCACCTACCCCAAAAGAAGTCCCAATGATCCAGAAACTTGAATCCCTGCCCTCTGCACCAGTCTTTCAGCCAAGCATCTATCCTCCACCTTGCTCCATTTCTACCCTCACTGTCGCATGGCACAGGCAATAATCCTGAGATTGTTACCTTTTTGGTCCTTTTCATCAACTCTCCTCCCAAGTCCTTAAATCCTGCCTTCAGGACCTCTTCCCTTTTGTTACCTATGTAACTGGTACCTATATGTACCACGACCTCAGGCTCCTCTCCCTCTGATTTGAGGATATCTTGGACACGTTGAGACACGTCCGAGACCTTGGCACCAGGGAGGCAGACCACCATCGTGGTCTCCCGACTGCGTCCACAGAATCGCCTATCTGACCCCCTAACAATAGAGTCCGCTATTGCCCTCCTCTTTTTTTCCCTACCTTTCGGAGCAACAGGGCCGGTCTCTGTGCTGAAGGCCCGTCCGCTGTCGCTACCCCCGGGTAGGCCGTCACCCCCATCCGTACTCGAGCAGGAGTACTTATTTGCCAGGTGTACTGACATTGGAGTACTCACTCGTTCATGCCTCTGCCCCTTGCCCTTCCTTAGCGTGACTCACATGTCTCTCTCCTGTGGTTTTGGAGTGACTACCTCCCTATAACTCTCCTCTAACACCTCTTCACTCTCCCTGATCAGACAGAGGTCATCGAGCTGCTACTCCAGGATCCTAATACGGTCCCTTAGGAGCCCCATCTCTCTGCACCTGTCAAGAGGGCCATCCGACACCATGACCTCCCACATCTGACATGCAGTACAGTACACTGCTCTGGCTGACATTCTCTCGCCTTACCCGGGATCCGATACCAGTATAATATAATAGAAACTGCTGTGAGAAATCAGCAGGTATCTGACTCAAACAGCTGCTCCCTCTTGACCTTTAAACTATACCTTAATTATACAAACCAAAAGCACTGTACCTTTACTAACCCACAGTACCTTTACTAACCCCCTGTACCTTTACTAACCCACTGTACCTTTAACCAGAAAGCAGAAATACTAACCAGAGGTTCCACCCAATCAGCTGCTTCCTCTAGTCTGTTTCCACCAATCAGCGGCTTCCACCGCTTCTCTTAAACTGTAATACAACTGTCCCCAGGACATTGCCAACAACGTTCTTTAGTTTCATAGTCTTCATGTCTTTCTCAGTGGTTAGCAAAGAGGAAAAATATTCATTACCCATCTCCTGCAGCTCCGCATATATATGATCACTTAAGTTAATGAAAGGCCCCATTCTCTCTCTGGTTATCCTTTTCCCTTAATCTCTATATTACTAAAACTCTCATCTTGTTTATTTGTCCGTTTGTTTCCCCGGTTTGTATTTGCGCAAAAACGGTACACAATAGTACTCCAATGTTTGGCCCACCTTACTTACCATTGTCCTGCGATGTAAATTAAACAAGTTCCATTCGGATTGATGGTACATTTTACACATCATTGACGTTTAAAACGTAAAACAGCGGCCACACTTGCCCCGCCCCCACTTGCCGTCTTTACTTGACAGGCATCACAAAGGATGCCCCATGGGTCCCCAGTGCGGCCTTTGCAAATTCTCAGACCGCCATCTTGTTTCCTGTCACAACGGCGACCCAACAGCGGGTAAGTTTCCTTCTACTTTAATTTCTGCACCCCCCCCCCCCCCCCACCCCGGTCCTGGGCTGGGGTTGGAGCCGGTGCGGGGACCGTGGGCAGGGAGAGGCCGCGCGAGGTACCCTCGGCCTCTCCTTCCCCGGGCTCCAGAAGGCTCGCCCCCACCTCAAGTACAACTTCAGTGCCGCCCTGCTGGAAAAAACGGAGCCGGCGGTGGTTTACATCGAGATCCTGGGGAGGGAGAAGAGTGGGTAGGGAGGGAGTGGATGGGGAAAGTGTGGGAGGTGAAGAGGGAGAGAAGGGGGGTAGGGAGGGGAGAGGGGTTATGGAGGGAGGGTGTGATTGAAGTTAAGGGCAAGGGGAGGAATGGAGAGGCGAGGAAGGAAGTGGGGGAGGTGAGGACTGGAGAAAGACGAGGGAGGGTGAAGAGGAGGGAGAGGGAGTGCTGGGGGATGAGGAGGAATGGAGGAAGATGGGGTAGGAAATGAGATGACGAGGCACAGTTGGAGGAGGGTTGCTGTGACTTGCGTCACAACGGGGATCTCTGGCATCACAACGGGAACCCCTTCACCCGCGCCTGCGCAGTTAGGGGCTATGGGTGAGTGCTGGAATATTGCATTGGGGGAACGGGACCCAACAAGTCCCGCTTGGTCTTGTATACTTATAAAATACCTTTTTGCTTCTCCTTAAACTTATCTACCAAAACGATCTAATCCCCCTTACTGCCTTCCTGATTTATTTCTTAAGTATGCCTCATACCCTGAAACTCCTCCAGGTACACACTTGATTCCAATTCATGACCCATACCATTCCATCTCCTTTTTCCTGACCAGAATTTCAATGCCTAGAGTCATCCAAGGTTCCTTATTCCCACATGCCTTTCCCTTCACTCTAACACAACATGCAGAGCTTAATTTTCAGTATCACATTTTTAAAAGCATCCCATTTTCCAGACGTCCGCTGTCCACTTAACTTATTCCAGTAAATTTTATGTCTAATACCAAAATTAGTCTAGCCCCAATTTAAAACTTTTAACTTGTGAGCCCACCCTGTCCTTATCCATAATATTTTCTTTTTTTTTAAGCTACAGAATTGTCTCTGGTCCCAATGTGAACATTCACTGACAGTTCAGTCACTTGCTCAGTCCAATTCCACAAACGCATGTCAACCTTTGCCCTCTCCCTTGTGCTGCCCTTTGCAAATAGCCCAAGGAAACTTTCCTGAATATACTTTACAAGTTCCACCCATCTAATACAATGGTAGTACCAGCTGGGAGTCCCTGTTGGGAAAGTTAAAATCGCCTACTATGACAACCCTGGTAGTCTTGAAGTTTTGTGTAATCTCATAGCGTATTTGATCTTTTAATTCCCGTTGACTATTTGCGAGCCTGTAGTACACTCCCAACAAGGTGATCATCCCCTTTAAATTCACAGCTCCACCCATAAGCCTCACTGGACAAATCATCAGTATTGTCATTGTGGAATATATCTATGATATTCACCTTAATTAATAAAGCAACTTCCCTCCTCTTTAATCCTCACTTTTCACAGTAGCACTTGTGCCCTGGAACATTAAGCTGCCAGTCAGTTCCTCCCTTTGCCAGGTTACTCTAATGGCTATAATATCCCTCGCGCACGTACCTGTCCACACCCAGAGTTCATCCACCCTGCACATCACGCCTCTCATATTAATATATCTTCAATTTAATCCAAGTCTTTCCTTGCTCCCAGACGTAGTACCCTCCTATCCAGTCTTTTGAACTTGCTGACATCAACCTTTTCCAATATCTTCCACCTCTCACGTTAGATCATATTCCCCCTGCTAATCTAATTTTATCCCTTCCATATAGCACTAAACCTGCTCAACAGAATATTGGATCCTCTCCTGTTCAGGTGCAAGAGGGAGGCGTTACACCAGAATTAGAGGGGAAACAGTCGCTCGTGCATAGTTGCTTTTTTTTAATCCAGTGTTTACGTCACTAACTGAATTCAGCAGCGAGGGGATTTGGTAGTGCTGAATGAGCAGACTTTCTGGACCATTAAATGTTACTCCAAGAAATACCCCACCACTCTTATTTCACCTTCTGTTAAAAAAAGCCCATGCAACACACTTGCATATAAATGTTTCTGTGAATCCGGTGTATCTAAAGGGAGCAGGAAACTGAGACCCCAGTGAGTATAAAGGCATTAAAACAAGCCCCAAACATTCATGCACGCTGAACCATGGGGCAAACCAGGCCACACTTCAGACCACAGCGTCACTCAATCACTCTCCACACCCCCAGCTCCCAACTCTCAATTTGGATGTGTAATGAGGCAGAATTTCCAAACAATAATGTACCAATTGGAGTTTAAATCTAAATTCCCTTGCTCCATGCAGGATTTAAATTTCCCTCTGACCAAAAATAATTTGGATACTAGGTAGACATAAAAAGCTGGAGTAACTCAGAGGGACACGCTGCATCTCTGGAGAGAAGGAATGGGTGACGTTTCGCGTCGAGAGGGCGAGGTGGAGGAGAGGGGGGGTTGTTACCGAACTCACTGTGGAATTAATCCATTAATGGAGCCACTGCTGCTGGATTCTAAGTTGTCCCTGCCTTCCCTCAGGAAGCCTCCTCGTCCCCATCAGATGCCGAGTTCCCAGAGCCCTGGTTAAACGCGGGGGTCGCTCACGGTTAAGTCTGTGAAAGCGGCCCCATCAGAGACTGTGAGCAGCAGCAGGGTTCACTATAGGAAGGACCATTACGCCTATTGTAGCAGTTCTGGCAACAGCCGGCGTTCTGCTCTGTCTGGGAAGAGAGGGCGAGTGGGGGTGAAGGGGGGGAAGAAGAGGGGGAGAGGAAGGAGAGGATGGGGGAGAGAGGTGAAGTGTTGGTGGGAGGGGTTGGAGTGAGGAGGCAGGCGGGCGGGCTGGAGCGGGAGGCGTGGCGCGAGCGTAGTTGGAGGCATACTGGACGCAGGTGGGCCTGGATTTGTTGGCATGTGGGCATTGTGATATCAACAGCTGGTAAGAGCCATTTAATTCTTAAAAATTGAGTTGTGTTGAGATTTGTGATCAATTTTACTCAAAATCTGGGGGAAATAATTGACCAAAGAGTGGATGTGTGAATGTAAAAGTAAAATCGCTAGCGAAATGGTAGAAATCTCAGTGTTTTTGCGTCTGGTTTGCGCGGAGTAACGAATCAAATGCAAAACGTCGTACACACACACACACACACACACACAGAGTTTTAAAAGCATATAGATCGGCAAGTAATGCCCGAGCAGGATAAAGGTTAGTGCACAACAATGCAAAAGAGAAATTAAAGCCATTTCCAAACTTGTGAAATGAAGAATAAAGAATTTCCTCACCTGTTGATTCTCATTGAGCGCTAGGCTGGCACAGGAGATCGAGAACTGCACAACAAACACCAAAAACAGAATGATCATGTACTAATAGCCAGCAGTCAAGGAAGAAAACACCTTGCATTTGCCTTTGATATACACAATGCAGTACAATGCTAGTGAAAGGTAAAGAAGAAAAAAATGTGAAAATTGCAATCATGCTTGCTCACATAAACATTCCTCTTTTGGTGTAGGTTTATTATTGTCACATGTCCCGAGGTATAGTGAAAACCATAGTTTCATATTCCCCCAATCAAATCAGAAAATATCAAACACAAATACAATCAAGCTAAACTCCAGTACAATGGTTAGAGCAAATGGATAGATACAAAGTGCCCTTTAAACAAATGCTGGCTGACCTGCTGCATATTTCCAGTACTTTATTTATTTGTCTAACACCTGCAGGTGTCTTGACTCTCGTCTCACAAAATGTTAGGACCCCAAGCAAAATGGATAAAGTAGAAATTGTATAAAGTACTTTCAGTCCATCAGAATATTGATTATTTTTTCAAATGAAATGGATGAGCTGCACCTAAGGGGCTTCACAATATCCCAAGCATTCATCACGGCAGACTTACATTATGTAACAGTGATAATTTTTTAAGCCAACCAAAAAAAATATTCTAATTCGGACATTCCAGTTTTCTCCATCATTCTCTGCTCCAAAATTATAAATATATCATCCACGCTTTATGGGATCACTTTTCTAAAATGAAATAAGCCATTCAAATTCTAGCCATTGCTTCAAACAAGTAAGTAAAACTGAAATCTTAACATTTAAATTGCTTAGGGCTTTTGAATCATGGAATAGGTGACGTTTCTTGGTTCCAAGGAACTGTGATGATGGAGGCAAGGTGTGTAGGTGTGATGAAATGGAAAGTACATCTATTTTTAATTGCAATTCAGGTTTGAGTGGACTGGATAAGGCACATGTAATTGATAGTCATGTTGATAAGTTTCATGTCTCAAAGCAAACAAGATCCACTTCAAGTGCAGCAAAAATCTTCAGATGTTGGAGCTGATCTGAATGAGGGAGATTTAACACCTTTGATGGAAGGCAGCAAAATGACACATAACCAACATTTCATTGCAGTGTTTTTAAACAAAACAATTTACCTTTTAAAAATATGGCTGTTTTAAATCTAAATCCAAAATATCATTTTGAGTAAACTTGTGTAGATTATTAGATGACTGAGGAGACGTTCCACTAGAATACATTTCAAGTTAAAATTGTAGCTACAGAATGTTTTATCTGTGAATCTCATTGGAATTTTAATCATGAAAATCTAGACAAATAATATTAATTTATTGAATAATAATTCTTGCAGAATCCCAATCAAATTGTCTGTCTTTCCCTAACTGAATTCATTCTCACAATTTCTCCTTTAATTTCACTCATTTACTGAGCATACACTGCAAGGGCCAGGAAGCGAGCGGATAAGATCATCTCTGACCCCTCTCACCCTGTCCACAACTCTTTGAATCACTTCCCTCTTGAAGGCGACTGCAGACTGTCAAAGCTGCCACAGCCAGACATAAAAACAGCTTTTTTTTCCCACGAGTAGTAGCTCTACTCAATAACCAAATATCTGTAGCCTCTTTTTGCTCTGATATTTTATTTAATTCACATGTTAATCAATAATGTTTTATTATTAATCTTTAATGTTTTATGTGTCATTCCTAACTGTCACTGTATGTCATGTTGTCACTTGCGAGTGGAGCACCAAGGCAAATTCCTTGAACGTGAATACTTGGCCAATAAACTTATTCATTCATTCATTTTACCCCTGTTAAAAGATGCCCAAGGAATATACATGAATACAAACTTGCCCTACTCTTAGTGGAATAAGTGAATATTCCTGTTCGTCCCCTTTCCTTACAGTACTTGCTGATACATCGATGACCGTCTTGGTGCTGCTCCAACACGTATGGAACAACCAACTTCCCCCCTTTCATCACTTGGACATACACATTCTGACTCTTCCATTTCCTTTCTTCTCTTCATCTCAGGGTGTAGAAACATAGAAAATAGGTGCAGGAAGCAGCCATTTGGCCCTTCGAGCCTGCACCACCATTCATTGTAATCATGGCTGATCATCAACAATCAGTAACCCGTGCCTGCCTTCTCCCCAAATCCTTTGATTCCACTAGCCCCTAGAGCTCTATCTAACTCTCTTTTAAAATCATCCAGTGAATTGGCCTCTACTGCCTTCTGTGGCAGAGAATTCCACAAATTCACAACTCTCTGAGTGAAAAGGTTTCTCATCTCAGTTTTAATGGCCTCCCCTTTATTCTTAGACCGTGGCCCCTGGTTCTGGACTTCCCCCAACATTGGGAACATCCTGCATCTAGCTTGTCCAGTCCTTTTATAATTTTATGTTTTTCTATAAGATCCCCTCTCACCCTCCTAAATTCCAGTGAATATAAGCCCAGTCTTTCCAATCTTTCCTCATTTGCCAGACCCGCCATCCCAGGGGTTAACCTCGTGAACCTACGCTGCACTGCCTCAATAGGTTAAAGATCAATACCTATCACAAGCCCAGACATGGACTCCTTTGTTTACTATATCTCGTCTCATTCCACTACCAATACGAACTACATTTTCCCCAATGTTCTTTACTGTAACTGTTTTAAATGACATATGGTCACTAATAGACCTACAGACCAATGTTTACAGTCCTATTATGGTGCTGCAGTAAGAATTGTATTCTGTTGTCAGTACATTTGACAAATAAACACTCTACTCTTGACTCAGATTCTACACAGTGCTTCCAAGATGGCTTCACTCTTCCTTAACTATAGCATTCCTTCCAACATCGCCAGAGCCCTCCACCACATTGGTTCCACTTCCTGCACTTCTGTTCTCAGCATTTTTTCCCCTCTCCCAAAGCAACCTTGAAAAACACTTATTTTCAGTTTCTTTCTTTCAGTTGTCCATCACCTAAATTTAAGCTCCAACACTGTTCCAATGAAACCAAAGAAAATTCAAGAGGAAGGTTCATCAAAACCCAAAGAACGCCACCAAATTCACCAATTTCGAATAGCAATTGTTTCAATTGATTTAAATTTGGCAGTTCTGATGAAAAATCAACCGGAAATAATCTTCGGTCTTTAGTTATTAACAAAATTATATTTTTTTTAAATCAACTGGATGCAGATAAAAATAATCTTTAAAAAAGACAAAAGAATGATGATTAGACAGTTTATTTTAAACTACATGTATCAAAAATTCAGTTTCACATCATTTCAGGAAATAAAGAGCAGAATAAAAGGGGATAGGATATTTGAACCTCATCTAACCTTAGCTGCCATCTGCAGATAATCAACAATTTAAATAATGCAAATGCACCATGTCCCAGAAACAGGTACCTGCTCAGTCTTATGGAATAATTAATTATTTACAGCCTTGCCTAGCGGTTCTTCCCCTACACAGGAAATGAAAACTACATAACCTTTACAAATAATAGATTCTTATGACGTTGGACAAATAAGAACACAAAAGCCAATTAATCTTCAAACAAAAACTCTATTCAACCCTTTGTTTGCACTCCTGACGCAACCATCTTCCCAACCCCCTCCTGTGTTTACCTGGTGACAGACTAATTTCATATTATGCCAATGAGCAAAATAAAACCAGGATTTCCACATCTGTTCAATCCACCAGAAGTTCAGCAATCAGCATCTGCACGGGATTTGATAATTGTTGCAACAAATGTTGCAACAAATACTAGGAACCAACCGAGTTAACATCCTGCTGAAGTTACTGGTGTGCCAAGCCTTCAAAGCAGATAAAGGAATTAGAAGAGGTGAACATAATTTATGTGTTACTCTAAAATGGAGCATAAAGTAAGCTGTTTCAAAATAGATCTGCATTTTTTCTTATTGATGACTGAGTATCAATATGCACTGAGGAGCATTCAGAGCCCAGACAGGGAAAACAAATACACTCAAACTAAATTAACTTCCCAGTTGCCAAATTGATAAAGGATAATATTCAAGATTTCATGTGAAAGTGAAACTTCTCAAATTTCATGGCAGTATAGACAAGTAACTTACTTAAAAACAAATTCCCTGCATCACAGTTCTTCCAATTTTTAAGTATAGAATTTGATGGCAAAGACCTTGTGGATCAGATCAAATAGGTGATGCAGTGTCCTAAACCAAAAATTTCAACAATTCCTCCCTCCCAATCCCCACAGATGGTGCTTGAATGCCTCCACCAGATTGATTTTGCTGCACATTCCACTGTGTGCAATCTCTGATGTCTCCAGTCCAAATAGATCTTTGCCAATTTATGCTCCAGACCAGCTTGTTGCCACCTTGCATCACCTTTCCTTATCCATAAATCAATTGACAATCTTGTTCCGAATATGATTAATACACAAAAGCCTCTCAGGCAATGTCAGAAATGACATTTATAGATGAATGAAGCCAGTATTGTTTTATAAGGACTTCCGTTAAATATTGTTCAAGTTAATTAACGCTTTAGCTATAATCGCTAAATATTCTCTGCGTCAAATTTGATGGCACATAAACCGCAGTACAAGCCAGAAATACACATGGATATTGCCTCGATTGGACGGCTCGACATAAGCTTTTGGTACATTGGCCTTCATCGATCAGGATACGGAGTATAGAAATTGGGATGTTATGTAGCAGTTGGACAAGTTATTGATGAAGCTGCATGTGGAATACTGTATTCGGTTTTGATCACCCTCCTATAGGAAGGATGTCATTATTAACCTGGGAAGACTCCAGAGAAGATTTACGAGGATGTTGCAAGAACTTGAGGGGCTGAGGCACAGGGAATGGTTGGGAATACTAGGATTTTATTGCTTGGAAGGCAAGAGGCTGAGAGGTGATCTTATAAAGGTGTATTAAATCGTTTGGGGAATAGAATCCATAAAGTCTTTTACTGAGGGTGGGGGACAAGAGACACATATGTTTAAGGTAAGGGGCAAAACAAGACAACATTAAGGGGGAAAATTTAATACCAACTTGAGTGGCAACCTATGTCCCTCAAAAGGTGGTGGGTACATGGAATAAGCTGTCAAAGGAGTTAGCCGAAACAGGTACAATAATAGTATTTAAAAAGGCACATGGACAGGTACATGATTAGGAGAGTTTTAGAGGGATATGGGCCGAAGGCAGACAAATGGGACGAGCTTAGAGGTGTACAGGAACAGAGATAGAGGTGTACAGGAACAGAGGGATCTGGGATAAAGATGACCAAAGTAGTCAATAAGATATAGGATGATGATGATGAAAGCATTCAAGATTCTTGACTTATTCATTTGAGGTGCAGAATATAGGATTGCAGGATTCTGCAGTGTGGAATAACATGAGGGCAGATTGATGCAGGTTTTTTTTTAGGAAAGAAAAGGAACTGAAACAATTTAATTAAACTGTGCGCTGGAATGATTTATTTTCTCTGGTAGATGAACCACAGCTCAGCAATACGAGAATTAGCAGGCTCAGGATGAAAAAAAAGGATTCAACAGTAGAGAATGATAAAATAGGTAATTAAGGACAATGGTTTAACTTTGCATCCACTCCAACATTGGATTTTTTTGATGCAGATATTGCATAAAATGGAAATAGAGCCCAAATGCAAAATGCCACCATGTACTTTGGGCAAGTATTATGCCTTCACCAAAAGAGCATGCATTAATTAAATCCATCCATTTTTTTCATTTTCACAGCAGCCACTGTCATTTCCAATCACGATGGCTAATTAGGTGAAATTGATTGAATGAATACAATACAGATGTCTCCAAAGTGTCTTACACCCAGCAGATTTGCCTCTCATTAATCTTGGTTGCCGACCAGAATTCCTGTTTCATAGAAAAGCCAGTATCCCCCGATCTACTATGCCACCCAACAAATCAATATCAATCCTTCCCCACCCCCATATTTTCACCTAAATATATTTAAAACCCAGGTTTCAAAACACAATATTATTCTGTTCAAAAGGATACAAAAAACAGCAACACTTGGTGGTGTTTAATTGCTCCCAGCAGTCCAATCAGAGCGATAAGGAAGAGAAAGATTCCCACGCCAATAACTCCTGCGACGACAGAGAAGCTTGTAACAAGTCCAAAGGTTTTACCCCATGCTGCAATTCCAATCAGCAACAGACTGACCAGCTGTAGAAAGAAGAGACATAAATTCATTATTAGAGGTACACATCATATAGTTACACAATACACTGAAACCATTACCACTCAGAATCAGCTATTTAATAACAAAAGGGTGCTATTTCTACTAGCTGGGATCTAAATCCCATTTTTTTCATTCCTGAATTCCCAATCACTGTGGCTTCAAATAGTTGTGCAGGTTTCTCCACAAAGAAATGCAGAGCCATTTATCTGTACTCCAAAAATTAAAATTAAATAAATATAAATAACAAGGCCTTATTTAGTTCGAAATTAGAGTCAGATTGTTCCTTCTTCAATATTGATCTGATAATTACTAAGATTTGCACATCTCAATTTTATCTCTGTTTCATCAGAAATAATTAAAGCCTTCAAAATTGCTTTTCCATTGAGTTTCCATCCATGTCAGTCCCTTGATGAACATTAACCAATACATGTGTGTAGGAAAGAAATGCAGGCACTGGTTTAAATCGAAGATAGACATAAAATGCTGGAGGAACTCAGCTAGACAGTCAGCATCTCGGGAGAGAAAGAATGGGTGACGTCGAGACTCTTCTTCAGACTGATGTCAGGGGCGTGGGCGGTACAGAGATAAAATGTAGTCAGAGACAATAAGGCTGGTTGGAGAACTGGGATGGGGAGGGGATGAAGAGAGAGGGAAAGCAAGGGCTACTTGAAGTTAGAGGTCAATGTTCAGACCACAAGGGTGTAAATTGCCCAAGCGAAATATAACCTGCTGTTCCTCGAATTTGCGCTGGGCCTCACTCTGACAATGGAAGACACCCAGGGCAGAAGGGTCAGTGTGGAAATGAGAGGGGTAGTTAAAGAGTTGAGCAACCGAGAGATCAGGTAGGCTTAGGCGGATTGAGTGGAGGTGTTCAGCGAAACGATCGCCGAGCCTGCGCTTGGTCTCACCGATATACTGTAGTCCACACCTGGAACAGCGGATACAGTAGATGAGGTTGGTGGAGGTGCAAGTGAACCTCTGCCTCACCTGAAAAGACTGTTGGGGTCCTTGGACGGAGTCGAGGGGGTAGGTAAAAGGACAGGTGTTGCATCTCCTGCGGTTGCAGGGGAAAGTACCTGGGGAGGGGGTGGTTTGGGTGGGAAGAGACAAATTGACGAGGGAGTTGCGGAGGGAACATGTTTCCTGCCTCCAGCGTGTCCAAACCCTTAACATTCTTATATGTTTCAATAAGATCCCCTCTCATCCTTCTAAACTCCAGAGTGTACAAGCCCAGCTGCTCCATTCTCTCAGCATATGACAGCCCCGCCATCCCAGGAATTAACCTCAATAGCAAGACTGTCCTTCCTCAAATTAGGGGACCAAAACTGCACACAATATTCCAGGTGTGGTCTCACTAGGGCCCTGTACAACTGCAGAAGGACCTCTTTGCTCCTATACTCGGCCTCTTGTTATAAAGGCCAACATGGAGATGGGAAGATGTGGCTGGCGGTGGGATCCCGCTGTAGGTGGTGAAAATGTTGGAGGATTATGCGCTGTACGTAATCCTCAGACATTTTTGCCTTAAAAATGAAAGCTGGCTGCCTGAATACAGAATTAGCTTCATGGAAGGAAGGTTTTTTTCAGACAGGAAGCCGGTGATGGTGGTGTGCCTCAGGGATCTGTTCTGGGCCCATTACTGTTTGTGGTTTATATCAACAATATGGATGAGAATGTAGAAATAATAATGAATACATTTTCAGATGACACTAAAGGAGATAGCAAAAATGGTTATCAAAAATTAAGCCAGGATCTTTATCAGCTGGGCAAGTGGGCTGAGGAATGTTTTAATGGAGTTCAATGCAGATAAGCAATGTAGCAATTTGGAAAGTCAAACCAGAGCAGGACCAACAGGGAGAATGGTAGGGCCCTGGAGAGTATTGTGAAGAAGAGGAATCGAGGAGTACAGGTGCACAGTTCCCCGAAAGTGGCGCCACAGGTAGATATGGTGGTAAAGGCGGCTTTTGCTTCATTAGATTTCATCAGTCTGGGTACTGAGTATAGAACCTGGAACATTCTGTAACAGTTGTACAAGATGTTGGTGAGGCTGTATTTGTAGTATTATGATCAGTTTTGGTCACCCTGCTACAGGAAAGACATTGTTAAGTTATAATGAGTGCAGAGAGGATTTGAGGATGTTGCCAGGACTCGAGAGCGTGGGCTTATAGGGAGAGATTGAGCAACCTTGGGGTGGAGGCCAAGGGGTGATCTTATAGGGGTGTATAACACAATGAGAGGAATTGATTAAAAAAAGCTTTCACACAGAGTAGAGGATATAAGTTTAAGGTGAGGAAAAGATTCAATAGGCACCCATGGGGCAATTTTTTCACTCAGAGGATGGTGGTGTCAAAGTTTGTTTCTTAAAAAGCAGATAGCAACAAACATTAAAGGTAGACCATGGCAATCTTTAATTGATTCGTCAGACGGGAGTGGCAAAGATCTACAATGAGCACAAACATTGCTCAGTGCTTCTCGGGCTCCCACTCACAGAACAAGGAGAGTTATACATTTTTCTTATCAGTAAAATACTCCTACCAAGTCTGAATATGGCATGACTGAACGATTATGTAGCCTTTCACAATATACGAAAGCTGGGTCCAAATCAAACTCATCCAATAACAAGTTATTACTTATCTCTGGAATGTCAGCTATATTTTTCAATCTTGGCTTCTTTGTGGCCTTGAAAAGAAGCACATGTTATTATGCAGGCTGCCATCTTAATGGCTTTATTGAAAAGGCAACCTGTTCTCCATACTGTGTTCCATATAATTTACAAAGTCATTCAGACTTGGCACCGAGCCATTGTTTTGTTCTACTAGATCATGCTTTTGTAGAAGAACGACTCCATTTTAGATTTGACTATTAGCTCTTTCAGTGGGTATATGGAATGGCATAGGCAGCACAGTGGCGCAGTGGTAGCGTTGCTGCCTTACAACGCTAGAGGCCCTGGTTCGATTCTGACTATGGGTGCTATCTGTACGGAGATTGTACGTTCTCCCCATGACTGCGTGGGATTTCTCTGGGATCTCCAGTTTCCTCCCACACTCCTAAGACATACAGGTTTTATAGGTTAATTGATTTTGGTAAAATTGTAATTTGTCCCTAGTGTGTAGGATAGTGTAAGTGTGCGGGGATCACTGATCGGCACCTACTGGGTGGGCCGAAGGGCCTGTTTCCGCACCAAATCTCTAAACAAAACTAAGCAGCCAGAGGAGGTTGCTGAGGTAGATACAATATCAACATTTAATTGACCTTCAGGCAGGTACATGGATCAGATAGGTTTAGGATATGGACCAAATGTTAGGCGAGTGGTAGCTTGGATAGGGCATCTTTGTCGGCACAGATGTGTCGGGCTGAAGAGCCCGTTTCCGTGCTGTATGTCTCTGAATATTTTCAGATCACAAACATTTAGCCTTGATCTCAATCTAATCAAAATCAAATGTGCGAATGACCTGCCCCAAAACTGTACTAGCTGTCCTTGATACATTCTTTTTCAAATGCTTCCAGTTCCTTACAAACTAAGGATTTATGTTGTTAAGTCGCAGCAAATTGAATTACGGGAGCAAAGTTCGTCAATTACATCACCAAGTTCCTTTCCATTTTACATACATTTCTTTTCCTCATTTCTGGCAAAAGGTGCAGCATTGTTGTGTTTAATATAATTTTTAACATAAGAATGTTTGCTCACAATTTTCCCCAAAGATTTCCTTGTAAGAAGTTACAAACTGGCTGCAGATTAGTGCTGTTAGTTTTGAAGAAACAATGAGCAGCGATTTTATCTTTTTCTTAAAATCTTCCAGCGGTTTTCCATTCAATATATATATTTTTAAAGTTGGATTAACAAGCAGAAATCAGAATGTTTAAAATTAACATTGTTGCAGAAAAATACCAGTCCTGTTTTAGAATAATTACATTATTTAATTGAACACCATTTGTCGCAGTTTCGATATGGTGCTGCCAAATGAGGTCATTGTTATTTTGTTTGCCACAAGAGACGACGTACAAAAGGTGCCATGCAACACAATTGACAATTCATCCGAAAACTAAGCTCAGATAACAATGTCATGCATAGTACTTATTCTGTAACTTGCCAAGAGTTATCCTGCATAATTACTCTGGCCTTAGTTTTCGGCATGTATCATATACTTTCAGTCATGCCATTTTATACTAAAATTTTGAAATAGCATAATCTGAATTAATCTTAATGCACTGCATGAAAAATGTTCTATTTTACAGTCACTATTAAGAAAAAAATATGGATTAGTTGAAATGTTCTCTGCAAGAAGATAGCAGGAGGGAGGTATAGGGGAAGTTTCCCTAGCAAGGGAAATGGAGCATTTTACTGCAGGTTTATGACTAAAGATACTATTGCCAGAACTTTGCATAAAATTGGTTGCCTCAGCTACCATCACAAAGCCTGACCCATTGAGTTACTCCTACATGTTGTGTCCAATTTGTAGTCAATTCAATTTTACTAAAATCATTCACTATTGAGGATTGAGCTTTGCTGACAAGGCCCACAGTTACTGCCCATTCCCAAGTGTATTCAGAAGGTAGTTTAGACACTCCTTTATAAACTGCTGCTGTCCTCCTGGTTAATGGAATCCCACTGTGCTTCTGGGGATTGAACACATGAATAATTATTTCCAAATCAGAGTGGTGTGTTGCTTGCAGGAAGTGGAGCTCCTGTGCTTCTGCAGACCATGACCCTTTGCTGCTGGAGCTTACAGGTTGGAAAGTGCTAGTAAAAGAGAAAGCAAATTACCACAGCACATTTTGTATAAGTACAAGCTGCAGCCTTTGCAAACTGGTGGAGGAGGGAATAAATATTTACAGTCATTGATGGGGTGCCAATAGGGTTGATTGCTTTGTCCTGGTTGGGTTGTTGGCAGCTTTTTGGATTGTTGGAGTTGCACTCATCTAGACAAGTGAAAGTATTCTATCGCACTCCTGATTTTGTGCCATGTAAATATCGGAAAGGCCATGGTGCTATTCACCACAGTATACCCAGCCTCCAATCTGCACACTTATATGGATAGACCCACAGGATGTTAATGGTAGGGTACACAGTTTAGACTTTAGAGACTCAGCGTGGAAACAGGCACTTCGGCCCACCGAGTCCACGACAGGGGTCGGCAACCTAAGGCACACGAGCTGGATCCGGCCCGTAACTTGAAATCATCAGGCCCGCAGGCGTATTTATTTTTTAATTAATTTTCGCGACCTGGGTGCTACAGCCAGTCCTGGGGCTCGCAGGCGACCTGGGAACTGCAGCTAGTTCCGGGGACTCGAAGGAACTGGGATTATTAGTATGTATTATTACTAATTTATGTATTATTAGTATGTATTATTACAAATTACTAATTTAGTTAGTATGTATTATTATTACCTCCATTTATGGCGATAGATGTGGCCCGCCATCCGCTCACAAACATGGGTCCTGGCCCCTATGCAAAAAAGGTTGCCGACCCCTGCACTAGGGACAATTTACAGAAGCCAATTAAACTACAAGCCAGTACATCTTTGGAATGTGGGAGGGAAACAGAGCACTCAGAGGAAACCCACGCAGTCACAGGGAGAATGTACAAACTCCACAGACAGCGCCCATAGTCAGGATTGTACCCAGGTCTCTGGTGCTGTTAGGCAGTAATTCTACCACTGTGCCAGGCAGATAATCAGTATTTCTTGTTGAAGATCATCTGCCATGCCAGAATATTGTTTAAGTCTAGCTGTATGTAGGCAAGGACGGGTACATTCACCAAACTGTGCCAAATGGAATTAAAAATTGTGCTATCTTCAGTAAACATTCCCTCAACTAATGTAAGATTGAAGGAAGAGCATTGATAAAGCAGCTGAAGATGGTTGTGAATGCACCGATGAGGTAAAAAAGGGATTCACCTGGCTCTTTCTGGGATGAGGCAATTCATCCATGAGGAAAAGGACTTGCTGGCTGGGTTTGTGTTCTTTGAAACAGAGAAAGTAGAGGGAGGAATTTTTACCTTGAGGTTACATAGAACAGTACAGCACAGGAACACGTGCTTTGCCCGCGATGCATGTGTCAACCATCAAAGGCTCCCATATGCCTTGCAAATGGTCCATCCTCTACCTGTTCATGTGTCTATCTAAACTGCTCTTAAATGTTGCCATCGTGTCTGCTCCCATGACATCACATTCCAGGTACCTACCAATGGAAAACACCCGATTGTAAATATCCACCTCTCCCCTTAAAGTTATACCCTTTAATAGTGATATTTACTCTGATTGTCTACCCTCTCAATTTCAGAGGTCTATCAGGTTTCCCCACCAGCCTCCGACACGCCAGAGAAAATAATCCAAGTTTGCCCAACCTCTCCTTATATTCTCAGGTCAACATCCTGGCGAAACTCTTCTGCACCCTTTCCAAAGTCTCCACATGCTTCCAGTAATGAAGTGACAAAACTTCACACAGTATCCCAAACGTGGCCTAACCAAAATACACCCCAATCAACGAAGGCAAGCATGCCTTATTAACCACCCTATCTACTGGTGTTGCCACTTTCAGGGAGATATTCTTTGATGCAAGAGAAAAGATTGAAGAATGTCACAAAGTTAAGACTGGGCATCAAGTAAAATTAACATAATTTTTTGCTATATTTTAGATTTTGTTGTACGTTCAACCGCTTGCACAAAAACAACACATTACAAGGTCAAGTGCAAAAGTGAACAAAGGAATTGACGATGGATCCATTTTTTTCAAAGAACATATATATATATATATATATATATATATATATATATATATATATATATATATATATAGATAGATAGATATAATAAGCAGGAAAACAATTCACATTTAGTTCCACATGACAACTATCTGATAAGAACTGGATACTCGAGTAACTGGCCTAAGGAAACTGCACTGTGATTTCAAGCTGTGCCAAAGGGCTCAAACATACAGATATTTCCATTTATTAAAAAAATGGCTCTCCATACTCCACTGCACACAAATGTTTGCAAACTGAGATAATATGAACACTTCCTCACCTGAGCCTTGCTAAATTACTATGTTGATTACAGGAGGTCAACTTTTGTTTGTAACAGGTAAAGTAATGTGAAAGTGACTTGTAGTGGCATAGATTAAATTGTTCTTGAAACATCAGTAACATAGTTCACAAACAGAAAATACTGGTGAAACTAAGCAAAACAAGAAGTATTTATGGAGAGATGGACACTTCGTCAGGCCTGTTCAGTGTTTCCTGCTTTGCATTTCCATGCTCTAGTGATATAGCTACATGCTGTACTGGCAAAATGTTTCAGGAACAGCATTTCCTCATGATGGACAAGTGTGAAAGAACATAACATGTGATGTGGCGTTATACAAATAGAAACATATACCATACCATATACAAGAAAATAATGTTTCAATTGTTAGCATGGAGGCTCAGCACACATCCTTATTAATGCCCATTTCAAACCATTAACTGATATTATCAGTCCTCTTTGAAAGCACCTACCTCTTCCTGCTTTTTTGACAAATAAAAAACACCTGGCATATTCATTAACTGTTTCATGGAAAATTAAGGAGAGAAAGAAAATAGATTGCTGTTTACTAAATCAGTAATACCCTTTAACAGAATGATATCAAGATATGATGTTTTCATCTATATTCTTTGTACTTGCTATAGTCCTCGACAATAAAAAGCTATCACAAATCGGAAGTGAATTGGTTGAAACAGTCTGGTGTTCAATGGAAAAGGATTTAAATAATCCATGATGAAGTAAACACAAATAAATCCAGGACAAAGATTATTATTAGAGGGAAACCTATTATGTAAATAGAACAGATGAGACTGCAAACTGAAATGAAAACTTAGATATGGCAGTACATTAGTGACGCAGTGGTGCTGGTTCCCGACGGGCACGGTGACGGACGCATCACACATCTCTGTCCTCCATGTAGCTGGCAAACTCCTCTTTTGTCTCTACACATGTGTCTTCCATCAACGTCTTCAGCACCGTCTTGATTGGCTGTCCCGGGTCACGCCTTCCATGGGTGGGTTCCCACAGCATAACCTTGTTTGCTGGCATTTCTGGGTGGCGGTGAAATGAAAACAGCTTCTGTCAATGAAGATGAAAGGTCTAAACTGCAAGTAATGAAGCTCTCCATCTCATCCACAAACACTTATTACTCCTCGCCAGCACAGAGAACTGTGCTTCATTGATAACCACTGCCTCTACTGTACAACAATGGAATCCACAAGGATTTGGGGAGCATCTCTTCAGCCATTTGGAGAAGTTGATCTGGTAAAGTTGGTTTTAGAGGACCATGACATGACTTTATGTCAGACAGTATTTCCGGGAACATTCGGCAGATCCCTCTCTTTCGAGATGCAAATGGTGGGATTGCAAATTTGTAACGAAAGCCGTTCATCACCGAGTTTTAGGAATTAATTACAGATATTGTCTGCTTCCAAGCCTCCATTATTTTCTAAGTTTGGATACGACCTTCTTGACTTTCTGTCAGTATGAAATAGCAGCAGAGGTGACTGTTGGATGAAGTCAAGATGGATAAAAAACAACGTCCATTTGAGGGGGTTTTCAAATCTTCCTTCCAGAGAGTATTGGCTGCCTCTCCCCGTGCCAATTTTTAGCTCCCATGCTGCTCATGGTCAGCAGCATCCTCTCTCCATTCACTAAGTTTAGATCTAGTTGTCTACACGATGCCAAGGAAAATGCAGTGGACAGCACCAATGACTCTCTATTGTCTTACTAAAACCTTTGACTAATTGTCAAATTTGGCTACCCACAATTGTTCACCTTGTTTGCTCCATCACAGCTTGCAAGTCATGTTTCTTGCCAATCCTAGTGAAGACAAACAAGACAAAGCCCCAATAATGCCCCAACGTTTGTGGATTATTCTCACTGCAACATTGTGCTTCACTACCAATAAACATCCAGTGGTAATGGAACTAATGGGAAATTATTTGATCTGCAGCCAGTAAAACTAAAAAAAGTAGTTACCTGTACATTAGTGGCAAGATAGGATTGGTGCAAACTGGGAGGACAAAGTCCAGTACATTGCTAACTCGTTAACCAAAACACGAGGAAGCTGCTTACTCAATATCCGCAAGACACAGTTCCTGTCACATCCTGCCTCTGCTGCACAATGCTGCCCTCCAACAATAAAGGTCACTGCAAAACACCTAAAACATGGACCACTTCCTGTGTTATGGAAACCACCACACTAGAGATGAAAAACATCAATGAAATGCACCACAATCTTCAATTTAGCACAAACTTTAGTTATTTGAGAAAAGTGAACATAGGAAGATTAAGACTTTGAACCTAGTGCCAAATGCAGTCTATCAGGCAGCAGTGATCTCTGCTTCTGAGACCTGGACTACCTACGCAGGTATCTCCAGACACTGGAAAAATAATACATGTAAATTAATACAGCAACAAAGAGAAGCGGGACAAAGCACTGATTGGCTCTAGCCCGAGTGTGAGGAGAGTTAGCAGTGAATCAGAGGAGGAAAACAGTTGAAAAATGAGGAATTTGGTTTGTAAATTAGGCAATTTATCAGTCAATATAAGCAGGACGGCTCTTAGGGAGGAGCAGTGAGGGAAGTGCCCTGTGAGAAAAGTACGAGTCTTTGGCTCGAGAGTCTTCGGCGAGGAGGCTGAGGAGATGAGGCTACGCAAAACGCTGGAGAGGGAGAGACGAAAGAAGGAGATATGAAACAAGCTGATTCAGTGTGATGCTTGCAGAATGTGGGAGGTCAAGGACACTGCTGGTGCCTCTGGCTGCTACAAATGTGAGAAGTGCATCCTGGTACAGCTCCTGAAGGACCGTGTTGGGGAACTGGAGAAGCAAGTGGATGACCACAGGTTCGTCCTCGACAAGTCCTACAGTAAGATTGTTACACCTAAGGTACTGGAAGAGAGAAGGTGGGTGACGGTG
The DNA here is from genome assembly GCA_963514005.1 of Raja brachyura. Next base: position 93,260,563 of record OY740782.1, read on the forward strand.
AGAAAGGGAGGGAAACATGGAATACAAAGATCCCCGGGCGTTGTACCTCTTGTGAACAGGTTCACCCACTTAGAAGCTGTTGGGACAGAAGACGTTATCACACTGAGCGGCGGACTGGATTGCGAGCCAAAACCAAAGAGGCCAATGTCAGGCAACGCCATTCTGGTTGGAGACTCCATTGTGAGAGGTACGGACAGGGGTTTCTGCAGGAACAGACAGGATTCGAGGATGGTGTGCTGCCTTCCTGATGCCAGGATCCAGGATGTCACAGACAGTGCAGAAAATCCTCAAGGATCGATGTGAAAGGTGAGATGAGTAAGGAATTAAAAGTATTGTATATGAATGCGCGAAGTATAAGAAGTAAAGTAGATGAGCTTGAGGCTCAGGTAGAGGTTGGTAGATATGACATTGTGGGGATTACTGAGACGTGGCTGCAGGAGGATCGGGTCTGGGAACTAAACATTCAGGGTTATACATCCTATAGAAAGGACAGGCAGGTGAGCGGGGGGGGGTGGGGGGGGTGGGGGGGGGTGGTAGCTCTGCTGGTGAGGGATGGAATTCAGTCCCTTGCGAGGAAAGACATAGGGACTGACGAGGTAGAGTCACTGTGGATTGAGTTGAGTTGTAAAGGCAAGAAGACACTAATTGGTGTTATCTACAGACCCCCAAATAGTAGTCCGGATGTAGAGTGTAAGTTGCAGCAGGAGTTAAAACTGGCATGTAACAAAGGTAATGCCACTGTGGTGATGGGGGATTTCAATATGCAGGTAGACTGGGAAAATCAGGTTGGTTCAGGACCCCAAGAAAGAGAGTTTGTAGAGTGCCTCTGAGGTGGATTCCTAGAGCAGCTTGCAATGGAGCCGACCAGAGAAAAGGAAATTCTGGATTTAGTGTTGTCCAATGAACCAGAGATGATAAGAGAATTCGAGGTAAAGGAACCGCTTGGAGGTAGTGATCATAATATGATTAGTTTTAATCTGCAATTTGAGAAGGAGAAGGTTAAATCGGAAGTGTCAGTGATGCAGTTGAACAAAGGGGACTATGAAGGCATGAGAGGCGAGCTGGCCAAGGTAGACTGGAACGGGATCCTAGCAGGAATGACGGTGGAACAGCAATGGCAGGAATTTCTGGGCATAATCCGGAAGACGCAGGATCATTTCATTCCAAAAAGGAAGAAAGAATCTAAGGGGAGTAGGAGGCAACCGTGGCTGACAAGAGAAGTTAGGGATAGAATAAAACTAAAAGAAAAGATGTATAACACGGCAAAACGTAGCCGGATGCCAGAGGATTGGGAAACTTTCTTAGGGCAACAGAAGGAAACAAAACGGGCAATCCGGGCTGAAAAGATGAAGTACGAAGGGAAGCTGGCCAGGAATATAAAGAAGGACAGTAAAAGCTTATTTAGATATGTTAAGGGAAAAACAGTAGCAAAGTCAAATGTGGGTCCCTTGAAGGTTGGCACGGGTGAAATTATTATGGGCAACAAGGAAATGGCAGAAGAGTTGAATAGGTACTTCGGATCTGTCTTCACTAAGGAAGACACAAACAATCTCCCAGATGTACTGGAGGACAGAGGATCTAAGGGGGTAGAGGAACTGAAAGAAGTGTTCATTGGGTGAGAAATGGTAATGGGTAGGCTAATGGGACTGAAGGATGATAAATCCCCTGGGCCTGATGGTCTGCATCCCAGGGTCCTCAGGGATGTGGCTCTAGAAATAGTGGACGCATTGGTGATCATTTTCCAATGTTCAATAGATTCAGGATCAGTTCCTGTGGATTGGAGGATAGCTAATGTTATCCCACTTTTCAAGAAAGGAGCGAGAGAGAAAACGGGGAATTGCAGACCAGTTAGCCTGACTTCTGGTGGGAAAGATGCTGGAGTCAATTATTAAAGAGGTAATAATGAGGCATTTGGATAGCAATAAAAGGATTAGTCCAAGTCAACATGGATTTGTGAAAGGGAAATCATGCTTGATAAATCTTCTGGAATTTGAGGATGTGACAAGTAAAATGGATGAAGGGGTGCCAGTGGATGTAGTGTATCTAGACTTTCAGAAAGCCTTTGATGAGGTCCCGCACGGGAGACTGGTGACTAAAATTAGAGCACATGGTATTGGGGGTAGGGTGTTGACATGGATAGAAAATTGGTTGGCAGACAGGAAGCAAAGAGTAGGAGTGAACGGGTCCTTTTCAGAATGGCAGGCAGTGGCGAGTGGAGTGCCGCAAGGCTCGGTGTTGGGGCCGCAACTGTTTACCATATATATTAATGATTTGGAAGAGGGAATTAGGAGCAACACTAGCAAGTTTGCGGATGACACAAAGCTGGGTGGCAGTGTGAACTGTGAAGAGGATGTTAGGAGGTTGCAGGGTGACCTGGACAGGTTGAGTGAGTGGGCAGATGCGTGGCAGATGCAGTATAATATAGATAAATGTGAGGTTATCCACTTTGGTGGCAAAAACATGGGGGCAGATTATTATCTCAATGGGGTTAGGTTAGGTATGGGGGAGGTGCAGCGAGACCTCAGCGTCCTTCTACACCAGTCACTGAAAGTTGGCTTACAGGTACAGCAGGCAGTGAAGAAAGCTAATGTAATGTTGGCCTTCATAACAAGAGGATTTCAGTATAGGAGTAAAGAGGTTCTTCTGCAGTTGTATAGGGCTCTGGTGAGACCACATCTGGAGTATTGTGTACAGTTTTGTCTGACGAATCTTATTGAATTTTTTGAGGATGTAACTAGTAGAGTGGATAAGGGAGAACCTGTGGATGTGTTATATCTGGACTTTCAGAAGGCTTTCGACAAGGTCCCACACAAGAGATTAGTATACAAACTTAAAGCACACGTATTGGCGGTTCAGTATTGATGTGGATAGAGAACTGGCTGGCAGACAGGAAGCAAAGAGTAGGAGTGAACAGGTCCTTTTCAGGATGGCAGGCAGTGACTAGTGAGGTGCCGCAAGGCTTAGTGCTGGGACCCCTGCTATTTACAATATATATTAATGATTTGGACGAGGGAATTAAATGCAACATCTCGAAGTTTGCGGATGACACGAAGCTGGGGGGCAGTGTTAGCTGTGACGAGGATGCTAGGAGGCTGCAAGGTGACTTGGATAGGCTGGGTGAGTGGGCAAATGCATGGCAGAGCAGTGTAATGTGGATAAATGTGAGGTTATCCACTTTGGTGGCAAAAACAGGAGGGTAGACTATTATCTGAATGGTGGCAGATTAGGAAAAGGGGAGATGCAACGAGACCTGGGTGTCATGGTACACCAGTCATTGAAAGTAGGCATGCAGGTGCAGCAGGCTATGAAGAAAGTGAATGGTATGTTGGCATTCATAGCAAAAGGATTTGAGTACAAGAGCAGGGAAGTGCTACTGCAGTTGTACAGGGTCTTGGTGAGGCCACACCTGGAGTATTGCGGACAGTTTTGGTCTCCTAATCTGAGGAAAGACATTCTTGCCATAGAGGGAGTGCAGAGAAGGTTCACCAGACTGATTCTTGGGATGGCAGGACTTCCATATGAAGAAAGACTGGATAGACTCGGCTTGTACTCGCTGGAATTTAGAAGATTGAGTGGGGATCTCATAGAGACTTACAAAATTCTTCAGGGGTTGGACAGGCTAGATGCAGGAAGATTGTTCCCAATGTTGGGGAAGTCCAGGACTAGGGGGAAGTCTTTTAGGACCGAGATGAGAAAATCATTTTTCACACAGAGTGGTGAATCTGTGGAATTCTCTGCCACAGAAGGTAGTTGAGGCCAGTTCGTTGGCTATATTTAAGAGGGAGTTAGATGTGCCCCTTGTGGCTAATGGGATCAGGGGGTATGGAGAGAAGGCAGGTACAGGATACCGAGTTGGATGATCAGCCATGATCATATTGAATGACGGTGCAGGCTCGAAGGGCCGAATGGCCTACTCCTGCACCTATTTTCTATGTTTCTAAGGTTTGGTCTCCTAATTTGAGGAAGGACATCCTTGTGATTGGGGCAGTGTAGCATAGGTTCACGAGATTGATCCCTGGGATGGCGGGACTGACATATGAGGAAAGATTGAAAAAACTAGGCTTGTATTCACTGGAGTTTAGAAGGATGAGGGGATATCTTATAGAAACATATAAATTTATAAATGGACTGGACAAGCTAGATGCAGGAAAAATGTTCCCAATGTTGGGCGAGTCCAGAACCAGGGGCCACAGTCTTAGAATAAAGGCGAGGTCATTTCAGACTGAGGTGAGAAAAAACGTTTTCACCCAGAAAGTTGTGAATTTATGGAATTCCCTGCCACAGAGGGCAGTGGAGGCCAAGTCACTGGCTCCAGGGGCTAATGGAGTCAAGGGATATGGGAGAAGGCAGGCACGGGTTATTGATAGGGGACGATCAGCCATGATCACAATGAATGGCGGTGGTGGCTCGAAGGGCCGAATGGCCTCCTCCTGCACCTATTTTCTATGTTTCTATGTTTCTAAATTCCAGAAAATCCTCCAAATTAACGGAAAGGTTAACCAACAGCAATGTCAGAGTATCCGCGCTGTCACTTTTTTGTTGTTTGCATTCAGGTCTGTATTTTTCATTTTGTCTCCTGATCTCTTCTCAGTTGGCGATTGGAGTTGAGGTGCAGTGCAGTATCCCGTGTTAAATTGGCAACTTCTTCAAGCAAATGAATTATGTCAAACCCATTCTTATTCAATAAAAGTCTCTATAAAACATTTAATGTAGCTTTGCATTTTTCATCGACCATCTCCACCATGCCCAACTAAATCTATCCCACAGCTTGGACATAACATCTGTCATCAAACTAAAATAATAGCCTTGCAGACATGATCTATTCCAAAGCAAGATTGTTCTGAAAGATTGAATTATGTAGAGCTAGTCCAAACTAGCTCAACAATTTCAGAAGTTCATTCTGGAATGTGATTTCTAAACAAAAATCCATTTATGAAAGCATTCAATGTGTTAATTATTAATTTATATGTATCAAACATTTCATTAATAATTACAGCCCACAACTAAATTTCAATGCAAGTAGAGGACATGTAGCAAACACTAGGAAAGAGTGTTAAATTTAGCTCTTAGGGCTAAGGGAATCATGGGATATTTTGCTCATATACTCAAATCCTCTTGCTATGAAGGCCAACATGCCATTCACTTTCTTCACTGCCTGCTGTACATGCATGCTTACTTTCATTGACTGAAGAACAAATATCCCATTGTACTTCCCCTTTTCCCAACTTGAAACCATTTAGATCGTAATCTGCCTTCCTGCTTTTGCTACCAAAGTGGATAACCTCACATTTATCCACATTAAACTGCATCTGCCATGCATCTGCCCACTCACCCACCGGTCGAAGTCATCCTGCATTCTCATAGCATCCTCCTCACACTGCCACCCAGCTTTGTGTCATCTGCAAATTGTATCCATTAATCTAAATAATGAATATATATTGTAATTAGCTGCGGTCCCAACACCGAGCCTTGCGGTACCCAACTAATCACTGCCTGCCATTCTGAAAGGGATCCATTAATCCCTACTCTGTTTCCTGTCTGCTAACCAATTTTCTATCCATGTCAGCACTCTACCCCCAATACCATGTGCACTAATTTTGCCCACTAATCTCCTATGTGGGACCTTATCGAATGCTTTCTGAAAGTCCAGGTACACTACATCCACTGGCTCTCCCTTGTCCATTTTCCTAGTTACATCCTCACAAAAATTCCAATAGATTAGTCAAGCATGATTTCCCCTTCGTAAATGCATACTGACTCCGACCGATCCTGTTACTGCTGTCCAAATGTGCCGTTATTTCATCTTTTATGATAGACTCCAGCAATTTCCCCACCACCGATGTCAGGCTAACTGGTCTAAAATTCCCTGTTTTCTCTGTCCCGCCTTTCTTAAAAAGAGGGATAACATTAGCTACCCTCCAATCCACAGGAACTGATCCTGAATCTATAGAACTTTGGAAAATGCGTCTATGATTTCCAGAGCCACTTCCTTAAGTACCGTGGGATGCAGACCATCAGGCCCTGGGGATTTATCAGTCTTCAGTCCCATCAGTTTACCCAATGCCATTTCCTGCCTAATGTGGACTTCCTTCAGTTTCTCCATCATCCCAGATCCTCTGGCCACTAGAACATCAGGAAGATTGTTTGTGTCAAAGTACCTGTTCAACTCATCTGCCATTTCCTTGTTCCCCATAATAAATTCACCCTTTTCAATCTTCAAGGGTTCAACTTTGGTCTTAACTGTTTCCTCTTCACAGACCTAAATAAGCTTTTACTATCCTCCTTTATATTCTTGGCTAGCTTACCTTCGTACCTCATCTTTTTTCCCAGTATTGCCTTTTTAGTTACCTTCTTAGTCATCTTTAATTTTGCCAAAATGTTAAAAAAAAATCTGCAGAATATTATTGTTTACATGTGGAACCATGACCAAACAACAATCAAGAAGGAAACCATTATTTGAGGTCCCAAACATGTAGATATGGATAAAAACAAGAGCATTTTAGATGTAGTTGATTACTAGAAGTGTGTTGAAAACTGCATAAATTTCAAGTCTAGGGAAGAGAGAACAATGCACTTTGATCACATTTGTAAATAGAGCTTTCATACATTTGATGTTCAGCGAAATGCAAACAAACTGTAGAGTCAAGGCGAGCATGGATCGGAAAGATGACAAAATAGTCACCAATCTTATACAAGGCTTTACAAAGCAATATTTGGAGTGGGATAAAGGGAGAAAAAAAGGCTAAAAAAAAGGTGCAGTAATCGTTGTTGGGATAGATGATCAATATCTAAACCCAGGGTGTCTTCTAAAATAATGATTAAATAGGATTAAATAATCAGATGGTAATTGGAAATTTAAAATTGACCATTATAATGAACAGAACTTATCAACAAAATAAACTTGAAAAGGGCAAATGGGAGGGAGTGATGGGAATGGGGGAACTTAGAGAGCCAAGACTTCGGACCCTAGTGAGCAAAGACATTATCCCCAAGATGGAGGCAAAGACATCCTGGAATTCTTGTTAAAGGTAGGAGCGAGGACAATAGAAAGAATGCCATAATAGGACAGGGGTTCATAAAGAAAACGAGACTAGTTATTGTTGCATATCACTGTGACCCAGAGCAAAGATTTTGGGAGAGTGAAGCTTGATATGATTAAGCCATATATAACAATCAATAACCATGCCAGGTTACAATTCATAATGTACCCCTTGGACCCAACAGGCTGAAGGTGATAAGCATCATGGAGGCAAAGCAGTAGGCAAACAGCTGCAAAAATATGACTCATGTAGAACCAAATGATGGGTGTTCCAGAATTTGTGGCTGCAACTGACTTTAGGGACAGTTTGTGTTTTGACATAATCCAATTGAAAATAGGATTAAAATGTGATTGAATGTTGAGAATTGTTAAGGATAATTTAACTACTTGGAGGTAGATTTACCAATCATCAAGAAGTTGAAACACCTGAGAGTTTGACACCGTCAAGGTGCTAACCTTTTGCATTATAGTAAGTTTTTAATATTGATTCAAAGATCTAGCTGACAGAAACAGATTACCGTGGGGAGAGGCAAGTGGATCTAAAATAACTTTCTAGAATGAATAATTTTATGGTACAAAAGATAGGAATAGCGATCAACAAAGATTAACTCGATGAGGTAAAGCCAAATGAAAAGAAGGAATGTTTAGAGTATTGTGTACAGTTCTGGTCATTCCATTACAGGAAGGATGTGAAGACTTTGGAGAGGATGTGGAGACTTTGTAGAAGAGGTTTACTAGGATGCTGCTTGGATGAGAGGGTATTAGCTATAAGGGGAGGTTGGAGAGAACGGAGCAGAGGCTGAGGGAAGACTGAATAGGTTTATAAAATTACAAGATCGGGTAGAGTCAAAATCTTTTCCCCAGATGGAAATGTGCAACACTAGAGGGGAGAACATTTAAAAGGAGATGTTCAGGGCAAGTTTTTTTGTTTTGCATTGAGAATGGCAAGTGTCTGGAACATACAGCGAGGTATGGTGGTGGAAGCGGATATGATAGTGGCATTCAAAAGGCTTTTAAGTAGGTACCTGAATTTGCAGGGAATGGAGGGATTTGAATCATCTGCAGGCAGGAGGGATTTGTCTAAATTAGCTTCATATTCAGCACAGACATCATGGGCCTTTCTCTGTGCTGCTCTATGCTCCTATGATAATAACAACATGGGCATTTGATGGTGAGAATGGACTTAATGGGCAAGAGCCTGTTTTCAATGCTGCCTTTCCATGACTAATACTATTATCACGACGACTTTTAAAAAAAAACCAAAGCTTGAAGGAATTCATATTGATTTAAATTTAATTAGTATTTGCATATAACTCCAAATGTTATGAAAATTGATGGCTTGTTGATAATAAGCACAGTTTGGTAGAAGAGCAATATTTATCAGCAGGTATTTTCAGTAGAGCAAATGGTACATGGAATTTAATCCTGATAAGTGTTAGGCAATGCATTTTGGGAGGTCTAATGAGCATAGGACATAGACCATGATTGGTCAGATCCTGGGGTTACTAAGGAACAAAAGGAACTTGAGGTACGTGAATCCGAAAAGAGGCAGTAAGGGTAGATTACATGACAAATATGGCATACAGGCTTTCATTATCCTGAGCATAAAAACAGAGGAATTTTTATTTCACCAAACTGGAATCTGGAACTTACTGCCCTAGAAGATGGTGGAGACAGGTATTCTCACATTTAAAAAATATCTGTGAGCATTTGAATTGCCAAGGCATAGAAGGCTACAGAGTAGGTGCGGGTAAATGAGATCCATATAGATGGATACATAATCAGCATAGAAAAGGAATACCAAAGGGTTTGTCTCTGCACTCCACGATTCACCATGCAAATCCTATTGAAGCAGTACAGAAACAGGCTCTTCAGCCCAACTCATCCATACCGACTATGATGCCCCACTGAGGCTAGTCCCATTTGCCCGCATTTGGTTCATATTCCCATCAACCTTTCCTAACCATGAACCTATCCAAATGTCTTTTAAATGTTATTATTGTACCTGCCCCAACTACTTTGTCTGGCATCTTGTTTCATATTTCCTTGGTGTGTAAAAGTTGCCTCTCAATTCCTATTAAATCTTTTCCACTCACCTAAAACCTATACCCCTTAATTTTTGATTCCCTTGTTCTGGGCAAAAATACTGCATTCTTCCTATCCTCAGCCTCCTGCACTGCATTGAATAAGAGTTCTAATTCGCCCAATCTCTCCCTATTGCTCAGTCCCTTGATTCCTGGCAACATCCCAGTAAACCTTCTCTGCACCTTTCCCAGCTCAAAAGCATCTTTCCTTCAGCAGAGTTAACAAAAACTGAACACAACACTCCAAGTGCAGCCTCACCAATGCAATGTAAAACTGTAACATAATGTCCCAACCTTTGTACTCAATTTCATGACAGGTTATGACGAGAGTCATAATCTCCAATCCGATTAAATGTTCTCAAAACTCAAATCCGAAGATATAACAAATGTTTTGTATATTATTCATCAAATAGCTTATGCCTCTTCCTAATGCTGAGCAAAAATGTAGCTGCTAAAACCTTCAGACTGACTGCATTGCACTATGTATTACAAAATAGATCAATTCTCAACTTGCCTGGTACAAGCAATAATACAAGCAAAAGTCCAATTACGATCATTCAAAAAGTATATTCCTCTGCCTTAAATGACTTCTTACATTATTCCTGTCGTTTGGAGCTTTATACATTTTAAAAATGATTCATAAAAGATTTTTTTTTATATAAAGCACAATTGGAACATTAATGCAAGAGTGGCTTAAAAAAGACAGTTCACATAATCCACTCTAATATTTACCTAACCTGTTGTCAAACCAATATTGCACTGAAGTCTAAGACTTTTTTTAAAAAACATTCCTATTGGGATAGTCCAAACTGCTGTGCAACCTCAAAATTATTGTTTGAAATATAGGAAATACACCTCTCATTTGCGTGCATCACCTTTCCAAAAAACGCAACGTGCAATTACATTTAATTTTAATGGTCATTTGAGTGAGGGATAAATATTGGCAAAACACGAGATAGCTCATCCAATGCCTAGGATCTACAATATCTTCTATTTCTATAACAGGGTTTTGGTGAGACCACACCTGGAGTATTGCGTACAGTTTTGGTCACCAAATCTGAGAAAAGACATTCTTGCCATAGAGGGGGTACAGAGAAGGTTCACCAGACTGATTCCTGGGATGTCAGGACTTTCATATGAGGAAAGACTGGATAGACTTGGCTTGTACTCGCTGGAATTTAGAAGACCGAGGGGGATTTTATAGAAACTTACAAAATTCTTAAGGGGTTGGATAGGCTAGATGCAGGAAGATTGTTCCTGATGTTGGGGAGGTTCAGAACAAGGGGTCACAGTCTAAGGATAAGGGGGAATTCCTTCAGAGATGAGGAAAACATTTTTCACACAGAGAGTGGTGAGTCTCTGGAATTATCTGCCACAGAAGGTAGTTGAGGCCAGTTCATTGGCTATATTTAAGAGGGAGTTAGATGTGGCCCTTGTGGCTAAAGGGATCAGGGGGTATGGAGAGAAGGCAGGTACAGGAGTTAGATGATCAGCCATGATCATATTGAATGGCGGTGCAGGCTCGAAGGGCCGAATGGCGTACTCCTGCACCTATCGTCTACGTTTCTATGTAAAGACAGTGATAGGCATGTGGGCCCTCAAGTTTAATAAATTATCCCAAAGAGAGATGGGGGAAATAGTGACAGCAGTTCCAATACCCAACAGATGTCAAGAAACATTTGTTAGGAATTTGGGCACTGAAGGCATGATTGGCTTTGTTGAATACCCCAGATATCTTCCACGACGTAGGTATTTAAAACATATGATCACCTTCAGGGTACACCAAAGAAATATTCTCTCTTATTGCGCATTTTTTCTTATCTGCATTACAGAGGTACACTGTTAGAAACATTTTGAAAGAGTATTGCATTCTATATAATGCATTTATTTCAGTGAATGTAATGGTTCAAAAATAAAATGGTTGAAAACAATTACACTAGCTTTGCTTCAAGCTCCTGGCTTCCACAATACAAGGTAACACGGACTGTGGCACATTCAAAGACCAGTGTGCTGAAGGATCTAGAATATAAATAACTAAGTAACAAGCCAACTAAGCAGTCACTGCATAAAACTCGTTATGAATACGAACCCAGCATTTATAAGCCTTTTTTATTATGAATAGTGGGAGCTTTCTTAAAGACTTCAAAATGTTTATTGCCCACTCTATGTTCCACAACACCATCCCCTTCCCCATCAAAATAAACATCTTTATTCAACCAGCAACCCATTCTAACCAGCTAGCAGCAGCAACTCTTAATCCCTCACATCATTCCATCAGCCAAAATTGTTTTATCTCATGTATATTATTTTTCACAGGGATTTTGGTTTGCTTCTGCCACTATTATTCACCAATAAACTATTATATAGTTGCTTATAAATCAAACATTTGTGCTCATGTACCATTTAATAAATCTACACCCAACTAAACCATGCAGAGGTGTGACAACTTTAGAAGCAAGTAACAATGGGTTTCAAATAAATAGTATTGTAATAATGCACATGTACTGTCAACAGTACTTTAAATAAGCCTCACTAAAATTGGTATCTTAATTTTCTTTAATAATGTGAGAATTTGTTATAGCTCCTAAAGAGTTCAGTTACACAAACTCTAATGTATTTTCAACCATTCAAAAAGCAAAGTGTTCATACTGCATAATCATTTAGTTGAGGTCTTAAAATGCATTCCCCAATTCAATTACTTAGCTAAAAGTTGCATGACCACACTAAACTTTATTTCAGAATTACTCATTAATATTAAAAGACACTGTGACTAGATTTTATAGTTATGGAGATGCAGTGTATTAAAGCCAGCAATAATGCACATCTCTTCAGGTGTGCTGTGTAAAGGAATCAAGTGCACACGACTTGCATCATGTGAGGACCACCTGACTTGCAGGAGAATAGAAACATCAGCATGGGTTTCGCTTCTGAGTTCCACCCAATGACCTGTGCCACAAGTCACTGCTAAGATTCAGATATTCTTCATGATAAAGCCACCTACACATTTTCTATGCCTTTGGGAATTAATTTATTCACATGTTCTCTGTGTTCAGCATTACAGATTTCAGAGTAATTACATTTATTTTCTATAATAATTATACGGTTGGAAGGACAACCTCTCAACCCTGTTCCACCACTGAACACAATCATATTACTTTCACTCCAAATGTGTTGCAGATCAATACCTTCAATTTTTAAGAATTCCCTCTGAAATTAAAATTAGTCCCACTTTTTCAACTTTGGAAAGTTCGATTTCAAGAACAACATGAACATTCTGGGTTCAGATCATGTGATAACCTCCACATCCACAATGTTGTTTTTTTTAGTTTAGAGATAGCGAGGAAACAGGCCCTTCGGCCCACAGAGTCCGCACCAACCAACCATCCCCGCACATTAACACTATCCAACTACTCGGGACAATTTACACATACACCAAGTCAATTAACCTACATACCTGTACGTCTTTGTTGTGTGTAGATACCACATCAAGATGCGCATTTCTTGTTGAGGCTTTCTGAATTGGTCTTCGTATCTAATTTCTCATGTTCCATGCAATTATAGGTATGCAGGGGTGAGAGATTGCAACCTTCACATGATCCACCCTGTTTCGCGAGTGCAATCAACCCGGCATGCACAATCAAATAAGATCAAATAGAACAAGTTGTCCTACACCTTTAAACTGTGGACGCCATACGCAAGAAGAAGATAGGTATGCCAAGCTATAATTCTACTTTCTCGTGCATTCGCCAATGTCAAACCTATTCTTGGTGTCAACACATTGAGTGTCAGTGTTGTATTCTGCACTTCCATTTCCATTCTACAATGCACATGGCCATTCACATAACAAGAGCAAATAATTATCTCTGGAGGGACCTACAATCTGCATACTTGTTCAGAACAGGTGTCTCTGATGTTCAAGAGAATCTGGAACTTACACCAAGATCTTTTCTAGATTTTCTACAAATAGGGAAGCTTAAAATGTGTTGATAAAGTCTAGAGGTCAACAGTATTTATTTTTATGTCATGCTTGCTTCTACCCATTTTATTCCACTTGATGCCCTAATTACTCAATTTCTCAGATGCCCTAATTGCAATGGTCTCTTGTTTCAATGTCCAGTTTGATTCGCTTATTGAATCTAATAAAAAATACCATCAAATCCCGCATTTCCACCTGCCCTTGAAAGTCCACATCCTTTCCAAGAGCATATAGGTTTTATAGATGACAAATTGTTCAACATGTGTTATTTATATAATTTATGCTACTGGCAAATAACTGGTTAATATCACCTGCCTGTTTGAATATTTAATCCATTTCTATTTTAAAATAATTATTTTGCATTTGAGTAATCATCATTAAATGTTGTACTATTTTAAGAAAGTACACATCCTGCAAAAAAGAACACAAAATGCACAAATGCACACATTAACGAACAATTTCCAAATATCCTGTGTATCTCAATTTAATTGGCAGACATCCCCTTCCTGTGTAAAAGGAATTTAGGCTTTCCTAGATAAAGTTAAACACATAAACCCGTCTCCATGCACAATAAATCATACAGTTTAGTTTCAACACGTTTAAGCTATTTCATTGGCAACAAGAAATTAGTCATTAAGTTTATTTTTGATTGATCATGTTAGAACCCTAGAAGTTGAATCCAAGTAACAAATGATCCACAATACCCAAGCTAACTGCTGGAACTCTACATTGTTATATCTGGAGGAATATTGAAAATAGTCAAAATGCAAAAACTGCAGATGTTGGAAACTTGAAATAAAGTAAAGTTGCTGAAAATGGTCAGCATAGAGGCAGGGCATGTAGTAAGAGGAACAGAATTAACATTTCAGGTCAATGAGCTTTCATCAGCTCCTGAAAGAATAACTGCCCCCTCCTCCTCTCTCTCCGAAAGTTGTATAACTTGCTGAGTCCTTCCAACACTTTTTTTTAAATATTAGAAAATAATCAAGTATTGCATTAATAATACATGCTGAGATCATGTTGTGCACGGACTTCGTTGTAATTTTATTTTAAAATCGGTTTTGTGCACAAAAATGATTCAGTGTATCAGTTTCAAACAGTAATTACTAAACCACAACCACTAGTTTCGCATAATGTTGTGCCCAAATATTATGGCATTTGAACTCTGGTCAATGTATTCAATTTTATAAAGACATCCTATTCCTATCAACGATGAGGAATTAAACATCTTAATCCACAATGCGTTATCAAAAATCAGAGGTTATAATTTCTAAATTACGTTAATTATTCATCGAATTGACCATTTTGGAAAAATAACACGATTCTATTCTGTCGTCCTTCCAATATTCCAACAGTCAGTCAATTATTGAGTGTGAAATGAGTTCAGTGCTTTAAACTGTTCACGCTTAATGCAAAAATAAATAACTAAATGTTCTGGAAAGGTTGAACACGCCTTTCTGCGGGCACTGAATCGTTTAAAGATGAACGCCCAACCCAGGAGCTTCCTGAACCGTCATGCAAATTCACCTCCACACTGCGTTGACAAAACTGCCCTGCGCAGATTAGTGAAAAGAACATGACCGTGCGACATAGTTGAAAATTATTTTCACAGCGGAATGATATACAAGAGGACACCGCCAGAGAAAGAAAATATCTCGTACGTTAATAACAGGCAATGCGTGTGCAAGACCTTCCATCTCCGCGCATCAAATCAATCAGCCTTCCACATAACAATTATTTAACACGAACGCAGTCGGGAAATTATAAATTTGCAAAATGAAATGCATGTCGGTGACAATGGCGAAAATGATATTATCAGTTCGCATTTCCAGCACCTGCTGGTATATTGAGTATGACTGAGCTCCGATATGTCTAACAGCTCCTCTCGTCTTGTCTCACGCACACACACACACACTCACTGTCGCTACTCACAATATACAGCAGGTTCAGGACACAGAGGGAGTTCTTCGAGCAGGTGAAGCCGCCGCAAACCATCCTCACAATCGAAGCGCGAGCTCCGGGGACTGGGCGCTGCTGTCCGCGAGCTCCGGGGACCTGCAAGTCACCAGCGCTTTATTGCTCCACTGCCACCTTCCTCTGTGATATCTTGGAAGCCTTCGTGTAGGGGGTAAAGAGAAATAAGCAGCAAATCCACCTGCGGATCTCAACCCCGCCGTTCCCTCCGTCAAAATGCAGGATCGTGGAAATGGGTGAGAAGCGAAAAAAAATGCAGGAACGCGGTAAGTGCGCAGGCGCTGCTGCCTGGACTCGCCTCGGCTGACGTTACTTTCACCTCGGATCCAACCTGCTGCTGGGAATGGGCGGCTTAATGCGCACAATGCGTAAGCAATATCCTGCTGGAGATGTTGGAGATCTGTATTAAAATATTCAGCGAGTGGCAAATGTTGCAGATCGGCGTCTTTTTTCCCCTCACGATTTTTCAATCAAGAAATGCCAGAGGCGCAACGACATATTGTGTGAACGGCAGAGACTCGATTATATGAACCGAGTTTGTACCATCGCATAATCATTGCGTGCCAGCAGGACGTGGAATGGTTTCATTACATTCTGCTGCACGCCAAGACAATGTCACTACGTCCCCGCAACCTTGTGCAAAATGGACATCAGCTCGGCCTAACAAAAGAATCTGAAAATTAAACAAACAAAAAACAGAAAATGATGGGAAACTCATCAGGTCAGGCAGCGCCTGTGGGTTTTCTGGTTTTATTGCAGATTTCCAGACATTCTTTAAAGTGTTCTCTTAAATAGCAATCACGTATTACTCCTTTGCAATATCAACCTGAGTAACATTTCCCCGAGACAGTCGGTTAGAGCTGGGAATGAGCGTTGTGTGATGGATCTCAGCATCGGTAGCACAGTATATCAGCTGTTAAGGCCGCTGGTTTTGTTTTGAAAGTCTGAAGATCACCAACTTTGCCAAGTACAAAAACACATAGAGTAAAAAGACAACTGTAGATGTTGGAAAGCGGAAATAAAAACAGAAAAACATGGGAAAAACTCAGGGTCGTAAACCAGAAATATTGTTTGGGGACATAAGATCGCAGATGCTGGAATCAATGTCAGGCAGAATTTGTGGAAGGAATTGGACGAGACGGCCTTTCAGGTAAAGACTTTTCCTCTCAACTGAAAGCGTGGAGGGAAGATAGCCAGTATAAAGTGGTGAGGGCGAAGATATTCTTCCACTGGTATTGATCCCCGCACATTAACACTATCCTACATGTACTAGGGACGATTTTCACATACTAGCTACAAATTGGTACCACTTCGCTCCTGATCCCTTTCCGCTTTCTCCAGAGACCACTCTCTCCGTGCCCCCCGGTTCACTTATCTCTCCCCACCCAAACCTCCCTCCCCCCCCCCCCCCCCCCCCATGCACTTTCCCCAGTAACTGTTGGGTGCAATATATGTCCCTACCCCTCCACCCTCAGCACCATCTGGAAACCTAAACAGCCCTATCAGGCGAGGCAGAGATTCACATGTATCTGATCTAATCTCCCATTACGTAGTTTCAATGCAGCTTTCTCTACATCAGCAAGGACAAGTTAGGCAATTGCTTTTCCGAACACGCATTTAAGTTTATTATTGTCACATACATGTACACTGTCCAGTTAAAAGCTTTGTTTTTTATGCTATCCAAACAGATCACATATTACCATACATACTTACAATTATTTCAACCTCATGTATAATAGATAGAGTAGAGGGTAGAATAGAGTACAGAATATAGTTCTCAGCCTTGTAGCGCATCATTTCCTTAGACAAAGTCTAATGTCCTGAATGGGGTAGAGGTGAATCGAACAGTACCCTAACTTATGGAAGGAATTCTGTACAGTAGTAGCCTGATAACAGAAATGAAGAAGCTGTTCCTGAGTCTGGTGGTGTACATGTTCATGCCTCTGTACCTTCTGCGGGACGGGAGCGGGAAGAAGAAGCTCTTTACCATGGCTACCTGGAGCTTCCAGTTGCTAGTCCTTTCAATTCTCCTTGCCATTCCCATGCCATCCTGTCTGACAGCCTCATCCACTGTTGGAGGAAGGCCAAACACAAATTATAGGAATAGCACCTAATATTCTGCCTCAATAGTTTCCAACACAACAACATGAACATTCAATTCTCTAACTTCAGGTCAACTGCTCCCCCTTCATGTCCAGAAAAGACCATTCAGATCATTGAGTCAACTCCATCATTCAATCATGGCTGATCTATTTTTCTTTCTCAACCCCATTTCCTGCATTGCCCCATAACCTTTGATGCCCTACTAGTCCCACCTTAAAAATACCGCATGGCTTGTCCTCCACAGCCATTTATGGCGCTGCATTCTACAAATTCACTACCCCCTGGCTAAAGAAACCCCTTCTCATTTCCATTCTAAAGGTACGTCCTTTTATACAGAAGCTGTGCCCTCTGGTCTAGACTCTCCCATTACTGGAAACATCCTTTCCATGTCTACCCTAGTTATTTCATTATCCGGTAGGTTTCAATGAGATCCCCCCGGCTCATCCTTTTAAACGCCAGCGAATATAGGCCCATAATCCTCCCACACATATCTTTCTTACCCACAATATTCCATCCCCCCCTTCCCCACCACTCCACCTGCCCATTACCGAAACAGTCCTCTCAACGGTACACTATCCTGACTGTTCCCCTCTACCCACTGCACCTTCTTTATTTGGTTCCATACTTAATCTTCCTCTCCTCTTAGATTCCATCATTTGCAGCCCCTGGTTATCTTTCACTATAATGTGTCAGCCTCTGTTGTTATCTCCATCCTGACTCCATCCATCAATTCACCCCACCAGTCCTGGATCCACCTATCACGTGCTAGTTTTTGCCCCACCCTGTTCTGGCTATCATCCCTCCACTCTTTCATTCCAAAAGAAGGATCTCAACTGTAACATCAACTGTCCATTTCACTGCACAGATGCTGACTGACCCACTGAATTCCTCCAACAGTTTGTTTTTTGCTCTGAAATATTGGTTGTTTTTCTTTCCACAAATATTGCACTGATCTGCTGAGTTTTTCCTGCATTTCAAATTTAAATTGCAAAACAAGATATACAGTAATATGTGGAGGCAAGAGACTGTAGATGCTGGCATCTTATGCAAAACAATGTGTTTGTAGATAATGATATAATGTGTACAAGGTATTTGATCTAAATGGCATCAAGTTGGGAAAAGGGGAAGTACAACGGGATCTGGGTGTCCTTCTTCATCAGTCTATGAATGTAAGAATGCAGGTACAGCAGGCAGTGAAGAAAGCAAATGGTATGTTGGCCTTTATAACAAGAGGAATCAAATATAGGAGCAAAGAGGTCCTTCTACAGTTGTACAGAGCCCTAGTGAGACCACACCTGAAGTATTGTGTGCAGTTTTGGTACCCTAATTTGAGGAAGGACATTCTTGCTATTGAAGGAGTGCAGCATAGGTTTACAAGGTTAATTCCCGGGATGGCTGGACTGTCATATGCTGAGAGAATGGAGCAGCTGGGCTTGTACACTCTGGAGTTTAGAAGGATGAGAGGGGATCTCATTGAAACATATAAGATTGTTAAGGGTTTGGACACACTAGAGGCAGGAAACATGTTCCCGATGTTGGGAGAGTCCAGAACCAGGGGCCACAGTTTAAGAATAGGGAGTAAGCCGTTTAGAACGGAGATGAGGAAACACTTTTTCTCACAGAGAGTGGTGAGTCTGTGGAATTCTCTGCCTCAGAGGGTTGTGGAGGCAGGTTCTCTGGATGCTTTCAAGAGAGAGCTAGATAGGGCTCTTAAAAATAGCGGAGTCAGGGGATATGGGGAGAAGGCAAGAACGGGGTACTGATTGGGGATGATCAGCCATTGAATGGCGGTGCTGGCTCGATTGGCCGAATGGCCTACTCCTGCACCTATTGTCTATTGTCTATTGATTGAGTCTTTAGGTTTGATAGTAATTCTGCTGGAATTAAGTTCATTGAGAATGTTAGGTTCTCAACAGAAGGCTGGGGTGGAAGATTGCAACCTTCACATGGTCCGCCCTGTTTCAACTAATGCAATCAACTTGACGTGCACAAACAGAAGATCAAATAGAACAAGTTGTCCTACAACTCTAGGCTGTGCACGCCACACAAAAGAAGAAGAAGAAGTAGAACAGAAGGCTGAGCATATGTGGAATGCCCAGACAGGGCAATTAATGAAATATGCCTGAATCTTCAAAAGACATCTGATGAATGAAAGGTAGAGCTGGTGATGAAATTGGATGACAATACAATGCAAATGGGAATGATAATTGGACAAGTTCAAGAAAAAAAAAAAATTGAAAGTAAATGGCAATTGCTCTGTCGAGAACCACCATGAACTCAATGAGCGCATTATGTGTCATAATAAATTGAGATCAGAACTGCAGACTAAACAGACATGTTCCACAAGTAGTCACAGAGGCTGTGTTGAATTTCACTAACCCACATATACCAAAGGCATCATTTCATACTGCGTAAAGTATACGAGCCTGTTGTGTGAGACCTTTTCAAAATCTTTGTAGAGACCACTGTAGACAATATCAAACACACTGCCTCATTAGCCTGCCCTTCCTGCCGTTTTATCTCATCAGGAAATGTAATAAAATTAGTCAGTTATATATCAACCTTCTGTTGATATATCTGTGCTGACTTTCTTTGATTAACCTGTGCCCTTCAAAGTGAAGGCTTATCCTTTCCCTTAGAATTCCTTCCAATAAGTTGCCCAATAATTTAAACTAACTGGCTCTAATTAGTTAGTTAATCATTTCTTCCCCTTTAAACACAATCTTCTTCTTCTTGTGTATGGTGTGCACAGCTTAAAGTTGTAGGGCAACTTGTTCTATTTGATCTTATTTGATTGTGCACGTAGGTTGGTTGCATTCGTCGAAACAGCGTGGGCCACGTGAAGGTTGCAATCTAACACGATTTTGACACTCCTCCATTCCTCTGGTTCCTGTGGCCAGGCAGAATTTTAGAAATGGTTATCTAAGGGCCTTGGCAGTTTCTTAACTGCCAAAGAATATATTTAATCTGGGTCTGAAATCTTACCCCCTTTTTAAAGATGCCAAACCTCTTAATAGTTACTCTTGTCCACTTTTAATCCCATCCATAACTGTGATTCTTCCTTCTTAATGTTAACATCAGCATCAGTCCCCCTTTATTATGGTGACACTTTCAGGTTATTGAAACAAAACTAATTGTACCCACCTCCAAGCATGGGTAATTTTTATAGTCCCTAAGAGACCCTATATTTTCTTTAGTTATTCTCTTTAACTTTATGTGTTTAAAAATATTTTTTGTATTTTCTTTGATTTTCGTGCCCTCTCTTTGTTTTCCTGATTTCCACATTTCCTTTTTAATTTCATCTCTACATTGGGTGGCACGACGGTGCAGCAGAAGAGTTGCTGCCCGAAAGTGCCAGAGACGCGGGTTCCATCCTGATGATGGGTGCTGTCTGTACGAAGTTTGCATGTTCTCCCTATGACCGCATGGCTTTTCCCCCGAGTGCTCGGGTTTCCTCCCACATTCCAAACATGTGCAGGTTTGGAGGCTAATTGGCTTCTGTAAATTGTCTCTAGTGTGTAAGATAGAATGAGTGTGTGTGTGATTGCTGGTCAGTGCAGACTTGGTGGGCCTAAGGACCTGTTTCCACGCTGTGTTACTAAACTAAACTAAAATAAACTAAACATTTCTGTACTTTTCCAGGTTTTATACAGCAATAGGCTTCCTACTTTTGCTTTACCTTGCCCTCTGGGCATCCTGTCATCCATGGGACACAGATTTTTATAGCCCCACCCTATCCATGAGAACATCTTTACCCTAGATCTTGAATCACCTTGAACGTTTGCCATCACTCAAACACTGATTTGCCTTCAAGCAAAGGTAGACACAAAATGCTGGAGAAAATCAGTGGGACGGTAGCCGGACGTGGTGTCGAAGGACGAGAATCTGAAGCAAAGAAGTGGAAGCCAAATAACCAAATGGAAAGGAAGCCGAAACGCCAAATAACCGAAAGCGTACGAAGCCGAATTCAGGAACTTGGTTAATTAAGTGGGGGGATGGATAGCGGGGGCGGCAATAGAGATGCCGCCCATGGGTGGAAGGGCAGATAGCGGGGCCGATGCCGCCCAGGGGCGATAGCAGGGCAGATGCTGCCAAGGGAGGGGGGGGGGGGGAATAGCGGGGTGGCGGTGGCGATGCCGTCCTCGGGAGGGGGGAATAGCGGGGACAATGCTGCCCAGCAGCGGAGCGCCGCACTCACCCATTGTGCAAACTCTTCATCGATTCAATCTGCCACTGGCGTTGCTGCTGCAAGTTGGTCAGAGGCAGCAGGTGACCACTGCCACCGCCGCTCTTTGACAGCGGGAATATCCAGCTCATTGCTGGAGGTGTTTAGAGGGCGACCCTGGCCCAGCAGCCGATCCGGCGCATTAATCCAGACCGCACCCATCTGGGAGTCCGACTACCGGCAGCAATCAGTCAGCTGTCGCCATCATCCGACCGACACACAGCCCGTAACAGTGCAGCCAAATGGGGGGGGGGGGGGGGGGGGAGAGACGAGGCAGAGGGCGTCCATGGGCGTGTGGAGGCTGTCCCGAGGAATGCGCTCCTTCGGCCCCTTCCAACTTGGTGATCGGGTTCAGAGTGCCCAGTCACCTACGGCTTGTGTGGGAAAATGACCCCCACCGGCCATCTCCATTGGCCAGTGATGTGATGGACGTGGGGGTCTGGACCAATCGCTGACATGTCCCGCCCCCCGGCGACATCATTGTCCGTTATTTGACTTTTCAGCAGAGCCGCTATTCGGTGAGTTGGCTTGTAGGCGACGCAGCCTTTCGGTGAGTTGGCATTTCAGCAGAGCGGCCTATCGGTGAGTTTGCTTTTAGGTGTCCCACCCTATCGGTGAGTTTGCTTTTAGCCATCCCACCCTTTCGGTTAGTTGGCGTTTCAGCTTTGTACGCTTTCGGTTATTTGGCGTTTCGGCTTTGTTTCCGTTCGGTTATTTGGCTTCTACTTCTTTGCTTCGGCTTCTCGTCCATCGATGCCACGTCTGCATACACAGCGGGACAAGCAGCAGCTCTGGGCGAAAGGCATGGGTGACATTTCAGGTCGAGATCCTTCTTCAAGCAGCTGTGTTGTGTTCTCAGCATAATTTAGAAACCTCTTTTATCTATGATCTTTTTTCATAATTCTGTTTAATCTAACTGAATTATATTTGAGACCACCAATATGCCTTTCAGCTGCCCAGCATCATTTTCTAATTGCCCTTTTGATTTGTGATGGAAAATAGAGGAAATGCTGGGCGGCACGGTGGCACAGCTGCTAGATTTGCTGTCGTACGGTGCCAGAGACCCAGGTTAGGTCCTGACATTGGGTGCTGTCTAGGCGGAGTTTGCACGTTCTCCCTATGACCACATGGATAACCTCCAGATGCTCCGGATTTCTCCCACATCCCAAAGACGTACGAGGATTATTTGGCCTCTGTAAATTGGTCGTAGTGGGTAGGTAATGCAAAAGTTGGATAACATAGAACTTGTGTGAACAGGTAATCGATGGTCAGTGTGGAATGAAGGGTCTGTTTCCATTCTGTATCTCTAAATTCAACTAAACAAATTAAATGCATCAAAATTACGTATGGAAAGTGGCAACATCAGAACGTTGTGCCAGTGTGAAAACTTCAAATCAATGTTGGAGCAATATGAAGAACTAAATTTGCCATTGGGAATATAGTTGGAGTAAACTACAAAGCAACTTACAAATTTATATAAATTCATATTATTTTCACATGACAGGTCCTTCATTGAAAATGTAATATTTGTGCATATATCTGTATATTTTTAGTTATGCTTCATATTTATCCATGCATAGTCCATACAGTCAGGTATCGTCATATCCTTCAGCAATGTCCCACATTTCTTACTTTTATTCTGTTATTGTTCTGTGAAAAAGGATACGTTTTTTTATGTGCCATTGTTCTCAAAATAAACACAACATTCTTTGGTGTTTTGGGCTTCTGATAAAAGCATTACATTATCTGATTATGCAAATTCTGTATGAAATGCTGTGTTTGGAAATATTAATTTCACTATATTTTTGATTTGCTTTGTAAGTGCTAATGTTTATGCTTATCAGAGTCATGCCATGGAACTATCAACATTTCTCAATCTTCAGTTTAGTTTGGTGTAACTTGGTGCAAAGTCATTTATTTTAATGTTTTAACTAACAAGCACATAATACTGTCCCGTAGGAGGAAAAATAATAACTTCTGGAAGAACAGCAGTTTTGGCATCATCTTTAGAGGGAAACAAGACTAAGTGGGAACCTTTATGTCCCAGTCACATGGGAGGCCTGGTCCCCCAATGCCACCCATTCCCCAATGCAATATTTCACCATGGTGTGGGAGAGGGGGTGGTGTGGGGGAGGGGTGGGGGTGGTGTGGGGGAGAGGGGGTGGTGTTGGGGGGTGGGGTGGTGTGGGGAGGTGGGGTGGGGTGGAGTGGGGGAACGGGGGAGGAATAAAGGGGGTGTGTGTGGGGAGGGGGGGAAAGGGGTGTGTGGGGGGGAGGGGGGGAAGGGGGAAGGGGAGGTGTGCGGGGGAAAGGGGTGTGTGCGGGGGGGAGCGACTCTACTCAGCGGCCACCTGCCGCAGCACCACACAGCGACATTCCCGACTTCACACACGTCTTTAGGGCCTGTCCCACTTTCACAACCTCATTCACGACCTCTGCCGAGTTTGCCCTTGACTCATACTCGCAGCATGGTCGTCACGAGGTTGTAGGAGGTCATAGGTAGGTCGCAGCAGGTCGTGATGCTAGTCATAGGTACTCGTGGCATCGAGTAAGTCGGGGCATTTTTTCAACATGATGAAAAATGTCCACGAGTAAAAAAGGTCGTGAATTAGGTCGTGAAAGTGAGACAGGCTCTTTACCCGACACCACACAGCACCTTCCGACCACACAGGGACTTTTCCGACTGCACACAGAGACTTTCCTGACTCCACACACGGCTTACCCAACACCACACTCCACTTACCTGACACCACACAGCACCTCCCGACCACACAGCGGCTTTACTGACACCGCACAGCGGCTTTCCCGAAGGCATAGAGCGGCTTTCCCGACTCCACCTTTGCTGACTCAATCAGCACTTGTGGACTCAGCCCCGCCTCCGGGACTTTATTCTCTAGTGGGTGCCGGAAGGGGCATTACCCTCATGGTGACTGAAAGGCGAGAAGACCAATCTGCTGATCTCACGATTTTTTAAACCTTCATAATTTTTGTAATCTTCCACCGATCGGAACAAAACTTGGTGCACTTGGAGGAGAGGAGAATGGTGAGTACGGTGGCTAAAACATCCTAGCGATAAGGTACCGTTTTTGCGCAAACATTAAAAAAAAGCAAACCAGAAGTGGTCAAGATGAGAGTTTTAGTAAAAGTATAGATGGACAGACAGCATTTCAGGTTGAGACCCTTTTTCAGCCTAACCTAATGATTTCTTCCAGCAGTTTATTTATACTCATGTTTCCAGCATGATTGCAGTTTGTTGTGTCTCCATTGTCCTATACGATTTCTGTTTAGGTTTAGCTAAACTGATTTTTATGTAGGTGCCAGGAAATGCCTGAAATAGAAATAGGCTACAAGATATTCAGCATTTAAAATAAAATATGTTATCTCTTATGTATTATTATTTGAATGCATTTGCTTTTGGCTCACATGGAATCTGATCAATCCACTTTGGACACTGACATGGGAGACAATGGTCCCATCAATTTGGGTTGCATTTTTCAATGACTTTTTCTTGGTGAGAAAGCAGTGTGATGTTAATCTATTGTCCAGTTAGAAACTGTTCTCAGAAAAAATCAAAGCTTTTAAAAATGATAAATGAGTCAATATTTGTAGAATAACTTTTATGCAGCCAAATCATTAAAATTGTAGATTCTTTTTAAATGCTCGACTACTATGAATGTGTTTGCAAATGCACAACTGTAAGTTGGTTTATAAATTTAAAAATTATTACATTATCTAAATGTTCCTCATACCTCCCTGCTTGATTCTATATCTCTAGGAACAGCAGCAGGCCATTCAACCCTTCATGTCCCTAACTATATTTACCCCCTTTTTTTTCATATCACTTAACCTTCCAGTAAACAAGCAATAAACAATCACAGGTTTAAAATTATTAATGTGAACTGATATCTGCTGCATTTTTGTGAGAGAATTTCACATCTTTACCACTTTTTACGGTGTATCTCCTGAATGGCCACGCTCTGACATTAAGGTGAGATCCATGCCCTGGAGTCTACCAATAGAAAAATGTTGTACTTAACATATCAGTTCATTTCAAACAAACTCCTCTACTTTCTTTGAAAGCAGAGAAAGTTTGACAAGTCCCCAACAATTCTTACCAATTTCTGCAGATGCGCCATAGCAAGCATTTTATCGGGACGTATCACAGCATGGTTTGGGAACAGCTCCATTCAAAACTGCAAGAAATTGCAGAACGTTTTGGACATAGCCCAGACCATCACGCAAACCAACCTCCCTTCCATTGACTCCATCTACACTTCACACTGCCTCAGCAATGCCACCAGCATAATCAAGGACCAGTTTCAGCCCAATCACTCCCTCTTCTCCCCTCTCCCATTGGGCAAGAGGAACAGAAATTTAAAAACACATAACTCCAGATTCGGGGACAGTTTCTTCCCAGCTGTTATCAGGGAATAGAACCATCCTATCACCAGCCAGAGTGCAGTCCTAACCTCCCAACTATCTCATTGGAGACATTTAAACTATCTTTAATCAGAGCAGTGGTTCCACACCTCAAAAAAAAATTCCTTAAATAGAATCCCAAATTTCCTGGAATTTGATGGTATTTCCTGATATTTTAATAAATTCTTCCTGTGTGCTATTTGTTGTTGGTTTTTTTGCAGGCACACGTGTGAATCTACGCCGTGCTGACTGAACTATGAGTCTATACCGTGAGTGACTGAACTGTGAGTCTATGCCGTGAGTGACTGAATGTGAGTCTACGCCGTGCTGAGTAAACTGTGATACCACGCCGTGTTGAGTGAGCTGTGAGCCCACCAACCGTGTCTGAGTCCAGAGGTCGCTCTCATTCCAGAAGTCCCGCTCAGTCCAGAGGTCGCGCTCATTCCGGAAGGTTGTGCTCATTGTGAATTGTGAGCCCACCAGCCGTGGCTGAGTCCAGAGGTCCCGCTCAGTCCAGAGGTCGCGCTCATTCCAGAAGTCCCGCTCAGTGCAGAGATCGCGCTCATTCCGGAAGTCACGTTCAATCCAGAGGTCGCGCTCATTCCGGAAGTCCCACTCATTCCAGAGGTCGCGCTCAGTCCAATAGTTGCGCTCATTCCGGAAGTCCCATTCAGCCCAGAGGTCGCACCCAGTCCAGAAGTCGGGTGTGAATAGATTCAAGAAAGTTTTACTGTCATATATGTCCCGGATGTGTGTGTGTGATGGAGGGTATGTGAATGTGAGAGAGATGGAGGGTGTGTGCATGTGAAATGGTGGGTGTGTGAGAGTGACATGGAGGGTGGGTGTGTGTGTGTGTGTGTGTGTGTGTGTGTGTGTGTGTGTGTGTGTGTGTGTGTGTGTGTGTGTGTGTGTGTGTGTGTGTGTGTGTGTGTGTATGTGTGTGTGTGATGGAGGGTGTGTGAGTGATATGGAGAGTGGATTGGGGGGTTGAGGGTGGATGGACTGAATGCTTGGGGGGGAGGGGAATAGCAAAGGGCGGAATGGGGGGGGGTGAAGGGAGGAGGGGGGATCAGGAGCATCACAACGGAAACCCGTCAACCGAGCCTGTGCAGTTGGGGTATATGGGTGAGTGGTGTAATATTGCGTTCGGGGACCAGGCCTCCCCTGTGAGAATGGGACCCAATGGGTCCCACTTAGTCAAGTCTTGCACTAAATGTTGCACTGTGGATAGCTCAATTGTAATCATGTATAGTCTTTTTGACTGGATAACTAGCATCAACAAGCTTTTCTCGGTACACATTACAATAATAAACTAAACTTTAACAAAAACAAAAAAATCACTCTGGATCATTGCACTTTCTAGTACGTAGTATAAACATATTTGGTCTTCTGTTTCTTTTTAAGGGATGACCTAATTGAAACAAATCTGCTATATTTATATCCAGTCACTTAAATCATTAATGCTTGTAATTTCATGCTCCATGTTACTGGGTGACCAATGACAGCTCTCCAACTCTCACCTTGATATCTCTGATGTTTCATTTAGAGATACAGTTTGGAAACAGGCCCTTCGGCCCACTGAGTCTATGCTGACCTGCGACCACCTGTATACTAGATCTATCCTACACACTAAGGACAATTTACAGAAGCCAATTAACCTACAAACCTGCAAGTCCTTGGGAGGAAACCAGAGCATCCGGGGAAAACCCCTGTGGTCACATGGAGAATGTGAAAACTTCATGCAGACAGCACCCGGGTGTCTGGTGCTGTAAGACAGCAACTCTACAGCACCTACATTTTTTTCTCAACGATCTATTATCGGTTCTCTTCAACTTCACACTCACATTCTGGCTGTTAAATATATCATCAGGTTCTACAGATGCTTTGACAACAGCATATCTCTCAGTTTCTTTACAATACTGGTGTGACATGCGAGGATGAATTCGCAGAAATTTCCTCCAACAAAATAAGAGGAGACTAAAGCTATGGCCTTTTGAGAATTCAGCAGCTTGCAAGGCAAAGCAGCCTGTTTGAATGGTACCCCATTCACCATTCTAAATATTCATTCCACTATCGGCGTACAACGACTGCAGATACTCAACACAAGAGCATTGCAGCAGGAGTAGACCACCAGACCATTCAATCCTTGCCCACCATCGGATATGATCACGACTGATCTATGAGAGACACAAAATGATGGGGTATTCAGCAGGTCAGGCAGCATATCTGGAGAAAAGGAATAGATGACGTTTTAGGTCAAAACCATTCTTCAGACCAATCTATGCTGGCCTCAGCTCCTATTCTATGTCATTTCTCCACATTTCTCTATTCTGCAATCTATCGTACATTTATCAACCTCTACTCGAAATACTTATGATCCAGCTTTCACCACTTGTCAGGGCTGAGAATTGCAGAGATTCATCGAGACTCTTCAGGAGTCAAATCAAGAGTATTTAATTGACATGTATCGACAACAAAACATTGTTCCTATTGACAAACTAATCATTGTCTGCATGAATACAGTGATCAGTTTCCGGACCTGTCATGTCAAGAGGTTCCCTGCACTGTGCTGTTGTGATTGAGAGCAGTCTTTGTTCCCAAATCTACATCTTGTGATTTCAAGATCTATCTATGCTTGTAACTTTCAGGGCATTTAAGGAAGTAGTTAGTTAGCCAATATTATTTCCTTTTAGCAATTTAAATGTTATAATGTGCTTATTAATGCATATTAATATTTAAAAATCATATTTATGTTCATATGGGGAGGGTATTTGGTACAAAGGAGCGAACCTTAATGATATCCATAACATTTTGTTATCCTCGGGTTATCTGCTCCCCTATCTTTTGTGGTGAATGAGTGCAAAGAAAAGCCACCTTACTTATTTCAAAACTTAACGTCAGTGTTTGTGCTATCATTGATTTATCAATTATTAGAATATATTTATAGATTGTGAACGCTCGGAAGCAAATTAGTTACTGCCCCAGTGTCACACACTTGGGAAATATTCCCTCATGTGACATTCACATCAAAAATTGTTTTACGACCTTGTGAATTATTAATAAAATGTGGCATTGTTAAACTGAAAATTAATTTTGCTTATTTCATCTCTGTAAGAGCACTGGACTGGAATGTTTAGTTGAAGCCTGGGTCCACCATATCCATTGAAGAATGTATATTATTTTGACTGTCCGACATAAGGAGTCAAGACAGTTTTTTGAAATATTTGCAAATCCCTAGAAATCGTTGGACAGTAAATGTAAGTCTCCTACAATGGGGAAGTGGAAAATTATTGTAAATACCTACTCCATGAATACATCTCAAAAATAAAACACTGCAAGGTATTATTACATTTGATCAGTAGCTTGGACAAACAATTCAAAAAGCTTGGGTAATTAAATTAAAAAACATTTTTTCCTGCTTTCAGGTAGGTGATTAATGAAAGGAGTGATTTGGTTTGAGATTGATGGCCAATAAAAATGAAGAAATTCTGTTAGACCATCCATGCTATAAGCAGCACTAATTTATGGTACTAAATATGTAAAAAATCCAATGATAGACCATAGCACAATACAGCACAGGAACAATCCCTTTGGTTCATGAGAACGGTATTGACCATGATGTCAAATTAAACCTATCCCATCTGACAGAACATGATGTTCTATTGTGTGAGATATTCAAACAGACAGGAAAAGCCCCCCAAAAGCAATTCCATTAATTCAGAGGATTGCTTGATAAATTATAAGGCAGAATTTAATAAATGTAAGTTTAATCCATAAAGTGTACTCATTTTGCTTTCCTCAAACAGGATGGATATAAAATGGTTAGCTTAATTTAATCAGTACGAGGAGGAAAAAAGAAAGCAACCAGACCTCCTGCAACTGAATAGTATCTAAGTAACTCTGTTTGGGTGTAAATATTGGATGGGGACATGATTTAACTGATTAATGATGTTTTCTTCCTCTGTGATCAAATACTCCGCAAATTGATTGAGAACAGATACCAGATATCAACAGGAAAGGACAGGTAATTGTTTTAAATTGCTTTATTTAGAACATCATCTACAAATCAAAATATAAAGTTGTAGAGTATAAAATAAAAGCTAGAAATATGACATGAAAACAGTTTTTTTTTAAACAAGCAACAAGTTCACAACCATTATATAAAATATATTTTAAATGAGATCACTTTGTCTGCATCAGGAAATTTTGTAGAAATTATAATTGCCGGGAGTTTCCTCAGAATCTTTCAGAATTCCCACTTAAAGGTCAGAACTTTAGAAGTGTGTGAATGCTATTTACAGTAAAAAGGTTTCCATCACATTGTGAATGAAACAGGACCATTCTTGAAGAAATTCACTCCCACTGCACCTTTCCATGAAGTTTATGCTCTTGTGCCTGGAACATTGTGTGATAGTTCGGTTGATGTTTTCTTTTATTTTTAAGATCAATGCTAAATAGGTTGCAGCGAGCCATATGAGTGTCCTATATCTGCGTTTAATGGATCAACTATTTAGAAGTGTGCCTTTTCTTATCTTGGTTTTGCATGATTGCTTAAGAGTGTTTCCTGGACTGCATTTTTGGACTATAATGAAACAACTTGGCTGTTGTAAATTCCCCTGACTGTGTAGCGCATTGATGCAAAAGTGGGAAGACATAGCACTAATGTGAATGGGTGATGGATGGTCTGCATGGACCTGGTGGGCCAAAGGGCCTGTTTCCACAATGTATCTCTAAATACAAAATAAGTAAATATTTGCGAGAAGGTTGCAAATTTTCATGAATGGAATTTTGAAATGCAATGTAAGCAATCGAATATATTCACCAAGTGTTTTTTAAATTATAAAATTATTCACTTGCTTATAAAACATTTAAAATTAATTTCCAAAAATTAGTTTGCAATTTTGAAGCTTCTGATGTTTTGCAGTTGATCTTGTCCAGTGACCCTGTTGCTTCAGTCCTAAATCATTTAAAAAAGTCATTAATAATTGAATTTGTTTTCCTGAGTATTGAGTGACAAATTAAATTTAGCCAAGCAGCTGAGATTACAGAAATAGATTATTTCTTCAATAGAATAACCAGTTTCATGCTCAGTTCAGCAACCGCT
The DNA here is from genome assembly GCA_963514005.1 of Raja brachyura. Next base: position 93,291,487 of record OY740782.1, read on the forward strand.
ATGCTCAGGTAATTGGGCCAAGTTTATCGCAGCATTAACATGAACCTTTCAGCGTTCTTCAGGGATCTTTCCTTCCATGATTTCTTAGTTCAGTGTTCCATCTCCAATCATTAGTCCCCCTCTTACATCACTTTCCCCGGCAACACATGCACTTCTATCTTTAGCTTTCCCAGTCCAGGGACTTTAACAGTCCCTTCAAGTGATACAACATCCACTTTGTAAAGATCATAAGTGATAGGAGTAGAATTAGGCCATTTGGCCCATCAAGTTTACTCCGCCATTCAATCATGGCTGATCTCTCTCCCTCCTAACCCCATTCTCCTTCCTCCCCATAACCTCTGCCACCGTGTAATGGCAAATTTCCGACTCTTCCAATGACCAACTTTCCTTTGCCATTACTACACAGGTAAGTAGGAGTGATCTTACGCAGACCACATAGGACAGATTTTCCAGTCGTTATTTTCAGTTGGTTCTTTAGAAGTAGTTGTACAAACAAAGAGATGAACATACCAGGTTTTCCTTATGTTCATAAGTTGTAGCTAGCTGTTCTCCCTGGTCTGGTGAGAACTGTAGGCCCTCCGCCCCTCTCCCTGTCCACATGCCCATATAAATATATATACCCCTCTGTGCATCTAATGACCACCCCCAAATGTCCAAAATAATACTGCAAAGATTTATCTAGACAAAATAATATAAGATGCCAACAATAGCTTGCCTAAACATAAATGGCTCCTACACATTGACCCCTAATTGTTCTATGTATATAACAAAACAATTGCCAATAAACATTAAAAGGAGCTATACATTTTTTTTCAAAAACAAAGGTAGGTCCTATGTTTTGGCATTTAATCTTCTTTAGTGATTCTTCAATCTTCTTCTCTTCCTTCTTGCTGTACCTAGGTCTCAGCTTCTTGGATCATACATATCTTTGTTATTGGTCTTTCCAAGATGTTGCTCTTAGTCTGAAGTCGAACTGTGCGCACAAGACCTTATGCATCTGGAATGGTCTCCAATAGTAGCCAGGAGTCTCGTGGTGCAGTGGAATCAGCCACCACAATAATGTCACTTGGAGCAAAGCTTCTCCTTACCCTTGACCATCGTTGTCGTTCTTAGATTGGAGGCAAGTATTCTTCCGTCCACCGTTTCCAAAATAGATCTGCCATATAATGCACCTGTCTCCATCTGCGTTTAATGTACAAGTCTTCCTTCACAAATATTCCAGGTAGTATTGGTTTGGTTTTCAACAGAAGATGGTTTGGTGTGAGTGCTTCCAGGTCCATTGGATCATCAGAACTCTTGGTAATGGGTCGATCATTTAAAATTGCTTCAACTTCACAAATTAGTTTACAATCCTTCATCGTCCAGAACTTGTTGGTTAAGACCAGAGCACAACACATTTTGAACCATGCAAATCAATCGTTCCCAAACACCGTCATGATGGGATCCTGCTGGGGGGGTTAAAGTACCACTTTATCCCTCACTGAAGCATAGCACTGGATCTTATCCTGATTCAAGCATTGAGTGCTTCTCTCAATTCTTTTTCTGCTCCGATAACATTTGTGCCATTGTCTGATCTTAGAGATGAAACTTGACCTTGTCGTCAGATGACTCTTCGCAGTGCTTGGATGCAGGAGTCTGTATCAAGTGTAGATGCGACTTCAAGAAGTACTGCCCTGCTTGCCATGCAGGTGAAGATTACACTATACCTTTTAACAAGATGCTAATTTCTGAGTATGAAAATTACCATAAGTTTTTTAATACTGAAGCCGTCCACCTCCCTGAAAGTGAATTAGGTATCAAATCAAAGTTATTTTTATGCTTTGCTGATGGGATAAATTACAGGCTTGATTTTTTAAATCTCAAGATTTTGGAAAATTCCTAATTTCAGGAATCTTGATATCCTTCAAGTAAGTTCATTGTATCATGTCTTCCTGTCTGGGAATGTTTAGCTGAGAAACTGGCATGGTCTTAAGTGTGAACACATCAGATAGTTGGATAAAATCGTCTTTGCCCAGACTAGATATTTCCAAATCTGAGATATGATGACTGATCACAGGCTTCACTTGGTTCATGGTACGCAAGAGAATATTGGTATTTTGTCCTGTAATGTTCAGTCTCCTCATCAAGCTTTCTCTGCAAAAGGTAGTTGAACTTCCATGATCCAAGATCCATGGGGGGGTAGGGGAGGGGGGAGCGCCTGCAGCCGGGGGAGGGGGACGGCTTCAGGCGGGGGCTGTCGGGTGCCGGTGGGGGGGGGGGGGCATCCTGCAGCCGGGGGAGGGCTTCAGGTAGTGGGGGGAGGGGGGCTTTCTGGAGGGCTAGTACAGGTGTTGTGGTCTACTACTTTCCAGAGGGCTAGTATCGCTATTATGGGCCAAAGGGACTTTTATTGGGCTGATAAGTGTGTTGTGGGCCGAATGGACTGCAGCTGGGGATGGCTTCTGGCGGGGAGCGTCCTGCAGCCAGAAGTGGCCGCGCTGGCTGGCAGCTGCAGCAAACCTGCAGTCCGTCTGTTTTTTTTCTTTTTTTGTTGTCTTCTAGTGTTTGTTTTAGTAGAATTCTGTTTTATTAGGTTGTGTATGTGTGGGGGGGTGGGTGGGAGAAACAGGGTTTTAGTCTCTCCCTTCGTGAGGATGCGTGTCCCTTGTCACCGTCTCCGTCTGTGCTGAGGCCTAATGGCGGAACTGGCGGCCTCGGAGCTGTGATGGCGTTCGGCGGCGCCTGGTTTGGAGCTGCGGTGCTCTAGCGGCGGCGGCGGCCCGGTTTAGAGCTGCGGTGCTCCAGCGGCGGCGGTGGTCCGGCTTAGAGCTGCGTTGGTCCAGCGGCGGCGGTGGCCCGGCTTAGAGCTGCGGTGCTCCTTGCGGCGGCGGTGGCCTGGATCGCCTCAGCGCAGAGGGAGAACTAAGAGGGATGAAGACAAAGACTTTAAGACTTTTGTTTAATTTCTTTTATTAGAAGTAATCAATTTACAATAGTGTAAACATTATACAAACATCAACTTAATTCCATATTTTTTTAAATAACCCGTTGAAAGTTATTATCTTCTATTTTTTTATGAAATAAAGATAAGGATAGAGTAGTTTTAAATCAATAAGAGGGTGATTAAATAATAATTTGATTATATAAAAGAGAAAAAGAAAATAGAGAAAAGAAAAAAGGTTAACAAAAAATGAAAAGATATTATATATATATATATATATATATATATATATAAATGAAAATCAACAAAATATATTGTATCTAAAACTATTACAAATAATAATATCAATGAAGATATGCCTATTAATCCTAGTATAAGAATATGTTATTCTCATCAAGTCCCGCAGGGTACCCGTCAAGCTGTGATGTCAAGAACAGCTACTTCTCTAGATACTGTATATATGGAGACCATATTTGTTCGAAGGTATTATATTTGTCCAATAGGACAAATCTGATTCTTTCTAATTGTAACGTCTCCAACATTTCTGCTGCCCACATTTTAATTGTGGGGGTTAATGTTCCCTTCCAAAATTTCAATATGATTTTTTTCCCTATTATCAAACAGTAATCAAAGAAATTTCTTTGATTTACTGTAAGTACCGAATTTGAATCCAAAATTCCAAGTATTATTAACTTTGGGTCTGGATCCAATCTAATTTTAAGAACCTCAGAAATAACCTTAAAAATTTCTGTCCAGTAGTGATTCAATTTGGGACATGTAGTAAAACTATGTGTTAAATTTGCTTCTAAATTCTTACATTTATCACAAATTGAAGAGAGATTGGGAAAGATACTATTTAATTTAGTTTTTGAATAATGTAATCTATATAATACTTTGAATTGTATCAATGTATGTCTGGCATTTAACGAACACCGATGTATTTGCTGTAAACTTTCTTCCCAATTTTCTTTTGTTATGGATAAACCAATTTCATTCTCCCATGCTTGACGATATGTTTCAGTTGCTGGATTCTCCTTATCCAAAATTATGTTATATATATAGGCTATTAATTTTTCTGTATTTGGGTGCAAATTAAACAAATCATCTAATAAACCTGGTACTTTATTTTTATAATCTTGTGTGTTGGATTTTATATAATCTCTAATTTGTAAGTACCTAAACAAGTGTTGCGGAGACAATCCGTAGATATCTTGTACCTCTTGGAATAAAAGAAATTTTCCTTTTCTATAAAGGTGCTCTATCCTTTTAATTCCTAAATCATCCCAATGTCTAAACCCTCCATCCAATATAGAGGGTTTAAATAATGGGTTATTCGTTATTGGTAGCCTGAGTGAGAGATTATCTAGCTGTAAAGTCTTAACTATTTGTTTCCAAATACGTCTATTATTATAAATTATAGGGTTGTCCCTATAAATTTTTTTTTGTACTTCCTTTGGAGCAAAGAGAATCGAGCCTACATTATAAGGTAAACAATCTTCCTTTTCCATCTTTAACCACATTGGTTCATGATCCATATTTACCCACCAAAAATTCATATTCTTAATCTGGACTGCCCAAAAATAATATAACAAATTTGGAAGTGCTAGTCCTCCGTTTATCTTAGATTTACATAAATGTTTTTTACTTATTCTATGATTTTTATAATCCCAAATAAAACTATAAATAATATTATCTATTTTTTTTTTTAAAGTCTTTGGGAGAAAAAAAGGAATAGCCTGAAACAAATATAATAATTGTGGTAAAAACACCATCTTTATAGCATTTATTCTTCCAATCATGGATATAGGAAGTGTTTTCCAATACAAAATATTTTTTTTAAGTTTATCTAATAATAGAGGGTAATTAGATTTAATTAGTGAATTATAAGATTTAGTTACATTAATTCCTAAATATTTAAATTTGTCTGTAACTATTTTTAATGGATATTGTTGTAATATATTTAAATTAATTCCTGTTATAGGCATAATATCACTTTTGTTCCAATTAATCCTAAATCCTGAAAATGTGCCAAATTTGGTTATAACATTAAACAGCTTAGGTATACTAATTTCCGGTTTTGTAATATAACTTTAAGACTTTTGCCTTCCACCACAGTGAGGAGGTGTCTGGTGAACTCATTGTGATTGATGTTGAATATGTGTTTATTGTGTGTTTTTTAGAATTATATGTTATGACTGCATGGTAACAATTTCGTTCAGACCGAAAGGTCTGAATGACAATAAAAGAATCTAATCTAATCTAATCTAGCCAGGGGAGGGGAACGGCTTCAGGCCAGGCCTGTCGGGGGCCGTGGGTGGGGGGCGCTGCCGTGGCCTACCACTGCCATGGCCCACTGCTGCCTACCCCTGCCATGGATTGCCGCTGTCTATTGCTGTCGTATCGATGTTGTGGCCTATCGCTGCAACTGCCGTGGCCTATGCTGTCATGCCACTCTCCACCGGCTTCAGGCAGGGACTGGTGGGGAGCATCCTGCAGCTGGGGATGGGGACGGCTTCGGTCGGGGGCAGGTGGGGCCAGGGAGACGGAATGCTGCCGTGTCCTACTGCTGCTGTGGCCAACTGCTGCTTGCCGCTGGCATGGCCTACCGCTGCTGGGGGCCTACCACTACTCTGGCCTCCCGCTGCCATGGCTTGCCACTGCCGCTCCCCACCGGCTTCAGGAGGGGGCCGGTGGGGAGCATCCTGCAGCTGGGGACAGGGACGGCTTCAGCCAGGAGCTGTCGGGACCGTCCTGTAGCCGGGGGAGAGGGACGGCTTCAGGAGGGGGCCAGAGTGGGGGCTTTCTGGGGGGCTAGTACAGGCATTGTGGGTCAAAGGGACTGGTTTCCAGAGGGTTAGTACGGACATTATGGGCCAACTCAACTTTTCTTGGGCTCGTCCTGCAGCTGGGGACTGGGAGGGGGGCTGCTTCAGGTTGGGGCCAACGGGAGCGTTCTGTAGCCGGGGCAGGGGGACAACCTCAGGCAATGGCTGGTAGGGGAGCACAGTTTGTGGCCTGTCGCTGGGGGAGTGTGCGAGGGGAGGAGGGTGATGGGTGTGGGTGGGAGGGCGTGTGTGGATGAGGGTGATGTGCCCCGCCACCGTCCGGCCCTGCCAGCGCCCGGCTCCCTCAATCCCCCCACACTCATCACTTCCCCAGGATCTCGAGGTTGCAGTAGTCGGCGTCACAGTCGGCCAGGCTCCGAGCTCCCTGACTCAGCGCCGCCTCCGGGCTGACGAACTGGGGGCGGATGGCTTCCGGACGGCTTCTTGACGGCTTTGGGACGCACAGACTTAGCCTGGCCTCTGGGGCTTTATTCTCCTCGCCCCGTTGATTGACAGTAGGTGCCGGAAGGAACGTTGCTGTCCTCGGCGATTGACAGGCAAGAAGACATTAAAGTTTTCATTACTTTTGTAATATTCAACCGATCGGAACAAAATTTGGTGCGCTTGGTGCACGGAACAGTGAGTAAGGTGGCAAAAAATCGTAGTGCTACCCGGTACCGTTTTTGTGCAAATTTAGAAACAACGCAAACCAGAAGAGGACAAGATGAGAGTTTTAGTAGAGTAAGAAAGAAGAAGCCATCACAAGTCAAACGACTCTTGCAGTCTTTGCTCATGTGTCCTATCTTCAAACATTTAAAGCAGACTCCTTTCTTCTTTAAGAAGTCTATCCTTTCTCTGTGCCCCTTCTTGATCTGTGGGCACCGCCCCAATGTGTGACCACTTTTATTACAGAACAAACAAGAACATTGAGAATTGGTGGTAGATACATTTCTCTTACCACTTCTTGTCAGATTTTCTTGCACTGCTGTTTCACCAGGTATTACAATTGTTGCAAAACTGCTTCCTGACCTTTCTCTTGCTTTAGCAAAAGTAGGGCTTTTGATAGTTGCAATTGTCTAGCATCCTGAATGTTTCCAAAAAGTGGGTCTGACAGTATCTTCACTTGTCTCTCCATGAGAATGAGGTCAGAAAATCTAGCTCACTGTCCAAGCTGTTCCTGTAGCTGACATGCTCTATTCCTCCACTTGTCTCTGAGCTTGTCAGGCAGTTTTAGAAGGATAATATTTACATTGGAAGCAACATTCATCTCCTCCATATCGGTGAGATGTTCCATTGCATTGCAACAACCTCTAAGGAACTGTGAGAACGCTTGCAAGGCCTTCACATCTTTGGTCTGATCACTGATCAGGCAAATGCCTTGACCATATATGCAGTGGCAATCTTATGTTCATTACCAAAATGTTTAAGCACATCTTTTGCTCTTTGATAGCCCTGGGCTGGAGGCAAATGTCAGCAGCTGTGGACTAAGTCTTTGGATACTCTCTTGTGTATTGCTCTAGAAAATGCAAGCAATCGCTGTTATCATTAGTTTTTCTGTCCATTCCTCTCTCAAATGCTGTGATGAAAACTCCTTAATGCAATGGATCACCATCATAAACAGGAATGTCTCTTGGTGGTAAAGTAGAAAATATATTTTGTTGAGCCAGAAGAGCTGTGATGTTATTTTGCCTCTATATTAGGCTCCAGATATCACCTTGGTTTCCATCATTCAGTACAAGGGGGGTAGTGCGAACATACCCCTGCACACTCTTTGTCATATGAGTCTGGACATTTTGCCTTTGAAGAGAGTATTGTTAGATGGGTCTTATCATGAGCTCTAACAGATGGTCTCTGAATTGTTTGTTTTGGTCTAACAATTTGTTGCTGGGAGAGAAATTAAGTTCCCATCAACACATTCTGTCTTTGTTGCATTTGATCAGGCAAATATTCATCTGCCTGTGGATTTAATTTAGCTGATGTTACCCTTTGTGCAGTCCCTTTTTTCATATAAGAGTTCATCCCATCAAATACTCCAGAGCTGCTTCTTGATCCCCTGACCTCAAACACATTGAATCTTGCATTGGTTGCTGGCAGCTCAGTCTCTAGTAACAGCTGTTCTTTCTCTCTTTTCAGTTGTTCTTTCTCTCTTTTCAATTGTTCTTCTTGTGCCTCACTCTCATGCTTGGCATTGATTGCTGCCAGCTCAGTCTCTAGTAACAGCTGTTCTTCCTCTCTTTTCAATTGTTCTTCCTTTCTTTACAATTGTTCTTCTTGTGCCTCAAGCTCATGCTTTTGCTCATGGTTGCAACCCGTTCTAAGAGAGCAGCCCTATGTACCTGAGCTTTAATATGAGCAGATGCCGTTGAAAATGCACATGATGAAGAAATAGATTTGTGGCTTCATTTTAGTTTTGAGACATTTGAAACACTGTCATCGGGTCTAATTTCTTCTGAGTTTACAACACTCTGTTGTATGGCACCTTCAGCTAAGGAGTGTGTAGTTTGCTGACAAACTTTAGATAACCACACCTCTACGTCTTGTATAAAACCATTAAAAGTTTCCATTCTTTGTTGAAAACATTGATTTTGCCTTTCAAGCTCCTTTTCAGCTAGTGGTACCTTCACCAATAACTTGTGGTTTTCTCTGACTTCATCACAGATATTAATTAATTGAACCAGATTAGATTGTACTTAATTTGCATTTTCCTCTGATTTCATGAACTCTCTTAGTTTTTCAATTAACTTTTTAGCTTGTTTACATATCGAGTTTCTTGTCTTCTGACACTTTTCCCTGAACAATTCCAAGCGTTTGTCAGTGCGTTTAGTAACTCTTCTTTCCTGTTCAGAATCCTGTCCAACATCGCCATCTTGTGACTGAGCTTTAGCTTAGACCACAGACATACTTGTTCACTATCCCTTTAAGACTCTTTAACGTGAAAGCCGTATGTCTGCGGCTGGTATTTCAAACAACTGATATCTCAAGGTCACTTTTCAATTCTCCACTTTAGTAGCCATTTTCCAATACAGCTTATCATATATAACTTCTCCCATAAAGCTTAATGCTGTACGTACTCACTCTCCCTGTGCATTGGCTTTCGAGGTTTCCACATAAATGTAATGGCAAATTTCCGACTCTTCCAGTGTCCAACTTTCCTTTGCCATTACTACACAGGTAAGTAGGAGTGATCTTACGCAGACCAAATAGAACAGATTTTCCAGTCATGTGAGAACCGTATGCCCTCCACCTATGGTTAATTAATACCTATGCCTGGTCCACCAGTCCCTGTCGACTATGCCCATATATATACGCCCCTCTGTGCATCTAATGACCCGTGTCCAAAATAATACTGCAAGATTTATCTAGACAAAATAATATAATATGCCAACAGTAGCTAACCTAAATATAAATGGCTCCTACAACCTTATCTATCTCTGCCTTAAATATATCCACTGACTTTGCCTCCACAGTTTTCTGTATCAAAGAATTCAACAGATTTACTACCCACTTCTTCCAGTTTAGAGTACTACAGTTTAGTGCACATGATGGGTCTCCTCTACATCAGAAAAAAATATTTGCAGATTGGGTGACACATTGCAAAGCAACTGAACCTCACCAAGACCATTCTGATCTTCTGTCACCTGTCACTTTAATTCTCTGTTCCACCCCCACTCTGATCATTCTGGCTTTGTCCAATTATCTTGCTCCAACAATGCCTAGTGTAAGCTTGAGCAACATGACTGGGCATATTGCACCGTAATGATTTCAAGTTGAGTTTATTGTCATCTACACAAATATAGTGAGGGACAGGAATAATGACAATCTTGCATCCAACAGCATTGCAGGCACATGGACTCAGAGGCATATAGAGTTAATATTAAGTTTAACAATTTGAGATATCCATCTCCCATCCTCACCCCTTGTTGCTTTCTGAGAGGCCGCTATCTCCACAACTCATTGCTTCACTCATCGCTCCCACCCAAACCACCCCACCCCAAGTACTTTCCCCTGCAGGGGATGTAGCTCTTGTCCCTATAATTCCTCCCTCACATTCACCCATTATCCCCACGAGTTCTTCAAGGTGAGACAGAGGTTCAAAAATCATCGCCTCTAACTGCATCTACTGCATTTGATGCTCTCGATGTGGCCTCCTATACATCAGCAAGGCCAAGCATAGACTAGGAAACTGTTTGACCAAACACTTGCACAGGGTCTACCAAGACCTACTGGGTCTCATGGTTGCTATCCCCTTCCTATTCCCATATTGAACTTTCTGTCCTAGACCTCTATTGCCAGAGTGAAGACATGTGCAAACTGAAGGGACAGCACCTCATGTTCTGCTTGGGTAGCTTTCAACTAACATTCTTCACCCCCCCCCCCCCCCACCATCCCTCCTTTGTACCCTTCCCTTCCCTGTGCCTCAAATGGATGGACATCTATTTCTCCCTTTCCCCTTCTCCCCACCCTCCGTCACCTTCCACCTATTTTCCTTCCTCTGACCTCACATTTTGCATCTCTTCTATCTTTATCTCCTTATCTCACACTTTCTATCTCTGGTCTTTGTCGAACCATTCAAAAAAATCAAATTTGGTCTGCATCAGTGCTTTTTTGTGACATATAGGCACCTCTCTTGTGACATGTATGTTTATTATACTTTGTGAGTGAATTTAAACATTTATTTAGAACAAAGAATTGCAGATTGTGGCTTACAGAAAAGGACACATAATGTTGGAGTAACTCAGTGGGTCATGCGACATCTCTGGAGTACATGGATCGGTTACATTTTGGGTTGGGACCCTTCTTCAGACTGAAGGGGAGTTAAAATAGACACTGATTGTGCTGAAGAAGGGACCCACCCCGAAAATATTGCCCATCCGTATTCACCAAAGGTGCTGCCCGACCCACTGAGTTACTCCAGCATTTTGTGTCCTAAAACAATTATTTGTTTAGACTAAGAGTTCAGTTATTATATTAGAAGTTAAAGTATCCCTATTGTCAAGTAAATTGTTGAAAACAAAATGTTGATAAATGTAGCTACATTTTTCATTGATATGTATACTGGCATCATTTTGCCTGCAAAAAAAAAGACTGGTCTGATTGTTATCACAGACATCTCCACTCCACCCCTATCCATCTCTACAATTTAAAACCCACTTCTCCTCTGACTTTTCAAGTTCTGATCATTGGTCCTTGACCTGAAACATTGACTGTGTTTCTCCCCACTGATGCTGCCTGATCTATTGAGCACTTCCAGTATTTGCTGTTTGTGCTTTGGCTTTCCAGCATCTGGGTTTACGGCTCCAACAATATTTTTTGATTTGGTGTCATTTGTAACTGAGTAAACAAAGAGCAATGCATGAGGAAATAGAGTGCTTCAAATCGCCTGTGCTTTTGGATGGGAAGAGTAAAATCAACTATGTCTCCCTTGATTGTTATCCTGTCACCAGCACACATGATGATAGAAATACACAGGCTTGGAGAGCTGAGAGGCCAACTCCAGTGGACTCATCAAAGCCTGATTTTTACATTTTATACCTAGCCAATTAACCTACAAATCTATAGGTCTTTGGATTGTGGGAGGAAACCGAATATCTCGGAGAAAACCCATGCAGGCCATGGGGAGAACATACAAACTCCATACAGACGGGCACCCGCTGTCAGGATTGAACCCGGGTCTCTGTGGCTGTAAGGCAGCAACTCTACTGCTGTGCTACCGTGCTGCCCAATGTTGACACAAGGAACTACAAATACTGGTTTACCAAAAATGACACAAAATGCTTGAGTGATTCCTTGGGTTAGGCAGTATCTGGTAACATGCACCGGCAATGTTTCAGGTTGGAACCCTTCTTCATATTGATTGTAGTGGAAAGCTGGAGGAGAGGTGGGGGGAGGGATGTAGGATAAAGCCAAGCAAGTGATAGTTGGATACGGGTGGGTGGTGTCTTTGAATGGCAGATGGGTGGGCTAAGGCCAGCGATGAAAAGACAAGTGTGAGATAAGGAGATAAGGAGGAAAGGATAGAAGAGCCATGAAATTTGGAGCCAGAGGAGGAAATATAGGTGAAAGGAAACCGGGGGAAGGGGAAAGGGAAAAATGGGTGCACATCCAGGTGGGGTATGGGGGAAAAGTTGGGGGGTAAAAGGGGTGGGATTGTTTGCCTAAAAATTGAGAATTTTCTGTTCATACTGTTGGTTTGTAAGATGCCCAAGACGAATATGAAGTGTTGTTCCTCCAATTTGTATGTGACCTCACTCTGGCAACAGGACAGGATGGTCACAATGGAATGGGAAGGGGAATTTTAAAAAGTCGGTAAATGAGAAATCCCATTGGCCTTGGTGGAGGAACGAGTGCAAGTGCTCTGCGAAACGGTTGCGTAGTCTACAGCACGGAACAGGACCTTCAGCCCACCGAGTCCACACCTACCAGTGATCCCCACACATTAACACCATCCTCCATGAGGCACCAAGCCAACTAACCTTTATTTTTCTATTTGTAGAAGCTTTTGCCATCCATTCTATGTCTCCTGCAAGTTTACTTACATTCTCTATTTGTGCTCTCTTGTCTAATTTCCTATCCCTACTTTGCTAAAATCGAAATTGCTCCAAATCTTCAGGTTTGCTGCGTTGTTGGACAACTTTGTATTACTCCTCTTTGGATTTAATTTTACCCTTAATTTCTTTTGTTGGGCAATCACTAATACTAATTCTAAATTTCTATAAATGTTGTCAGAGTATTGGAATACATCTGACTTCAATGCTAGCTGTTATTTGAACTAAATAATTATTAACTATAAATGCAATATAATTTTTTAAAAATCTGTAAATTTGTCCCATTTGATCAATCAATTATATTTGGAAGTATTAGAACATAGAACATTATAGCACAGGAACAAGCCCTAATATTCCACAATGTCTGTGCTGAACATGATGCCAAGGTAAACTAATCTCATCTGCCTGCATATGATCCACATCCCTCCATTCCCTGCATATCTAGTGCATATCTAAAAGCCTTTTAAATGCCATGATCATATTTGCCCCCACCACCATCCCCAGCAGTGAGTTCCTCTACCTTCCTCTGTGTAAAAAAAAACTTGTCCTGTCTATATCCTTTAAACTTTGCTCCTCTCACCTTAAATATATGCCCTCTACTCTTAGGCATTTCTAGCCTGTGACCAGAACTATACACAATAATCCAAAAGTAGCTTAACCAAAGCCTCATAGAGCTGCATCACGACTTCTTAACTCATACTCAATGCCCCAATCAATGGAGGCAAGCATACACCTTCTTTACCACTCTGTCTGCTTGTGTTGCTACTTTCATGGCACTATGGATCTGGTTCCTGATTCCTCTGCTCATCAATGGTGTGCAATCAAGACCATCAAGATGTCTTGTCCATCAACCTTCCCCTTACAAACGACCATAGAAAATAATGTTTACGTGAAATTTAAGATAATTCATTCCATTTTTTTCCAAAATCAATACCCAGAATGGTCTCGACCCGAAACGAGCGCCTATCTCCTTCGCTCCTTAGATGCTGCTGCACCCGCTGAGTTTCTCCAGCCTTTTGTGTACCCAGAATTAGTTTCCTTCCTTACCATACAAAACCACAATCACTCCTCTCCCAGCACCCTTCCATCCCCCACGGCTCCCCATGCGTAAAAAATCACTGCTTTAATGACCCATCAAATGTGCTTCTCAGAAACATAAGCTTGCTCTTTAGTCTTATCAATGAAAGGTGACCAAATGTATTAGATATTATATGTTTGAACAGCTCCTTCCAAAAATAAACCTAGCACAGATTCAGCAGGAAAATGGTATCATGTTTTGTGTTTCTGCAGATGTGGACTGCAGTGTGGAAGTCCTGCATTTGCTTGCTTCTGTTTGCCTGCCCTGTCCTAACGGTCCAAATTTTGTTTCCATCAGCAGAGCAGCTCCCAAGACTCAAAGTCCTGAGTGCAACGTGTGATGGAAAGGTTGACAGCAGAACAGTGGGCGGCACAGTGGCGCAACGGTAGAGTTCATGTCTCATAGCGCCACAGACCAAGGTTTGATCCTGACTCCGAGTGTTTGAACTTTTTCCATGTGACCATGTGGATTTTCTCCGGGTGCTCTGGTTTCCTCCCGCACTCCAAAAACATTCAGGTTTTTAGGTTAATTGAGTTCTGTAAATTGTAAATTGTCCCTACTGTGTAGGATAGTGCTTATGTAATGTACAGGGTAATCTCCGGTCATCTTGGACTCAAAGTTTCCACGCTGTATCTGTAAAGTAATGTCTAATAAACGTTCAAAGGAAAAGTAAAAGAAAAATAACAGAGCATGAGAAAATGCAAGCAACAACATAGAAGGGAAACGAAAGAGATTGTAAAAGGGAGAGGAAGAACGGATCATGTTTAAGAAGGAACTGCATGATGCTGGAAAATTGAAGGTAGACAAAAATGCTGGAGAATGTCAGCGGGTGAGGCAGCATCTATGGAGCGAAGGAAAAAGGCAACGTTTCTGGTCGAAACCCTTCTTCAGACTGATCATGAAACTGATTTTGAAAAAAAAAGTTATTGTTGGAGGGAAACTGCTGTGCTAGAATTCTAAGTGACAGGGACAGTTTCTTCCCAGCTGTTATCCCGGTATGATAGCGACATTTAAGAGGCTTTTAGATAGGCACAAGAGTATGCATGGAAAATATGGATATCAATCTCATGCAAACAGAGGAGATTAGACTAACTTTGCATCTTGTTTGGCATGGACATTGTGGGCCAAAAGGCCCTTTCCTAAGCTGTACTACATTATGGAGACATAGAGTCATGCAGCAGGCTCTTTAACCCAACTGACTTTGATGCCCCATCTACTCTATTCCCACCTGCCTTGGTTTAGCCCATATCCCTCTAAATCAGAGTTGCCAAAGTGGGTGATACCACCACCTTGGGGGCTGTAGGATTACCTAAGGGGACACTAGAGGCAAGGGGGCAGCAGGGCATTTTGGAGGTGAGCGCAGCATTGGACAAGGGAGCTTTTAGTATGTACTTGACATGCTTACGGGAACGTCGTTCTTCTGTGCTCCACTGAACTCACTAAAAGTGCGCACTGTTTTGCCAATTGGTAGTTCCTGGAATGATTCAAAGTCGTGAAACTGGCATCATTTAATGTGGCATCTAAGAGTCTTGCTAAATGAATTTGAAAAGCTGGTATCACTGGATCAAGTTTCATCAATTTTGTTAAATTAATTAAACTAAAGAGCTGTAATTGGATTTTGAATAAATATGCAATTAATGGCTACTGTTTTGAATTTTGTCGTGTTATTATCTTCCTTAGTGGGCCATACATACTGTTATTCTGAATAAAGCTTTTGAAAGGGTGGGGTAGGGGGCAATGGGGATGAGATTATGGAGCCAAGGGGGTGATGACCTGAACCTTTCTTATCTATATACCTTTCCATGTACATATGTTCTATGTTTGATTATGAAGCCCATCAAGCTGTTTCTCTTGGTAAAGTTGCTTTACTGGTGGATGTTGTTGATGTTTCATGCAACACATTTTATATACACTGGATGGCAGTAACATGTCATCCAGATCGATAATTATGAAATTCTGGAACCCGTATTCTGCCATCAGCAGCTTAGCGATGTTGAAATATGTAAACTTTGTTGAAAGGGCAACATTTGTACTATTGTACTATTGCTGCTGAATATATTTCTTACTTCGAAAAACTAATTTCATAATTGCTCTTAGTGATGTTCTGTGCACTACAGATCTTGTAGAAAACTGCCTTCACAGATTGAACGGTCTATGTTGCATTGATTCCCTGCTTGCTGACAATAATTTGACTCTGACGTTAGTGATAGGGGATCTTTGGCACATAGCAAAAAGTTGGCAGATCGAACAATCATAATGATGAATTGTCACAGATGACAAATAAAGAAGTGTCCAACAGGTATCATGATTCAATTATTATAGTCCCAGAGATGGAAATAAATAACGGGCAAGGGAGAAATTGAAATTTCAAACTTTAAAACATGATGGAAGTTTAAAATGATAGAAAATGGAAAAGGAAAATGTTGATGTTTCACATATATGAAATATAAGAATGTAAAACTACATTTGAAATTAGTTTTACAGAGTAAGGAAGATGTTCAGGAACAATTGTATGCCTTTAAACAATTGGTTACACTTTCAACAATGCTTATATATTTCAAGGGTTTGTTTTACAGAGGGAATTGTGCATAAAATATCTATGATCTTGTCAGATTAGTGAATTTGGAGAGAATTTCCATTAGAAAGAACTTCTAAAGCATGTTTTGTGGAGTGACACTGCATTGCTGACAGTATTTTCACGATCTCTGCATTGTACTGTACATGTGAAGACTGCATGGTGGCGCAGAGGTAGAGTTGCTGCCTTATAGTGCCAGAGATACGGATTCCATCCCAACTATGGGTGCTGTCTGTACGGAGTTTGTATGTTCTCCCCATGACCGTGTGGGTTTTCTCAGAGATCTTTGGTTTCCTCCCACACTCCAAAGACATACACATTTGTAGGTTAATTGGCTTGGTTTAATTGTTTTTTAATTGTCCCTGGTGTGTGTAGGATAGTGTATGAAAGAACTGCAGATGCTGGTTTAAATCGAAGGTAGACACAAAATGCTGGAGCATCTCAGCGGGACAGGCAGCATCTCTGGAAGGAAGGAATGGGTGACATTTCGTGTCGAGACCCTTCTTCAGACTTCAGAATTCAGAGGATTGCTAGTCGGTTTGGTCTTGGTGGCCCGAAGGGCCTGTTTCCGTGCTGTATATCTAAACTAAACTGTCTATGGAAGTTTCAGTGTATTATTGGTAAATAAAAACTGTTTCACTTGTACTACCATCACAAATTTCAGTCCAGCATCGGACCAGATTGAAATAAAAGCAAAATATACTAAACTCACTCAGCATGTCAAGCAGCTTCTGGAGAAAGAGGGAAAAGTTAACATTTTACATTGACAATTTGCAACATTTGCAGTTCTTTTTCCAACTTTCACCCTGATCATATTGTTCATGCTGTTTTGTATCAGGCAGGGATTTGCAGAACCCTAGCTGTCATAACACGTGGTTAATTATGGAATTACTCTTTCCAAAATAACTCCGAATGCAGATTCAAGTGGTTACAGAGCACATCCCAAACTGCAGGCTTAAGTTTCTTTATCATTAGTATGGTAAGTATATTTTTCCACCAGAGATGAAAAAACACAAATTGTGCAGGGAATCAATTGGGTGTAGGCACAAGGAACTACAGTTGCTAGCTTACAGACTGAAGACGGGTCTCAACCCAAAACGGCACATATCCATGTTCTCCAAGATGCTATCTACCCTGCTGAGTTACTCCAGTACTTTGTGTCTTCATTTGCTTGCATGCATTGAGGAAACAAGTCTAAGAAAACCATACTGACATTGTTCCTTGCATCTTGATTGGGAATTTCAGAGCAATTATGAGCTACTGGAGAATTCGTCTGAGGTCTGCTAAGGCAGAATGAATATGATAGTGTCATGGTTAATTCACTGCACTGGTTAATCAGACAACTGTCAAGCAAAATAAACTATCTACCCATTTAGCTTGAAGTAAAAGACATTCTCAAAGAAAAATAATACTCCACTGGCCATTAATTCTCTCACTTCTGAGTTAAATGTTTGTACAACTCTGTTCACCAATGTTCTCCACATCTCCATCCCCACCATCTCACTCTCACTCTCCTCCTCACCTTTAACCCCCATCCACACTCACCCTCATCCCCATCACACCTCCATCCCCACATTCAACCTTCATCCATCTTCACCATCCACCCCACCTTAAATGTTTGTAACTTCCGTAACTACTCGAAAAATTGATTGAGAGAAATCCAAGATGATGCCGAAATGGACAGTTGCATTGTCAGAGGTGAGATGAAACATACAGCTTTGTCAGACTTCTAAGGTGAATGCAAAAGATTCCTTGACACTTTTCAGAGAAAAGCAGGGTTGTTATCCCTGGTCTCTCAGCTAATACTTATGACACAAAAACAATTATTTTATATATTTTTTAAATAATATTTTTATTAGAAGCAGTGTACAGTAGTATAAACTGCGGCATATGACAAAATACATTTATTGTACATCTTCCATTTTAATTTTGACAAAAATGAAATAGAAAAAGAGCAAGAAAGAGAGAGAGTGAAAGAGCTAGTGAATGTGTAAACCCCTAAACTACCAAAGAGTGTAGTCACAGAGCGACTAAGTAAAAACTTACAAAAAAATAAAAAGACAAAAAAGAAAAATAAAAAGAAGAAAAAAAGACCAAAACATGTTGATATACCTACTTCGTTTCTCATCCCACCCTTCACCCTGTCCGTAAATCGGATTAATTCCGTAGCTGTGTTGCACCATACTATGCTTGTAATGAATCGATGAAAGGAGACCATATCTTTAAAAATTGCTCTGATTTTCCTGCTAAGACGAGTCTCATATCTTTGAGATGTAGCATCTCAGACATGCTTGTGATCCACATTTTAAGAGTTGAGGTGGATGCATTTTTCCAAAATTTAAGTATAAGTTTTTTTGCCATTATCAGGCCATAATTGAAATATTGATAGCTCAGAGCAGGCTCCTGTTGTTCCAAAAATAATCAATTCTGTATGGGGGTCCAGTTCTGTTTTTAATAAACTTTGAGAAGATTTCAAAGATTCATTTCCAAAATTTATGGAGTTTTATGCAAGAGGCAAAGGAGTGTGTTATAGTTGCTTCTTGAGAAAGGCATTTGTCGCAGATAGGGGATACATTTGGAAACATTTTGTTCAGTTTAGTTTTTGAGTAATATAGTCTGTGTAGTATTTTATATTGGACTTGAATATGTCTTACATTAATCGAACAATTATGTATATATAAGAGATATTTTTCCCATCTATCTTTGGGGATTTTTAGGCTTAATTCCTGTTCCCACTCTCTTCCAATTACATCTGACGATGGAATTTCTATATTTAGAATGATATTGTACAAGTATGATATTAAATTATTTGATTGTGTTTCTATTCATACCTTCTTCTAATACATCTGGCAACAGAGTTTGGTATTCGTGGGTATATGTTTTCAACTAATCTCGAATTTGATATCTAAAATATTGATTACCTTTCAGACTGTATTTCGATTGTAATTTCTGGAATGATAAAAGGTTTCCCATTTTGTACAAATCTCCAACCTTTTTAATTCCTAGTCTTTCCCAATGAATAAACGTTTTATCTATAATAGATGGTTTAAACGACGGATTATTAGCTATTGGAGAAAGAAGATAGATTCCTTGGTTTAAGAGTAAATTTTACTAGTCTCCAAATTTGTAAAGTGCTATGAATAATCGGGATTTTCTTGTATATTGTATTCTTCAACTTTATTGAAGAGAGAAGGATCGCGGCTATGTTAAAAGGCGAACAATCCTCTCTCTCCATTACTAACCAATCTACCTGTTGACATGAATTATCCAGCCAGTGAATTACATTTTTAATATTCGCTGTCCAATAATAGTACAAGAAATTGGGGAGCGCCAGTCCACCAATTTCTTTGAGTTTACATAAATGTCGTCTATGAATTCTGTGTGATTTATAATCCCAAATAAAATTTGTCATCTGGGAATCAAGTTTTTTGAAAAAGATTTTAGGTATACATATCGGTATTGATTGAAATAAATAGAGAATTTGGGGTAGGAAAATCATTTTTATGGCATTTATTCTGCCTATTAGAAATATCGGAAGTGTTTTCCAGAATTGAATAAGAGCAATTAATTTAGTAGGTAAGGGCAGGAAGTTTGCATTGGTTTGCATTATATTTTCTGGTTACTTGGATACCCAGATATTTAAATTTTTCTGTAGCAATTCTGACAGGAAATTTTAAAAGGTGTGTCGACTCTTGGGGTTATATCGCCATTATTTCACTTTTACTCCAGTTTATTCTATATCCTGAAAAAGAAATGAACTCCTCTATTAGATTTAATATATTTAGTATACTAACTTGAGATTTTGTAATGTATAATAATACATCATCTGCATATAATGATATTTTATTATTGGAATGTTTAGTATTATAGCCGTGAATATTTGGATGTATTCTTATACTTTCCGCTAAGGGCTCTATCGCAAGGGCAAATAGCAGGGGTGATAATGTGCAACCCTGTCTATTGCCCCAGGATAAGTGAAATTTCGGAGAAAGTTTGTGGTTGGTCAATATTCTAGCAGTCAGCCTGTCATATAATAATTTTATCCAAGAAATAAAATTCTCTCCCATCTGAAATGTTTGCAATACTGTGAAGAGGTATTCCCATTCTACTTGGTCAAATGCTTTTTATGCATCTAGTGAAATAATTGATGTCTTCTTCTTCAATTTTGTATGAATACATTATATTAAGAAGACGTCTCAAATTATTAAATGAGTGTCTCTTGGATATGAACCCCGTTTGATCTGCATGTATTAATTTACTAACGTATTTACTTAATCTTCTTGCCAGTTTTCGCTAATATTTTCTGATCTGTATTTAATAATGCAATTGCTCTATATGAACCGGGATCTTCTAGATCTTTATCTTTTTTGGGTATAGGTGTGATAGTTGATTCAGCTAGTGTTCCTGGTAGTGTCTGTTCTTTAAATGCATATGTATAAAGCTTATGTTTACATAAAGCTTATGTAAATGTGGTGAAATTACCTAGTGAAATCTTTTATAAAATTCATTACTGAACCCATCTGGTCCCGGTGTTTTACCATTCTTCAGTGAGTTTATTGTCTCTTCTATTTCTTTGATTGAAACCAGTGCTCCTAATTCCTCTTGTTCCAATGGATTAAGTGTTGGGAGATTACAGTTGTCCAGAAAGTTTATAATTTTATTGTTATCTGTTAATGTTTTGGATGTATATAAATTTTGATAAAATTGAGCAAATCTTTTGTTAGTGTCTTTAGGCAGCATTAGCAATTCACCTTTATCTGATTTGATTTTTAGAATAGTGTGATCCTTTTCCACTTTTTTCAGCTGACGTACCAAAAGTTTGTGTGGCTTATCGCCAAATTCGACATTTTCCTGTTTTGTAATTTGAAATAATCTAATAACTCTTGCAGAATTCGGTTTAGTTTAAATTTCAATATTGCTATCTTGTTGTGTTTATCTATAGTTGGGTCTTTCGCGTTTTCTAAATCAAGTTGTCTGATTTGTTCTTCTAGTTGCAATTGTTCCGTCCTATTCTTTTTATTTTGAAAAGCTTGGTATGAAATAATAGAACCTCTAATAAACACCTTAAAAGATTCCCATAATAGGGAGGGTGAAATATCTGGGGTATCATTAGTCTCAAAGAAAAGTTCCATCTGATGTTTTAAGTATATACAACCGTCCGGGTTGTTTAGAATTTGGGGATTAAACCTCCAAAATGATTTTTTATTGAACATTCCATCTAGTTTTAGGAAGAAGGTTAATGGGGAATGATCAGAGATGACACTATAATGATATTTAGGATTAGTTTTAAAGGGAATTAATTTCATGTTGACTAGGAAGAAGTCGATACGTGTATAGGTTTTATGTACTGATGAATAAAAGGTGTATACCCTTCCGGCCGGGTTTGCAATCCTCGATACATCTGCTATATTTGTGTTTTTTATGTATGTATTTAAACGTTCACTGGATTTTGATTTTATATTAAGTCTGTTTTGTTGGGCAGATTTATCCAAATATGGATCTTGAACGCTATTGAAATCTCCCCCAATTATCATGTTTTGGTAGTTGTACTCAGAGATTATATTCAGGATTTTATTAAAGAATTGCGAATTATCAAAATTAGGAGCATAAATATTTACCATAGTGAGTGGTGTAGAATGTATCTCTCCAGTAATTATGACATACCTCCCCTCTTTATCTGCGATGGTATTCTTATGTTTAAATGGTATGCCTTTACAAATTATAATTGCGGTACCCCTAGATTTATAGAGATAGGAGGAATGATATGTTTGACCGATCCAATTTGCCTTCAGCCTGGTCTGAGCTTGAACTTCTAGATGTGTTTCCTGTAGAAATATAATATCAGCATTGAGTGATTTTAATTGGGCAAGAATCTTGCCCCTTTTAATTGGCTCATTAGTGCCACTTTTGTTCCAGCTACAAAACGTAATTCCTCCAATTTTCTTTTGAGTACCGTCTTGCATTACAAGTTACCTTGGTTCCATTATTTCAGATGGTGCAACACAATACCTCAAGCTTCTGGGTGTTGGGTGGGTGCTCCCAGCTGCTCGACTCTGTTGGTATATCCCTTGAAAATGTGCCCTTAAAGAAAAAGTCAAAAAAAGTGATAAAATAACATAAAAATTGTGAAAAAACAGTATTTTAAAAACATACTGTGAGAAAAAAACACCTAATGGTGGAAGAAAAATTCATGAAACCTTCCGTAGATGTAAAGATGCATTAAGCTCCGTTCCCTTAAACCAGTATTGTAAAAAAATAACAGTTCCAAACCGGGTAATATATTCAAAGAGAGAGAGAAAACCATCGAACATGTATTGTGATTAGTTCTTCTGGTGTCTTAAACTGAATAAGTATTTACTATTTACTATTTAATTACTGTATTTAACTTAACAGACAAACCCCAGTATATTTAAGTAAGAATCTGCTGGCTGGAAGGGGTTAACCAAAAATGCAATCTTGGCTGCCTGCCAGCTGTTTCACTCCCTTCCGGCCTGTAATTCCTTATTAATTTATCCTAAGCATAACTGGGAATTTGTCTTCCCAAATCGATTACACATATTTTAGTATATTAGTATATTAATCCAACAGAGCTAACTAGCGATCATAAGTCTACTTGACTTTAAAAAAAAGAGTGAATCATTATTCGGTTATGATACTACATTTTAAATTAGAATACATAAGTTAGTCCAGTTATTTATGTGTTAGTACATAGTTATTTATATCTTTGTTAGTGAATTATTACGTTCCGCTCCATTTAATTTATTTTCTATGCTGCGTAGTCCCATTTTATTACATCTTTCGTTCAAAACTATCTTGTCCTTGAGGATGCATTCCAATGCTGATAAGGTGTCTAGACATGACCGATGCGAATTTGGCGGCCATCTTATCGGCAACATTGTAATTATATTTATTTAAAAAGTCATATTTTCGGTTTTTCAGACAGCTTGAATCCTTGTTCAAGGACCCTTAAGTGAAATCTTGAGGGTCCAGTCCAGCCTCCTTTCCTTCTCTCACTCCAACTATCGTTAAATTCTGCCGTCTTGACCAAGCTTCAACATTTATCGGTCATTCTAGCCAGTTGCCCAGACACTCGATCTTGATCTTCCTTCATTCTCTTCATTGCTTCAGACATTCTTTCATCGCAGTTTCCAGATCTTTAATAGCACTGCTTTGTTCTGCAGAAGTAGTGAGAACAGGCTCCAGCTTTTGATTGTAATCTCCTTCAACCAGTTCAATTTCTTCTCTTAGCTCGGTCTCTACTTTATCAATATGTTCCTGTAGAGTAGCAATTGTCTCAATAACTTGCTTATTCCCGAGCTGCATACTTGTAGCCAGTTCGGAAATCTCCTTGTGTAACATATCAGCAAAGTCTTTTGACACAGCTTCTCTTAAAGATTGTTCCTGTTCTTTTACCTTTGCTTCCATTTCAGCAATAAATCGCTGATCATCAGTTTCTTCTTCTTCAGATCCTTCTGGAGTTGTTTGAGGTGTTTTCCCCAAGTCTTTAGCGAGCAGTTTGGTCAGTCTTGTCGTGGGTCGTTTAGGTAAATTCCGTTTTGCCATTTAAAAATGCCGGTATCCCCCGTTATTTCACGGCGATTTCTACTTTGAAGTATTTCCAGGATTTGAATGGCATTGTATGAATGCAAATTTGTTCTCTGATCGGGCCAATGTTCATCCCTCAAATGGAACTGCAGTGATGCGATGGTTCGGTCACTAGATGAGTAACCAGAGGCCGAGATTAACATCCAGAATCCCGAGTGTAATTCCCACCATGGGTGTGGAATTTAAATTCAGTTAATAGTCTGGAAGTTAAAAGAGCCAAGCACAGTGATGATAGCCACAAAGCTATTGGATTGCTGTTTAAAAAAAACCTCTCCGGTTCACAAATATGTTTTAGAGGGGGAAACTGCTGCCCATACCCAGTCTGGCCTTCATATGTGACTCCCGATCAGCATAGCTGACTCTTAAACAGCCTTTCAAAGTACCCAGCGGAATCAGAACCACAGCATTACACCTCTCCAGACAGGCTGCAAGGTTCAGGCAGGTCTCAAAGGTGGTTATCGATCAGCGATAAATGCTGGCACAGATCTCAAAGAATGAAAAAAACATATTATTTGTTTTATCTAGTTTAGAGATACAGTGCAGAAACAGGCCCTTCGGCACACCGAGTCCACACCAACTAGCGATCCCCACACATTTAACACTATCCTTGTCACATTAGGGACAATTTACACTTACTGTATACCAAACCAATTAACCTACAAACCTATACGTCTTGGGAATGTGGGAGGAATCCGATCTCGGAGAAAACCCACATGGTTACGAGGAGAACACATTGGGATGGATCACAGGTCTCGGCCGCTGCAAGCGCTGTAAGGCAGCACCATGCCACCCTATTCTATTCTATAATCATTGAATTATCTCACAATTGTTTATTGGTTCTACGGTAATCAAAATGACCAGGGTGCTTCCCAGCATTGCAACAATGACTAAACTTCAGAATTATTTTGGATATATTGGCATTGTGCAAGAGTGTATAAACACAAGTGTGTCCCACGGGAATGGGAACTTTATATAACAAAAATCCAGACAACAGAACACTTCATATTAAATTGCGATGCAGAAAATAGATCAT
This sequence comes from Raja brachyura, assembly GCA_963514005.1. The sequence continues at coordinate 93,316,068 of OY740782.1, forward strand.
TTTGTGAGTAACTTTGGTCACGATCTTGTAAAGTACATTTTTAAGGCTTTTCATTTAAATTCATTTTCAATTTATCCTCTATGATTACAATTGTTGTTGCAATTACTGATGTCTTATAAAAAAGCGAGGGCCCAGCTTTGCTTGTCTTTTTGTTGTCTCTGTTGAACATTATTTGTTCCAAACCTATGCTGACACCACTCCACAAACTTTCTTCACTACATCGCTGACTGAATTGGATGTTTCTCCTGCACCCATGCAAAATTCGACAATTTCAGGAACTTCACCACCAACATCCACCCTGCCCTCAAATGGAACATCTCTGTGATCACTCTCCCCTTCCTGGATTTCACTGTATCCACCTCAGTAGAGGGACTATCTACAGACTTCTACTACAAGCCCATTGACACCCACAATTACCTAGACTATACTCATCCCAACCTCTATCTTGCAAGTACACCATCCCTTCCTCACAGTTTCTCTATCTCTGCCACATCTGCTCTCAAGATGAAAATGTCCATACTAGGACATGTGAGATGACCTCCTTCATATGTTCATAAGTTCTAGTAGAATTAGGACATTCGGTCTATCAAGTCAATTCCATCATTCATTAATGGCTGATCTATCTTTCCCTCCTTCTTCAGGATGTGAGGTTTTCTCCCCCTAAATATGTGGATGGAGCCCTCACATGTGCCTCCTCTATTCCTTGTCGTTGTTCACATGAACCCCACTCCCACTCGACAGAAAAAAGACCTCTCACAGTTCCCTTACTTCTTAACTTTCACCCCACTAGCCTCCACAGTCAGGGCCAGCCTGAAGCCAATTGGACCAATTGCTCCCAATTGGGCCCCGCTCCTAAGGGGGCCCCGCCCTTGAGCAATCTACCCCGGGTGGAGGGAGGGGTGGAGAGAGAGTGGAGGGGTGGGGGGAAGAAAAGGGTAGACGGGGAGGGGGGTGTGAGGGGGAATGGAAAAGGGATAGAGGGGGAGGTTGGTCGTTCCCTCATGGTCCAGAGGCAGTATCCCGCCCCTCCAGTCACCGTGCTTCATGCACTCCACCTCTCTCTCTCCCCGGGGAGACGCGGTGAACAATACAGGGAGGGCCGAGCCGGGGGTTGGAGCAACGTTTACAAACCTCGGCCTCAGCTCACACCCGCCTGCCCGGACCCTGCCATCCGCTCCTGCCGCCGGCCCTCTCCCTCCCTTCTCTCCCTCCTCTCCTTCCCTCCATCCTCACTCTCTTTTCCCTTTTCTCCTTCCTCCTTTCTAACACACAACTAACACCCACACAAATAACATACACACACACACACATACACAACTAAGTTAGGATGGGGGAGAAGCCCAAAGGGTAGGATGGGGCTGAAGCCCAAAATGTAATGCCTGGACTGGTTTTTCGCCAATAGTTATTGGTTTTCCAGGATCCAGTTAATTAAATTACTTTGTTTTCATTTCACAGTGACTTAAACAAGTGGTATTGTAACTATGCACTTTTCAGAGGTGATCTACACATTTTGTTTGTTACTTGTAGGATTACATGTATGCAATTTTATATTAAAATGTAGTTTAGATCAGTTTGATCCATTAACGTGCAGGCACTTTGTAAGCGCATTTTGATTACTTTCCATATGAAATCTGTAATAGACTTTATTTATATTTCTATGATTCTACAGACCTTGGCTGGGAACCTGGGGCTCACCAAAATTGTTCCCAATTGGGCCCTGCACCTCCTAAGACCGGCCCTGTCCACAGTCAAAACAGTTTTCTGACATTTCCACCACAGTCAAATCAATCTCACCACCAGTCACAACTTCTCCTACCCACCTCATTTTGCTTTTGGAAGAGTGCATTCCCAACATGGCTGCCTAGTTTGCTCATCCCTCCCCACTTCCCTCAGGCACCTTCTCCTGCAACCACTGTAGGTGCTACAACTGTCTTTACACCTCCTCTCTTACATCCATTCAGGGACATCTAGAGCTTTTTGAGGTGAGAGAGAAGTGCTCCTTATGTGGCCTCATTTACTCACATGAGATCAAGGGTAGTCTATGTGACCACTTTGCCGAACGCTTGTACTCTTTTTGCCAGGGCTAGCTGGAGTATCCAGTTGTTACCCACTTCAGTTTCCCTTCCCATTCTAACCTATCTGTCTTAGGGCTCCTGCACTACTAGAGTGAGGCACACATGCTGCACCATTGTTCCTCCAGCAATTTGTGTTTTGAGATGATTATCTCCTCTACCATTTCTTTGTTTTCCATAACTATTTCCGGGAGAACATTGGTCCCCACCATCATTCCATAGAGACCAATGTTCACATGGATCCCTCCCTTCCTTTTTATATTATTAAAAAAAAACTTTCCCTGTCCATTATAAAATCCTCACCAGTTTGCCACATTATTTATTTTCACAATCTTTTTAAAAATCTATTTTGTCTTGCTTTGCTTTTTGAATTTATCCCATTCTTCGGTGTCTCTAATTTTTACCTCCTTATATGTACACATTTGTACACTTTGCGCACATGGCACATGTATTTCTACCCTTGCTTGGATGTTATTCCAAAGCGTCATACAGTTATACAGCACAGAAACTGCCCCTTCACCCCAACTCAATCATGCCAACAAAGCTGTCTAGTATCATTTGTCAGCATTTGGCCCATACTCATAATACATCTTTCCTATCTTTGTAGCTGATCAAATGGCTTTTAAAGTTTTTAATTGTACACTCCTCCACCACTTCTTCTGGCAACCTGCTCCATTTATCCACCACTCTTTCTATGATTAACCTCCAATTTGGGTCCCCTTTAAATCCTTCCCCTTAAAGGCATGCTCTGGCAGACTTCCCTGCCTTGGGGAAAAATACCTTTTCTACATCCCTCATCATTTTGTAAACTTCTGTACAGTGACCCTTCAGGAAAACACTTTGAGATCAATCCGCAGTTGCCGTTGGGCACACTTGCTGCACTTGTTTGCCCCAAACACTGGAGTGTCCCTGACATCCAATATTGTAAAGGAAGACCATTCCACAGGTCTGACCTCACCTGCCATGAATTACTCTTAAATTTAACTCCTTCGTTACTCCTCTCAATTAAATTATGCTAATTAAGCCAGGGATCTTGGTTCACTCCAAATACTCCTGACGTAACGTAAAGTCTTTCTGCTGAAGCAGTAATAAAATGGCAGATGTTCCCACTAGATTTTACTTGCCAATGAGCAGCCTTCCCTTGTGACATTCATTTTTCAAATCTTGATGACCCCTCTCGTGTTCCACAGTAAAGATCTGGTGCGCTGACCTTTGAAGCGTTTCTTGCAGATTCATGCCATGTATGCATCCTTCCTCATTCTATCAAAGTCATAGGTTATGGGAGAACAATGAGGCCATTTTGCCCATCTACTTCTAAGTCTACTCCGTCATTCAATCATGGCTGATCTATCTTTCCCTCTCAACCCCATTCTCTTGCCCTCACCGCGTAACCCCCAACATCTGCACATATCAAGAATCTGTCAATCTCTGCCTTAAACATGTTCATTGACAGCCTCTACAGCCTTCTGTGACAATACATTCAAGATTCACCACTCTCTGAATAAAGAAATACTCATTATCTCCTTTCTAAATGTACATACATTTATTCTGAGGCTATGGTCTCAGCTACTGGACTCTCCCAATAGTGCAAACATCCTCTCCATATCCACTCTATCCATGCCGTTCATATATCATGTTTGCACACTCTGTGTAGAACTATACTCTTGTTTGCAGCTCAGCTCCTGGTGCACAGCTGGTGTGGAGATCATTTGTTTACATTCCTGGGATGTCGGGACTTTCATAAGAAGAAAGACTGGATAGACTCGGCTTGTACTCACTGGAATTTAGAAGATTGAGGGGGGATCTTATAGAAACTTACAAAATTCTTAAGGGGTTGGACAAGCTAGATGCAGGAAGATTGTTCCTGATGTTGGGGGAGTCCAGAACAAGGGGTACACAAAAGGCTGCAGAAACTCAGCTTGTGCAGCAGCATCTAAGGAGCGAAGGAGATAGGCGACGTTTCGGGTCGAGACCCTTCTTCAGACCTAGGGGTCACAGTCCAAGGATAAGGGGGAATTCCTTTAGGACAGAGATGAGGAAAACATTCTTTACACAGAGAGTGGTGAGTCTCTGGAATCCTCTGCAACAGAAGGTCGTTGAGGCCAGTTCATTGGCTATATTCCCGAGGGAGTTGGATGTGGCTCTTGTGGCTAAAGGGATCAGGGGGTATGGAGAGAAGGCAGGTACGGGATACTGAGTTGGATGATTAGCCATGATCATATTGAATGGCGGTGCAGGCTCAAAGGGCCGAATGGCCTACTCCTGCACCTATTTTTCTGTTTCTATTATGATCCCAGCACTGATTTTGTGATCACCACTACAAGATTCATTAAATTTCTTCTTGCTGTTTTCTACCTATTGGTCAATTTCCTATTGAACTTCCTCTCCTTTGCTCCATCATTTCTTTTTAGCACCATGTTTCAAGTTATAATGCACTTGACCAGGTTTTTCCAAAATACACATGCATAACATAGCAAAATTCCTTTAATAATAAAATTATATATATATATATGGACCATTGCCTTCTTTGTAGGCAAAAGGTTGGCTGTAATCATATTGTTCTGTGTTGTTGGTGTCTATGTTGAATGGTTGTTCTATCAACTGCTTAAGCTGTTCAGGGCCTGACCACATAATTTAATTAATATATATATATTTTTTTGAGCTTTGGTAATCTTTTGGTAATATTACAAATTTGCAAATCTAGTTTTTAAACATTTTAGAGGTATGCCATACAGGCATGTAAAATCATTGAAAAAACACGGGTGAGGACATTGCTTGCTGAGATTAGAAATGGATGGATTCAAAGTGGGTGGGGTTGGGTGAAACGTCAATATCTTATGTGCAAATATGGCTTGTTTATTGGGAGGGTCTGATTTTCATCATTTCTCCTGTCTATCTGCGAATCTGAGTTGAGTAATTTAAAGGTTGGAACATTATTTAAGCTTTTTGGCTTAAATGCCCGATTTATTGCTTTCTGAACTGAGAATATAAACCAGTAATCCTTCGATATCCCATCCATACGCAATATGCTCAGAGCAATTCCTTTCTTCAATCCAATTGTTCACATGTTTCACTTTCATTGTTCTAGATCCACTCCCATACACTTAAGAAAACCAAAACAATTAACTTGCCCTTCAACCTTGCCCAAGAACAAATTTCCTTCCATCTCTAATTACCCATTTTATTTTCTGTATATAATCCTTTCTTCATACTTCATAGCTTCTCAAAATGTTTAAATTTCTCCTTTGTACTTTATCTTATTTTCCATTTGGGTTGATGAGCCCATATCATTTTGTGGAGCATTGTCATTACCAGTACTTGACAGTGGAAAATCAATGTCTCTCCTATGTTGTATATTTTACATCTGAATTGACCACTGTCAACATGGCGATGTGTGGCCGTTTGATTCCGATTGCGAATATATGCAAAATGCTGTTTAAGGTAGCTGGACATTTTAACTAAGGACAGCACATTTCAGCTATTACTTAATGTATCTTATGCAGGAACGAACTGCAGATGCTGGTTCACACCAAAGATAGACACAACCTGCATGAGTAACTCAGCGGGTCAGGCAGCAACACTGGAGAAAAGGAATAGTTGACATTTCGGGTGAAGCTTGGTCTGAAGAAGGGTCTCAACCCGAAACATTGCCTATTCCTTTTCTCCACTTAATGTAACTCCTCAGGTCACGCTATTTCTGCTGACAAGGATCCAAGAATGCCCATCCCCCTGTCAATTTTAATGCCACCTTTTCCCAGCCCCTTCTGACAGTTGTAGGTATTGAGCACCTTCCTTCCAGCTGATAACATTTCAAAGGCTAGGCGAGAAAAATGGGGCATCCTCTTCTGCCTTTGAACAACATCACCTGTAACAGCGACCACAGGTAGAGGAACCCTTCTCGGGCCAATGTCCTGATGTACTAACAGTGATAGACTCAAAAGGCTGGAGTAACCCAGCAAGACAGGCAGCTTCTCTGAAGAGAAGGGATGGGTGTCATTTCAGGTCGAGTCCCTTCTTCAGACTGAAGAAGGGTCTTGACCCTAAATGTCATCCAATCCTCGTCTCCAGAGATGCTGCCTGTCCCGCTGGGTTACTCCAGCTTTTTGTGTCTATCTTTGGTTTAAACCAGCATCTGCAGTTCCTTCCTACACATTTCATCTACTAACAGTGCTGCTGTGATATCTCCTAGTCAATTTATTAATAACAGCGCTGCATGGTTTCTGTTGCATGGAAATATCTGATAAAAATTTGCTGTAATGCAAAAATGGGATTGAGATCCAAATCTGTGAATCTGATTCACTTTATGGATTGATAGATGCAGTTTGCACAGAACTGTAAAAGCTTGATTAACTAGCATTTTACTAATTAGCACACTCTCGCAACCTAGAAAGGGCCAACACACCAGGTTACCAGAAAGGCAACGTTGAGAGCAGCTGACTCATTACAGGGTTAGTACCAAGGGAATACCTATGAAAATATTGGGTTATTTACTGAACCAGCACTACTGTGCAGCATACACCACATTTATCTCCAATGGTGCTCTAATTAGTTTAGTTTAGAGATACAGCATGGAAACAGTCCCACTGAGTCCAGACCGACCAACAATCCCCACACACTAGTACTATCCTACACACGAGGGACAATTGACAATATTACCAAGTCAATTAGCCTTAAAACCTGTAGGTCTTTGTATTGTGGTAGGAAACCGGAGCACCCGGAGAAAACCCACACAGGTCACGGGTGTACGCACAAACCCGATACAGACAGCACCCGTAGTCACGATTGAACCAGGGTCTCTGGTACTGTAAGGCAACAACTCTACTGCTGCCCCACTAATTCTGAAGCAAAATTAAGTGCTGTGCATTATATCTCCTATTCTCAGAATCTGAGCATCCCGATTTTCCCAGGAACTTCACACATAGTATTTGACCTCTGAAGAGAGTGCTGATCTGAATGTTATCCATTGTTGGTTGGCTGCTCAGTAAAACAATATTTCTTAATTAGTACACGAAAATGAAAGAAACCCATACGTCACAATGTATTAGAAAGTGAAGGGTCTCCCGATTCATAATTTTTAAAATAGAAAAACATTTATTCAAAAAATCTCGTGTCAAATTACACATCCACAAAACTTTTATTAGGCTACAAAGATTGACAAAACTATGGTTACAATAGATAAGCAATGTAATTGAAAAAAATGCTAATAAAAGGAGTCAATGTTATTTTACTTTTGGCTACAAGGCTCCCTTTTAAATAGCTTTACTCAGTTATAGCACAGCGCCCCAAGGGTATGGACCCGCAGAAAGAAGTCGTGCCTCACGGCTCGGGTTTTTTCACATCAGATATAAGCCTATCTTCTACACAAAACAAAGCTATCTCAAGGTTTCCATTTAATGTGGAAGCACGATCTCTTCTATTGCAATCTTACAGGTGAGGGGGCAGAGCCCCACAAACTACACAATATTGTTGGTTGAGTTAATCCTCTTCACCTTCTTCCGATTCAGATTCTAGAAAATAAAGTCACAGTTAAAATAAATACATCTAGTGATTTGATTGCTGCTTTCCAAATCCTATTTCCACTGTTATTATTTAGAAATATTAACAATGGGAAGTTGAAGCAAGAACTACATTCAACATTTCAAGTTCATCTGTACTTTTTTTGCAGTTTTCCTTCTCTCTGGAATTGTAATGGTATTTTATTGCTCTATAAAAAAGCTTTACCAGATTTCACGAAATTATAAAGAAATAAATTCTTAAAGTCAATCGTATTTCCCGAGCGTATTTAATGAGATTAAATAGATGAATTGTACATGTGCTGCCATGTGCAATTACATTACAGGATCTTGGCGTGTCTGCTCATTAAGTTTTTATTCCAATGAGATCAATTTTTAGGTAAAATGAACTAGTTTACTGTCACACAGGAGATGCAATTACTTCAACCACAAACATGCAAGATGTTAATTAACATTAAATTGCTTCCAGCACTTAAATGTATTGAGGATCTTTCTAGGTCATTGCCTAACTTTAAGACAAGATATCTTGAGCTATAATTTGTTATAACGTTCTCTTAACACATGCCTTATGTTAAACAAAAACAGTCAATGTTGACAACTATAATATTTTGGGCTAAAACAGTGAATTGTTTAAACAATTTTAGATAAGCACAGTAAATGGCACTGAAGTATGAACAAAATAAAGTATCACATTATTTGAATTTAAACATTTGCAAGAAAGAATGGAGCAAGCAACAGTTTAAAAGTTCTGGCGCATTATGGCAACAGAGCAATAGAATACAACTGAATGTTAAATGTACAAAAGTGCAACGTGTTTTAATTTAAATAAGATTTTTCCAGACTCCTGCTCCACTTTCTTTTTCCCACTTTTGCCTTACCCTGGCCTCCTGTATGTGTTAATGGTCTGTATTTGTGTACATTTATGTTTTGTGTTTTACTGCTTCTTTTTAGTCCATGACTAAAAGATTAATTTACTTGTTTGCCCCACAATTACTGCCTGACTCACAGAGCGTTTCAGAATATAAACAGGATAGTTTCAATGGCTTTTATTTGAGCAAATAAATGGCTTTTCGACCATTGACATTTGGCAAACCAAAACAAACGACTCATATAATTATCCAAAAACATCTCACATTTTAATTAGGATAGCATTATCTTTTAAGGTCAGTAATATAGTTTACAATCTTTTAATTGTGTAATACACAACACGTGGCGGCAGCAGTTAATTAACAAGCACTCACAGGCTCCTGAGTGGTTGCAATAACTTGAAATTAACCATTTACCAGCAAAGAATTTTAGTACACAGATCAAAACTTCTAAAGTAATATTTCATTACATGGGAGAAATATACTGTCCCTGGATTTCTCCAGCCTGAAGCAATATTATACGAGATACAAATTCACCATTTTGTTAAAGTCTTGTACATTTGTTTACATGTTCACACTACAAAATGCTCTTGTTTTCCTGCAGGAATATACTTTCAATACAAGAACAAAATAAGAGCTGACCATTCAGCTCTTCAAGCAGCTTTGCCATTCAATTAGAATAAGATCAATTCCAATTTCCATTCCAGCTTAGTCTTCCTCACTGGAACATGTCAGATCAGTCTGATTATCTGGTATTTAAACAACCCCGTAAAGTTTCACCAGTGAGTGACCAGCAATGGGTGCCCCCAATCTACTCCCCCCAAATACTGCCCATTCATTATGTAATTTGCCTCCCCCCCCCCCCCCATTGAGGATTCCACCCACAGGGTTCAAATGTGTCCTGATCCATAAAATCTTAAAGTTTCAGCAATTTTGATCCCTGTTCCCAATATGGTTTTCCACTGATATTCCAATTATCTGGCCAGGATTATTTCCTAACACAGGTCCAGTATGGTCCTTTCCCTGGTTGGACAATCTACATACTGTTTCAAGAGTTTATTTATTCATGTGTGTATATTTATATAATGGTATATGGACACATTGATATGTTTTGTAGTCAATGCCTAATATGTCCTGTTGTGCTGAAGCAAAGCAAGATTTTCATTGTCCTATCAGGGACACATGACAATAAACTCACTTGAACTTGAAATCCTCCTTGATGCACCTAATAAACTCTGCCCCATTTAAGCCACATGCACCAAGGAAGGCTCGGGGGAATTTAAGCTCACCCAGTGCAACATCCCTGCTGCTTTAGCATTTTTCCAAAATCTGCCTACCCACCTGTTCATCGCCAGCTGGCTATTGGAGACAGACAGTTTAACTCGAGAGTGGCTGCATCTTTCTTATTTTTGAGCTCTATCTATATTGTTTCTGTGGATAAGCTCTCCAGTATGTAGTTTCTGAGTACAACCGTGCCATTCTCTGATCATGAATGCAACTCCTCCACGTCTTCCACAACCCTTTCTTTCATGTCTGTCATATTGAAACTCAGTATCACTCACCATGCCCCGCTCTCAACGAAATCTCTTCTTTATCAGTGAAAGCAAGCGTGGACTCGGCATCCAGTCTCTAGACCACCTCTGCACCGTCTACAATAACCATCCCAAGTTCTCAGATGCAGGCCATTGCAATTCCCATTCCCACACCAACCTGTCCATGCACGGCCTTCTCCACTGCCGCATGAGGCTAAGGGCAAACGAGTGGAATTGCACCTCATATTCCTCCTGCGTGGTCACCAACCCAATTGTACGAACATTGAATTCTCCAGTTTCAGGTAACCCTTATGGGCCTGTCCTACTTAGGCGATTGTTTGGGCAACTACAGGCGACTGCTGCAAAATTCTCAACATGCTGAAAATTTTTCAGCGGCAGTGGCGCCAATTTTTGCTGTCGTAGGTTGTCGCCAGGTAGCGTAGGTGAATTCCATTACAATTAGTCCCTGGCAGTCGCCTAAAGAGTCGCTCAAGTGGGACAGGCCCATAACTCACTGTGTTCTCCCCTCTCTTTATTCTCTCTCTCTCCCTTTCTTTTGATCCACCCCAATTCTCCCATTTTTGTTCCCTTCCCTACATCCCTACCTTAAATCTATGCAGCTTTATAATTAAAATCATTCAATCTTAGAATGTTCTTGAACATGAATTGCATGTTCTTCCTATGATCATGTGGGTTACTCTGGGTGCAACAGTTTCCTCCCACAAAGTGATTTGAATTGGTAGGTGTGCAGTAGAGCAATCAGGCAATGCTTCCACACCTCAACATTTTTTTTCCTGAAATAGAATTCCAAATTACCTGGAATTTGATGGTATTTCCCAGCCCGGTAAGCCTTCCCCAACTGCGCACGCGGATACCGGGCCCACTGCGCATGCAAAAAGAGTCGGCGTCCCTACCACATCACAGGCGCCATTTTGAATTGTGATGCGGCTGACGGGCCTCCCCCAACTGCGCATGCGCAGATGGTCATAAATGTGCAGGTACATACTTTTTTTCCCACAAATCATCCCACGGGCCTGATTGGACCCTTTGGCGTCTCTCCACGCGTGCACACTGGGCCCGGATTCCGCGCGTGCGCAGTTGGGGCGGCAGTCGCACATGCGTAATTGGGGGAGGCTTACCGGGCCAGGAAATTTCCCGAAATTATTTCATTTCCCTAAAATTACCCGGACAACCCGAATGTCAGGTAATTTCCTTCAATGTGGATACACTGCAATCAGGACAGTGTGGCAGATTGTGAGTAGATTAAGTGGGGAAATAACATAGATCAGATTGCTCTGAGTGTTAGCATAGACTCAACGGACTCGATCTTTCTGTAGTGTATGAAAATATTAAATATGATATGCAAAATAAAAGCAGGCAAAATACTCCAATTGTGGCCAAAAGACTTTATAAAAATATTGTTTCCTTGCTTTAGTATTTTATCTTTATTTCTGAAAGGACCAAGTTAACCACTTTCTTAAATCTCATCCATGTGTTAGAATTAACTATTAGATTTATTTCGACCTCAAAAACTAATATTTGTTAAACCCAACTTCTTTCCCAAACTGTCACTATAGTATGTAGGATTGTGTTAGTGTGCGGGGATCGCTGGTCAACGTGGTCTCGGTGGGTCAAAGGGCCAGTTTCCGCGCTGTACCTCTAAACTAAAATGTGCATTAGAATGCAATTTTGTTAAAAAGGGCTGCACGGTGGCACAGCGGTAGAGTTGCTGCCTTACAGCACCAGAGAGCCAGGTTCGATCGTGACAATAGGTGCTGTCTGCTGAGGGAATGTTACTTTGTGTGGGAGCAAAAAATGTGTTAGTGCTCTTCACCACCGGGTGGCGCCCATAATGGCATCCTCGCCAGCAGTCGGTCTTGTCCCTTCTCTGGTTTTATTATTTTAAGTAGGTCTTGAATGATTGTTTTGATGTCTCTTGGTATGTTTTATGTGGGAGGTGCGGGGTGGAAATCAGGGGAAACCTTTTTCAGTCACCTCAACGGAGATGCGATTTTTCTCCATGTCACATCTCCGCCCCCACTTTGCGGCCTACGAGGTGGAATGGTGCGGCCTTTCCTGGAGACTGGCCCGGAGTTTCAAGCTGCGGATGCGGCAGGGACTTACCATCGCGGAGCCTGGGATCTTTGTCGAGGAGCTCCAATAATGTCGATCCTCGGGGCCTGTGGACTTTAACACCGTGAAGCAGCAATCTCCGGTAACAAGCGGATGACTCGGGAGCTCCATGCAGCGGAGTGTTCCGATCCGTCCCGATGCCGGAGTTTCGATCATCCCGGCGAGAGGGCTTGAACAGCAGACCGTTGTCAACGGCCCCATTCAAAGGCCCCAACCACGGGTGAACAAAGGAGGAAGATGACTGAACTTTATTGCCTTCCAACTCAGCGAGGAATGTGGATTCCACTGTGGTGGATGTTTATGCTAAACTTTATTTTCTTCTTTGTATGACTGCAGAAACCAAATTTCGTTTGAATCTCAATGAGGTTCAAATGACAACAAATAAATTGTATCATTTTATGTGCTGTGTGCATTTTTGCTTTTTACTTAATATATCGCTGTACGGTAACTCAAATTTCACTGTACCCTAATTGGTACATGTGACAATTACATTGAATCTTGAATCTTAAATCTATTGTAATAAAATCAATTATATTAGTATAATACTACCTTCCTCAGCGTTTTGTAGCCACTCGACAAATTTCTTCATCTGGTCAAGAAAGACGCTTTTGCCCTTTGCAACATGTGCTTCCTTATACCATTTTAGGATGGCTTCTTCACTCAGAACATCAGCTGAAAATGAACCAGTTAACAGAAGATCAATTTTTTTAAAAGAAATCTAATAGAAACATAGAAAATAGGTGCAGGAGTAGGCCATTCGGCCCTTCGAGCCTGCACCGCCATTCAACAAGATCATGGCTGATCATCCAACTCGGTATCCTGTACCTGCCTTCTCTCCATACCCCCTGATCCCTTTAGCCACAAGGGATACATCTAATTCCCTCTTAAATATAGCCAATGAACTGGCCTCAACTACCTTCTGTGGCAGATAATTCCAGAGACTCACCACTCTCTGTGTGAAAAATGTTTTCCTCATCTCGGTCGTAAAGGAATTCCCCTTATCCTTAGACTGTGACCCCTTGTTCTGGACCTCCCCAACATCGGGAACAATCTTCCTGCATCTAGCTTATCCAACCCCTTAAGAATTTTGTAAGAGTTTTGTAAGTGTAATAATAGCATATTGCATCTTGTAGCACAGCAAAAAGCTGTTGCTTTTCCTGACGATGGTAATCCAAGACAACCTGATCATCTCTCCCTCACGAACAGCAGATGTGTAATGTCCTTTTTAGGTTATACGCCCTGCATTGGACTGATCTATCTCCACTACATTTCCCATAACTCTTGCTGACACTGTTATCATAATTTTGTTGCCATATCACACAAGGACTAATTTTGTTAGGAGCATTAAGTACAGGTGACTTCATAGTTTAAACTGTATATGCGAGGGAGGTCGAGAGTACTGCACAATTTCTATAATATATGGGGGCACAATTCTGCCCTTGCTTTACAATTCACAAGTACTATACACATAACCAAAGTACTATAAAGGTGCGTCATAACTTCTTGACTCTTATACGTATTGCCCTGACATATGAAAGCAAGCATACCATATGCCTTCATCACCACTATCTACTGCTGTTTCAAGGAGTTGTGGGCTTGGACCTCAAGATCCTTCTGTACATCAGTGCTTTAAGGGGTCATGCCACCTGCGGACTTGTGTCACCAAACTTCTGGAGAATTACTTTAGATGAAACAAAGTAGAAAATTCACCTCACCTATGGAATTCCTGCAGGTGTGTGAGCAGCCAATATAGAAGTGGGAAAACTTATTTTTTCTCTTTAAAGAATCAATTATTTAATGGATCAGTTCACTACCATATTCGTGACTACAGCTTTGTGAATACTAAGTACTGATCCTGAAGCCTTGAGCTCCTCAGTTTAGTGTAAATGCAGCATACTATTCATTAAAAAAAATTGCAGCATTGATTTTATCGCAACCTCTATGCCAAATGTGCAGAAAGTACCCAATGTACAGAACACATTCTGGGAATGCATTATCGTCTTTAAAATAGCATTTAATGTCACGTCAAACCATGAAAATATTTTCATAAAATACAGTACGTTTCTCTCTGATACGGTAACAACTGTTAATTATTTGTTTAAACATTCAAGATTCAAAATCAGCTCAGTATTTCCTCACAGCTATTTACAACAATGTTTGTTCATTGATAAGTTTACAGGAGCCTTTATAAATTGATCAGAATCATTTAAACAATGAATGATTCGTTGGAAGAAGAAAACGGTGTTTGAGAAGATTACTTTGTGGGTTAAAAAACAAAATTTACTGCAACCCATTGATCGTTTCTTGTCTTCATCTACGAGGACAGAATGGGAAAGGCAATTGGTCTGATTTTGTCCATTTGGAATTTTTTATAACAGTCTCCCATTTTGTCACCTTTCCCACGACTCCATCACGGTCAACTGAAAGTCACCATATTGATGTGCAAAAAAAAATAATTCTTGAATTTTTTAACTGCAGAAAGCACCATTCCAGGTTGTAACGATCAAGGTTGGGACGGGGGTTGAGGCCGAGGATGGCATTGGCGGTCTACGACGGACCACGTGGGTGCCAGAGGATGGGCCCGCCGCCGAGAACAAAGGAGGACCAGGCGTGAGGGGAGGTCGCCATGAGGGAGAGCAAAGGAGAACCCGGGAGGGGGGAAAGCCAGCCGAAAGGGAGAACAATGTTAGACCCGGTGTGGGAGAACTGCCATGAACTAAGGGGGACCACAAATGGAATGTGTTAAAAGATGGTTTGTGTAACATGGAATACATTGTAACTTTGTCAGCACCTTTAAATGGCGCCTCTTTACATACCATGGGCATGCGAAAAAAAGAATATCACTGTAACTTGTCACATGTGACAATAAAGTATCTTTCATCCATTAGATTGCCCTGTGATAAAACATTGCCAATTTCTTTACCTTTGTAAAATAGCACAACAATTTTCTGGAAAGTCTTCATAAAGTGGATATTGTCATAGCAATATTCCTGAATTTTCTGGAGTAGGATCAACTCCGACTGACCTTGAGTACTGAATACTTCAAGAAGTGGTGCATATAGCTGAAAAATATTAAAAAGCAATTTAACTATCTATACTTGCATGAACTGTACAACAGCAATGTTCAAACTATTACATTATATATGTCTATAATTTTTGGAAGTAAAATTTGATTTTCTCACACGTTCGGAATAAAATAAAAGTGCATCAGGTTGTGTTCAATGGTTCTATTGATACTGAGCTGTAATTGTAATTATCCTAATTAACATTTTTCATCCATACCGTTTAAAATAATAAAACTGCCTCCATATTTACCCCATACACTCTGCTGCAACACAATGCTTTGGGCAGGAATGGTGCCTTGAAAATTAAACCATTTTGATTCTTCCAATTGGCATAAGTTGATAGAGCATTCTGAGATTTACATACACCCATTTTTACTATGTTACTCAATGGTTAAATATAAAAAAATATTCAAATACCAAACCTCTAAACCTTAAAGTGTGAACATATGGCCAAATGAGCTATTGTGCTCAGTATTTTGCTTGTGGATCAATACCTTAAGATGTTTTAAAGCTTGTTCTGTAACAAGCTCTTCTTTCTTGTTCCATTCAACAGCATTCATTATACAGGTCCACAGTAGACCAATTACTGCTTGCTCTGGCAGATCATTTCTCTTCATCTCCTCCTTGACATACAGGATGATCTAAAACATACAAGAGTTTTATATGAAGCTCAGTTCACTTGGAGATACTGTAGCTACATAATTTCTGCACGCCAGGATGGGATGCATCACAGTCTGGTTTGGCGAAAATTCTACCAAACACCACAAGAAAACCACACCACAAGAGTTATGGATGTAGCTCAGTCCATCACATGGACCAGCCTCCCCACCACCAACATTGACACTTTACACGCCTCAGAAAAGCAGCCAACATAATCAAGGACCTTTCAGACCCTGGTCATTCTCTCTTCTTCCCTTTCACGTTGGGCAGAAGAAATAAAAGCTTGAAAGCACATACCACCATAATCAGGAGTAGCTTTTTCCCTGTTTTTATACCCATGTCAGGTTTCCACCATCTCCTCTCCTCCCTCTCTCCCCCCCCACCCCACGTCTTTCTGGTGCACATGGTTCGTCCTCAGCAGAGGACTTACCATTGAACCCCTATGCCTATGCCTCAACGAGTTCCGAGCCCGTCATGATGTTGAGCTCTCCTTCCGTCACCGGGCCTTTTTCCTCTGGCAAGGAGTCCTCGCCTCCCTGTGACGTCCCCTTCTCTCACCTCCAAGGCTCTTCCTCCTCATGGACTCCCCCCTGCTGGCCTTCTATCATCTCTGCAATTTTTTCTTTCCAGTTACCAGTGCAACATCAACCGTCTCGACTTCTCAGCACCCCTCACCCACACAAATCTCACCCAATCTGAATGCACAGCCCTCCGCTCGCTCAGCAACAATCCCAACATTCTTATCAAACCTCCCAAATTAACTATGGGCAGGAGAGCAAGATTATTAACTCTTCATAATTCAACTTCCAAGATAGCAATTTGTGTTGAAATATAGTTTAATGTGCACACAGCACAAAGAGCAAAACGTGGCTAGATAGGGTGTTGAAAACATACTCCACTCCCTATGGGTTAATGACAATGCACAGGAGCAGCATGGAAACGGTTAATCTTCAGTCAAGATTCATACTAAACTTTATACTGGAGGTGAATCTTGAACCAAGCTAGAATAGAAAGCAGCAAATACAAAGTTGCTTAAATACTACTAAAAACTGAATAACATAGATACTCAGAGTTAACTCGCTATCATGTGCTTGTTGAAATTAACCAGTTTGAAGGATGGTCCTGACCCGAAACACAAATTACCTTCCTGGCAAAGATCCCCCAACACGTTGTTTTATACAAAGCTAACATTCTCCTTGAAAGGGATCTGGTATTATTTTTGGTGATGTCTTACCATGCATTGATTTTCGATTGTTATCGTTGAAATTAATTACTGTTTTAATATTTGCTGTAGGTAGTCTAATTATTCAGTAACTAGAATTTGGTTGGTTTTCAAGCCAGATTATATCCAACATACCTCCCTGATGGGGCATTCCTGAGAAAGTTTTTCTTTCAGATCTTTTTGCAGTTCTTTGCGAGTTCCCAGAGATTGTTGAACACGTAGGTAGTCAGACAGCTCTTTCAGTCCAGCATCAGTAAAATATGCAGCAAAATGTTCAAAGTTTTGTTTATTAGCTGGAAAGAGTTCCTGTGATGAAACAATAGCAAAGTTAGATTATTCACAGTACACCAAAAATGTGGAAGATTTGTGGTGTTAATTTAGATAAACATTAATGCAAACCTAAAATTTATCCCACTGAATTATTAAGTAGCAATTATTTTCATACTTCATTAAACAATGAAGATTAAGCCATATACAGTGCCCTCCATAATGTTTGGGACAAAGACCCATCATTTATTTATTTGACTCTGTATTCCAGAATTTGAGATGTTATAGAAAAAAAATCTCACGAGGTTAAAGTGCACATTGTCAGATTTTAATAAAGGCCATTTTTATACATTTTGGTTTCACCATGTAGAAATCACAACAGTGTTTACACATAGTCCCCCCATTTCAGGGCACCATAATGTTTGGGACACAGCAATGTCATGTAAATGAAAGTAGTCATGTTTAGTATTTTGTTGCATATCCTTTGCATGCAATGACTGCTTGAAGTTTGCGATTCATGGACTTCACCAGTTGCTGGGTGTCTTCTCTGGTGATGCTCTGCCAGGCCTGTATTGTAGCCATCTGGAGCTTATGCTTGTTTTGGTGGCTAGTCCCCTTCAGTTTTCTCTTCAGCATATAAAAGGCATGATCAATTGGGTTCATATCGGGTGCTTGACTTGGACAAAATCCAAATCATACCATCACATCAGTGAAACATGGTGGGGGTGTTCTGGCCTGGGCATGTATGGAATTTACAATTGTTTAGCTTTGAAAAACTCCATTGTTGCTTTAGCAGTTTGCTTGGGATCCTTGTCTTGCTGTAGATTGAACTACCTGCCAATGAGCTTTGAGGCATTTGTTTGAAATTGAGCAGATAGGGTGTGTCTATACACTTCAGAATTCATTATGCTACTATCATCAGCAGTTGTATCATTAATGAAGATGTGAACCAGTACCTTCACCAGCCATACATGCCCAGGCCATAATAACCCCACCGTGTTTCACAGATGAGGTGGCATGCTTTGGATCTTGGGCAGTTCCTTCTCTCCTCCATACTTTGCTCTTGCCATCACTCTGATATGTTAATCTTCATTTCATCTGTCCACAAGACCTTTTTCCAGAACTGTGGTTGCTCTTTTAAGTACTTCTTGCCAAACTGTAACCTGGCCATCCTATTTTTGCGGCTAACCAGTGGTTTGCATCTTGCAGTGAAGCCTCTGTATTTCTGTTCATGAAGTGTTCTGCGGACAGTGGTCATTGACAAATCCACACCTGACTCCTGAAGAGTGTTTCTGATCTGTCGGACAGGTGTCAGGGGATTTTTATTTATTATTATAGAGAGAATTCTTCTGTCATCAGATGTGGAGGTCTTCTTTGGCCTGCCAGTTGCCAGTCCCTTTGCGATTAGTAAGCTCACCAGTGCTTCCTTCTTAATGATGTTCAAAACAGTTGAGTTTGGTAAGCCTAAGGTTTGGCTGATGTCTCTTAACAGTTTTATTCTTGTTTCTCAGTCTCATAATGGTTTATTTGACATCCATTGGCACAACTTTAGTCCTCATGTTATAAACAGCAATAAAAGTTCCCAAAGGTGATGGAAAGACTGAAGGAAAGACTAGGTGCTGAGAGCTCTCTTATACCTGCTAAAGGAGGCATTAAAACAAACCTGAACAATTACAAACAGCTGTGAAACCACATGTCCCAAACATTATGGTGCCCTGAAATGGGGGGGGGGGGGAACGGACTATGTATAAACACAGCTGTAATTTCTACATGGTGAGACCAAAATGTATAAAAATGGCCTTGATTAAAATCTGACAATGCACACTTTAACCACGTGTGATTTTTTTCTATTACAAATATCAAATTGTGGAGTACAGAAGCTAATAAATAAATTATGGTCCCAAACGTTATGGAGGGCACTCACTGTATGTGCAGATAAATTAAATTTTCAGGAGAATTTGTTTAAACAAATACTTATTTCCCCCTTTCAAATGCAGGGATTTTGAAACACTTCAATGATACCAACAGCTCTCAGCAATGGCTATGGTTTGAAGTTGGTATCTTTCTCTACAAGGTACAGCTACTTGCTGCCCCATAAGCTAAGACCCTTGAGAGAGATAGCTTAACATCTTGTTTCTGATAGAAATTTACAACAAATCTTGTATTACTTTTGAATCCCCTCTTCTTTCAAATATGTAAAAATGCGGTCATCTAATAAGAGAATTAGTTATGAGAGAATTAAAGATTATAATAAAATATATCTGTGAACAGTTTTTCCTTATAAAAGATTTTCACAAACACAGCTACTAATAGATAAACAAATATAAACATTCCACCAGTGTTACATAAAATATTGGCATCATTGACTCGTAACTGGCAATCTGCTGGAGGAACCCAACGTGTTGAGCAGCACCTGTGTTGGAGAAGGGGGAGGGGGTTGTGAAAGGAATAGTCGACATTTTGTCTCAACATTTTGCATGGGGACTTAGTGTAACAGGGTGAGAGCTAGTATTAAGATGAGAGAGCAGGAGTTAGTGGTGAGGAGGGGTGAAATATGATAGGCGAGTCGAGCCAGGTATTGGAGGTGGAGGGGTGGAGCTGGGAGACAGAGGCAGATATATGGTTTAGATACAGCATGGAAACAGGACCTTCGGCCCACTGAGTCCACACCAGCCATTGATTACCAATTAACACCGATAGCAAATCGCAGTTATCGCAATTTCTCTCACACTCCTTGCACATTAGGGACATTTATTTTTAAGGGAGGCCAATTAACCTACAGCACCACCGTCTTTGGGATGTGGGGGAAAACTGGAGCACCCAGAAGTAACACACACGGTTACAGGGAGAATGAATGTGCAAACTCCAACACATAGACAACTCCCGAGGTCAGGCTCAAACCTGGGTCTCTGGCACTGTGAACAGCTGTGCCACTGGATGGAATCAGACGAGAAAAGGAGGGAGAGGCAGATGGAGCCAGGTTGGTAGGGGTTAGGTGAGGAGCAGAGGAGGGTACACAGGTGGAGACGGCTGCTGGAGTGTGATGTAAGCAAGGCGATAATGGGAACTACCCGTCTGTCCTCCTTCACCTGCGGCTCGACCTCCCCGTCATCCTTCACCCCTCTGTATACAGGTTGGCATGGTAGCGCAGCGGTAGTTGCAGCCTTGCAGCCCTAGATTCAAACCTGACCACACGTGCTTGTCTGTATGGTGTTTGTACATTCTCTCCATGACCTGTGTAGGTTTTCTCCTGGATCTCCAGTTTCCTCCCACACTCTAAAGAAGTACTGGATTGTAGGTTAATCGGTTTGGTGTAATTGTAAATTGTCCCTAGTGTGTTAGGATAGTGCAAGTGTGCAGGGATCGTTGGTTGCCGCAGACTCGGGTCGAAACTAAATCACCTCCGGTTCCTGGCTCATCACCTCGCCTATCCTTTATAATCAGCTTTCAACCCAAGGTATCACCCATTCCTTTACTCCCCACAGATGCTGTTCGACCTGCTCAGCTCCCCCAGCAGATGGTTTCTTGCTCCAAACTCCAGCGTCTGTATGCTCATGTGTCTCTTAACTGACGTTGCCTCTAAAATTTCTTCTGCTTTAGATTGTTTTTTGTTTCTTTTTCCTTCAAATCTACTCTTGCACCCTAACATCTGCTGAATTTAATATAAATCTGTTTATTTCTCTTTTACAGAAACGCAACTTAAAGGAACTGAATTGCAAGATATGGGTGCAATCGCTCACCAACAACTTCTTGTCCAGGTTTGCCTTTCTGAGGGATGCAGTTACAGCATTGGCATCCTTTTCTGACATCCAAGATTTAAAAACTTTTACAGCAAACGATGCAGATATTCCTGTTTTAGGGAGTAATAAACATTTTAAAAATGTACATTTTCTAAGAAGGCTGGGAATATCCAAGCCAGCTTGAAAAAGATCTAAAAGCACATTCTAAAAAGGAACATCTGAGTTTATAATAAGAATCATTCTTTTTTTTTTCACGAGGAATTGTTCCTGATCCAATGAATGTATTGTGTCAGCACGTGGGCGATGAGTTGGGTGGAAATGATTATGTAAACCGAAAACATAAAAAGACCGCAGTAGTAAGAATCCTGAGCACAAAACAAATTGTTCGAAGAACTCAGCAGGGCAGGCAGCATCTGCGAAATGTACAGACAGCATTTGAGACAGGACCCTTCTTTAGATTGATGGAGGGAAGATAACTGGAGAAAGCAGGTAGAAAGAGGTGCAGGGACGAGTAGAGCAGAGCTAGCAAGTGATCGAGATGAGGAGGAGCTGATCATCCGATAAATAAGGCAGGGGAGTGTGGTTTAGTTTATTATTTACACGTGTACCAAGGTACAATGAAAAGCTTTTGTTTGTGTACTATCCAGGCAAAGTAAAGACTAAACATGAATGCAATCAAATCATCCAAGTGCACAGGTAAATGATAATGGGTACAACAATTAGTTTGCTGTTGAAATAAAACTTTAAAAGAGTGGAGCGATGGTAATGTGTAATAACAAATCCTCTTCTGGGACCAGCATGCAAATAGTCGCCACACTCTGGCGCCATGTTGTATCTGAGGCTGTGGAGTCAATAACCAAAGATGGAGATAGAGAAGACAAAAAGGTGCAGATGGTGGATTCTGGACAGGAAGGAAGGTGCAGAATCAAATGTACAACCAGAGTTGAGGGACAGCGAGTGTGGGGGAAGGGTAGTAGTGTATGGGGGAGGTGGAGGAGGCAAAACAGAATTGGGTAACGAGGACAGGGGTAGTGGAAATAAAGAAGTGTGTGGGAAGAATGGGGGGGGGGGGGGGGGGGGGGGCGGTGGTTTAGGTTACCTGAAATGGAGAGAAAGTTTTAATGAAATTTTATGAAAATGTTAGGTTCTTAATTCACCATATGCTCATTTTACTCCTGTCCCTGTCACTCAGCTAGCTGCTCAGGGTCAACCAAAACTGGCTGCTCATATTTCCACCTAGGGAAACACAATGGATGATGATCTATTTCCGTACATGTGGTCAGAAATAGCTGAGCATCTCTTAAAAGATTTTACTCATCCAACAAATTGAGGTCCTGTTCCACACCAAGTGTTAAGTGTTTATTTGCTGTTCTCGTCAAAGTGTCATGTTAATACTAACATGAAGAACTACTTTCTCGACTTCTGAACGTATCTTCAAATATTACCTTCTTTAACCAAATTATCAGAAAATAAGCTTGTTAAAATCGTTGCTGGAAACGATCCATTGGATAACAGGATGCCGGTGAGCATTGCCAACTTGGTTTGTTCTGCTGCCGAAAATGCTTTCAGGAATAGCAAGAGCTGAGGAAAGATAAGAAAAAAAACTTTTAAAAATAAATAGTGGTTTGAAGGATGGGATGTACAATACAAGACATGAAGGACATAAGTGTTTTATCATATGATTTCTGGACTTTAAATCAACTATATCTTTTAAATACAACTATGGACATGCTAAACCTCAGCCAATTATTACACAACGTAACCATTGTTGTAAATATTAGTTGAGTGATGGCAGCAGAGAGCTCCATTGTATTTCCACTGCTCAGTGTTTAAAGACACCAGGTTCTAGGCATACAGCACAGCTGCAGTTGGCATGTGAAGGGAAGAATATTGAGATTAATGTAAAAGAGGCTGCAAATTCGCTGTTACAACTGGGCTTGTGTGGAATCTGCATTTTCTCTGTGGGTTTCCTCACACATTCCAAACATGCTCTGGTACGTTATGTGGCTATCATTTGTCACTCATGTTAGTGGCAGGAAGGGGAGTTGATGTGAAACAATAAGTTACAGCTACAAATAAATGAAAGGAGGCCAGATACAAGTGCACACTGGCACAGTGTTGATTTCTTCAGAATCAGAATCAGAATGCCTTTTATTGTCACTATTACATGTACAGTGAGATTAAAAACTGCTCCTACTCAGTGCAAAAAAAAGACAAAAAGGGGGGGGGGGGGGGGGATAAGTTGCACAGTTTCTGCAGCGCTATATACATATCTATAAAAAGACAATGGATAAATAGAATGGATAATAGGATTCCTATATCCAGTATGGGTTACAGTTACAGTACAAATTACAGTAGGTGAATAGATGGAAGTCCGGGGGTTAGGCTGTGAAGTCAATGCATGTGTGAGTTCAGGGAGATGATGGATTTTGGAAAGAAACTGTTCTTGAGTCTATTTGAGTCCTTGTGCTGATGCACCTATAGCGCCTCCCTGAGGGTAGCAGGTTGAACAGGCCAAATGCAGGATGGGAGCTGTCCTTGATAATGTTCTTCGCCCTGCTGAGGCAGCGGGAGGTGTAAATGTCCATCAGAGAGGGGAGAGGGCAGCCGATGATCTTCTGTGCTGCCCTGACTACCCTCTGAAGCCTCTCCCTGTCTGCCATGGTGCAGCTGCCGTACCATGCTGTAATGCAGTATATCAACAGGCTCTCAATGGACGAGCGGTAGAAGGTCAGCAGCAGGTTGGAGTCTAGGTTGTGCTTCCTGAGGACCCTCAGGAAGTGCAGCCGCTGCTGAGCCTTCTTGATGACCGCTGTGATGTTGTCTGTCCAGGAGATAGAAACATAGAAAACATAGAAAATAGGTGCAGGAGTAGGCCATTCGGCCCTTCGAGCCTGCACCGCCATTCAATGTGATCATGGCAATGATCATGATCATGTGAGATGTCAGCGGAGATGAGGACGCCGAGAAACCAGAAGGTGTGGACCCTCTCCACACATTCGCCGTTGATGTTTAAGGGGGCTAAGTCGGTGCTGTGTTTCCTGAAGTCGACAATGAGCTCTTTGGTTTTCTTGGTGTTCAGAGCCAGGTTGTTTTCTGAGCACCAGGCTGTCAACTTCAGGACTTCCTCTCTGTAGGCTGCCTCATCTCCCCTTGAGATGAGTCCGACTACTGTAGTGTCGTCAGCAAACTTGACGAGTCGGTTGTTGTTGTGGGCCGGACTACAGTCGTGGGTATAGAAACAGTATAGGAGGGGGCTTAGCACACAGCCCTGCGGGGAGCCGGTACTCAACATGTGAGTGGAGGAGAGGTGGGGGCCGAGTCTCACAGTCTGGGGCCGGTTGGTGAGGAAGTCCTTTATCCAGGCACATGTGAGAGTGGGGAGGCCGAGAGTGACCAGTTTGTCGATGAGAATGTCCGGTATGATAGTATTGAAAGCTGAGCTGTAATTGGGCGATAGGCAAATTGGTGGGGGTCGAAGTCTGGAGGGAGATAGTCCTTGATGTGCTGGAGGACCAATCTCTCGAAGCACTTCATGATTACCGGAGTGAGGGCCACGGGACGGTAATCGTTTAGGCTGGTGATGGGAAACTTCTTCGGCACTGGGACGATTGTGGCTAATTTTAGGCAGGATGGGATAACTGCCTGGTCCAGGGAGAGAGTATTGTCACATACAAGTATTGACGGCAAATAATATAGATTATTGCAGTCTGTCAACGCCAAAACCAAGTTGTCATCTGGATCCATACATGAATCTCAACAGCCTATGGTTAGCGGCTAGAGCGGACATTTTGTTCAGTCCAGCGAAGCTAAACTGTACTATCGTGCCTCAGTCAATCCCAGTTGATTTCATCTTGTGCAGCAAGGTAGTGGTTTAAGTCTGCATGGTCTTACTTGGACAAACTTTACACTACACTTGAAATTAATTATCACCATTGAAATAAACTGAGTTAATGCTCGAAAGTTTCTTAATTCCCAGAAAATTAACAAGCTCGATTGGAGAGAAAAGTACCTTTTTAATTGTATCTTCAAAACCTTTTTCCAGATACTTATAACGTCTGATGAGTTTATTGAAGACCTAAAAGGAATAAGAATATGTTCAGCCAAAAGATTACATAAAATACAGTAAAACCTTGTTTTAATGAACCACATAGAGAGAATGGTGTCTGTTATGCTGATTGTCCACTATACCTGAGTAAGGTGTTATCATTGTATGTCGAAGAATCAAACTGCAAATGAAGGTTAATTTTAAATTTTATTAACAATCAAAAGAACAAAAAAGCTCCTGTCCCACTATACGAGGTAATTCACGAGTTCTCCCGAGTTTTCCCTGATTCGAACTCGGAGAATGTCCGTTGCGGGTCCGTAGGAGTTCGTGGATGTCTCGTAGCAGCTCGTAATGCTAACGGTAGGTATAAAAAGCAAAAACATTTTTCATCACGAGTATTTTTTTACTTGTGGACATTTTTTACAGGGATGATAAAACGTCACGAGTTACGGATGTCCCGCGTACCTACCGTTAGCATTACGAGCCGCTACGAGACATCCACGAACTCCTATGGACCCGCTACGGACATTCTCCGAGTTCGAATCAGGGGGAAACTCGGGAGACCTCTTGAATTACCTCGTACAGTGGGACAGGGGCTAAAGTATTAAAAACTTGGTGCTGATGCAGCTGGTCTGCATCAGTGAGCCCTTCTTCACCAATACACATGGCTGTTGTTGCAACTCACGTTGTAGCTTCGGGGGACAGTGCTTTCTCCAAGCCACCGCCGCCAATATGACGTGCTCGGTCACTGTGGGACTCCCTCCCATCGCTTCTTCTGTTGCTTTCTCCGTTCCACTCCTTCCCACTCCGCTACCACCACCTCCTCTTTCTCTGCCGGAGTCGCCAAATTTTCCAAGGTGAAGTATGTTGGCCACACCGGGAGGGGGAGGTAATGGCGGTGGAGCGGACAAAGCAAAGGAAGAAGCGGCAGCTGGTGAGAGGGGTGGGTGCCTTGCGGTGACCAGGTGCGTCCTGTCAGTGGTATAGTCCTGAAGAAGGCGCTGTTCCCCTGGGGCTACAACGCGAGCCATGTGAGTGAAGGAGAGCTCGATCAGACACTTTGCGAACCGGGGGTGGCGTCGGCACGTCTGTCTGCTCTAAACATAATCTGTTATAAGGGTGATTCTTCAGTAAGTGTCTACTTCTAAGTTTCTGGAAACCCAAAAATAAAACTTAAATTTTTGCAACTTTGAATGTTGTTTCACACAGATGAACATCACCACTACGGGAAAAATATCTTTGGCTCAATCTTTTAGACAATTTAATTTATTTTTTCTTCTTTTTCCAGGCTGCTCATTGCATTCAGTCATATCCATCATATTTTTAAGATGAACAACTGCAAAATATAACTAATTTTAGAATATAAAATCAAATTTTTGTCGCAGTCTTTCAAATAGAGTATCTTCCTCAAATAAACCACACAAAAAAAAAGTTTTCAGTCTAATGCATTGATTTTAAACCTCCGTAATAGTTTACTGCCAAAAAAAGTGGCGATTTTCAGCAGGAATGGTAACCTTCAAATAACTTTTCACCAACTTCCTCTAAAACAATATTAACATCAGACTAATAGGCCGAAGCATGCCGTTATTTATTAATTACAATTGATAATTATGGCCATTGTTGTATTATTTTACACATTATGAGCATAAAATACTTATGCGACGGATATGACTCAGCATGGTGGAGATGATCAAGCTTGGGTGCGTCACGTAATGGAGATGACTTACACTATCTTTAGGGCTAGGGCTGGGGTTGGAACTGGGGCTAGGGTTGGGGCTGGAGCTGGAGCTAGGATTCGGGCTAGGATTAGGGTTGACGTTGGGATTACCAACCCCTGATCTCCAGCTCCAGCAGCACCAGCTCCAACCCCAGCTCCAGCTCCATGTGATGGCTTTATGTCCGGCTAGAGCTGGAGCTGGAGACACAAAGCCGTCGCATCTTCCCATGACGCGATGTCCCTCTCCACGCCCAGCCCTCTTCAGCCCTTGTTCCTCGGTGATGGGGGAACAAGATGCTGGAAGGCCATGCCTGGCCATGTCGTTTCCCGAATGGCACATGCTACGATTTGTTCTCCAGAACAAATCAAAAAAGAACGTTTTTTAAAATTCATTTTCTAAAGTTCAGCAACGTTCAGGAATGGCGCTGAATACGTACGTACCCGCTACGCAGCAGAAAACGGAGTTCTCACACGCTTCTCGTCCTGCGAATCAGGAGAAATTCACACGGTGGGGGACGCACAGAATTCCGCGGTCCTTTGAGGTTGGAAGTTCGTGTCTATTCTATTTATAACCATGCGGGACGGCTTCAAAGGTGTGTGACGGTAAATGACTCCAATCATCGGGACAAGGAATTTTTGAAAAAACGGTAAGATTTATAGTTTTATCAAGAACAGAGGAATGTTTTAAAGGGTGATAAATATTTTAATTATTAATACCTACCGTTTAAAAATATTTTCATTTCAGATAGATCCCCCATTAAATAAATATGCTGAACAAAATATTTTACTAGTAACCATCGGGACTTGCGGTTTTCGGGGGGGGGGGGGGGGGGGAAGCATCGGACATCGGGAAAAAAAATAAAAAATAACAATTTATTCATTTAGGGTTTAATCTTTATGCATGAGGATTATGTTTTTTTTAAACAAAATAGAAGAAGAAATGTGATAGAATTATGGATTTTCCGTATAGTCAGCATCAAAGTAGACACTTACTGAAGAATCACCCATAAAGGTCTCCATTAAAACAAGTGTTTATTGTATATTCCAATGTAATTCTCCAGGGCAAAAATATAGAATAGAATAGTTTCTTTATTGTCATTGTAACATGGACCATGTACAACAAAATTTAAAAATGTCAACCAGTCAGTGCAACATTCAAACCATAAAAGCTAACGATACATACAAGGTAAAATATTAAAAAAGATAAATAACTAAAATAATTATGAAATATGAAAATGGCACGCATATACACGCATATACACCCAACCCTACATCCTTCTATCGATTTCACAGTGTACCAACCACAGTCCCTTAGTCCCCCCGTTCCTTGGCGGCTACATTTAGTGCCTTTATAGCAGTGGGGTAAAAACTTGTCCTTGTAGATCTGTACCGTCTGCCTGACGGCAACAGTGTCCGGGGTGGGAAATGTCCTTTATAATATTCTGGGATTTTTTGATGCAGCGGGAACTGTGTAAGTCTTCCAAGGTAAGGAGAGGGCAGCCGACAATCCTCTGGGCGTTGTCAATGGCCCTCTGGAGCGCTTTCCTCTGAGCCGCTGTGCAGCTGGTACACCACACGCATACACAGTATGTTAGGATGCTCTCAATGGAGCACCGATAAAAGGACAGCAGCAGTCTCTGTGTGATGTTATTCTTCCTGAGAACCCTCAGGAAGTGCAGTCTCCGCTGGACCTTTTTCAGCAGCGCAGAGGTGTTCACGCTCCACGTCAGGTCCTCCTCAATATGAATTCCCAGGAAGCGGAAATCCGCCACCCTCTCCACACAGTCCTCTCTGATGATTAGTGGTACCAGTTCTGTTTTGTTCTTCCTGAAGTCTATTATTATCTCCTTGGTCTTTAAGGTGTTCAGGAGCAGGTTATTTTCTCCACATCACACTGTCAGCTGCTCCACCTCATCCCGATAGGCGTACTCGTCCCCCCCGGAGATGAGCCCCACCACCGTAGTGTCATCTGCAAATTTGACAATGGTGTTGCTGTGATGGGCGGAGATGGTGTAGAGCAGGGGGCTCAGCACGCAGCCCTGTGGAGAGCCAGTACTGAGGCTGAGGACCGTGGATGTGTGATGGCCCATTCTGACTCTCTGGCTGGGGCCCGGCAGGAAACTATTTATCCACATGCAGGTGGAGTGTGGAAGTCCCAAGTCCCCCAGTTTGTCCACCAGTTTGTGGGGAAGGATAGTATTAAAAGCAGAGCTGTAGTCCACAAAGAGCATTCGCACATAACTTCCCCGCTGCTCCAGGTGGGACAGTGCAGCATGGAGAGCTGTGGCTACAGCGTCCTCTGTAGATCTATTCGCTCTGTACACAAACTGGTGGGGGTCAAAGCTTCGGGGCAGGAGTGATGTGATATGACCCCGGACCAGTTTTTCAAAGCACTTCATCACCACTGGTGTGAGTGCGACTGGCCGGTAGTCGTTGAGGCTGGAAATGTGGGTTTTTTTGGGAAAGGGGACTATGGTTGCGGACTTCAGACAGGGTGGGACAGTGGACTGGGCCAGAGACTGGTTAAAAATCCTCGTGAAGACTCCAGCCAGCTGGTCTGCGCAGTCCTTCAGCACGCGTCCAGAGACGCCGTCAGGTCCAGTAGCCTTCCTTGGATTGATGGCCCGCAGCGTGCGCCTCACCTCATGCTCCTCTATCGTGAGGGTTAGGCTACTGTGGACCATATGGTGTGTTGTGGCTGTCTCGGGTGGCTCCACTTCAAAGCGAGCAAAGAAGAGGTTCAGCTCCTCTGCCAACGAGGCGTCACCCTCAGCAGCTCCAAGGTTTGTCTTATAATTGGTGAGATACTGGATCCCCTGCCACACCTGCCTGCTGTTGTTACTGTCCAGGTGTTCCTCTATCTTCCTCCTGTAGTCTGACTTGGCCTCTCTGATGCCTCTCTTCAGGTTAGCTCGGGCCGTGCTGTATAAAGCCCTATCGCCAGACCTAAAAGCAGTGTTCCTCTCTTTTAACAGCCGCTGGACCTCCCGGGTCATTCAGGGCTTCTGGTTGGGGTAGACCCGGATTTCTTTGTCCACTGTGACCGTGTCCGTGCAATTTTTAATGTAACACAGTACACTGTCTGTGAACAACTCCAGGTCCCGGTGTTCAAACACATCCCAGTTGGTCCTGTCGAGGCAGTCCTGCAGCTGCTGAGATGCACCATCAGGCCAAGTTGTGATGGTCTTTGTGATGGGAGGAGCGGTTTTCCTGAGGGGGGCATATGCAGGAATTAAAAGCAGGGACATATGGTCCGACTGACCCAGGTGTGGTAGTGGTCTAGCCCTGTAGCCTAGCTTGATGTTGGAGTAGACCTTGTCTAGTGTGTTAGCTCCTCTTGTAGCACATTTAACATGCTGGTAGAATTTTGGGAGCATTTTCTTCAATTCCGCGTGATTAAAGTCCCCTGCTATGATGTGAAATATGGAAATATTTGTATTTTATTGAGCAAAAACACAAATGACACAGGCCACCTCAATGAGTCAAGCAGGATACAACATTTTGGGTTGGTTCACTTCATCAGTCTAAACTGTCTGACCTGCTGATTGCCTCCAGCACTTTGTTTTTTTTGCTCAGAATTCCAGCAAATGTGGTCTCTCGTGTCTCATTTGTATTTTATATAATTGCCAGTCTTTATTCCTGCCTTCATACACTAGGCATGTTAAGTGAGAGAGGAAAAATTTAAGTAGGGACCCGAGGGGAAACTTTTTATCGGAGAGGATGGTGGGTATATGGAATAAGCTGCCAGAGGAGGCCGATATTATAACACTATTTAAAAGACACCTGGACACGTTCATGGATAGGAACATTTTAAAAGTATATGGACCATAAGTGGGAAAATGGGACTAGCTTAGATGAGGCACCTTGGTCGCCATGGACAAGTTGGGCCAAAGGGCCTGTTTATGTGCTGCATGACTCTCCAAACCAGCCAATATAATTCTGTCTGAAGACCCGAAAAGTCTCAACCCGAAAAGACACCCGTTCCTTCTCTCCAGAGAATGCAGCCTGTCCCGCAGGTATTCATGCATTTGTGTCTAATATGATTCTCCAATTCCACACTCTGGTACATTTGAGAAAACCTCATCCAGCACATATATATTTATGTCAATATTCATGATGTCGACTGGATGGAAGAAGCAACTAATGGCAAAGCTCTTCAGAAAGTAAAAAGAACTTCCTATGAATTTATTTCACACCACTCCCCAGAGTTAGTTTTTTGTGTGGAGAATGAGATGTTAGGCATTGATAATGACCAGACTGATGTTGAGAATATATATTTAGCAGCATCATACAACCACTTTCCAACTGATCAATTTGACCAATTTGGAACAAAGTGATGCAAGAGAAGCTGGCAAACCGATCTCATTGAATGACACTTTCTTCTTCACTGAGATGGTTACAGCTATTATCTAAATAAATTTTAGGAATAATCTAATCTAAATATTAGGAATACTAGCATTAGCACAGAATGCCATCATGCTTCCAATTTCCCAAATAAAGATGTTTACTCCAATTTCTTTCCCCAGCAGACTCGTGATATCAAGTCATCAAACTAAACTGGCAATACTATTCTGTCAGAATGCACTTCGTACAGTGCCATTTGCTCCATTGGGTCCATGCTGGCTTCTGGAACAAGTAATCCCATCAGCTCATTCTCCCTGTTAATTTTTTTCTCTCTTAACATCCTTTCCTCTTTCAATTCTTTTGCCATCACTGAATCATCGAGATAATCTGCAACGTAGCACATATTACCATTGATATTACCTGGAATAGAATTAGACCAAACCAATTTAGCAGTTTTACACCCCAGAGTCCGTTTACCTGAGCATAGTTACGGATCATTTGCTGATCTTCAGTGGCACCAAACACACAGTATTCAGTCACCTTGGTTTTGTCTCCATCATCAATACGTGTTCCTCCTGGGGCTATAAGAGCAAAAATACACCGTTTTATTCAAAAAGATGCGCCATCTCAATCAACCAACATCCATAATTTGTAAGTTGAGAACAGCATTCAACATTATTAAAGACAGGATTAATCTAATTTAATACCATGTGTATAAATACAAAATGCAGAAGTACCTGAACTCGCACATTATTTACAAGGTTCCTGGAATTACACAGTTCACGTGGTCTTGAGATATTGGAAGACTTAATTTGATAATTCACTCCAA
The DNA here is from genome assembly GCA_963514005.1 of Raja brachyura. Next base: position 93,348,076 of record OY740782.1, read on the forward strand.
CGATCAAAATCACGTTTAAATTTCACTATAATCCAATAGCACATGATATTTAAAATAAAAATGTTACCTCATAAAACATCCCAAAGCAATGGACATGAGCATAAACTTATACAAAATATTTTATGACAGAGCAGGAGCAATAAAATTCGTCCACAGATTGGTCTTGGTTTGCATTGGAGTATTTGGCCTCAGATCAAATTATATCTATGGTCAAACATGGGTAAAAAGACTAAACCTCAGAGCCTTCATCTCAAAAACCACATTCTTGTGCCATCCCCATATTCCAGGGTGCTACAGTGTACAGAAATCGACCAATCTGTGTACCGCTTGATTAGTACAGGTGTCAGAGGTTATGGGGAGAAGGCAAGAGAATGTGGTTAAGAGGGAGAGATAGATCAGCCATGATTGAACGGCAGACTTGATGGGCCGAATGGCCTAATTCTACTCCTATCACTTATGAACCTAGGCCATCAACGACCAACCTTCCATGCCTGTCCAGGGTACAGAATCCCAAAGATGAGCCTCCCTCCGTGGAGAAATAAGTCAGTGGCAGCAAGGATGCAGGGTGGCTTTGATGAAATTATTCAGAAACCATCAACTTGTGATATAATGATGATCAATGGATATGTGGACTAATGTGTACAAATATAGCATAATTGAGACCATATGATATGAAGGACACTACCTACTGCCGTGAATTTATGGACTTAAACCGTGGCAGACACCACACAAAAAAAAATCATTTCTACTGACTAAATCCACCAGCTTCACCTATTTACACTTTCCTATTTTACACTGAGGGAAAGTGAAAAACAGAAATGTACAAGATACAAGATGCACAAGATAGTTTGTTACATTTTGCTGCTGGATGCAAATTACAGGAGCCAAAACATGAAATAAAAACGTCAAACAACATCCTTTAGCAGAGCATCACCACAGGAAGCCGACAATTCACTACAATGCAAGTCCAGTGGGCAACGGGACACAGCACACCCGCCATCTATTCCTTTTCCCTCAGAGGCAAACATTTGTAATCATCGAGTTCAATTATCTAATTTAAGAGCTGACGACTGCAGCCTTACAGCGCCAGAGACCCTAACTACGGTTGCTTGGCTGTATAGAGTTTGTACGGTTTTCCTGTGACCGCATGGCCTTTCCCTAGCTTCCACCCACTCCAAAGACGTACAAGGGGGGGGGGTGTCTGTGTGTGTATCTGGCTGCGTGTCTGTCTGCGTGGATCGCTGGTCAGCATGATTTGATAGGATGAACAGCCTGTTTCCCTGCTGTATCACTAAACTCAAATTCTATTCTGCACCAGCCTACTCTCGCTCCACTGCTTTTCTCTTTCTACTTCATTTCTGTTTACTTATCTTTATTTTGCCACAACTTTATTCATCTTTTACCATATTTCCCGGTGAAGAAGACGCTACTTTTTACCCCCAAAATAAGGCCTGAAAATTTACCTGCATCTTGGATGCCGAAGGTTAGGTTGTTAGCCAAGAAAGATAGCCTTGGCTATCCCTCAGTACAGCAACATCAAGAACAATGTTACTGCACTGAGGGATAGCAGAGTCTATCCCTCATTGCTGGCTACGGTTAGGGTTAATTGCTAGAAATTAGGGTTAGGGTTGAGGGATGGCGTGTGGGGGGGTCTGCCCGGGACAGCACACCCTGGGCTGCACAAAGTAGCAAACTCGGCTGGGCCGCCAGGGGTAAAGTTGCGGGAAGGGCAGGAGTGTTGAGAAGGAGGGGGTCGGGGATCATGTCAGCAACTCATCTACTCACTCAGTTGCTCAGGTGGCTGCGAGCGGCCGCCTGGGCCAGACAGAGGAACCGGCCGCCACCTCAGCACCTTGTGCCGGCTGGCCAGCCAGCCAGCCACGGTGTCCTTGGGCACAAGCGCAACCGGTGGAGGTGGTGGTTGGCGGGTAGCTGCTGGGCGGAAGGCTGTCTGCTCCGTCGCGGGCTCTCTCTCTCTCTCTCTCCCTGTTATCTGATCAGCCAGGAAGTGCCCGTCCCTCAGACCCGAACCGTATAGCGCATTGCGGCACAGGTGAAGAAGGAGGCTCCCCGGTCCTCATTGCCTCATTGAACCAAACGCTTGATCCTGTCCCGCCAGCCTTTTCCCCCCAAATTTTAGCAAATCAAAATGAGGGTGTGTCTTCGACGCAGGTACGCCTTCTTCGCCGGAAAATACGTTAAGTTTTCTCATACTTTTCCATTTCTTCCCCTTTCTGACAGTTCTTACATTTTAAAGTGCTGCTTTTGTTTTGTTTTCTATGAAGTTCTATTTGGAGCAGGTATGTTAAGGGAAAATATTCAAATGGAACAGGTTCACAGTGAAATGAAGTAGTGACTGAGCTTTTTAAATAAAATTTGGAAGGAATGCTGCTGCTAAATGGCTGAACAAATTGTTCAACATAGCTTTAGGGAGACTGCAAAGTAGAAGGATGGAACCATTTTTGTGTGAGAAAGGCACTTTGGTTTAGGCATCAGAAATTGGATGGTGAAAGAATACAAAGACAGAGAGGACAGGGTTTTTGACGACATTGGGCCGGTACTCGCTGGAGTTTAGAAGAATGAGGGGGGACCTCATTGAAACGTACAGAATAGTAAAAGGCTTGGATTGAGTGGATGTGGAGAGAATGTTTCCACCAGTGGGTGAGTCGAGAGATCATAGCCTTCAAATTAAAATAAGTTCTTTCAGGAAGGAGATGAGGAAGACTTTAATTAGCCAGAGAGTGGTGAATCTGTGGAATTCTTTGCCACAGAAGGCTGTGGAGGCCGTCAGTGGATTTAGGAGGGAGATAGATTACCCATGATTAAATGATGGAGTAGACTTGATGGGCCAAATGGCCTAATTATACTCCAATCACATGATCTTATGAGGAGACGTCCTGAATTAAGGCAGAGATGAGAGATAGAGGGCGATTACATGTTCAGCAAATATATTCCCTTCGAGCCTTCTTAGGGAGAAGACATCAAAATAAATAATTGTGACAGACTTTAGTGTCACACTTACGTGTTTAGTGTCTGCATTATAAACCTTAATTTAACTCTATCAAAATGTAGTAAATTGCAGTAAAGAAAAGAATCGTTGAAAAAGTTAGAAATAATTTTTCATTGATTGAATGTTCACCAAATCATTCTTGCCTTTTGAGCAGGTTTTAACAGGCTCATGCAGCAGACGTCATCATCCAAGGAACACATTAGATTCAACTGTCTATTCTGCTATAACAGGGGCAGATTAACATAATTGGTTTACTGATGTGCAATAAAAAAATTTTCATTCAATGTTTGTCAGTTTGTGCAAAGCACTCGTGAAGGACTAAAGATTTTGCTGATTAATTCCAATGCTGTTTGGGGTTTTATTTCTCAATTCAGCTGTAACTAAAAATTAAACAATAAAGTTTCTAAACTTAAAAAGTCACAATAAAAATCTAATGGCTAGACTTTTCTGCATCATTTATAAAATAACATGGATATTGAAGAATGATCGTTCCCACATTTAAAATGACCGCAGTATTTAGGTCTGCAGCTATTCAGATTGTTTCAGATTTGGAGACACAGGATTAAAATTGGATTAAAGGAACTGAAAGGGTAAAAATACCCTAATGGAACTAATCTACAAGCCCCCAAACAGTAGCCTGGACATAGGGCGCAAGTTGAATCAGGAATTCAAATTGGCATGTAGCAAAAGTAATGCTGTGGTTGTCATGGGAGATATCAACATGCAGGTAGACTGGGAAAATTAGGTTGGTACTGGACCCCAAGAAAGGGACTTTGTAGAGTGCCTTCATGATGGATTCTTAGAACAGCTTGTATTGGAGCCTACTAGGGATAAGGCAATACTGGATTAATTGTTATGTAATGAACCGCATTTGATAAAGGATCTCGAGGTTAATGAGCCATTCTTGGTTCTTCTTGGTTACTTGGTCCTCCAAAATATTCCAACTGGAATTTAAACTGGAGGTGGTGAAGGGAGGGGTTTAGCCAGAGAGGGTTATTGGGAAGAAAGTACCACTTTAAATTTAGTTGCATCTGGCTGGGCAACCGTGGCTTGGTGGAGATTATTCCATGCTTTAATAGTGCGTGGAAAGAACAAATTGCATTAGGAGGCAGTGACCATAACATCTACATTTGGAGAGGAAGAAGGGTAGATTGGAGGTGTCAGTGTTACAGTTGAATAAAGGGGACTATGGGGCAATGAGGGAGGAGCTGGCCAAAGTTGACTGGAAAGAAACACTAGCAGGGGTGACAGTGGAACAAAAATGGCAGGTATTTCTAGGAATAATACAGAAGGTGCAGGATCAGTTCATTCCTAGCAGGAAGAATTGTCCCCTTGCCTGACAAGAGACGTCAGGGACAGAATAAAAATTAAAGCGAAGAATTACAACGTAGCAAAGATGAGCGGGAAGCAAGAGGATTGGGTAATGTTTAAAGAACAAAAAAGATAACCAAAAAGACAATACGGGAAGATAAGATGAGGTACGATGGTAAGCTAGCCAAGAATATAAAGCACGATAGTAAAAGCTTCTTTAGGTATGTGAAGAGGAAAAAAAATTAGTCAAGACCAAAGTTGGACCCTTGAAGACCAAAAAAGGTGAATTTATTGTGGGGAACAAGGAAATGGCAGATTAGTTGAACAGGTGCTTTGGATCTGTCTTCACTAATGAGGACACAAACAATCTTCCTGATATAGTGGTGGCCAGAGGATCTGGGGTGACAGAGGAACTGAACGAAATCCACATTAGGCAGGTACAGTGGCTTGCAAAAGTGTTCATACCCCTTGAACTTTTCCACATTTTGTCACGTTACAACCACAAATGTAAATGTATTTTATTGGGATTTTATGTGATAGACCAACACAAAGTGGCGCATAATTGTGAAGTGGAAGGAAAATGATACATGGTTTCCAAATTTTATTACAAATAAAAAAACTGAAAAGTGTGGCGTGCAAATGTATTCAGCCCCCCTGAGTCAATACTTTGTAGAACCACCTTTCGCTGCAATTACAGCTGCAAGTCTTTTGGGGTATGTCTCTACCAGCTTTGCACATCTATAGACTGACATTTTTGCCCATTCTTCTTTGCAAAATAGCTCAAGCTTAGTCAGATTGGATAGAGAGCGTCTGTGAACAGCAATTTTCAAGTCTTGCCAGAGATTCTCAATTGGATTTAGGTCTGGACTTTGACTGGGCCATTCTAACACATGAATATGCTTTGATCTAAACCATTCGATTGTAGCTCTGGCTGTATGTTTAGGGTCATTGTCCTGCTGGAAGGTGAACCTCCGACCCAGTCTCAAGTCTTTTGCACTCTAACAGGTTTTCTTCCAAGATTGCCCTGAATTTGGCTCCATCCATCTTCCCATCAACTCTGACCAGCTTCCCTGTCCCTGCTGAAGAAAAGCACCCCCACAGCATGATGCTGCCACCACCATGTTTCACAGTGGGGATGGTGTGTTCAGGGTGATGTGCAGTGTTAGTTTTCCGCCACACATAGCGTTTTGCATTTAGGCCAAAAACTTCAATTTTGGTCTCATCAGACCAGAGCACCTTCCTCCACGTTTGCTAGGTCCCCCACATGGCTTGTGGCAAACTGCAAACGGGACTTCTTATGGCTTTGTTTCAACAATGGCTTTCTTCTTGCTACTCTTCCATAAAGGCCCGATTTGTGGAGTGCACGACTAATAGTTGTCCTGTGGACAGATTCTTCCACCTGAGCTGTGGATCTCTGCAGCTCCTCCAGAGTTACCATGGGCCTCTTGGCTGCTTCTCTGATCAATGCTCTCCTTGCCCGGCCTGTCCGTTTAGGTGGACGGCCATGTCTTGGTAGGTTTGCAGTTGTGCCATACTCTTTCCATTTTCGGATGATGGATTGAACAGTGCTCCGTGAGATGTTCAAAGCTTGGGATATGTTTTTATAACCTAACCCTGCTTCAAACTTCTCCACAACTTTATCCCTGACCTGTCTGGTGTGTTCCTTGGGCTTCAGGATGCTGTTTGTTCACTAATGTTCTTTAACAAACCTCTGGGGCCTTCACAGAACAGCTGTATTATACTGAGATTAGATTACACACAAGTGGACTCTATTTACTAATTAGGTGACTTCTGAAGGCAATTGGTTGCACTAGATTCTATTTAGGGGTATCAGAGTAAAGGGGGCTGAATGCTTCTGCACACCACACTTTTCAGTTTTTTATCTGTAAAAAAATTTGGAAACCACGTATCATTTTCCTTCCACTTCACAATTATGCGCCACTTTGTGTTGGTCTATCACATAAAATCCCAATAAAATACATTTACGTTTGTGGTTTTAACATGACAAAATGTGGAAAAGTTCAAGGGGTATGAAAACTTTTGCAAGCCACTGTAATGGTGTTGGATAGACTGATTGGACTGAAGGCTGATAAATCCCCAAGGCCTGATGGTCTGCATCCCAGGGTACTTAAGAAAGTGGCTCTAGAAATCGTGGATGCATTGGTGATAATTTTCCACTTTTCTATAGACTCTGGATCAGTTCCTGTGGATTGGAGGGTAGCTAATGTTATCCCATTTTTAAGAAAGGGGGGAGAGAGAAAACAGGGAATTATAGACCAGTTAGCCTGACATCGGTGGTGGGGAAGATGCTGGAGTCAATTGTAAACCTGAGACAGCCGAACATTTAGATAGCAGCAACAGGATCGGTCCGAGTCAGCATGGATTTACGAAGGGGAAATCATGCGTGACTAATCTTCTGGAATTTTTTGAAGATGTAACTAGGAAAATGGACAAGGGAGAGCCAGTGGACGTAATGTACCTGGATTTTTTGATATTTGATAAGGTCCCACATAGGAGATTAGTGGGCAAAATGAGGGCACATTGTATTGGGGGTAGTCCTGACATGGATAGAGAAGTGGTGGCAGACAGGAAAAAAAGAGTAGGGATTAACTGGTCCCTTTCAGATTGGCAGGCAGTGACTAGTGGGGTACCGCAAGGCTCGGTGCTGAGACCGCAGCTATTTCCAATATTCATCAATGATTTGGATGAAGGGATTAAAAGTAACATTAGCAAATTTGCAGATGACACAAAGCTGGGTAGCAGTGTGAATTGTGAGGAGGATGCTATCAGAATGCAGGGTGACTTGGACAGGTTGGGGGAGTGGGCAGATGCATGGCAGATGAAGTTTAATGCGGATAAATGTGAGACTATCCACTTTGGTAGCAAAAACAGGAAGGCAGAATATTATCTAATTCCTGGGATGGCGGGACTGTCATATGCTAAGAGAATGGAGCAGCTAGGCTTGTGCACTCTGGAGTTTAGAAGGATGGGATCTCATTGAAACATATAAGATTGTTAAGGGTTTGGACCCGCTAGAGGCAGGAAACATGTTCCCGATGTTGGGGGAGTCCAGAACCAGGGGCCACAGTTTAAGAATAAGGAGTAAGCCATTTAGAACAGAGACGAGGAAACTTTTTCTCACAGAGAGTGGTGAGTCTGTGGAATTCTCTGCCTCAGAGGGCGGTGGAGGCAGGTTCTCTGGATGCTTTCAAGAGAGAGCTAGATAGGACTCTTAAAAATAGCGGAGTCAAGGGATATGGGGAGAAGGCAGGAACGGGGTACTGATTGGGGATGATCAGCCATGATCACATTGAACGGCGGTGCTGGCTCGAAGGGCTGAATGGCCTACTCCTGCACCTATTGTCTAAAATATTAAAATAGAACACACAGTGTCTAAGTTGGCTTTAGAAATGTAAGGAACAGACTGTTGAGTACATCAATGCAGCCTAGGTTCAATCCTGATCTTGGGTACAGTCTGTGGAATTTGCACATTCTCCACATGATTGAGTAGGTTTCCGCCAAATGCATTGGTTTCCTTCCACTTTCCAAAGACATGCCGACCAGTTAATTAGATTCATTGGATTACCCCCAAATGTAGGTAGTTTCAGGAAATTCTGGGAGAGATGATGATGTGCAAGAGAGAATGTTCAGGGAAATTAAAGGAGCAAGGGAATTGAATGAAATGTTTCACGAGCCAGCTTAGTATCGAAGAGGTAAATAGAAAAGCTTAGTATCGAAGATTATTTAATCAATATTATTTAATCACATGTTTAATCAATAATGTTTTATTATTAATGTTTAATGTTTTATGTATCATTAACTGTCACTGCATGTCATGTTGTCACTTGTGGGCGGAACACCAAGGCAAATTCCTTGTATGTGAATAATTGGCAAATAAACTTATTCATTCATTCATTCTAAATGACCTCCTTAGAGTCATAGAGTAATACATTGTGGAAACAGGCCCTTTGACCCAACTTGCACACACTTGCCCAACAATGTCCCATCTACCCTAGTCCCACTTGCCTGCACTTGGTCCATATCCCTCCCAACCTGTCCTATCCGTTTACCTGTCTAACTATTTATTAAATGATGGGATAGTCCCAGCCTTAACTACCTCCTCTGGCAGCTTGTTCCATATACCAACCACACTCTGTGTGAAAAGGTTACCCGTCGGATTCCTATTAAACCTTTTCCTCTTCATCTTGAACCTATGTCCTTGATTCCCCTACTCTGGGTAAAAGACAGCATCTACCCGATCTATTCCTCTCATGATTTTGTATACCTCTATTAGATCTCCACTCATCCTCCTAAACTCCATGGATTAGAGACCTAGCCTACTCAACCTTTCCCTGTAGCTCACACCCTCTAGTACCAGCAACATCCTCGTAAATCTTCTCTGAACCCTTTCAAGCTTGATAATATGTTTCCATTAACATTGTGCCCAGAACTGAACACAATATTCCAAATATGGTCTCACCAATGTCTTACACAACTGCTACATGACCTCCCAACTTCTACACTCAATACTCCGACTGATGAAGGCCAAAGTGCCAAAAGCCTTTTTGACCACCTTATCGACCTGCTACTCGAACTTCATGGAACCATGTACTTCTAATCTGGATATGTGTTATAAGAAAATGTGGGGCAATAAGACTGTAAAACAGGTTTAAATTTGTTACGTTCAAGTTACCATTTTATATTCTATGTTTGGAAGGTAGATTAGATCTTGACACCCGCCTGATAAGAACATTTAGAATTTGCGCATATTGCGCTGGAAACAGAGAAAAAATGAGCCCCGATTCATAACTATCCTAAAGTGTAAGAAGGAACTGCAGATGCTGGTTTCCACTGAAGATAGACACAAAATGCTGGAGTAACTCAGCAGGTCAGGCAGCATCTCAGGAGAAAAGGAATAGGTGATGTTTTGGGTCGAGACCTTTCAACTGGATTTGAGTACAAGAGCAGGGAGGTTCTACTGCAGTTGTACAGGGTCTTGGTGAGGCCACACCTGGAGTATTGCGTACAGTTTGGGTCTCCTAATCTGAGGAAAGACATTCTTGCCATAGAAGGAGTACAGAGAAGGATCACCAGACTGATTCCTGGCATGGCAGGACTTCCATATGAAGAAAGACTGGATAGACTCGACTTGTACCCGCTGGAATTTAGAAGATTGAGGGGGGATCTTATAGAGACTTACAAAATTCTTAAGGGGTTGGACAGGCTAGATGCAGGAAGATTGTTCCCCATGTTGGGGAAGTCCAGTACAAGGGGTCACAGTTTAAGGATAAGGGGGAAGTCTTTTAAGACTGAGATGAGAAAATAATCTTTCACACGGAGAGTGGTGAATCTGTGGAATTCTCTGCCACAGAAGGTAGTTGAGACCAGTTCATTGGCTATATTTAAGAGGGAGTTAGATGTGGCCCTTGTGGCTAAAGGGATCGGGGGGTATGGAGAGAAGGCAGGTACAGGATACTGAGTTGGATGATCAGCCATGATCATATTGAATGGCTGCGCAGGCTCGAAGGACCAAATGGCCTACTCCTGCAGCTATTTTCTATGTTTCTAATAGAAACATCGACCCAAAACGTCACCTATTCCTTTCCTTCAGAGACGCTGTCTGACCTGCTGAGTGACTCCAGCATTATGCTACTATCTTAATGTTGTGTTCTAATATGATTAAGTGAAACCATGCAAACGTTATCATCTATCTTTAGCAATGTTACAAAATTTTGAGATTTTAAAAATCAAGTCTGCAATTTATCCCATCAGATAAAGCATAAAAAGAAGTTTAATTTGACACCTAATTTACTTTCATATCTTCAGTATTAAGAAAGTTATGGCCATTTTCATACTCGGAAATGAGCATCTTGCTTCCCATTGCCTTTCAATTGACTTAACTCAAAAGCTGTGATCTGGAAAAGTTAAAAGTCCGTAACATTCTTAAAAATTAAGAGAACTCAATGAAATTTTCAGTTATTATAGATTGAAGCATTCTGAAACAAATATTAAACAATCTTACTTGGATTACCTGAAATTAAAGGATATAATTAGTTAGTTATCTAATTGTAGCTAATTACAAAATTCAATGAGTAGATCTAAACATCTATCAATTTCTTAAGAAAAGATAAACTTTTTAAAAATTGCCTAAGTGTCCAAATAACATTCACACAATAATCCACAATATAACATAATTTTTAAATCTCATTTTCATGAATTTCTGGGCCAAATGGAAGGAATTTAGTGTTTTATGCCTGTAAATTAATGTCCATTTAAATCAACTAGCGAGTGGGTTTTAGTGGAATGCGGTGGATTGGAACGTTGCGGTTAGCGGTGAAGTCGGGGGGAAAAATACTGGGGGTTCATACATTTTTTGGGGACCCCATTTCGCAACATAGCAATATTATTAATGCCTCCCGAAAAACCAACTTTTAATATAAAAATAAAGTATTTGCCTTTTTTTCTCCCCTACGGAAAATGCTTCCGGTTGTCTACGCTCACGGCTTTTGAAGGTGATTTTTAAATTACTCTAGTTAATAAATAATGTAGAGTAATTTATAAATACCACCATTCATGAAATGTCGGAGCGATTTTTCTTCAGCAACCAAATCGCCCGACATTGATCGATTTGTCCTGCCTGTTGAAAAACGGCACTTTAAGCCCGCCCCCCTCTGCAAGGCGCGAAAGTCACGCACACGGGGAGCGGCAGAAGTGCAGCGCCGGTAAAGGTACGTTTTGTAACATACCTACTATCTTGGTTAGAAAAATTACTGGGTGCAAGGCCAGGGCTTGAGAAGGCGACCGGGTTAGGGTGAGAGTTGGGTGTCAACAATTAATGATAGTGATGCGGGGACCCGTAATTGGCGGCCTAGGTTTCACAAGTCGGAGGGTTCCAATTAGTTGAGTGGTGACGGAAGGAGGAATGATGGGGAGGTGGGCAATGTCTGCAATCAATGGGCGGAGGGATTGGATCTGGTGTTGTATCGGAGGCAATAGCTGATGTGGAGGCCAGCAGAAATCAGCTTCAAATGGAGCCCACAATTCAGGTGCATGTGCCACTTCTATTTAAGCGAGAATGCAGAAGTGGCATCCAAATTATATTACCATCACGATGCATGACTGGAGCCTTCCACACATTATGCGGCAGATACACATACGTAGGCTAAATGACTGAAGCTGCAATCCACATTACGAGTCCTCGGGTTGTGTTCACACGTTTCACTTTTTCAATTCTAAAGCAATCGAATGTCGATTTCAAATATTAATCACATCTGTAGCTCAGCTTGTCTGCTGTTGAAACGCTTACTCACATCAAGGAAAACAAACACTTTAACATTTACACTTTAGCCACTTCACACTCTTCTCTTCATTAGTCACTGATTTATCAAAGATAGTCAGGTTCATATTTACCTAGCATGCTCCCAGCTATCAATATATCAAACAGTGTGTCGGCATAACGACGATAATCAAGTCTTGAGCCTGTTATATCCAGAAACTTGGATGCCGCCTCAAGGTCAGTTCCCGCCTCATTAAGACCTTGAACAATTGTGTCTCTGAAGACTGTTGGTTCGAACTTCTCTTTTTCATCTGTAGAATAGATACATTCATTACCACTGATTTTTAAATTTCCACCATTGTCATTTAAAGCAATATGGTCACAACTTAAAGAAGGCGATGAACAGAAAATGGAGACACAGGGCAGCAGAGTAGTCGACACTTATGCATGTTACAAGAATAGTTTTGTGTTGTCAGCCTCTTGAAAGGAATTAAATAATCGTGACATCAATTATTTTATATAGTGGATTAGGTTAATATCTCAATTTAATCTTACAGCTACAAAAATAAAATGCAATATTTCTCAATGAAAGAAAATAGAAAAATCAATATATCACGGAATTCTTTAGAAATTCCTTGGGTTGATCGGTATGCTTACAGTAAACACAAAAATAATGCTGTCGCTCTTGGTATCAATGCACCCTTCTTGATTTGTCTCTTAAATGTTGCAATTGAAAGGACTAGCCTATAAAGCTTACCCCTCTTCCTGGTCTTAAACCGTTGGCCTGTTAGCACTGGCTTCTGCAACTTACTCATAAACTTTCTATAAAGAGAGAAACAAGAAATTAGACTCACGGCAGAAATTAGCAGAAGAAAAACCTAGCCTCAGTTGCACTAGTGGGCAGATATGCCAAATGGAATATCTGCATCAGTTCACAGGAAACAAATACTGTTCCATCATTTACTTTACTGCAAACAGTCAATGTTTTCCCTGCTGCTTAATTCTAACCAAAGCGTACCCGTGATGGTGCAGCGATCAAATTACCCCAAGAGGAATCTGGTCACAATTTGAGCCAACATGGCAGCTGTGGAGTTTAAACTCAAATAATCTGCATAATCAAATAATAATTATTTTTAAAAATGATAGAACCACAGGACCACCAGATTGTTGTAAAAAAAAACAGCTGATTCATTAATGGAAGTAAACCTGTCATGTTGCAATTGAAAGAAACAGCTCATAAAATCTCCATTACCATGATTGACTTTTAATAGCTTCCGGAATAGTATGCTCCTCAGTACAAGGGCAATTAGGGATGGACAATTAGAACATCTATTAAAAACACACTCCTTTAAAGCATTTTTAAACAAAAGAGAACCAACTATGAAATTTGCTCCGATAAATATTACAGTCCTGGTTCCCGTCCCTTCTATTCCCAACATCTCACACTGACAAATCACTAACATTTCATCACTTCAGATTATTACATGGCTGGAGCCGCAGACTTCCGAGTGCTCCTCATTCAGTGTCGGTTTGATTTGTGTCATAAATGATTACCCCTAACATTTCAAATGCCCACCATGTTCAATTAATAGACGTGAACATCCAATCATGTTGCAAGCCAAAGTTTATTCACATTTCATATTTGGTTAGAATTATACATCTGATCAGGTTCATGCTCTTAATTCATGCATGGCTCATGTTCAGAGTACCTTCATTTTTTAATTTCTCCTTTCCATTTGAAATAATGTTGAGCGATTTTTTGATTTCAGTCCCGATACACTTGCAATTTTTTCTATTTGATCTCAGGTGTCATTTTATTTGAAAATGTGCATTGTACAGAATTATCGATGTGAACGCCACCAAACAAACACAGTTGTTATTAAATATTCCAAGAAAGTAAATGAGCCCTTCAGAATGCTCACATATTTATTCCGCAACATCCATTTGTTGACTACAAATATGGTCATTTCAGAGTGCACGCCAATATGACAAAATGAGATTGCTTTGACTATAAAAACTGATATATTCTTAATGCAAGGAAATCAGAAATATATGCTCAGTCCATTGCTGCAATTCTAAATTGAGCAATTCTTCAGATTTTCATCCTCTTCTCATCACTGCTATCAAAGCAAGCTCATTTTTTCAAATCTTGCTAAAAATAGCTTAACTACACATTATTTCTGACCATTATCTAAATTGTATAGCCTCTATTTATGTCTTGGTTTCTAGCTGTTACTATAGTTTAAATTGACATTATTGATCCTATGGGAATATTTGAGAGACAGTCAGCTCTGCAGCTAATCTGATCTACATTGCTCCCCAATCAATATCGTTAAATTTCAAATAAGCTATTGTTGTTTGTTGTTCATTGGTGTTTTATCAAATTCAGCTAAATATCAAAATAATTGCACTTCAGAACGTTATTCAACATGTGTAGCTCTTTGAAATGAATTAAGAATTCATATAAATATTTTTTTTCCCCAGAGCAGCAGGTCAATAAATGGAGGGACTGATGGTATGGTAGACACTATGACAAGCAAGTCTGAAAGCAAGGACAAAGACACTATAGGTTAATGAACATGGTGAAATTGAGGAGATTAAATGTGCTGTTTCAATGCAAAGAGTATAAATTATGGGTAAAGGAGATTAACTTAGGGTCTGGATCGATGAATGGAACTATGGTGTTTAGTTTAGTTTAGACAAACAGCGCGGAAACAGGCCCCTTGTCCCACCGAGTCCGTACTGACCAGGAATCCCAATACACCAGCACTATCCCACAAACTAGGGACACTTTACAATCTTTATCAAAGCCAATTAACCTACAAACCTGTACGTCGTTGGAGTATGGGAGGAAATCGGAGCACCCGGGGAAAACTCACAAGGTCACGGGAAAAAACGCACAAAGTCCGTACAGACAGTACCTGTAGTCAGGATCGAACTTGGATTTCTGGCACTGTAAGGCAACAACTCTACTGCTACACCACCATGCTGCTTACTGTTGTGGCCATTACACATCTGCAAATGGAAGAGGACTGGCAACTCAATATTCCAGTGTTTTGAGGTTTCAGATATTATAGATAGTAAAGAGGTGATGCAGGCTTGGAGGTTGATTGGTCTCTGTAAATTGCCTTCAGTGTGTCGGGAGTGGACGAGTGAATGGGATAAGATAGAACCAGTATGATTGATGGTCAACGTGGACCCAGTGGGCAGAAGGGCCTTTCCATGCTGTGTCTCTATGAAAATGGAAATATAAATACCTGAAAAAACATCATTGTAGTATCGACAAATACCAATGTTTAAACCGCGATAATGTGCTTTATAAATTTATATTTGTGTTATAACACAAATAAAATCCACACATTGAGAGATATGTGGGGTGGGGGTGGGGGGAGATGGACACTTTCAACTTTTTTTTGTTAAATTTTTTAAATTAGAAGTAACTACATAATAAAAAAGCAATTTGTTCGTTGTAGACATAATAAAAAGCATTTTGTTTGTCGTAGACATACATTATCAATATTATTTATATTAACAATTGCATAGTAATTGTACTTCTATATTTTTTCCCAATTTTTATAAAGATAGAAATTAATAGAGAGAAAACAAAAAAGAGGAAAAATTGAGAAAGAATGGAGTGTTCAATAGATTATGCATCGTTGGAGATATATTTGCGTTTTATGAAATGTAATTCTTCATCTATTCTTTGATTCAGGTTTCAGTCAGGTTCTCGTGCCGAACCAGTTTGCCCCTTCAAATATTCAATAAATGGGGACCATATCATTTTAAATAGTTCTTGTTTGTCCATTAAGACAAATCCTAATCTTTTCAAATATAGTAGCAATGTTGCAAAATTTTGAGATTTAAAAAATCAAGTCTGCAATTTATCCCATCAGATAAAGCATAAAAATAAGTTTAATTTGACACCTAATTCACTTTCATATCTTCAGTATTAAAAAAGTTAGGGCAATTTTCATACTCAGAAATTAGCAACTTGCTCCCTATTGCTTTTCCATTGACTTAACACAAGAGGGGAAGGACTATTGTAATAGGGGATTCAATTGTCAGGGGAATAGATAGGCGTTTCTGCGGCCGCAAAAGAGACTCCAGGATGGTATGTTGCCTCCCTGGTGCAAAGGTCAGGGATGTTACTGAACGGCTACAGAACATTCTGGAGGGGGAGGGTGAACAGCCAGTTGTCGTGGTGCATATTGGCACCAACGATATAGGGGACAAAAAGGGATGAGGTCCTACAAGGTGAATTTAGGGAGCTAGGAGATAAACTCAAAAGTAGGACCTCAAAGGTAATAATCTCTGGATTATTACCAGTACCATGGGCCAGTCAGAGTAGAAATAGGAGGATATTGCAGATGAATACGTGGCTTGAAAAATGGTGCAAGGGGGAGGGATTCAAATTTTTAGGGCACTGGAACCATTTCTGGGGGAGGTGGGACCAGTACAAAGAGGACGGTCTGCACCTGGGCTGGAATGGAACCAATGTCCTTGGGGGAGTGTTTGCTAGTGCTGTCGGGGAGGATTTAACCTAATGTGGCAGGGGGATGGGTACAAGAGCAGAGAGGCAGGTGGGTGTAAAACGAGGGTGGAAGCAATAGGGAGCAAGGTGAAAAGTAAAAGTGGCAGGCAGACAAAACCAGGGCAAAAATCAAAAAGGGCCACTTCTCAACAAAATTGTATAAGGGGTAAGAGCGTTGTAAAAACAAGCCTGAAGGCCTTGTGTCTCAATGCAAGGAGTATTCGTAATAAGGTGGATGAGTTGAACGTGCAGATAGCTATTAATGAGTATGATATAGTTGGGATCACGGAGACATGGCTCCAGGGTAACCAAGGCTGGGAGCTGAATATCCAGGGATATTCAATATTCAGGAGGGATAGAGAGAAAGGAAAAGGAGGTGGGGTAGCGTTGCTGGTTAGAGAGGAGATTAACGCAATGGAAAGGAAGGACATTAGCTTGGAGCATGTGGAATCGGTATGGGTAGAGCTGCGAAACACTAAGGGGCAGAAAACGCTAGTGGGAGTTGTGTACAGGCCACCTAACAGTAGTAGTGAAGTTGGGGATGGTATAAAACAGGAAATTAGAAATGCGTGCGACAAAGGCAAAACAGTTATAATGGGTGACTTCAATCTACATATAGATTGGGTGAATCAAATTGGCAGGGGCGCTGAGGTAGAGGATTTTTTGGAAAGTATGAGGGATAGTTATCTAAATCAACATGTAGAGGAACCAACGAGAGAGCAGGCTATTTTAGACTGGGTATTGAGTAATGAGGAAGGGTTAGTTAGCAGTCTTATTGTGCGTGCCCCTTGGGCAAGAGTGACCATAATATGGTCGAGTTCTTCAT
This sequence comes from Raja brachyura, assembly GCA_963514005.1. Next base: position 93,365,030 of record OY740782.1, read on the forward strand.
TAGGATGGAGAGTGACATTGTTAATTCAGAAACAATGGTTCTGAACTTAAGGAAAGGTAACTTTGAGGGTATGAGACGTGAATTGGCCAAGATTGACTGGCAATCAATTCTAAAAGGGTTGACGGTGGATATGCAATGGAAGACATTTAAAGACTGCATGGATGAGCTACAAAAATTGTTCATCCCAATTTGGTAAAAGAATAGATCAGGGAAGGTAGTGCATCCGTGGATAACAAGGGAAATCAGGGATAGTATCAAAGCAAAGGATGATGCGTACAAAGTAGCCAGAAAAAGCAGCATTCCAGAGGACTGGGAGAATTTCAGAGACCAGCAGAGAAGGACAAAGGGCTTGATTAGGAAAGGAAAAATAGATTATGAAAGAAAACTGGCAGGGAACATAAAAACTGACTGCAAAAGTTTTTATAGATATGTGAAGAGAAAGAGATTAGTTAAAACAAATGTAGGTCCCTTGCAGTCAGAAACAGGCGAGTTGATCATGGGGAACAAGGATATGGCGGACCAATTGAATAACTACTTTGGTTCCGTCTTCACTAAGGAAGACATAAATAATCTGCCGGAAATAGCAGGGGACCGCAGGTCAAAGGAATACTTGAGTGAAATCCAGGTTAGTCGGGAAGTGGTGTTGGGTAAATTGAATGGATTAAAGGCCGATAAATCCCCAGGGACAGATAGGCTGCATCCCAGAGTACTTAAGGAAGTAGCTCCGGAAATAGTGGATGCATTAGTGATAATCTTTCAAAACTCGTTAGATTCTGGAATAGTTCCTGAGGATTGGCGGGTAGCAAACGTAACCCCTCTTTTTAAGAGAGGGGGGGGGGGGAGAGAGAAAACGGGGAATTACAGACCAGTTAGTCTAACATTGGTAGTGGGGAAACTGCTAGAGTCAGTTATTAAAGATGGGATAGCAGCACATTTGGAAAGTGGTGAAATCATTGGACAAAGTCAGCATGGATTTACGAAAGGTAAATCATGTCTGACGAACCTTGTGGAATTTTTCGAGGATGTAACTGGTAGCGTGGATGGGGGAGAACCAGTTCATGTGGTGTATCTGGACTTCCAGAAGGCTTTCGACAAGGTCCCACATAAGCGATTAGTATATAAACTTAAAGCATATGGCATTGGGGGTTCAGTATTGATGTGGATAGAGAACTGGCTGACAAACAGGAAGCAAAGAGTAGGAGTAAACGGGTCGTTTTCACAATGGCAGGCAGTGACTAGTGGGGTACCGCAAGGCTCAGTGCTGGGACCCCAGCTATTTACAATATACATAAATGATCTGGATGAGGGAATTGAAGGCAATATCTCCAAGTTTGCGGATGACACTAAGCTGGGGGGCAGTGTTAGCTGTGAGGAGGATGCTAGGAGAATGCAAGGTGACTTGGATAGGCTGGGTGAGTGGGCAAATGTTTGGCAGATGCAGTATAATGTGGATAAATGTGAGGTTATCCACTTTGGTGGCAAAAATAGGAAAACCGACTACTATCTAAATGGTGGCCGATTAGGAAAAGGGGAGATGCAGCGCGACCTGAATGTCATGGTACACCAGTCATTGAAAGTAGGCATGCAGGTACAGCAGGCAGTGAAGAAAGCCAATGGTATGTTAGCTTTCATAGCAAAAGGATTTGAGTATAGGAGCAGGGAGGTTCTACTTCAGTTGTATAGGGTCTTGGTGAGGCCACACCTGGAGTATTGCGTACAGTTCTGGTCTCCAAATCTGAGGAAGGACATTATTGCCATAGAGGGAGTGCAGCGAAGGTTCACCAGACTGATTCCTGGGATGTCAGGACTGTCTTATGAACAAAGACTGCATAGACTCGGTTTATACTCTCTAGAATTTAGGAGATTGAGAGGGGATCTTATAGAAACTTACAAGATTCTTAAGGGGTTGGACAGGCTAGATGCAGGAAGATTGTTCCCGATGTTGGGGAGGTCCAGGACAAGGGGTCACAGCTTAAGGATAAGGGGGAAATCCTTTAGGACTGAGATGAGAAGGAATTTTTTCACACAGAGAATGGTGGGTCTCTGGAACTCTCTGCCACAGAGGGTAGTTGAGGCCAGTTCATTGGCTATATTTAAGAGGGAGTTAGATGTGGCCCTTGTGGCTAAGGGGATCAGAGGGTATGGAGAGAAGGCAGGTATGGGATACTGAGTTGGATAATCAGCCATGATCATATTGAATGGCGGTGCAGGCTCGAAGGGCCGAATGGCCTACTCCTGCACCTAATTTCTATGTTTCTATGTAAACATCTATCCATTTCTTAAGAAAAAATTCAAAGCCTAAGTGTCCAATTAACAGTCACACAATTATTCACAATAGAACATGATTTTTAAATCTAATTGTCATTAATTTATAGGCCAAATTGAAGGAATTAAGTCGTAAATTAATGGGCATTTTAAACAGCTTGCGAGTGGGATTTTCTGGAACGCGATGGATTAGAACGTTGCGGTTGCGGTGAATTTAAACCGAATATTGGCAGGAAATTTTCTGCCAGTTCATATGGGGGCTAAATCACCATTTCGCAACATGAAATATAGATTAACGTCCCTTAAAAAAGCAAGTTCATATGTAAAAATAAACAGCTTTCACTTACCTGTCCCCTACGTAAAATTGGTCCCCGTTGTCGGCGTTCACGGCATTAGGAGCTAATTTTTAATTTACTGCAGTGATTAAATAGTCGGGCTATTTATAAAAAAAAAGACTTACCGGCAGTCGGAACGCATCTCCAAAAATAAATCGCACTCCGACAACAGAAAGTTCCGGATTGCAAGGGGAAAAAACGCATATTAACCCCGCCCCCCCCTTAAAGGCGCCAAAGTCGCGCACACGGCCAGCGGCAGAACTGCAGCACCGCTAAAGGTAAGTTTTGTAATGTACCTAAATATAGGGTCTCCGACATTTCCGTAGTCCACATTTTAATTGTGGGCGTTATAGGACCTTTCCAAAATTTTAATATTATTTTTTCCCAATTATTAAACTATAATCAATAAAGGTTCTTTGATTCGATGTAATGAATTGATTTTGTTCTATTATTCCTAATATTATTAATTTTGAATCAGGGAGCAAATTGGTATTGCCAACTTCCAAAATTATCTTAAACTTTTAAATCTCTTCCTTGAACGGAGACTCAACCTTTTCCTTGTTGCATCTCCATTTTGCTGGGGCCTAATATCGTGGAGCTGACGGCCTCCAACCAAAATCGACCTGAGGGCTCCAGTCGCAGAGCCTGCGGACTCACCTACTACTCACCCACCACCACGGAGCTGGCTGACTCGGAGGCTGAGGTGACGCGGCAGCGGCGACCCAACAGCGGAGATCGGAGGCCTCGGGCGCAGGCCCGGTGGACGGTAAACTCGGGAGCTCGCAGGTCCCTGGTGGGAGACCTATTTCCGTGCGATCCCGCAATGGCAACTTCGCCCGCCCCGAATCGCGGGGTTTAAATCGGCCCGTCGCAGGGCCTTACATCGCCCGGTGCGTCTTAATCAGCCGCAGGACTTACCTACACCCACCGGGGGCTTTAACATCAGGAGCCTCGATCACCTCATAGACATTTGCCTTCCATCACAGTGAGGAGGTATTTGGAGATTCACTGTGATGGATGTTTGCGTGAAACTGTACTAACTGTGTGTTCATGAATAACCATGTTGATAAAATTAACTTTGATATTTGATATTTTACTAAACCTGTGGTGTGAATGGCACCACCCCCAGTTTGGGACAATTGCCAAGAAAATTATCATACAACTGACCAAGTAAAATGGCATTTCAAACAGTGTTTAACAGCCAGATTGAAGAGCTACAATGGCCCAGTGCAGTTCCCTCTGAGAGCAGCATGAAAGGTTCTCAAGGCTTGTGTCTTTGACATGCTAATCACCCGGAAAGGTGTTAAACCCAGAGAGAGCTCCCCTCATAGCAACCACAGAACAACTGCAGAGAAAAACAAGTGATGAAGGATATGGTGATTTACTAGTGAGGGATAGTTTTTCTTGACCGATCGTCATCTGTCCTGAGCGAGTCACTGCTGTCCTGCCAGATGCAAGATGATCAATGAGCCAGAGGTTGCATCCTGGAATTCAGATGTGCATTATCTAAAAAAATCTGTAATCAGTGATGGAATACCCAGTGAATGAATTTCAAATGTAATTCAAGTTGTAAACCAAGGCTGATAGACGGTGTGTGCAAAAATATTGATGTCAAAATGAGGATCCTTTAATTGACGTGGCATCAGTGATCTCAGCCGGTTATTCCTCAATTTTTTTGTGACCATTAACCAAGGTTTTAGTGACCCGCAAAAGCTCAATTTTATGCCTGCCAAACACCTGTCCAACAGAGCAGAAAAACTCTTCAAGAGTCAGGTGTGGATTTGCCAATGACAAATGTCCACAGACTTCATGAACAAAAATACAGAGGCTACACCGCAAGATGCAAACCACTGGTTAGCCGCAAAAATAAGATGGTCAGGTTACAGTTTTCCAAGAAGTACTTAAAAGAGCCACCACAGTTCTGGAAAAAGGTCTTGTGGACAGATGAGACAGATTAACAAATCAGAGTGATGGCAAGAGCAAAAGTATAGAGGGGAGAAGGAACTGCCCAAGATCTAAAGCATACCACCTCATCTGTGAAACACGTTGGTGGGGGTGTTATTACCTGCGCATGTATGGCTGCTGCAGGTACTGGCTCACTTATCTTAATTGATGATAGAACTGCTGATGGTAGTAGCATAATGAATTCTGAAGTGTACAGACATATCCTCTCTGCTCAAGTTCAAACAAATGCCTCAAAACTCATTGGCCGTTGGTTCATTCTACAGCAAGACAATTATCCCAAACATACTGCTAAAGCTACAGTTTTTCAAAGCTCAAAAATGGTCAATTCTTGAGTCATAGAAACATAGAAAATAGCTGCAGGAGTTGGCCATTCGGCCCTTCGAGCCTTCACCGCCCTTCAATATGATCATGGCTGATCATCCAACTCAGTATCCCATACCTGCCTTCTCTCCATACCCCCTGATCCCCTTAACCACAAGGGCCACATCTAACTCCCTCTTAAATATAGGCAATGAACTGGCCTCAACTACCTTCTGTGGCAGAGAATTACAGAGATTCACCACTCTCTGTGTGAAAAATGTTTTTCTCATCTCGGTCCTAAAAGACTTCCGCCTTATCCTTAAACTGTGACCCCTTGTTCTGGACTTCCCCAACATCGGGAACAATCTTCCTGCATCTAGCCTGTCCAACCCCTTAAGAATTTTGTAGGTTTCTATGAGATCCCCCTCAATTTTCTAAATCCTAGCGAGTTCAAGCCGAGTCTATCCAGTCTTTCTTCATACGAAAGTCCTGACATCCCAGGAATCAGTCTGGTGAACCTTCCCTGTACTCCCTCCATGGCAAGAATGTCTTTCCTCAGATTAGGAGACCAAAACTGTACGCAATACTCCAGGTGTGGTCTCACCAAGACCCTGTACAACTGCAGTTAAACCTCCCTGCTCCTATACTCAAGTCGCCGTCAATCACCTGTTCTGAACCCAATTGAGCATGCCTTTTATATGCTGAGGAAAAAACTGAAGGGGACTAGCCACCAAAACAGGCATAAACTGAAGATGGCTGTAATACCAGCCAGGCAGAGCATCACCAGAGAAGACACCCAGCAACTGGTGATGTCCATGAATCGCAGACTTCAAGCATGCATTGCATGCAAAGAATATGCAACAAAATACTAAACATGACTACTTTCATTTACATGACATTGCTGTGTCCCAAACATTATGGAGCCTGAAATGAAGGGGACTTTGTATAAACACTGCTGTAATTTCTACATTGTGAAACCACAATGTATAAAAATGGCCTTTGTTAAAATCTGACAATGTGCACTTTAACAACATGTGATTTTTTTTTACAAATCTCAAATTGTGGCATACCGAGGAAAATAAATAAATGCGGGTTACACAAAAAGCTGGAGAAACTCAGCGGGTACAGAAGCATCCAAGGAGCGAAGGAGATAGGCAACGTTTCGGGTCGAGACCCTTCTTCAAACTGGTCAGGGAAATGAGAGATATAGACAGTGATGTGGAGAGATAAAGAACAATGAATGAAAGATATGCAAAAAAAGTATTGATGATAAAGGAAACAGGCCATTGTAAGCTGTTTGTAGTGTGAAAATGAGAAGCTAGTGCAACTTGGGTGGGGGGGGGGGGGGGAGATGGCGAAGGAATGCCATGGCCCGAGGGCTGGGGGAGAGGTGGGGAGGGGGAGGAGGCAGTCTGGGTTAACAGAATTGAGAAAATTCAATGTTTAAGCCCAGAGGATGCAGACTCCCCAAGCGGAATATGAGGTGCTGTTCCTCCAACTTGCGGCGTTGCTCACTCTGTCTGTGGAGGAGGTCCAGGACCGAGAGGTCGCATACGGAATGGGAGGGGGAATTGAAGAATGTCCTTAGATGCTGCTGCACCCGCTGAGTTTCTCCAGCTTTTTGTGTAACCCCCGGGGGAATTGAAGTGCTGAGCCACCGGGAGGTCGGGTTGGTTATTGCGGACCGAGCGGAGGTGTTCGGCGAAACGATCGCCCAGCCTCCGCTTGGTCTCACCGATGTAGATCAGCTGGCATTTGGAGCAACGGATGCAGTATATGAGATTGGAGGAGGTGCAGGTGAACCTCTGTCGGACTTGGAAGGACTGCTTGGATCCCTGAAAGGAGTGGATGGGGGAGGTGAAGGGATAAGTGTAGCATCTCTTGCGGTTGCAAGGGAAAGTGCCCGGGGAAGGGGTGGAGCAGGAGGGAAGGGAAGAATTGACAAGGGAGTTGCGGAGGGAGCGGTCTTTGTGAAAGGCAGACAGGGGGGGAGATGGGGAGATGGGAAGATGTGGCGAGTGGAGGGGTCACGCTGGAGGTGGCTAAACTGGCGGAGGACTCTGTTGTATGCGCTGGCTGGTGGGGTGAAAAGTGAGGACCAGGGGGACTCTGCCCTTGTTGCGAGTGGGGGAATGGGGAGAGAGGGCAGTGTTGCGGGGTATGGAGGAGACCCTGGTGCGAGCCTCATCTATAGTGGGGGAGGGGAAACCCTGTTCTCTGAAGAACGAGGACATTTGTGATGACCTGGTGTGGAACACCTCATCCTGGGAGCAGATGCGACGTAGACGGAGGAATTGGGAATAGGGGATGGAGTCCTTACAGGAAGCAGGGTGGGAGGAAGAGTAGTCCAGGTAGCTGTGGGAGTCAGTTGGTTTGTAGTGGATGTCAGTCAGGAGTGTATCACCTGCAATAGAGATGGTGAGGTCAAGAAATGGTAGGGAAATGTCGGAAATGGTCCAAGTGCATTTGAGTGCCGGATGGAAGTTGGTGGTGAAATGGATGAAGTCAGTCAGTTGTGCGTGGGTGCAGGAGGTGACACCAAAGCAGTCGTCAATGTAACGGAGGTAAAGGTCGGGGGTGGGGCCCTGGTACGCCGAGAACAAAGATTGTTCGACGTGCCCGACAAAGAGGCTTATGGGCACACGCATGGGCCCTAGCTACGCCTGCCTCTTTGTCGGGCACGTCGAACAATCTTTGTTCTCGGTGTACCAGGGATAGTCCTGCGCGTACAACAGATAGTCCTCCGCCAGTTTCGCCACCTCCAACGTGACCCCTACACTCGCCACATCTTCCCATCTCACCCCCGTCTGCCTTCCGCAAAGACTGCTCCCTCCGCAACTCCCTTGTCAATTCTTCCCTTCCTTCCCGCTCCACCCCTTCCCCGGGCACTTTCCCTTGCAACCGCAATAACCAACCTGACCTCCCGGTGGCTCAGCACTTCAACTCCCCCTCCCATTCCGTATCCGACCTCTCGGTCCTGGGCCTCCTCCACGGCCAGAGTGAGCAACACCGCAAGTTGGAGGAACAGCACCTCATATTCCGCTTGGGGAGTCTGCATCCTCTGGGCTTAAACATTGAATTTTCTCAATTCTGTTAACCCAGACTGCCTCCTCCCCCTCCCCACCTCTCCCTCAGCCCTCGGGCCCTGACATTCCTTCTCCATCTCCCCTCCCCCCGAAGTCGCACTAGCTTCTCATTTTCACACTACAAACAGCTTACAATGGCCTGTTTCCTTTATCATCAATACTTTTTTGCATATCTTTCATTCATTGTTCTTTATCTCTCCACATCACTGTCTAGATCTCTCGTTTCCCTGATCCCTGACCAGTCTGAAGAAGGGTCTCGACCTGAAATGTCGCCTATCTCCTTCGCTCCTTAGATGCTGCTGCACCCGCTGAGTTTCTCCAGCTTTTTGTGTAACCCTCGATTCTCCAGCATCTGCAGTTCCTTCTTTAACAAAATAAATAAATGATTGTCCCAAACATTATGGAGGGCACTGTACATCATGCTCGTGCTCAAACAGAGTCACTGAATTTAAAAAATAAACTTAATACATGAAAACACATGCAATGATTAACACTTGCTTAAAACCCGATCAAGCATCATAAGTAACAATTCTTTGGAATAAGTAATGCACACCTGCATACACACATCACTGAATTTCTTCAGTCAAAGAAAAGCTTTAGTTTAAAAATAAATGTGGCTTCAGTCTACATTGGCCTTTGATTTGAAAAGAGGTAAAGGCAATTTGTCTCGCATTGTGTTCTTAAAAAAAAATACAATTGCAGTCAATGTGTCACTCGTTGATCAAGGTGTGCATCACTCATGTTGTATATTTAGCAATCTATAGCTAAAATAGAAACACTTTAATTATTATTTTAATGTAACTTGTTATGGCAAACTTGTAAGCAAGGACAAGAATCACTGGGACATGTACTATGCAAATTGCTTCTATTTTCTTAGCACACCCGTTCCAACAAACTTGTAGATGAGGAAAATCTGAAGAGATGTTTACTGCCCGAAGCAGAGTGTCAGGAGAAAAAAATATTTTCTGCAGCACATGGTTTGGCTGTGGAATGTATTGCCAGCAATAGTGGTCAAGGCAGATACAACTGAAGTATTCAAGAGAGAGCAGGATAAACAATTGAAGGAAAATTAGCAAGGGCAAGGTTGGAGGATAGGGAAGTAGGGTAAGCCAGTCATTGGGTCAAATGTTCCATGTTGAACTATTCTGAAATGATTTGCACATTCATTTGATGCAAACATGTAAATGAAGGTACATGTTGTAACTTTCATACTTTGAATATTTAGAATTCTCAATTGTTTGAAATAGGCAGGCACAGACAAACACCAGATAACTGAAACATCCACAAAGCACTACACGGGCTAGACAAAATCAGCATCATTTTTTGGATGATTTAATCAATAGCTTGAAATGGAACTTGTTAAAAGTGTTTTTCTCACTTTCATTTGAAGAAGTGGCAGAATTTAACTGTGGGTAGCAGACATTCAAGGAAAAGGGCTAGGGATGCAATAAATCCATAATTATGGTTGCAATCACTAAGTATGTGCTGTGAATTCAGTTTGAAATCACAAAGCAATGTGTAGAACATGATCCGATGACAATACCAAATAACTTAAAAAGAGAGTATACAGTTTAGATAATGGTAATTTGGAGTATTGTGTGCGGTTGTGATCACCCCATTACAGGATGGGTGTGGAGGCTTTGGAGAGGGTGCAGGTTTACCAGGATGCTTCCTGGGTTAGAGATTATTAGCTTCAAGGAAAGATTGGACAAACAAAGATCATTGGATGAAAGTTTATAAAATTATGAGGGATGTGGATATGCAGATAGAAACTTTTCCCCAGCAAAATGTCTCATGCTAGATGGTACAGTTTTAAGATTGGGGTGGGGAGGAGGAAGAGTTTAAAGAAGATGAGATGTGTGGGACTAGTCTTTTTTTACGTAAAGTGGTTGATGCATCAAACATATTAGCAGGGAGTTGGTGGAAGCAGATAAGATAGTAGTGTTGAGAAGCTTTTGGAAAGGTATGGGCAGGGATGTGGATTACATGCAGGCAGCAGAGATTAGTTTAATTTGGCATCTCCGGATCTGTCATATTCGTTCACCGATTCCCGAATTCTTCAGACCCCGAGTACGGGGGGGGGGGGGGGGGGGGGGGGGGGGTTGGAGTGGGCGGGTGAGGCGGCGGGCCAACTGCTAACAGTTGAGGCTGCTGCCACAATGTTCTAGAAGCCGAGCCGAAGCGTGAGCTGACTTCTTGTTGAGCCACTTGGGCTTCAAAAAAGAAAGCAGGTGTCTCGTTTTTTTCTGCGCCTTTTATGCGGCGGCAATTATGTTTTAAAAAATGAGTTTTGTGAACAATTTTATTCAAAATCTGGGGAAATAATTTAGAGAGGAGTGGATTTCTGAAATCATAAGTTGGGCGGTATGCGGTGTCTCACACACTAACTACCCCCCGCACAAACGCTATCTACCTCCCTTGATATTATATTATTATTAATTTGCTTTTACTCCATAACCACCCTATCCACTGATGCACAGCCCCCAACTTGCAGGTGCGTCTGGAGAGGGGGGGGTGGGGGTAGAGTGTGAGGGCAGAGCGAGAATGGGGAGAGACAGAGACAGAAGGGCAAGAGACAGAGGTAGAGGGGAGGAGGAGAGGGAGTGTGCGTGATGTGGGGAGGGTGGGGAGCAAGAGATGGGAGGAGCGAGAGGGGGGAAAGGGGGGCTGAGGGGGAGGGAAGGATAGGCGAGAGAGTGTGGGAAGGGAGGGGGAGAGGTGGAGGAAAGAGAGGGGGAGGTGGAGGGAAGTGGGTTTAGGGGAGGGACGGTGGGGGAGGGCAGGGGGTTGGGGGAGAGGAAGGGGGAGAGAGAGAGGGAGGGGAGGAAGAAAGAGGGGGGAGAGAGAGAGAGAGAGGGGAGAGAGCGTCCCCTGTGATGGGTAGAGAGCAAAGATCCAATTGAGGCAGAACTCCCTCTATGGCAAGAATGTCTTTCTTGCCATAGAGGGGAGAGGGGGAGAGGGAGGGGGGGAGAGGGAGGGGGGGGGGGAGAGGGAGGGGGGGGGAGAGGGAGGGAGGGGGGAGAGGGAGGGAGGGGGGAGAGGGAGGGAGGGGGGAGAGGGAGGGAGGGGGGAGAGGGAGGGAGGGGGGAGAGGGAGGGAGGGGGGAGAGGGAGGGAGGGGGGAGAGGGAGGGAGGGGGGAGAGGGAGGGAGGGGGGAGAGGGAGGGAGGGGGGAGAGGGAGGGAGGGGGGAGAGGGAGGGAGGGGGGAGAGGGAGGGAGGGGGGAGAGGGAGGGAGGGGGGAGAGGGAGGGAGGGGGGAGAGGGAGGGAGGGGGGAGAGGGAGGGAGGGGGGAGAGGGAGGGAGGGGGGAGAGGGAGGGAGGGGGGAGAGGGAGGGAGGGGGGAGAGGGAGGGGGGGAGAGGGAGGGGGGGGAGAGGGAGGGGGGGGAGAGGGAGGGGGGGGAGAGGGAGGGGGGGGAGAGGGAGGGGGGGAGAGGGAGGGGGGGAGAGGGAGGGGGGGAGAGGGAGGGGGGGAGAGGGAGGGGGGGAGAGGGAGGGGGGGAGAGGGAGGGGGGGAGAGGGAGGGGGGGAGAGGGAGGGGGGGAGAGGGAGGGGGGGAGAGGGGGGGAGGGGAGAGGGAGGGGGGGAGAGGGAGGGGGGGAGAGGGAGGGGGGAGAGGGAGGGGGGAGAGGGAGGGGGGAGAGGGAGGGGGAGAGGGAGGGGGGAGAGGGAGGGGGGAGAGGGAGGGGGGAGAGGGAGGGGGGAGAGGGAGGGGGGGAGAGGGAGGGGGGGAGAGGGAGGGGGGGAGAGGGAGGGGGGGAGAGGGAGGGGGGGAGAGGGAGGGGGGGAGAGGGAGGGGGGGAGAGGGGGGGGGAGAGGGAGGGGGGGAGAGGGAGGGGGGAGAGGAGGGGGGAGAGAGAGGGGGGGAGAGAGAGGGGGGGAGAGGGAGGGGGGGAGAGGGAGGGGGGGAGAGGGAGGGGGGGAGAGGGAGGGGGGGAGAGGGAGGGGGGGAGAGGGAGGGGGGGAGAGGGAGGGGGGGAGAGGGAGGGGGGGAGAGGGAGGGGGGGAGAGGGAGGGGGGGAGAGGGAGGGGGGGAGAGGGAGGGGGGGAGAGGGAGGGGGGGAGAGGGAGGGGGGGAGAGGGAGGGGGGGAGAGGGAGGGGGGGAGAGGGAGGGGGGGAGAGGGAGGGGGGGAGAGGGAGGGGGGGAGAGGGAGGGGGGGAGAGGGAGGGGGGGAGAGGGAGGGGGGGAGAGGGAGGGGGGGGAGAGGGAGGGGGGGGAGAGGGAGGGGGGGGAGAGGGAGGGGGGGGAGAGGGAGGGGGGGGAGAGGGAGGGGGGGGAGAGGGAGGGGGGGGAGAGGGGGGGGGGGAGAGGGAGGGGGGGGAGAGGGAGGGGGGGAGAGGGAGGGGGGGGAGAGGGAGGGGGGGGAGAGGGAGGGGGGGGAGAGGGAGGGGGGGGAGAGGGAGGGGGGGGAGAGGGAGGGGGGGGAGAGGGAGGGGGGGGAGAGGGAGGGGGGGGAGAGGGAGGGGGGGGAGAGGGAGGGGGGGGGAGAGGGAGGGGGGGGAGAGGGAGGGGGGGGAGAGGGAGGGGGGGGGATGAGGGAGGATGAGGGAGGGGGGGGGGATGAGGGAGGATGAGGGAGGGGGGGAGGGAGAGGGGGAGAGGGAGGGGACAGCTAAGAGAACAGATTGGATGGACTAGTTTAGAACAGAAAACCAAAAGGGAATTGTGAGGTATGTAATCACTTGTACCTCGTGAGGTATAAGTCAATGTAAATTGGAAGGATCCAGGCACTGGTTTGAATTAATCAATGGGAGTATTTGAGAGTATTTTTCTTTAAAACCAAGAGGTTGGAAGGGATCTAGAACTGTTCGACTAAGGAGCATCATCCCTGTTTATAGTCAAAACTTATTTGGATGTGACCTTTAGGGTTACAGACCTGGACCTGCTGCATATTGGGATTAGACTTGGAAATAATTTGTCAATCAGCCTGGAAGCACCAGCCCTAAAAGTCCTCTGACATGTCATCATTTTGTTTATGATCCTATAAAAGCTTCCTCTCAAGCACTTGCACTTTGATTGTTTTGAAAGGGTTTGCATTGTTGAGAGTTGAATTTGGGTAGTGCTGCACACTAACTGCAGTGCATTAAGTAGCTGGCTACTGAAAACTCACATCACATTTCTTTCCTACACAGGATGTGCATTTGGGAAAGCCAGTGCACTAATTACAAAATGTTGTTAGATTTTTCTCTTCGGAAAATCTTTCCTCATTGCAATTAGTGTTTCGTTGCCAAGTCAGGCTTTGATATAAACAGCCTTCAATAATCACCTGGGCTGCATAGGCAGTAATTAGGATATATCCATTTTCTAAGAACTATTGAACACTGACCAAGAAACAGCAAGTGTTTTTTCATTTTAATTGGTTTGTTTGGAATCAACATTAAAATATCCAAATTCTTCAATTATCATGCAAATTTGCTTTAAATTGAAAATTCAGCGCACAGTTGCAAAACAGAAAATTTCACAAAGGAAGACATTTCCGAGAGTATCACTTCAATTCTTCAACAAATCCCTTGTTTGAATCCCTTTTATTTTTAAAAAGACACCAAATGTCCAAAACACAACTTACTTTTAATTGAGTCTGAACAAGAGTCCCGGCTTGAAACATCATCTATCCATGTTCTCCAGAGATGCTGAATTACTCGGCACGTTGTGCCTTTCTTTGCTTTTAAATCCTTATTATGCGAAAAGTGATGTTTGTTTTCCATACCAGATCCAAGAATATTCTTATGGTGCCAAACACAAGCAACTCCCCCGTAAAAACAAGCTAACTATTTTGTCTGAAGACACTAGGGATTACAGGTCGTGAAACTTATAACACTAAAACCACACTGATGGATGAACTCAGGTCAAGTAGCATCTGTGGAGGGAAGGCGATGGTCGGCATTTTGGGTCGCGACTCTGCATCAGGCCCAAGAGCAGAAAGGGTGGACAAAGTGGTGAGTGAGCAGCAAGGGGGGAGCTGGCAGGCACTGGTACCAGATTAGAGGGATGAAGGGCAGATGCAGCCAGATGGAAGATGGGAAGGGGTGCAGGAACATCTGTGTTCTTCCACAATAGCCATCCTGAGTTAGCGTGTCATGTTAATGGTAGCATGTAATTTACAATTCCTCTTTTTATTTCCATTCCCACACCGATCTGCCTGTCTTCAGTCTTCTGCACTGCCAAGGCAAGGACAAATGGAAACTAGAGAACATCAGATTGCATTCCACATGGGCAGTCCAATTTCAGGTAACTTGAACCCCGTGCCCTATTCTCTCATTCCGATCCTCCCAGGCTATCCTTTCCCCAACCTGATAACATGCCATACCTTTGGTGCCTGACCCTGTCAACCAACAGGTTACATCTGCCCATATCCCTTTCTTATCTCGTTCCACTCACCAGTTACATCTTCCTATTCCGATTCCCACACTCTCTCCACGACTCCCTGGTTTGTGGACCGACCCCTGCAGGAGATGCACCACATGTCTCTGCACCTCCACCCTCATATAAATAAGGGGTCCCCACAGCACATCCCAGGTGAGATCAAGGTCCTCCATTCTTGTCCACTGCATTCAGTTATCTCGATGTGGCCTCCACTACATCCATAAGACAACGTATAGACTATTGTATTGCCTCACAGACGCCAACTGGAACTCCAGATTACAAGCCACTGCAATACACCTTCCTTCCACTTGGGAGTGCTGGTGCAGGATTCCCAAAATGTTCATTTGTATGTTGAGCAGGTGGCAAGAAAAGCAAATGAAATGTTCGCTTTCATTTCGAGAGGACTAGAATATAAAAGTAGGGACGTAATGCTGAGGCTTTATCGAGCACTGGCTAGACTGCGTTTTTGTGAGCAGTTTTGGGCCTCCATTGCTCTCCCTTACCCCCAATGACACCTCACTTCTCAACACTGGAAAAGCTCACTTTCAGTAATCTTAACAAATTCAGACCAACCTCCTGTTAATTCAAGATTCAAAAATACCAACAAATTCCCAGCTCTGTTCTTTCATCCTTGAAGGCGACTGCAGGCTCCAAATTAAGTAATCCCAGTGGAGTTCCCTTGCTGATCTGCATGTTGAGAAGAGATTTCCATTACATAAGATCCCTGCTTTTGTGTAATCACCATCTACCCCTGCCACTAATTTAAATTATATGATTAAGGTTTTAAGTAGTCCATACAGTGCATTCAGAAAGTATTCAGACCCCTTCAATTTTTCTATATTTTCTTACATTACAGCCTTATTTTAAAATGGATTAAATTTAAAAAAAAATTTAAATCATCAATCTACACACAATACCCCAGAATGAAAAAGCGAAAACAGGCATTTAGAAAATTTTGCTAAGTAATTAAAAAGAAATAACTGAAATATCACATTTACATAAGTATTCAGACCCTTTGCTATGACAATCAAAATTGAGCTAAGGTTCATTCTGTTTCCATTGATTATCCTTGAGATGTTTCTACAACTTGATTGGAGCCCACCAGTGGTAAATTAAATTGATTGGACACGATTTGAAAAGGCACACACCTGTCCATATAAGATCCCACATTTGACAGTGCATGTCAGAGCAAAAACCAAGCCATGAAGACAAAAGAATTGTCCGTAGACCTCCGAGACAGGATTGTGTCTAAACACAGATCTGGGGAAGGGTATAAAACAATTTCTGCAGCACTGCAGGTCCCGAAGAGCACCGTGGCCTCCGTCATTCTTAAATGGAAAAACTTTGGAAACTCCAGGATTCTTCATAGAGCTGGCCGCCCAGCCAAACTGAGCAATTGGGGGGGGGGGGGGGGGGGGGGGGGAGGGCCTTGATCAGGGAGGTGACCAAGAACTCGATAGTCACTCTGACAGAGCTTCAGAGTTCCTCTGTGGCGTTGGGAGAACCTTCCAGAAGGACAACTATATCTGCAGCACTCCACCAATCAGGCCTTTATGGTTGAGTTGCCCGACGGAAACCACTCCTCAGTAAAAGGCACATGACAGCCCACTTGGAGTTTGCTAAAAGGCATGAGAAACAAGATTCTCTGGTCTGCTGAAACCAAGATTGAACTCTTTGGCCTGAATGCCATGCGTCACATCTGGAGGAATCCAGGTATGGCAAATATCATACCCATGGTGAAGTATGGTGGTGGCAGCATCATGCTGTGGAGATGTTTTTCAGCAGCAGGTACCGGGAGACTTGCAGGGTCGAAGGAAAGATGCACAGAACAAGTTACAATAGACAATAGGTGCAGGAGTAGGCCATTGGGCGCTTTGAGCCAGCACCGTCATTCAATGTGATCATGGCTGATCACCTCCCTCTGAGGCAGAGAATTCCACACACTCACAACTCTGTGAGAAAAAGTGTTCTAAATGGCTTACCCCTTATTCTTAAACTGTGGCCCCTGGTTCTGGACTCCAACACCGGGAACATGTTTCCTGCCTCCAGCGTGTCCAAACCCTTAACAATCTTATATGTTTCAATAAGATCCCCTCTCATCCTTCTAAACTCCAGAGTGTACAACCCCAGCTGCTTCATTCTCTCAGCATATGACAGTCCCGCCATCCCAGGAATTAACCTGGTAAACCAACGCTGCACTCCCTCAATAGCAAGGATGTCCTTCCTCAAATTAGGAGAGATCCTTGATGAAAACCTGTTCCAGAGTGTTCTGAACTCAGACTTGGGTACTCAAGTCCACCTTCCAACATGACAATGGCCCTAAGCACACAGCCAAGACGACGCATGAGTGGCCGTGACAAGAATGTGAATGTCCTTGAGTGGCCCAGCCAGAGCCCGGACTTGAACCCGATCGACCATTTCTGGAGGAATCCGAAATAGGTGTGCATCGATGCTCCCCATCCAACCTGACAGAGCTTGAGAGAGTCTGCAGAGAAGAATGGGAGAAATTACCCAAATACAGGTGTGCCAAGCTTGTAGCGTCATACCCAAGACGACTTGAGGCAGTAATCGCTGCCAAAGGTGCCTCAACAAAGTACTGAGTAAAGGGTCTGAATACTTATGTAAATGTGATATCGTGGCGCCATCTGGTGGTCGGGTCACTGGTTAATCAAACCCTCGTTCATTATGTGGAAAAAGAGCACATGACTGGGGGGGGGGGGGGGGGGGCGGGGGTTAGGAAGGAAATTGTGGTGAAAAGGAAGTCTAGGGTGTGCCCTGCTGCAGGCACACGCAGTTACTCTGGGCTCAGCAACACTGCTCTTGTTTTTAATTTTTTTTTTGTTTGATAAAGTTTGTCCATGAGTTCACAAAGTCTGACTCCTTTATCCGACTTTAATATTTCAGTTATTTATTTTTAATTTGCAAACATTTCTAAACACCTATTTTTGCTTTTTTATTATGGGGTATTGTGTGTAGATTGATGATAAAAAAATATTTTAAAATCCATTTTAGAATAAGGCTGTAACGTCACAAAATGTGGAAAAAGTGAAGTTGTAGCGGACGCGGAGTTGTCCGTTAAAGAACGAGGCAGACGCGAAGTTTGTCAGAAATACTGGTTCTTTATTACTACCCTAATTCTCCTCACTCACCAACACCGTGCGTGCACGATTAACCCTTAAATACTCCCATGGGGCACCCACGACCAAACCGTGACCCTTACCTCTTGTCACCGGGATCACCCTGTGCGGCCACATTAACCCCCTCAGAACCGGAGGCACAAAATGGACGGGCAACCAAATGAGGCTGCCGGACCTCGTACGTACATCCCCACGCAACGGTTTATTTTCTGGTAAGGACGGACTAGGTGGGACCCGAGATGGCGGACGTCCTCGAAGGCGAGGCTGGGCTAGCTCAGGTCCAAATGGGCCGGCTTCAAACAAGCCACCGACACGGTCTCCCCCCCCACCCCCACCCATGTCAACTCAAAAGCTGTGGGCCTGTGCTGTAGCACCTGAAAAGGACCTTCATAAGGGCGCTGTAAAGGCGACCTGTGGACGTCCCAGCGGAGGAAGCCATACTGACAGTCCGCAAAAGCCGGCGGCATGTGAGATGGAGCGACACCATGTCGAGACCTTGGGACAGGAGACAGGGCGCTGACCCTCTCCCGCAGTCGGACCAACGTGGTTGACGGCGACTCCTGGGAGCCGCCAGCGGTTGGAATAAACTCCCCGGGCACGGTCAGTGGAAGGCCGTAAACCAACTCGCATGATGAAGACTGCAAGTCCTCCTTTGGGGCAGAGCGAACCCCCAGCAGGACCCACGGCAACTCGTCCATCCAACCAGGACCGGTGAGGCGAGCCTTCAACCCATTCGACTGGGGCTGATAGGCCGTCGAGTGGTGGAGCTGAGCCCCCAACAGGCAAGCCATTGCTGACCACAGCTCCGACGAGAATTGGGGACCTCGGTCGGATGAGATGTCCAGCGGTACCCCAAAACGGGCAACCAATAGGCCACCAGGGCCTGCGCGCATGACATGGTTGAGGTGGCGACAAGCGGGATGGCCTCCGGCCACTGGGTGAAACAGTCCACCACGGTAAGCAAGTGTGAAATTGCACGGGACGGAGGCAGCGGCCGCACGATATCCATGTGGACGTGGTCGAAATGTCAGCGAAGCACCACAACGTCTTGAACTGGCGCCCAGCCGTGCCGCTGAACCTTCGATGTTTGACAGATGACCAACCTGCTTCCGCAATAAGTGCCATACAGCAACCAACGCCACCGTCGCCTGGATGGATGGGTGGGCCAAACCATGAATAGCGTCGAAAACCTGACAACGCCAGTCCGCCGGAACAATAAGCCGGGGCTGCCCCGTGGAGACAGCACACAGCATGTTGATCATGGGGAACAAGGATATGGCGGACCAATTGAATAACTACTTTGGTTCCGTCTTCACTAAGGAAGACATAAATAATCTGCCGGAAATAGCAGGGGACCGCAGGTCAAAGGAGTACTTGAGTGAAATCCAGGTTAGTCGGGAAGTGGTGTTGGGTAAATTGAATGGATTAAAGGCCGATAAATCCCCAGGGCCAGATAGGCAGCATCCCAGAGTACTTAAGGAAGTAGCTCCGGAAATAGTGGATGCATTAGTGATAATCTTTCAAAACTCTTTAGATTCTGGAGTAGTTCCTGAGGATTGGCGGGTAGCAAACGTAACCCCTCTTTTTAAGAAGGGGGGGAGAGAGAAAACGGGGAATTACAGACCAGTTAGTCTAACATCGGTAGTGGGGAAACTGCTAGAGTCAGTTATTAAAGATGGGATAGCAGCACATTTGGAAAGTGGTGAAATCATTGGACAAAGCCAGCATGGATTTACGAAAGGTAAATCATGTCTGACGAATCTTGTGGAATTTTTCGAGGATGTAACTAGTAGCGTGGATGGGGGAGAACCAGTGGATGTGGTGTATCTGGACTTCCAGAAGGCTTTCGACAAGGTCCCACATAAGCGATTAGTATATAAACTTAAAGCATATGGCATTGGGGGTTCAGTATTGATGTGGATAGAGAACTGGCTGGCAAACAGGAAGCAAAGAGTAGGAGTTAACGGGTCGTTTTCACAATGGCAGGCAGTGACTAGTGGGGTACCGCAAGGCTCAGTGCTGGGACCCCAGCTATTTACAATATACATAAATGATCTGGATGAGGGAATTGAAGGCAATATCTCCAAGTTTGCGGATGACACTAAGCTGGGGGGCAGTGTTGGCTGTGAGGAGGATGCTAGGAGAATGCAAGGTGACTTGGATAGGCTGGGTGAGTGGACAAATGTTTGGCAGATGCAGTATAATGTGGATAAATGTGAGGTTATCCACTTTGGTGGCAAAAATAGGAAAACCGACTACTATCTAAATGGTGGCCGATTAGGAAAAGGGGAGATGCAGCGCGACCTGGGTGTCATGGTACACCAGTCATTGAAAGTAGGCATGCAGGTACAACAGGCAGTGAAGAAAGCCAATGGTATGTTAGCTTTCATAGCAAAAGGATTTGAGTATAGGAGCAGGGAGGTTCTACTTCAGTTGTATAGGGTCTTGGTGAGGCCACACCTGGAGTATTGCGTACAGTTCTGGTCTCCAAATCTGAGGAAGGACATTATTGCCATAGAGGGAGTGCAGCGAAGGTTCACCAGACTGATTCCTGGGATGTCAGGACTGTCTTATGAACAAAGACTGCATAGACTCGGTTTATACTCTCTAGAATTTAGGAGATTGAGAGGGGATCTTATAGAAACTTACAAGATTCTTAAGGGGTTGGACAGGCTAGATGCAGGAAGATTGTTCCCGATGTTGGGGACGTCCAGGACAAGGGGTCACAGCTTAAGGATAAGGGGGAAATCCTTTAGGACCGAGATGAGAAGGAATTTTTTCACACAGAGAGTGGTGGGTCTCTGGAATTCTCTGCCACAGAGGGTAGTTGAGGCCAGTTCATTGGATATATTTAAGAGGGAGTTAGATGTGGCCCTTGTGGCTAAGGGGATCAGAGGGTATGGAGAGAAGGCAGGTACGGGATACTGAGTTGGATGATCAGCCATGATCATATTGAATGGCGGTGCAGGCTCGAAGGGCCGAATGGCCTATTCCTGCACCTAATTTCTATGTTTCTATGTTTCTATGTCCCCAAGCACCAGCCCTGCGATGGCAGTTCAGTACGCCCTCATCTCCTCGTCCGCTAGCTGTGCCGCTGGCAATGCGGAGGCTCGCCTCACCGGTCCCGGTTGGATGGACGAGTTGCCGTGGGTCCTGCTGGGGGTTCGCACTGCCCCAAAGGAGGACTTGCAGGCTTCATCAGCCAGGCAGGACAAGTCGTCCGCGACCGGGTTATTTTTCCCGGCGATGTGGCTGATGTCCGTCTTGAACACGGAAATAACGGTGAGGCGGCACTGCTACCGAGCGGACCAAAGGTCGGCCACCTAGGCAAAGGCAAAAGTGAGGGGCTTTTGGTCAGTAAACGCCACAAAGTTCTGACCCTCCAGGAAATAAGGGAAAGGCCTCACGGCCAGGTTTAAAGCGAGCAGTTCCCGGTCGAACGTGCTGTATTTATGCTCCGCCGGGTTGAGTTGGCAGCTTAAAAAGGCAAGAGGCTGCCGGTGACAATCTACAAACTGCTCCAATACACCACCAACCGCAGAGTCCGAGGCATCCACAGTTAGTGCTGTAGGGGCGTCAACCCGTAGATGTACCAGCATCGCCGCCCGAGCCAATGCCCCTTTTGCCCCCTCGAAGGCCGCCACGTCGACGTCTGTCCACTGCACATGCCGCCGCTTTCCCGACAACAGTTGAAATAGACGCCACAGTATTCTCACCGCTGCCGGCACAAATCGGTGGTAGATCTGTATCATTCCGACGGATTCCTGCAAGCGCCAAACTGTGGAAGGCCATGGAAACCAGCGAATGGCATCCACCCTGTCTAGTAGAGGCACCGCAAAGCGCTGCGTCACACGATGGCCCAAGAAGTTAATGGTCCGAAGGCCGAACTGGCACTTATCCTGGTTTAATATCAATCCGAATTCGCTCATGCACTGGCACGACAACCGGAGATGGGCACAATGTTCCTGTCGCAAATGACTCACCACCAGGATGTCACCGAGATAAATGAAGACAAAATGAAGCCCCCATCCCCCAGTGTCCATCAGGCGTTGGAATGCCTGTGCGGCGTTCTTAAGGCCAAAGGGCATACGCACAAATTCAAAGAGGGTGAAGATAGTCGTTATGGGCACATGCTCCAGTCGCACGGGGATCTGATTGTACCCCCTGACCAGGTTGATTTTGGGGAAGAATTTAGCTCCAGCTAGATGGGCAGAGAAGTCCTGAATGAGTGGGACGGGGTACCAGTCTGCAATCGTAGCGTCATTCAGGCGGCGATAGTCGCCACAAGGCCTCCAGCCGTCAGAGACCTTGGGCACTATGTGCAAAGGGAAGGCCCATGGGCTGTTTGATCGCCAGACAATTCTCATTGCTTCCATCTTTTGGAACTCAGTCTTCGCAAGCCGGAGTTTGTCGGGGGCCAGTCTGCGGGCGTGAAGCGTTGGTCCCGAAGTTAGAACGTGACGTTGGACCCCATGCTTCGGTTGACCAAGTCGAACTAAGGGGCCAGGATAGCCGGGTACTCTGCCAAAATTTGCGCGTAGATATTGTTCACCGCCACCACTGGGTTGCGAAGCAGACGCAGCAGGGCTCAAGGAGATTGCCTCGAGCGTAGAGAAGGCACTGTCCCCTCACGTCCACCAGCAGAGATTACGTCCGGAGAAAATTTGCACCCAACAATGGCTGGGTCACGCCTGCCACTATACATGGCCAAGAAAAATGGCAGCCGCCAAATATGACATATGATGCGGACCCCATAAGGACATACCGCTTACCAGCACGCGTTTCCATCCGGCGGCTGGCCCCACAGTTTCCCGGAAACGCACAGGGTGGGCGGCATTGGCAAGCCATCAAGCCCCAACGCTGGTGGTAAAAGCACCATTCTCCATTAAGGACTTCCCCTTTAAGGACAGGCTCCAGATGCTCTGGGAAGCCCCTGGTGGGTGTGACTCTAGGCCTCTGCACCTTCCTAGGGACTGTGGACACCCGAGCCAGCAGGCTCACTTCCTGCCGTCTGGACAGCCACAGGTTGTCAACATGCTCCGCTAGACCCAGGGATTTTCAAAACTTACCTCTGCAAGGAGCGGGCGGATGTCGTCCGGAAGCTGTTGCAGGTAGGCATATTCAAAAAGCATGCAGTGGTGGTGGCCATCCATGAGTGAGAGTATCTCGCTCATTAGGGCCGATGGTTTACGGTCCCCGAGCCCGCCCATGTTGTAAATGCGGGCCGCTCGCTCCATCCGACTGAGGCTGAAGGTATGGAGCAGCAACGCCTTCAGGCCGCCATATTTATCGGCCACTGGTGGATCCTGTAGGAAGGCGATAATTCGCCCGGCCATTTCTTGGTCAACGCGCCGACCACTTAATGGTAGCGGGTCTCCTCATTTGTTACCCTGCGAATGAAGAATTGTGATTCGGCCTGCTGGAACCATAGCTGCGTCAGGGCGATGGCGCCGAGTTGGGCCTGGTCGTCGGCAGCGGCGAAGGGTTGGGTTCTGGTGCGGTGCATTTTTCTTCCAGAATATTAATTCTGGATGTCAGGGTCACCAAATGTAGTGGATGTGGAGTTGTCCGTTAAAGAACGAGGCAGACACGAAGCTTGTCCGAAATGCTGGTTCTGTATTACTACACTACTTCTCCTCACTCGGCAACACCGTGCGTGCGCGATTAACCCTTAAATACCCCCCAGGGGCACCCGTGACCAAACGGTGACCCCTACCTCTCGTCACCGGGACACGTGACCCACCCCCCCCCCCAACCAAGAGCCGAAGGTTATGTACAGTGCGTGGCCCATTACCCAGTGCCGCCACAAAGTGGTCTGAATATTTTCTGAATGCACTGTATACACTGTGGATGGAAAGCTGTCCTTAGTTATAATTGCTGGCGTCATTGATTTAAAAGGGTAATAAATACTTTCTATAATGCAAATTAAATCAGGATCTGTTGGAAAGTGTCCGTTTTTGGTCATTGTCATCTTTTGGGAGGTTGATCTATTTCTGCACATTTTCTTGTGAAATCTCAAGTTAAGTTGACGCCTTCAGGAAAAATGCAAAGTGGAATGAGCATTTGTACTTTAGTCCACTGGCATTAAACATTTGTAGCTGTGTCAAATCATTAAACAACAAGAACTGGCATCAGGATTGCACAAAATAGCCTAAGCCCTTGGGAGACAGCATTTTGCTTTAGAAAATTAACATTAAAAAATAATACTGGGAATACATAATTCTCCACTATATCTGCTAGCTTAGCCAAGTTAAATCACAAGTCATGAGCCCAGAGTGTCCATAAATTTACTCTCCCAATGAGAGCAAATCATTCTTTTCAGAAAAATCCATATCAATTCATCTTGACGTTAACAAGTCTTTCTATTTATACCCGATTAATTGGTTACATGCATTGCTCTGGATTGAACTTGTCACGATTTCAACAATTACAGTAATTTACAATTGAGATGGGTACGCACAGTGTCTCCATATTGGTAACTTGAAAATGGGGATACTTGATTTAATTCAAAAATATTTCTTTGCTCATTACTGTGGCCTGCAACACTCAATATGTGTTAGTACAAGTCAAAAAATAAATACCATTCTTCACGTGCAATCATGGCAAAATTTAATTTAGTCACTGTCTTAAGTTACAAAGATGCATCCCTTATCTCCTTGATCATACATTATCATTTTTAGCAGCATGATTTGGTGCACTAAACATGTAAGATTGATCAGGATTTGTTATATCCTGGACTGACGTGCAAAGTATTAATGGTTTGGGAACCGCCCAATTCTTTAGACCGCGACAAATTGCAGAGGGTTATTAAAAAAATGTTAAATAAATATTTTTATTTATTACAAGCAAATGTACAAGAGTAGAACAGCATATAAAATTATACAGTTATTGTACAGCTTCAATTTTGACTTTTTAGCTTTGAATTAGAAGAAAAGAAAAGAGAAAGAGCAAGAAAGAGAAAAAGTGAGATGTGCAAAGATAGGACCCCTAGACTGCCAAAGTAGTGTAACCAAAGGGTACACAAAAAGCTGGAGAAACTCAGCGGGTGCAGCAGCATCTAAGGAGCAAAGGAGATAGGCGATGTTTTGGGTCGAGACCCTTCTTCAGACCCTTCTTAGTGTAGCCAAAGAGTGGGTAAAAGAAAGAAAGAAGAGGAATATAAAACAAAGGACAAAAAGAAAAAGAGAGAAAAGTGGTGGTATACCTGCCTCTGGTCCGTCCCCACCCACCTCACCCAACCCATAGCTAGAATAAAATCCAAAAGTTGTGTTGCGCCATACTATCCTTGTAAGAAATCGGTAAAGGGCGTCCATCTCTTGGAAAAATGATCTGTTTTTTCTGCCAAGACAAGTCTAATATTTTCATGATGTAGTGTCTTGGACATGTTTATAATTCACATCTCATTGGTAGGGATTGATGCATGTTTCCAAAATTTAAGTATTTGTTTTTTTGCCGTTATCAGGCCATAATTAAGGAAACGTCTTTGAAACAGTGATAGTCCAGAACAAATTGCAGAGAGTTGTGGATGTCGCCCACACCATCACACAAACTATCTCCACTTCCATTGACTCCATCTAAACTTCACACTGGCCTCGGCAAGGCCGCCAGCGTAATCAAGGACCAGTATCATCTTGGTCACTCCCACTTCGTCCCTCTCCCATCAAGCAAAAGTTAAAGAAGTTTGAAAACACACACCTCCAGATTCAGGGACAATTTCATCCCAGCTGTTATCAGACAACTGAACAGTTCTCTCATAAAACTGGAATGCAGTCCGAACCTCCCATCTACCTCATTGGTGAACTTTGAATTATTGTTATTCGGACCGTGTCAGCCTACAATGTTACATCTTGAACTAAATGTTGTACAATTGTCCTTTATCTGTGCACTGTGAATGTCTTCATTGTATTTATGTATTGCCTTTAAACAATAGGTGCAGAAGTACGCCATTTGGCCCTTTGAGTCAGCACTGCTATTCAATGAGATCATGGCTGATCATTTACAATCAGTATCCCGTTCCCGTCTTCTCCCCATATCCCTTGACTCCGCTATCTTTAAAAGCTCTAACTCTATCTTGAAAGCATCTAGAGAACAGACCTCCACCGCCCTCTGAGGCAGAGAATTCCACAGATTCACAACTGTGTGAAAAAGTATTTCCTCATCTCCGTTCTAAATGCCTTACCCCTTATTCTTAAACTGTGGCCCCTGGTTTTGGACTCCCCCAACATCGGGAACATGTTTCCTGCCTCTAGCGTGTCAAAACCCTTAATAATCTTAAATGTTTCAATAAGATTCCCTCTCATCCTTCAGATAGAATTCATCCTAAATTCCAGAGTATACAAGCCCAGCCGCTCCATTCTATCAACATTTGACAGTCCCGCCATCCCGGGAATTAACCTTCGACTGGAGAGCATTCAAACAAAAGCCTTTCACTGTACCCCGTACACGTGACAATAATAAATTAAACTAGTGTGGTTTAGAGTCTGCACAATGTTGCAGGACCTGCTCGTGAAAGTATCATCTAGAAATGTTGCAGGTGGAGGCATTTGATGATTTAAATTATAGTGTGGTGCAAATTAGCAGGATAATGAGATGTATTCTGATAAAACAGCATCAACCTGAAATGTGAGTATTTTCAGCATTTTTTTTTATCTTTTTAAAAAAATCCTGGTGACCCTTCATTTGAATGGAGATTTTATGGTTATATGGAAAAAAATAAGAATGAGATGCTCACATCTTTCAATTATTTTTGATTGCAGTAGTGTTTTTAATTATTTTAAACGTTTCAGCTATTTTGAGAACATGTTTGTGCACATGGCTTCCATTAAATTTACCTTTAAATTTATGCACATCATAATCTTGGCTGAAACTTGAAAGTATTCCGAAAGAAACTGTTGGAGGAGCTATTGTTTGGATGAGATGCTGAAATAAAGTATGTTCTCAAAGGAGAAGCAAAAGATCCCTTGGCTCTCTCAGAAAGCTGGTACGTTGTCCCTGATGTTCTGCATCAACATATATTTCCACACGAAATCACAAACTTAAAAGTCCATGGTCAATTATCTCACTACTGTTTGTAGGAGCACACTGTGCAATATTTAGTGCTTTCTTTCCATATACAGGCTGTCCCCAGGTCATCGGGTCATACAGTGGGGAAACAGGCCCTTTGGCCCAACTAGGCCACACCAACCAATATGTCCCCTCTACACTAGCCCCCTTGCCTGCATTTAACCCATATGCCTCACAGCCTGTTCTATCCATGTACCCATTTAATTGCTTCTTAAATGTTGCGATAGACCCTGCCTCAACTACCTCCTCTGGCAACTCGTTTCATACACCCACCACTCTGAGTGAAAAGTTACCCGTAAGATTCCTATAAAATCTTTCCCCATTTCACTTTAAACCTATGCCCTCTGGTTCTCAATTCCCCACTCTGGGCAAGAGACTCTGTGCATCCACCCGATCTGTTCCTCTCATGATTGTATACACCTCTATAAGATCCGAATAAGGTAACAAATTGGTTCCTTTTTTTTTAAAACAGACATCGAGAAGTCAATATTGTTAATAAATTGGAAAATGTACGAAAAAAACTACTCAATATGGTAGCCATATCTCTACAGTCATGTAACAAATGGCATCAAAAGCACACGTCTGATAAAAACAATGACTAAACGTGCAAAGAAACGGAAAACTAGTTCTGCCGTTTCTGAATAAACACATTGTTCATGAATGTTCATATGTTATTTTTTTAATTTAACAATACTATGGGAGCTCACATGTGTGTCAGAATGTCCATAATTCAGGTGTTTGTAAATCAGAGACAGCCTGTATTGCAACTGTGACTACACTACAAAAGATGCTTTGGGTTGCATTAGCCTTCTTTGGACTGATGGGAGTAGAGGAGAGATGGATGGTAAAAAGGGAGGAAAAATGTGTGACAAGATCCAGGAGAGGAGGAGTTGGAGGGGGAGCAGCAGTATGCAAATGTAGGTGATAAGCAGATGTGCAGTTTGAGCAGGTGAAGGAGGGGGAGAGAACTGGAGATACAGTTGGGAGAGTGGAATGCTGTTTGCAGGTGAAGCTGGACAGATGAGAAAGGGTTGCCGATGGGTTTACCTAAAAGTGGAGAATTCAACGTTCATGCCATAAGGTTTTGTAGGCTATCCAAACAGAATATTGGGCATGGTACTTTCGGTCTGCATGTGGTCTCACTCTGGTCGTGAAGAAGCCCAAAGACAGACAAGTCGGTTTGGGAAGGAGAGCTGAAATGGCTATCCATCAGGAGCACCTGTTGCCTCTGGCGGACAGGACTTCAGTGTTCTGTGAGGCAGTCCCCTAGCCTACATTGGTCACCATAGGGTAGAAGAGGGCACACCAATGCATAGAACCATAGTATGGAATCTTGCCCTTCGGCCCAACTTGTCCCACCCGCCTCCATGTGGCCCATATCCCTCTATACCGTTCCTTTCTACTTACCTTTCCAAACTCATTTTAAGAAGGGTTTCGATCTATGGTTGCTTATTTCCTTCGCTCCATAGATGCTGCCTCACCCACTGAGTTTCTCCAGCATTTGTGTCTACCTTCGATTTTCCAGCATCTGCAGTTCCTTCTTAAACATAATTATTTAAAATGATGTTATATTACCTCCTTGAACTACCTCTGACAGATTGTTCCAGTTGTTCCAAATTCCTCGTATATTGCAAAACATACTTGGCTAATAAAGTATTATTGTGTAAAAAAAGTGGCCCTCTGGTTCCTATTACACCTTTCCCTTAAACCCCTGTCATCTGGTTCTTGATTCTCCTACTCTAGGCAACAGACTCTGTTCATCCTATATATTCCCTTCATGATTTTATACAGCAATATAAGACCGCCCCCTCATCTTCCTACGCTCCAAGGAATAAAATCCTAACCTGCCCAACCTCTCCTTATAGCCCAGCCCCAACATCCTTGTAAATCTTCACTGCAGTTTTTCCAACTTCATGACATCTTTCCGATAGTAGGGCGACCAAAACTGAACATAATACTCCAAATGTGGCTTCACCTATGTCTTAAACAACTACAGCATAACCACCCAAATTCTATATTCTGACTGATGAAGTCCAATGTGCCAAAAGCCTTCCTGACCACCTATCGTCATATCTACCTGTGACACCATTTCCAAGGCACTAAGTAGATCCTAGATTCCAAATCCCTCTACTCTACAACATTCCATGCCATTCATTGTGAAGGCCATCTCTGCTAGTGTCTACTTTAGTGTCATCTGCAAACTTACTAATCATGCCATACATTCTGATATACCCTACAAGCAGCAATAGGCCCAGCACTGATCCCTGAGACACACCACTAGTCACAGGCCTTCAGTCTGATAATGCAATAAAGATTGTGCATGCAAACCTCTCTTCCACAAGGAAAGGCTATTTGGGGCCCTGAATGGAGGTTTAGCGGCAAGTGTTGCAACTCCCGCGGTTGCAAGGAAAGTGCCCCTGGAGTTATTAGCAAACCAAGCATTGAAGCTTGTGGAAACACTGGAAAATGCTGAGTTGGATGTGGTGATGGGTGAAAGGCGAGAACCATGACAACTCAATCCCCCGGAAATGTGAGAGATTGGTTGGGGTTCCATCTGCAACTGATGTTGTTTCACAGAGAACCATACAAAAATTATTTCCCGTATTCATCCGGTCAAATCCGAATAAACCAATTTGATATGCACATCATTTCAGTGCTGACCAGAACAGTGAAGATTTTTATTGTGATTAATTGCATAACTTAATTATTTTTTAAACAAAATAACAATTTTAATTTTTGGGCCCCATTCTGGAAAAAAACAATTTATTCAATTCCATTTCACAATTTACCATAGGGGTATTTGAAATTAAACTATTTGGTAAGTCCTTGAATCATCAAGGCATAGTAGATTATGGACCAAGTGCAAGTAAATAGGCACTTAATAGTCAGCATGAACATGATGGGCTGAAGGGCCTGTTTTTTTGTGCTGTATGATGAGGACCTCTGCTTAATTCACAACTAGTCAGCCGCTACGTAATGAAAGATACTAAAACATCTCTTATAAATTAAAAGCCTTGAAATTAGCTGTTCTTGCCCGACAATTTCAACTAATTGGAATTAAACGCATTACCTTTCCAGAAAACAGTGGTCTGGTCAAAGGAGAATCTCATCACATATTAAAATTTTTGGATTATTGTTGTCAAGCAGTTTCAGAATTAAATTCAAGACAACATTTCATTATTCCACAAACACATGAAACAATTGGTAGGTAAATGTAGGATCACAAAAGGAATAAAAGAGGGTAAACAAAATACATAAAGAAATATTTATAAAGCTCTCAGACTATTAAAGGTTAATTCTGTTTTTCTTTCCATGGACACTACCTGACTTGCTGAGTATTTCCAGCACTCAAAAGAAGAGTCGCAGGAAGGGTTAAGAAAATATGTGAAGCCAAAGTCACTCTGGGCCCTCATGGCTGTCTTTCCATTCAACGTGACTGACTTTCTCTCTGCTGCCTTCTATCTTCTATGCCAGAAATTAAGAATTTGTTGAATGCTATGGAGAGGGGGAAGGGAATAAATGCAAAGCAAGGAACGGAACTAACATAATTCCTGCAGCTATAGTCCAGAATGGAAGTCTGCTGAGTTTGGGGCAGAATCCTGTGTGGAATATCTCCATGGACATAAGAATCAGGGAAAGGAAAGGAAACCTTTACACACCGCACCGATTAGAAACTCCAATCAATAAATTCATAGATCATTGTTTGACTATTGAGAGAGTGGTGGGAAAGAAAAGTTGGGAAGCAAGCAGTGACAACTTCCCCAACTATTTGAAGAACCACTCCAATTTCCTCCCAAAGAAATTGGCCTGCAAACCTAAACATTTCCAGTTCAGCCTTTAGAGTAAATGTGTAGATATTCAGTTCAGTTTATTGTCACGTGTACCGAGGTACAGTGCAAAACTTTTGTTGCGTGCTAACCAGTCAGCAGAAAAACAATACATGATTACAATCGATCTATTCATGGCGTAGATACATAGGGAATGAGGTAAAGCCAGCAAAGTCCGATCATTGATAGTCCGAGGGTCATCAAAGAGGTAGATAGTAGATCGGTGTTCAATCACTTTTCTGCCAAAATCAGCACACCCATTGCTCAAGGGTATTACCCGTCAAACATCGAGTACTTTCTAAGAAGGTCTGCTAGCACAAGGATGATTCAACTCAAAATCTATTTCTGAAACTCTGAGGATCTCCCCTCAAAAGAGAACACTAATAATTCTACATCAACTCAGTTTTTTTCTGCCAATTTTCTCTGCGCCTCATTTCCTCAAAATAACAATGTCTTGTTAATATATGAATGTAGACTGTAAATATTTATCCTGAATGTATGTCAATGCAGAGTATATTGGCTGATACGCAAGCACTGCTGTTTAAAAAAATTATTTATTTGCATAATACTATGCAATTTAATAAGTTAAAGCTGGATTTTTTAAAGATATAAATGTGCCTAATTTTTAACGATTAATGTAAGTAGCCAATAAAAGTATGCCTCTGGTATTCATTGAACGTATACCACCATGTAAATCCCTCTAATCTTAATCGTCATTGTATTGGGAATTATTCAGTCTTTCTTTTGTGGTTAAATGTTTGTGGATAATTGTCAAATAAGGTTGCAGTTTTAACAATGAATAATATTTAACAATTCACCATTTGAACCCAATAGTTTAAATTTATACTGTTGTGCACATCATAAATTTCATAAACAAATATTCCAGTTATTTGAGAAGTACTGAAACTGCTATGTTGCAATTCATTTAGCGTGTTGCAACATCTTGAATTAAATGTGTGAAATTAATCACAGCGGTGTTTCCCAAACTAGGATTAAATCATACCTTTTCACTGGTGTGGTTTACTTCAGACTAAAAACACTTACATAATGGCAGAGACTTGCAATTATAATGCCATTTAGTAATATGAGACTCATCATCATCACTATTATCTGGTTGAAGCTATAAGAGAGCTCACATGAATATAATGGATAAGGTTACTGCATTTTATTTCATAACCTGTTTGAATGTCCCTTGAATATATATAAAAAAGGAAGAAATGTCAAGTTTCTGAAACATTGTTAATCAATTCTAGTATTATGGAATCTGTTGGTCAAGCTAAATTGCTAAATAGATATAATGCACATCCAAGTATCCATGCTGATTTTCCACTTTCCCTTCTTGCTCAGTCTTCCCTAAAATCACTCAGTTTAGATAGTTTTCCTTCACATGGAAAATACCTGTGTGCTATAAGTTTATATTGATTGAGTTATCTCATATCCAGTTACTCTCGGTTTATTAAATGTGATATGTTTGAAGATTGCATCAACTATTGTAGTAAATGTTTGGAGCAGTAGGAAGCGATTGGTTAGTATTTATGTAAAATAATTGCACTCCTTCTAATGTATGCTTCTTCCACATTACCATTTGCTATTTATATTCTGCAGTAGTTACAGTGCCCATAATATTTGGGACAAAGACCTATCATTTATTTATTTGCCTCTGTACTCCCCAATTTGAGATTTGTAATAGAAAAAAAATCACATGTGGTTAAAGTGCACATTGTTGGATTTTAATAAATGCCATTTTTATACATTTTGGTTACATCATGTAGAAATTACAGCTGTTTTAAATACATAGTTTCCCCATTTCAGGGCACCAAAATGTTTGGGACACATGGCTTCACAGGTGTTTGTAATTACTCAGGTGTGATTAAACGCCTCCTTGATGCAGGTATAAGAGAACTTTCAGCACCTAGTCTTCCAGCACCATTGAAAACTTTTATTGCTGTTTATCATCATGAGGACCAAAGTAGTGCCAATGAAAGTCAAAAAAGCCATTATGGGACTGAGAAACAAGAAAAAAACTATTTAGGCTTACCAAAATCAACTGTTTGGAACATTATTAAGAACAAAGAGCGCTGGTGAGCTTACAATCGCAAAGGGACTGGCAAGCCAAGGAAGACCTCCACAGGTGATGACAGACAAATTCTCTCTATAATATATAAAAATCCCCAAACACCTGTCCGACAGATCAGAAATACTCTTCAGGAGTCAGGTGTGGATTTGTCAATGACCACCGTCCGCAGAAGACTTCATGAACAGAAATACAGAGGCTACACTGCAAGATGCAAACCACTGGTTAGCTGCAAAAATAGGATGGCCAGGTTACAGTTTGCCAAGAAGTACTTAAAAGAGCAACCACAGTTCCGGAAAAAGGTATTGTGGACAGATGAGATGAAGATTAACTTATATCAGAGTGATGGCAAGAGCAAAGTATGGAGGAGCGAAGGAACTGCCCAAGATGTAAAGCATACCACCTCATCTGTGAAACACGGTGGTGGGGGTGTTATGGCCTGGGCATGTATGGTTGCTGAAGGTACTGGCTCACTTATCTTCATTTATGATACAACTGCTGATAGTAGGTAGTAGCATAATGAATCATGTAATGTATAGACACATCCTATCTGCTCAAGTTCAAACAAATGTCTCAAAACTCATTGGCTGACAGTTCATTCCACAGCAAGACAATGATCCCAAACATACTGCTAAAGCAACAAAGGAATTTTTCAAAGCTAGAAAATGGTCAATTCCACAATCTGAACCCAATTGCCTTTTATATGCTGAAGCGAAAACTGAATGGGACTAGCCCCCAAAATAAGCAGAAGCTAAAGATGGCCAATAGGCCTGGCAAAGCATCACCAGAGAATGCATTCAGCAACTGGTGATGTCCATGAATCACAGACTTCAAGCAGCCATTACCTGCAAAGGATATGCAACAAAATACTAAACATGACTACTTTCATTTACATGACATTGCTGTATCCCAAACACTATGGTGCCCAGAAATGGGGGGACTAAGTATAAACATTGCTGTAATTTCTACATGGTGAAACTAAAATGTATAAAAATGGCCTTTATTAAAGTCTGTCAAAGTGCACTTAAACCCGTACGATGTTTTCAATTACAAATCTCAAATTGTGGAGTACAGAGACAAATCAATTAATGATGGGGCTTTGTCCCAAATATTATGGAGGGCACTGAAGTTTTATCAAAGGACTGGTAAAAATGTAGGATTATAAATCTAAAGTTGATTCCACCACAGTAAATGCAGCCATCCATTTAGGTAATCACACATGGTTATCATTAATTTGATTCTGTACTGAGATCCTTCACTCTCCCTCTCATCCACACCTCAAACAAGCACACCTCTGAGATTTATGTGCCTCCAATTGGATGCCAACGATATATTTTTGCACCCGTTGCAACTCAAAGGTAGACTCGGTAGATTGTGGTTTTTTTTAAAATGAGCTCAACAATCTCGTTAGAGCAATGGCACATTAAATCAATCCCAACTTGCACTGAGGCGAATGGGAACCATCGCCTTTCTGGAAAATAATGTTTTCACCACAAACGTTTCGAGTTTATCTAGCGTCATCGAAACGAACAACTACAGACCAAGTACACGGAATATTTCCAGGGCAGGGCATACATGTTATTTTTAATAAATACTAATCTGAATAAGAATTAATCTGCTCACAGCGCTGATCCACTCGCCCCAATCCCGCACTTGACATACAGCCAAAATCTGGCTCACGCTACTATTATCAACACGTTAATTTACCGGTTGTAAATTATAGAGAGAAATAATATAAAAGATATGCAAAACAATGATAACATTGGACACAAGGTTATCCATGGATCGTTTAGAAACTATATTAACGCCCTTACAATCGGATTCTATTAATAAACACAGAAAGAAAGAAACAAGTGTAATCTGCTGAGCTGTCGTTGTTCATATGTTAAATCCAGATCAACTCTGAAATATCATGGAAAATACAATAAAAGTCCAGTTATCCTTCAAAACATTTGCGTAGGTCGGTAAAATTTAACCACCAATTTGCAGTGTGTCGGAACCTCAGCTAGTTTTTTTTAAAACAAGAAACCACACATTCCAGTCCCCGCGCGGAATGCAACACAAAAGCAAAGATACTAGAGGAGCTATCTTTACACAAAAGTGTGCAGTGCATTTGTTGCCTCGATTTGCTGCTGGGTTCCGAAATTTACTGGTCGTGATCGCGAGTGATCGTCTTTTTTCGCCCGAAAAGTCCGTGCACATGTAGACAGCACAGCAGAGCCGTATTTCCCTTTCTTCCTCCCTCCCTTGCCCATACTCTACCCGCTGGGGTGTTGCTCCGAGTCGCTGCTGCTGCCGCTGAATTCACGAGGCGACCGGGCAAACGTTCGAACCTATTGTTCCTCCGCCGGCACCGCGTTCTTACCCAGATGGCTCAACGTTCCAAAGAACTCCCGGCTAATTCACACCCCGCGTCCTGGCAAGATTCACAAACACTCTGCGCATGCGCGGGGGAGAACTGACCAACACCAGCACGCGCGCGCGCGCAGCCGGTGCTACCACACGACCCGGGGCGGGGGGAGGAAGAAGCAAATAACTCAAAACAATCGCAAATGAATTTTTTAATCTTCCAGGAAGGTTTGGCATCAGGCGATAACATTTAAATTGATGACGTATGCCAAAATGATGTAAGCTGATGAAAGTGCGTTTTAGTGGGGGGGGGGTTTTGGGGGAGGGAGTTTTGCACCCCTCTGTTTTCCCAATGTCAGGAAGCCCTGGGTTGTTACATTTGCAGTATCGAGTCAAGGCGGCGACGGCGGGTGTTGCACCCTCTTCACTGCCGGGCCGGTGGTGGCGGCGGCGGCGGGCTTGTTGCTGAAGCCGTTGCACGTCGTCTGTGCTCTTCTTTGCAGAAATAAATTGGTCGTTAGAGTGAACTATGGCTCCTCCCAAGAAAGGGGATCTGACCGAGGAGGAGACTGAATTGCTGCAAGTAATTTCTGAAGGTAATGTCGTAGCCCGGCAGCGGCCCTCCCATTTAAAAAATAATAATTCGAGACTTGTTATTGAGGAAAACTAATTGTCGTGAATTTATATGTAAATATTGCAATAATTAGGATTGTCATTAAAATGGGGGATGTCAATTTTTTATTTTAAAGTTAGTATAGAGGCCCGACAAGATGGATCATAGTTCTTCGCATGCTTAAATTTAATCTTAGCTTGTGTACATTAATATTTTAATGTTTTTTAGTTTTCATTTCAATTTCAACCCCGACACAAATTGTCATTATTTTAATGGTGGTAACAACGTTCTCGCACTTTCTATTAAGGGACGTGTAGCACGTGTAACCGACGATGCGATCACTGTTGATGGTTTGTGCACAGGTTTGTAGCTATTGCACGTTTACAGGATTGAATCCTGGTGGATAGAAGGAATTGCAGATGCTGGTTTAAAAAATAGATACAAAATGCGGGAGTAACTCAGCAGATCAGGCAGCAACTCTGCAGGACAGGGAGGGATATGCGACTTTTCGTGTCAGGACCCTTCTTCACTCCTGAACAGTCCTACCCATGTTCTCCAGAGATGCTGCTGGACCCGCTGAGTTACTCCAGCACTTTGTCTATTTTATTGATTCCTGGTATGGTGGCCCTTTAGAGTGAAATTAAGACGATAGGTCTTTACTCTACAGACTTTAAAACATTTCTTTAAATGTCGACATGGTGATGTTGTTTACCTTGGCTAGTGATTAGAACCAGGGCTCACAATCTCCAAATCAATGGTCGGCCATGTATGACTGAGATGGAAAGGAAATTCTTGAGGATTCTTCAGAGGGCAGTGGAGGTTCTTACTAAATTTGGAATGTAACTCAATAGATTTGGGAGTATTAAGTGAATCAAGGGAAATTAGATTAATGCAGCAATATGACCCTGAGGTGAAAATTTAGCCTGAAAGTTCAACAGAAGTGAGGGGCTGAATTTCCTGTTCCTTCAACCTCTGTTACTATGATTATGTTTAGTTTAATGGGTTGGTACTTTGGGAGTATGTTTGTTTTCTTAATAGGGATGTATTTTTGGGGAGTAGTTGTGAGTTCTTTTGGTAAATACAGTGCATTCAGGAAGTATTCAGACCCCTTCACTTTTCCACAGTTTGTTACATCACAGCCTTATTCTAAAATAGATTAAATTATTTTTTTTATCAATCTACAAAAGAAAAAAGTGAAAACAGGTATTTAGACATTTTTGCAAAGTAATTAAAAATAAATAACTGAAATATCACATTTACATAAGTGTTCGGACCCTTTTACTCAGTACTTTGGCAGTCATTGCAGACTCAAGTCTTGGGTAAATGATGCTGCAAGCTTGGCACACCTGTATTTGGGTAATTTCTCCCATTTTTCTCTGCAGATCCTCTCAAGCTCTGTCAGGGTGGATGGGAGCATTGATGCACAACTATATTTAGATCCCTTCAGAGATGTTCGATCGGGTTCAAGTCCGAGCTCTGGCTGGGCCACTCAAGGACATTCACAGACTTGTCACTAAGCCGCTCCTGCATTGTCTTGGCTGTGTGCTTAGGGTCTTTGTCCTGCTGGAAGGTGAACCTCCGCCCCATTATGAGGTCCAGAACGCTCTGGAGCAGGTTTTCATCAAGGATCTCTCTGTACTTGGAGGAACAGCACCCCATAATATCGGCACTTCAACTCCCCCTCCCATTCCATATCCAACCTCTCTGTCCTGGGCCTCCTCCACGGCCAGAGTGAGCAACACCACAAATTGGAGGAACAGCAATTTGTATCCTCTCTCTGTACTTTGTTCAGTTAATCTTTTCCTCGATCCTGACTAGTCTCCCAGTTCCTGCTACTGAAAAACATCCTCACAGTGTGATGCTGCCACCACCATGCTTCACTGTGGGTATGGTATTGGCCAGGTGAAGAGCGATGCCTGTTTCCTCCAGACGTAATGCATGGCATTCAGGCCAAAGAGTTCAATCTTGGTTTCATCAGACCAGATAATCTTGTTTCTCATGGTCTGAGAGTCCTTTAGGTGCCTTTTGGCAAACTCCAAGCAGGCTGTCATGTGCCTTTTACCGAGGATTGGCTTCTGTCTGGCCACTCTACCATAAAGGCCTGATTGGTGGAGTGCTGCATATAAAGTTGTTCTACTGGAAGGTTCTCCCATCTCCACAGAGGAACTCCGGAGCTCTGTCAGAGTGACCATCGGGTTCTTGGTCACCTCCCTGATTAAGGCCCTTTTCCCTATTTGCTCAGTTTGGCTGGGCGGCCAGTTCTATGAAGAGTCTTGGTGGTTCCAAAGTTCTTCCATTTAAGAATGACGGGGGCCACTGTGCTCTTCAGGACCTGCAATGCTGGTATAAAACAAAACAATTTGTTTTATACCATTCCCCAGATCTGTTTCTCGATACAATCCTGTCTTGGTGGTCAACGGGTAATTCTGAGTGTCATAGCAATGGGTCTGAATACTTATGTAAATGTGATATTTCAGTTATTTCTTTTTAATTACTTTGCAAAAATTTCTAAACACCTGTTTTTGCTTCTTCATTCTGGGGTATTGTGAGTAGATTGATTTAAAACAATGAATTTCATCTGTTTTTAAATATGGCTGTAACATAACAAAATGTGGAAAAAGTGAAGGGGTCTGAATACTTTATGAATGCACTGTATTTATGCCACATTCTCCATTGTGTCCAGATGGTACATTGCAGTTGTTATCTGGAAAGTTTCATGTGTTTAGGAACATTTTGGTTATTAACATTTTGTTCATTTTAATACTTTTATGATTTTGACTGTTGATAAATGAGTGTGATCATAATCCCATAGGTAGTTCATTTATCTTCAAGGAATAGGTGTATAGTATGCTATCAAATCAAGTCTCTAAAATGCTTAGTCATTTTAAAATTACGATGACAACACAGGGTTGTTAGCTTATCATCTTTGTGCTAATCGAAAGAGCTACACAGTCTAATCTCACATCAATGGATTTTTGGAATAGTCTCTTCAGTGCTTCGAAGAAATGATTCTGCCTCTACTACTATTTCAGCAACTGATTTTAGACTGTCCACTCTTTGTGTGAGGTGGAAGAAAACTCTCAACTCTACTAATCTGTAAGAAATAGAACCAGGAGTGGTCAATTATATATCTACTGACTGCTCCACTATTCAATAAGATTAAGGTTGGACTTTGCCTTAAATCCTCCCAATGATCTTAAATCTAGGGTCATCTAGCTTATAATTAACAAATCTGGTTCAAAAATGAGTTGTTCCCATCCACAGTAAGCTTGTAATTTTATACGTTAATTGAATCCTCTCTTTTCCAATGAAATTAATATTTCACACTTCCTAGTATTCTACTATTGATCACAAATTAAAACGGCAAACTAAAGTAAAGGTGGTTGTCTTGTGCTGAAATCTAAATTAATATTTGTCTTTGTGAAGAGGCACAATAAGGACTATGACGTTAAGGACAATGTGAAGTATTGGAAATGACAGGCATGAAGAAAATATTTAAAAAAAATCTTTACGATCTTTAAGAGAGACGACCATGCCCCCCCCAAAAGTATCCATGATACTTAAAGGAGCATGTGAGGAAATAATGCAAGTTCTGATCATTATTTGTGTATCCTCCATGGCATTAGCTGTGATCTCGGAGGACCAGCAAGTAGCTAACGTGGTAATGTTTTTAAAAGGGAACAAAAAGGCATATACAGAGTAAATACTGACCTGTCAGTTTAACATAATTGGTGGGCAATTCTTTTTTGGGGTGGGGAATACACTGAATGACAGCAAAGATTGGCAGCTATTTTACGTACTGGACATAGATTTGTTTTTTGGTTGATGTGTCTGTCCAACTTTGAATTTTATGAGGAAGTAACAAGGAGGCTTGATGAGGGTCAAGCATTTGATATTGTCTGCATGGATTTTTAGCAAATTATTTGACAATGTCTCATGTGGCAAGTGGATCAGGAAATTGGACATCCTTAATATTGTGTCAAAAATTGGTGTAAAGGATCGTGGGAACAGTTGGTCAGAATGTTAGTGATTGGAGAATTATATTCGCTCAGGCTTTACAGAGGTCATCCTGGAGTTTGGGGTAATATATGTCAATCATTTGGCCATGCATTGGGGAGTATGAGGTTTGTTTATGTCAAAATTGGCAAGGAAGAAATTGTAACCCACAGAAAGGACTGGTTTGGTGGACATAAACATTGCAAACATAATTCAGTCTGGATATATGTGTATAATGCATTTGAGGAGGGCAAATTAGGCAAGTAAATACATAATTTTAAAAAAAAAATTGTGAAAGTGTATAGTCGGAGGTTAAAGGGTGGATTAGGTGGCAAAGAAGCCTTGAATATGAGAGGAAGTAAGTTGTGTACTTTTTATAGTTGGTGGACAAGTCGATATTCAACCACACCCCGGCCAACCTAAATGAGTGTGTCACTGCGGTCACAGGCTTCACCTCACAGAAGGATAACAGTCCTGGCAAAGTTCCCAGCTAGGTCCTCAGAATCTGCACGGAGCAGCTGGCAGGACATCTTTAACCTCTCCCTACTCCAATCTGAGGTTTCCACTTGCTTTATGAAAATCACTGCCATCCTCTTGCCAAAGAAAACCAAGTTTGTGTGCTTTACGGACCAATATCTGGAGGCTCAAGCAAAGCTTTGGTCATTTCTAAGTAATTGAGGTACCAATCAGCTTGTTCATTGACAGGCTACTTACTGATGAGGTCAGGAATTATTTTAATGCATTTGTGAAATATTGGTATATTTTCACAAGCAACATATTTTGACCATCCGCGGTTGCATTTGACAAGGATGGTGAACTTGAATCAACTTGAATGCAACAGTTCGTGCAGTGAATATCGCGGTTCTGCTGAGTAAGCAGTGCATTATTTTGACCGTCCACAATGAAGGATTTATTATCAAAACAAATCCGAATCTTGCATCCCTAGGCATTGTCGAAATTTATGTTATAAATTATTCTGTTCAAACTGCGGTACCAGCATTAGTAGGGCATAGATAGTGTGCGTAAATTTTGAATGGAAATATTTTATCATAGAAATCTGAAAGAATGTATTTGTGACACCAAACTAAAAAGTGAATTGTGTTTTCAAGCACGTATCTGAAATCCATATCTTTTATCCTTTTCTTCTGTTTTTTGTGTGATTTCGTAGGAAAATTTAGAATTTTTCGTATGAGCACTGGAATTTAATTTCATTTTTTAACATGCAGGAAATGTTCAGGAAGCTGGAAGGTTGTTGGGTAGCAGAAATGTCCGTGTCAACTGTTTGGATCAGGTATGCCTATTGCACACTTTAAATTCAGTCACTAACACTTGTTATAGTTATGTGATCCAAAATTTCTCTCATTTTGGAATTTGGAAGGTTGTCCACTTTTTCCTCGTGTTTCATTTCCCACCATGAAAGTTCCAAAGAGGATCTGTTTAAAGTTTCCTCAATGCTGTTGTACATTGTATTTCAACTTTGTTTTGTAATATTTTAATGCCACACTGTATTTCTGTGAAAATCAAACCCTGGATCTCAGAAGAGCTGCCTGTGAGAAGAGAAACTGAATCACCATTTTAGAAACAAATTAACATTCTTCTCCTTGAATAAAGGGTCTCCAATCTGAAAGGGATTCTCATTTGC
Source organism: Raja brachyura (assembly GCA_963514005.1). The sequence goes on from OY740782.1 coordinate 93,406,049, forward strand.
TTCTCTCAGATTTGCAGCATTTTCTGTTTTTGGTTGCTGTCACATCAATATTTTTGCTCTTTATTGACTTATCAAAGGAAATGCATTTTATTTTCACTCTATATTTGTTCCCAGTGTCTGCGCCATGACCATTCACCCTGATGATATCAATTTCACTGTCCTCTTGAGTTTACTGAAATTTGGTAACATTTCATGGCCATGTAAACTCTCCATACGCTCAGTTGTCTGCCTTGCCCATATGTTGCTTGAGCGGTCCCACTCTGCCCCTGTGCTCTCTGAAAAAATAAGTTTCATCTATAACTATGTAATAACAAGGCACTGCAGATGCTGGTTTATATCAAAGAAAAACACAAAATAACTCGGGCAGCATCTCTGGAGAACATTGAAGGGTAACATTTCGGATCTGGACCTTTCTACTTTGTCTGTAGAAGTGTCCTGGCCTTAAACATCACCTATCCATGTTCTCCAGAGAAGCTGCTTCACCCATTGAGTTACTCCAGCATTTTATGACATCCACTCCTTCCTCCCAATCCCACTTTATTCTGTGTCCTTTCCCAATTCAGTTGCATCAAAATTACTACAGACGTCAATCCGTCTACTCACCACACACTTGCATCAATATTTAATACATTTATTTCTATTAAAACCATATTATATATTAGATTGGTCACTCCTGGTACAACTTCCATCTCAAATTCTTCAAGTCTAATCAATGCAGTTTTTAAGAAATATGGCGTGACATGATATGGTCAATCAATCTGTTATTTGTGTTTATCCTAGAATGCCAAATTCATTCCTGGTTTTATTCCTCAGTTGAATTTCACCCATCACATTTCATATGATTATGGCCCTCATCAATATCACTGAGAAATCCTTCTTCAATTTACCATGGCTCGGTTCCATCTGATTCAGGATAGCAACATGGGAACCTTCGCATGGCAGCTAAGACCTCAGTTTAATATATCACCTGAAAGAATAGTAAAGTGCTCCATTAACAATATACTCCCGTGTCAGCCAAAATTGTACTTGAATTCCAAACCTATAATTTGAATCTATAAATGTTCCGGTTATTGGACTGTTCCTGCAAAGTTAGTTAGTTTTAAATTCATGATGATCTGAGGAAAGTTTATTTGTACTCGTTTACGTGGCACATGTGGCAGGGAGTATTCGTGGCAAATATATTTTGATAGAAATCTGATGAAATATTTGAAACAAGGACCAGAGCAGAACTGTGACATTTGTTCTTGGCAAAGAGTTAATGTCGAGTAATGATTGAAGGGTCTGTACACGTGTTGCAAACTACCTGTTATTTTCAATTCCACTCTCCTGATAAAAGCCACCATGATTTTTTTATTTTCATTCCTATATGAATCGATGCTCCAGCAGAGATGTCTAATATTTAATATAAAAGAAATCTAGCATTGGACAAGCAAAGAAAGCATTGTCAAAATATGTAAACAAATAACACTAGATGCTTTGATTTTGATTTGTGATTCACAATGTTTCTGTATCATTTTGCTCCAACTGGTCATTTTTAAAATAATGGTTAGCTTGATAACTTTTGTTCTGCATTCTATTCCAAATGTTCATCTCTTCTCCAAACGCTTCCCAAATCTGTTGTTTTTTACACATTGAAAATAATTTCATACTAATAATGTTAACATTTGAATAGCCTTTGACAATTAAATTGAATTGTGGTTTGAAAGAAAGGTGCATGGGGTGTAGGTTTGTATGAAATTATGCAGAAAATACAGCAAAGAAATAGGATGGTTGGTCTGATTGTTCTGTGGTGCTCTTTCCATTTCATATTTTATGTATTCTAGTTTCCTTTGAAAACATTTACCTCAATCAGAGGCATCTATTCAGTTCTAACCAAATAAATATATTTCTCCTACCCCTCTTAATTTATTACTAGCTAACATGCATCTGCATACATTGATTATGTTCCTTTTTATGTGAAGTTTATTCCTACTTTTTGTTTTCAAATATTCCATATCCTGCTCAATCCATTCATAATTTAATTAAGCTTGTAATGTAGATCTGCACTCTGTTGGCTTTTGTCTTTGCACATTTATCGATCTTAACAAATTTCTTAGTACCCGCATGCTAAGTGAGAATATGATGACCACAATTGCACTCTTACTGTCGTTATAATCTCCGAGATTCATGTATTTTTCTTTATAGGAGCTATTATTACCCTGCCTAATCTCTCCCGTTTAATGGAACAAGGACATGGCAGACCAATTGAATAACTACTTTGGTTCTGTCTTCACTAAGGAAGACATAAATAATCTGCCGGAAATAGCAGGGGACCGGGGGTCAAATAAGGTGGAGGAACTGAGTGAAATCCAGGTTAACCGGGAAGTGGTGTTGGGTAAATTGAAAGGATTAAAGGCTGATTAATCCCCAGGGCCAGATAGTCTGTATCCCAGAGTATTCGAGGAAGTAGCCACAGAAATAGTGGATGAATTAGTGATAATTTTTCAAAACTCCTTAGATTCTGGAGGGGTTCCTGAGAATTGGAGGGTAGCTAATGTAACCCCACTTTTTAAAAAAGGAGGGAGAGAGAAAACGGGGAATTAAAGACCGGTTGGTCTAACATTGGTAGTGGGGAAACTGCTAGAGTCACTGGTCTTGATTTCACAGTAATATGGTTTGGAGAAACTTTAACATGTGATTAATTTCCATGTTCTCGGCTGCCTTGACCACAATGGTCCAGTTCAGCCTTCTATGTCAACTGGAAGTTCTTAATTTAGATTTTGAATCATAATTTGAAGTTGTTTTTGTTGAGAATTGCAGTTCTATTCCAGTTTGCCAGAGCAACAATGTTGGTACTTTTTTTTAAAGTCCATATTTGTGAACTATAATATTTCTAAATCCAATTGTGTAACGGATAGGGCGTTGTGCATTGTATAAGTACATTAATTATTAGTTTCATCAAAGAAGATTGGTTGTTTTCATTTTCAATCTTTGCTTGTTGATACATGTAATGTGGTATGTATGAATCTTTTTACATCTCACCAATTCACCCACAAGGTTACTTCTCTTGAAAGATCTTGCTGATCCTACCCATCAGCTAATGGGTGTAAACATGCAAGGGGGGATTTTTGATAGGCAGATCGTTGGATAAAGGCCAGAAATGAAAGGACAAATGGGTGAGACAAAAGTGATGACAATTTGTAGCTTGTGAAGCTGGAGGAACAAATGTAGGTAGAAGAGGAGGAGAAAATCAGGGCTAGTTGAGGTGTGGGGGGGGAGGAGAGAAGGGGTGGAGAGGGTTATGTAGTTAGCTAAAATTTGAGAATTCAACCTACATACCCTTAGGCTGTAAGCTGCACAAGCAGAATATGAAGAATTTCCTCATTTGATTAATTTATGTTGGCTATTTAATCACCCTCTGCCATTCGGGTCTGGTGATGTAGAATCACATAAGAATCGCAGGGCTGACCTTAATACGGCAATTGAGAAAGCAAAGATACACTTTCGGTGTAAGATGGAGGATCGGGCAAATGTTTGGCAATGGTGGCAGGACTTGCCTGCCATTCATTCCAATAAGGCAAAACCAAATGATGGTGCCGCATTACTCCCTGGCACGTTCAATGCTTTTAATGCTCGCTTCAAAAATGACAACACCAGTTTCCTTGAGCTCCAACATAACTGTAATCTCAGTCACCAAGACCGATGCTGGAAGGTCCTTCACAAAGCATCAGCCCAATGTACCTGGCAATGTTCTTAAAAACAATGTGGACCAACTGGCTAGAGTTTTTGCAGACAGCTACAACCTTTCACTCCAAAGGTCCAAAGACCCCACTTGCTTTAGAAAAACATCAATATGAGCCATGTCCAAGAAATGCAAGGTGAGATGCCCTCATGACTGCCTACCATAGCACTGACCTCCATGGCGAAGAAGTACTGGCTGTTGGTGATGACTCGTGTTAACTCTTGGTAAGGACCTGGACCCACAGAAATCAATCTTCTGCCATGACAGATCCACAGAGGATGTGATCTTGCTGGCTCACCGCTCTGCACTGGACCACTTGGACAATAAAAAAAAATGTATGGCACATTGTTGTTCATTGACACACCATCATCCCCTTTAAACATTATCAACGTCGGGGAACTGAGTCTCCGCTTGCTGCAATGCAACTGCATCCTGCACTTCCTCACTGACAAACCACAATCAGCACAAAATGGCAACAACACTCTCCTCAATGACCATCAACACGAATATCTCGAGGGGGTGTGCTCAGTCTCCTGGTCTACTTGTTCTATGCTCCTGACAGTGCAGCCAGATACAATTCCAAAGCCATTGTTAAATTCACTGAAAATACAACTGCTGTTGGACAAATAACAGGTAATGTGGTCAGTTATAAAAGAAAGATTGACATTCTGATGGGTGCCAGAACATTAATCTTGCTCTCAATTTTCGCAAGACCAAGAAGCTGATTAACTTCAGAAAAGGAAAACTGAAGAGGGGTTGGAAGATTGCAACCTTCACGTGGTCTGCCCCTGTTTCGACTAATGCAATCAACTCGGCGTGCACAAACGGAAGTTCAAGTAGAACAAGTTGTCCAAAAACTTTAGGCTGTGCACGCCACATGAAAATAGAAAAAGGATAACTGAAGATCAATGAACCCATCTTCATTGGGACGGTGGTGGAGAGTCAGCAGCTTTGAGTTCCTGTGCATTCGTATCTCTGAAGATCTGTCCTGTGCACAGCACTTCGTGTAATCACAAAGAAAGTTTGCCTCTTTTATGGGAAGATTGAGGAGGTTCATTATGTCAATGAATACTCTATTGAACTACGAGTGTATGGTCGAGTGTATACTGGTGGCAGCACTGCCTGTTTCGGTAACTCAAATTGCCGAGGGAGACTTTAGAAAGGGTAGATGTTGCCCAGTCTATCTTGGGTATTGATCTCCCAACCATCAAAGTGACCTGCAGGAGGCCCTGCCTAAAAAGGCAACTAATATCATCAAAGAGCCAAACCCTAGCTCATCTCGCCACAACCTTTGGGAAGAACATTTTGATGAACATGCTGAGAACCATGACCTCTAGGTTAGCGAGCAGCACCTTCCCCGTAAGCATCAAGCTCTTGAACACTTCACAACACTTACCACAACCCTATCTCAGCAACTATGATCTTCCTTGGGCCTTGTTTTGGATGAACACATACTTGGATTTGGAACAAATATGGTCTGGTCACCTAGTATTTCTGCTCATTAAATTATTATATTATTGATTGTTGTGTTATTGCACTAATGGGTCCATAAACCTGCAGCAAGTAAGAATTTGTTTGTTCTGTTGCTGGTTCAAATGATAATTAAACACTCTTAAGCCTTACTGTGGTTTAAGGCACTTTGCCGGCATGTTACATAAATTAAACTACCGAGGTGGTGCACAGAAGAAAGAATAATGGCGGATAGCCAAGAGCTTGGTCAGGAAGATAGGTCTAAGTGGAAGACGAATGCTATGGAGATGTAAGAAGGGAATTTCAGGTACAAGTGAGTTTGGCATTCTGAAAAGTGCAAGGAATGATGGGATTTGTCAAAGAATTTGACAAGCGATAAAAACTCGGCAGTTGTGCCGTGGCATGGACATAGATCTGCGCCTCATCTGCAGCTATCATCGATCCCGGGTCTCCGGCGCTGCAATCGCTGCTGAACCGCCACTGGACCATCTCCGTCCCCTCCCAAGGGCCCAACCACCCCCCACCCACCCCCGTCCGTCCGGGGACGCCCAGAGACATCAGGAGTTAGACGGGAGCGGCACCCCCAGGCCCACAGCCAGTGTGGAAAAGCAGCGCTAAATACAGCTCAACTCTGCCTGTTTCGCTGGGTTAACCTACAGCCCTGTCTGGACTGACGGGAACGACGGCGGGGGGTAGATGATCCAGTGGTGGTTCAGCTGCGATTGTAGCGCTGGGGACATGGGTTCGATCCTTGCTGCGGATGAAGCACGGGTCTATGTCCAGGCCGCGGAACGGCTGCCGAGAATGTTTTTCGCTTGTGACCTATGACCTGGGCATGCACAGTCGGAATACCAAACTCGCTTATTATTGAAGTCTTGTGTTGCAGACTAATGGCACCTCTTGCTTTAATCTATTGTCACACTTATAGCACTGGCATCTATTGGTACAGTGGGAAATTATCCGTACAAAGCAGGGGGTAAAAAAACACATTCCTATTCTTTGGTCTAATCCAATCATCATCACAAATGCTGAATGCAGCAAGTGCAGGTACTAGTCATTTGCATTGTTCCATGTTTGACTTCCCATTACACCAGAGGATATGGTGGTGTTGCATGGAATGAAGCATCGATTCCCCAGAATGTTGGTACGGATCAATTGATTAAGTGTGAATCAGTCTTTTATTTAAGATTGGGGTGACATTTTTAGAATTATGAAAGGTGCTGAAAGCACACACCAAAAACACTTTATGTTGGTAGTTGGACAAAGCATCACAGCTTAGTCAGAGAAGAGCTATTCTTGATGTGGGTTAGAAAACACAAAGCAAGAGCGGTAGAAGAGTGGAAATCTCTCCCATAAAATTCGGCATTATTTTAAATCTGAATTTGATAGTCAGAAACTATGATTCCATACCTGTAAAGTTGCAACAGTTATTTCTGCTAAAATTCTTTTATGTAATCCCATTGCCAAGAGACCTGGTCAAAACTATGGTCTGCAGCAAAAGGTTTAAAAAAAAAACCTCTCCCAACCTTAGAATTCTTTGAAATGCTGTTGAGCTAATTGGGGAAATTCGCATGGAACAGCTTAAGAGCAAAGGATTGAACATCATAATTATCTGGTGACACCCACTTGTACATTTTACTTGCGTCACTTGCCAAATCCAGACAAATAAACAGAAGGTTCGTAATGCAGGACTGGTCCGCATGTTTTTGACATTTGGGAGTGATTTAAGTAGTAATTTTGCTGCAGAGTTCTATGTTTAGTACAGTTTTGCTCTCTCTCGCTCTCTCTCGCTCTCTCTCGGATACAGTGTGGAAAGAGGCCCTGACATGGCGACTGTGGTGGGAATCAACAGTTGAAAGATCGGAGGTCTCTCCTGGGCCCAGCACTTTGATGTATTCACAAAGAAAGCACATTCATATCTCCGAAGATAAACACAAAAAGCTGGAGTAACTCAGCGGGTTAGAGCTTGCAATGGCCTGTTTCCTTTATCGTTGGTACTTTCTTTTGCATATCTTTCTTTCATTGCTCATTATCTCTCCACATCACCGTCTATATCTCTTGTTTCACTTATCCCTAACCGGTCTGAAGAAGGGTCTCGACCTGAAATGTCACCCATTCCTTCACTCCAGAGATGCTGCCTGTCCCGCTGAGTTACTCCAGCTTTTTGTCTCTATCTTTGGTTTAAACCAGCATCTGCAGTTTCTTCCCACACCATAATATTTCCACTTGCTCAGAAGATTGCGGTAATTTGGTATGTCACCAAATGCTCTATTGAATTTCAACAGATAGGCAGTAGAGGGCATCAAGACCTGGTTCGGTAACTCAAATGCCTGGGAACAAAGGAGGTTACAGAAAGTGGTAGATATTGATTGATATCAATATCAGACATGATGCAGATAGGATATCAATGATATCCTATCTGCAGCAAATAGGATATCATTGTCATGTTGTCAGTACATATGACAATTAAAAACTTGTGACTCTCTTGACTATCATACATGGATATTCTTTTGCCCATCGGATAGTCGTAGAGTCATTCAGTATGGGCCATTGCTAAGGTGGTGTAGATCTTTGATAATATCACCTGCCTTTTAATGTCATAGAGTGAACCAGGCACTTTGGCCTAAATTATCCATTGCAACCTGGATGCTCCATGGAATCTATTTCCACCTTCCAGAGAGTGGTCCCTTCGTATTCGTGTATCTGTCCAAATTTCGTTTCATTGTTACTCGACCAAGTGGGATCGGTTGGGTCCCGTCCTCCTCAACGCGCGGGCACGCGCGCGCGCACACACACACACGCACCTATTTAAATATTCATTTTACCCCGCCCTATCCACTCGCACATAACCCGCAACTGTGCAGGCGCGGCTGGGGGGGAGGGGGGGTGAGAGAGAAGTAGGGTGAGGGGTAGAGCAGGAGGGCGAGAGGGAGAGTGGGGGGAGAGGAGAGATTGAGAGGTGGGGGGACATGCGGTGTCACAGGGGAGGGCTGGTTCCCGAACGCAATACTCCACCACTTACCCATAGGTCCCATTATTCACCATCCCCTGGAAAGGGAGGGGGGTAGAGAGGGAGGGGGAGGGAGTAGAGGCAACACCTACCCAGGACGTAGAGCAGCAGCTTACCCACCAGGCAGCGGAGGACCGGCCGATCGTGACTTCCGCAAGGGGAAGCCCACCCACCCTCGTGATAGACGATCGGACGGGGGAGATGGAGAGGTCGTCCCCCATAATGGCCAGAGATCGCCAGGTGGGATTCGGATCACCAGCGAGAAAAAGTCGTCACAATTCTCCGAGTCCCTGCAATCGAAGTGCCCGAGAGCACTCGCGAGCTGCAGTGCAAAGCCCACTTGCTCGTTCTTTCTGTGTCTTTTAAAGAACCGTGGGGGGGGGGGGTGACGTCACTCGCTGCGTGTGGAACATAGGGCAACAGGCTGTGAGGTACAGAGCCATTGTGACATCATCAGCGAGACCATCTCATTTATTTGAATTTATTTGAAATTTGTCAACATTTTCATGAATAACTCAAGAAATAATGCATAAAACTTTCAGATGAGGCGATTTTTGAAATCACGAAATCTCTATCCGAATATGTAAAAAATTTACCGTTAGAACATTGACCTCTAATTTCAGGTAGTCCTTACTTTCTCCTCCCCTCGGCTCTCCCTCGGGCTCCACCTCTTCCTTTCTTCCTCCCCCCCCACGCTCACATCAGTCTGAAGAAGAGCCTTGACCCGAAACGTTGCCCGTTTCCTTCGCTCCATAGATGCTGCCTCACCCGCTGAGTTTCTCCAGCATTTTTGTTTACCTTTGGTTTTCCAGCATCTGCAGTTCCTTCTTAAACAAAAATAATCAGTTTCTTTTAAATTTATTTTCAGGATCTGGGCACTGCCCATCCTGATTGCCCTGTGATTCAAGCTGTCACCTTGAAATGCAGCAGACCTGATTGCAAAATGTACTGCCACAATGCTGTTTGATAGGGAGTTCCAGGATTTGGGGCCCGGTGATGAAGAAGGACCACCAATGTATGGTGTGTGCCCTGGAGGGGAATGTGCTACTCTTGCCTGTCATGTGGGAGAGATCATGGACTTGAGAGGTGCTGTTGGGGTAGCCTGAGTGAGCAATGGTAGTGCATGTTGTTGATAGTAAGCCATGCCAAAATAAAATTACTGGAAGAAATTGAAGAGTGATAGATCCAATTTGATTGAATTCAAGTGGTGAGGAATATGCCACGTTGACTAGAAACGTTTTTGAGTACCTATCTGATCAGATGTCCTGCCTAATCACATTTAACTAAATTAACGCTTTTATTGCCTATTGTCCACTACTATCATTGTATAAATGATAGAAACAGAACTGCAGATGCTGGTTAATAACAAAGATCCTATAGCGGAGCAAGATAGACCACTCCTGCTAAACGCAATGGGCTGACGTGTAGTACGCAATGGAGCGGAACGTGGGCCTTTTTTTCGTCCATTTCAGTAACCCGACCCTACTTTGTATATCCCTCTCGCAGTGTAATCAGCATTGCGGGGGAACAGTTTGTGTGTGTGTGTGATATAGGGTTCGATTCATAATTCTGTTCATTCATAATTCTGTTAAATTTTGTTAAAGATGAATATGTTAACAAATTATTCTGCTTTTTAAATTTTTTAAAAACTTTTCTTTTTAAATGGCTCGTATGCTGTGTTTGAGTTGATTTTTGTATTACACTTGCACTCTAATTCATCTAATCACACTGTTCACAACTGCGGTATTTGGAAAAATAATAGCAATATGAAGATTCCAGTTGCTCTACTCTTGGAATATTCCTTAATGTTCCTTAATGATTTTTTGTGTTTATGGAATTGTTTTTCAACCATAAAATGGGTCTGGTCTTCCCAATAGCCAGAGAGTGGAATGAGATCTGTCTGTAATGCTGGGGTTATATAAATGAAGTATTTAACAAAATAAAATTTGTTTTGAGCTTGATTTAAAAAATGATGTATAACCATACAACTGATTGGATTGTGTTGGAAAGAACACACATACACACATTTATGAATGCGATATAGATGTATATAGTCATATAACACACATATATATTTCTCCAGATTTTTATATGTAATGATAAACTTTATTTCGGACTCAAGACACAGACAAGGGACAACATTACATAAAAATACATTGCAAACCTCCCCGCAATGTTACCCTGGCGGCCCAGCCGTGCTGATCCGGGCCAGACTCCGCACGAGCTGTGGAAAGAACATAGGCATCTTTTTGCTTTTTATTGTGGCAAAGAGGCAGAAAGAAAATGAGGAGAAGATTTTTACCTAAGATGTTTTGATTTTTATGAGGATGTTTCCCAAACCGGCTTCTGTCTCCATGCTAGTATCTTTGCTCCTCTATGGCAGACAAAGATGGCGGAGACGGATGCCGGTTACGGAAATGGGGCCGAAATTTACCAATGAATCTGCCCATGACTACTACGTCTTTTTCGTCGAGTGGCTATCTTGCTTGCTATAGGATCTTTGGTTAATAGACCTTGAATACACTGGCCAGTGTTCTGCACAGGTCTTTAGCGCTTGGCCAGGTATGTCATCTGGGCTGGCACTTTGGCCTTTTGAAGGATACTTTGGCCTGGGAGCCACATGCTTCTGTTTGTATTTCGTTGTTCTCCCTTTCAAAGTGTGCATAAAAGGCTTTGAACTCATACTAGTAATGTGTTGTTGTCACTTCTGCCACACGGTTTTGACTTGTAGGAAGTGATGGTGTGCAAGTTCTGCCACAGCACTGAAGTATTTATCTATAACATGAACTTGGTCCCGAATTGTCTATTTGCACTCGCGTTGGCCATCAAGAGTACCTGCGCATATGTAATTTGTTTTTTTGGATAACATTCCTTGAGCTTATTGAAGTAAGGCATAATTTGTGCTTTCATACAAGTTTGATATTAATGTCTAAGATAGACACGAAAAGCTGGAGTAACTTCTGGAGAAAAGGAATAGGTGATATTTCGGGTCGATCCCCCTCTTCAGACTGTTTGTTCATGTCTGCTTGGCTCAATGGTTATGCATAAATAATGTTATCAGAATGGTAAAAACAAGGAACTGCAGATGCTAATTTATACCAAAGAATAACACAAAATGCTGGAATAACTCAGCAAGTTCTCCAGGGATGCTGCCTGACTTAACAAGGGTTCCGACCTGAAACATTGCCTATCCATGTTCTTCAGTGATGCGGCCTGACCCGCTGAGTTACCGGTACTCCAACATTTAGTGTCTATCTTTGTTATCAGAATAGTGCTAGATTTGATCCTTCATCTCATTATCACGAAGGATTTGTGTGTGTGGTTGTCTTTGCATTAGGAATAGAGGAGAAATGTTCTGGGAGTCTGACTTCAGATTGCAAGAGTGTATTCTATTTGCATGCACATTAGAACATCGGCTGCCTGAGACCTGCACTGGGATTAGTTTGGATCAAAACTAAGTATGAACCACGTTCATCAGAGAAATATTGATTAGTTTAGTTTAGTTTTAGCTTAGTTTGTTATTGTCCCATGAGGTACATTGAAAAGCTTTTGTTTTATGCTATTCAGTCAGCTAAAAGATTATAGATATAAGAAACTGCATTACACGCTACTGGAAATAACCTAGCCGATGCACCATTTAAAAAAAAAAAAAGTCATTATTAAAACATTTAAAGTTTGTACACACTTCGTATGGCATATTTTGCCAGGATAACATAAGCTTTGGTTACATACAATGCTCTTGTATGTAGTTCTGGAGATTGTTTAGTGGCATGCACTACTTGTCAAACCTTCTACAGTGATTACTTCTGAAGAAGGGTCTCGACCCGAAACGTCATCCATTCCTTCTCTCCAGAGATGCTGCCTATTCCCCTGAGTTACTCCAACTTTTTGTATCTATCTTCTGTAGTGATGATCTTTATAAATGAGAAGGTTTGTTTCAGGATCAATATATTGACGTATTTTGCAGTAGCTGGTAAGCTGACTGACTTCAACGTAAAACTGCGCGCTTGCATTTCTTTAGCAATCCCCGGCATAAGCACTGATAAAATGCTGAAAGATTGGACCATGTGGTGCTCCATGTATAAAACTGATGTTGCACAAGGCTCTTGAAGTGCTGAAAACACTGATCACTGGAGTGCTGTCTTTAGGTCAACATCTCTATAATTTCTTACATGAGAGTGCTCTGATAATATGCAAATTAGGAGCAAGTATGCAACTTGACTCCTTGAGTCAGCTTTGCTGTTTATTGAGACTGTAATGATCAGATAATGACTGCAATCGTACCTGCCCGTTTAACCTTACACCCCTCGCTTATCAAGAATTCAGCTACCCTTACCATTAGAATATTTAAAGATTCTGGGTCTCTTTTTCTCAAAGAGAAGCAGACTCCTGATACTGCCAAGAGCACCTTACAGCCTTCCAGACTCAAACACAAATTCAACAACTCAAGTAACTGACATTCTCACTATGTTTATACCAGAACTAGTTAGATCGATATATGTCACCTGTGTTTAATACTGGTTTGATTTTTTTTGCTCTCTGTTAGCACAGCTGGATCTGCTAATAAACCCTCATGTGGCTCTGCATTGCACAGCTTTTAAATTCCTTCATTAACTGGTCTCATTAATCTATCATCAATCAGATTATCAACAAAAGCTTCTCACAACCACCCTGACCTTGTTATATCGGTGATGATTATTTACAACGCCACACACACCATACACCCAACACATCACTTGACAACCATGTTCAGGGTTTGTTTTTCACTGTTCTTTCGCAGTTCGTACTGCTTTCAAGGAGTGAAAGCTGTGTCAAGATTCAGAGTTCAAAATTTAGAATTAAAATGTGTGCAATGGGGGAAGAATGAGAGAGGCGTAAATTAGTGGAGAACAAGAAGGAAATCAATGTCACTTGTGACAGGTGATGTAAAAGAGCAATTGTAGATTAATGCAGGCACAAATAAGTCTGAACGAGTATTGTCTCATGGAACAACTCCCTTTTAATTTAGTCCGTTATGTCTCAATTAAAAAGCAATAGTGTTACAATGTTAGTCTTTGCAATTGAAATAATAGGAACTTGAAAGCTGTGACCAAGTCCTTTCACACACAAGATTCTCAGCCTGACACGGGTTGCTTTTTCAAGGTAGTGTGTACATTGATAGCTACTGTGGTATGAGACGGCAAACGACAATTGTCACTCTTCAAGAGTGGGTGAAGTGAAATGAGACAACTGGGGAATTTCCCAGATTCAGGCACTCCTGACCCATGTGATACTACAGAGCACATTGCTACTGGCCTTGAATAATCAACAAGGAGTATTTATTTGTGATGGAATACTGTATGCAGATAAACCTAAAAGATTGATGAGAGATATTCCTGTCAGTTGAGTGCACACAAAACTTATAATTCCTAACAGTTTGAAAAGCTTTCATCTATTTATTGGGTTAAATTATTACAGAATTGCATGAAGCACTGATGTGGAATTAATCAAAAATTCCATTTGTGCTCTGGTTCTCCAAAAGATTTTTTTGTCTATTATGTGGAGGAGAAGATTAATAGATGGGATTGTTTACATAATTTTCCCCCAAGCATTTTATGGATAGTGTACTTTGAGTGTTGATGTAAATTTTGACTTTGTACTTCAACAACACAGCCAATTTTATTCAAACGCAGAGTGAAAATAAAACAGTGCTGCCACACAATGGGGGAAATGGGAAGGGATGCTGAAGATAATGATGGCATAAGCATGACCTTTTAAACTACAATTTATAAACTTGAAGAGTAGCAAGGAAAAGTGATGGTTGGATAGGATTCAGGAACAGAAAGTTATTCTCTGATGTGGAGCAGTAATCTGGACTCTTGAAGAGTAAAAGTGGGGTGGAGGGTTAAGTAGATTGCTTGGATTTTAAAGGCTGTGTTTGGCAAGTAGACAAATAGATGTTTGCCTACATATTCCCCCTTAGTGTGATGAATTTGGAAAGAGCATGTGAAGTGTGGTGGTGGAAAGATCAATGAGGACATTTGATGGAATTATGCAAAAATGCATATATTTTAATGTTTTTTTTACTATTGACAACTGTTTTTATTTCCTTTTGCAGCATGGAATGACTCCTCTGATGCACGCTGCATATAAAGGAAAAGCTGAAATGTGCAAACTGCTCCTGCAGCACGGTGCAGATGTAAATTGCAATGAACATGAACATGGTTATTCAGCACTTATGTTTGCTGGACTCTCAGGTAAGTCCTTTACTTAAGGGGCTGTCCCACTGCGGCGACCTAATTGGCGAGTTTAGAAGAGTTTGTAGTGGCCGATTTTTGTATCGTTCGAGAAATTAACCCTCTAGCCGCTAAATGGATGAGCATGGTTAAGGGGAATATCTTCGATACGCTTGCGAGCTCATTCACAGACCTTAAGAGCTTCTTCACAGATAAGTCTTCAAAACACAGTCTTTTGGATGAATAAATGCTTTATTGTTGATAGAAAACAGTAAGATACATCCAAATTTCTTCCGACTCGTTACTGCTGGTTTCATCGAACTCCTGCTTGTTGCTTTAAACATTAGAAAACTCCTCGTGTCTCCGTTACACTTTGCATGATCTCCTTTACACCTTGCATGGTCAAAGGGTAAACCTTCTCCATGGTCTCTCCAAATGGCACTAAAAACTAAACATCTGCGCAAGCTACATAGCCCAAAACACGCCCCAAAATACGTCATAAATCCCTCCCATAATATAATGGGCAGTCTTAAATTTAAAGGCACATGCCATCAATGACATGCAAAACAAACTAAATGGCCACTACAGAGATTAGGAGAGTTTGGAAAAAGTGTCATGTTGAAGACCTCCTTCAACTATGTTGAAGACTAGCTTTGGGAAAATTTGACACCGAATAGTTGAGTGTGACGGCTATCTCCTTCGACCTCCCTTCGACTATGTTGAAGACTACCTTTGACTACCCTCGATTACCTACCAATAACATGCCAACCAACTCCGACTAAACCTACGAGTTTAAAAAAAAATAATATTTTTTCCATGGCAGCCTTTTTTAAACTCGCGGGCGTTTTTCAGCATGTTAAAAAATATGCCGTGACCTAGCTGAGGCCTCGATTACGTGGGGACCACTCTCGAGCATGAAGGAGAGTTACAAAGACCTCCTAGGACCACGTGTTGACTATGCTGTGAACATGAGTCGACGGCAAACTCTTCTAAACTCGCCAATTAGGTCACCGCGGTGGGACAGCCCCTTTAAGATGGTTCATATTGCTAAATTGAAAGTGTCCTTGCCCTGTTTTAATCGGGTTGAGCTGACTCATGTTGAGTAATCAAGTGGAAATGGCGATGGTGGTTCAGGATGCTGGGGTTTTTGCGCACTTCTTCAAACTCTCAAGGTCCAAGGTTCCCACCTGTTTTAAAAGGGCACTAATAATATCGGTAAGTAACCGATACCCAAAAAGTGTCAGATGACACACCTCAATGGCTGCCGACTGGTGCCACTAACATCCGTGCTTTGAGAGGTTGGTTATGGCGCATATCAACTCCCACCATAGCAAGAACCTGAATCCACTACTATTTGCCAACCGCCACAATAGATTATTGCGGAATTTGAACCCGCTAACTCTCCATTGGTCCACTTGGATAATAAGAACGCATATGTCAGGCTGTTGTTCATCAACTGTAGCTTGTTGTTCATCAACTATAGCTTGGCATTCAAAATTATCATCTGGTCCCAAATCAAACTCGATGGGGAGGGGGGGAACAGTTCTCTGCTCATACCTGTGCAATTTCTTCATTGGCAGACTGCAATCAGTACAAATTAGCAGCAACACTTCTTCCTCCACAACCATCAGCACAGGAACACCTCAGGGCTGTGCACTCAGTCTCCTGCTCTACTCATTCTACATCCATGACTGTAGCTAGCCAGAATTCCAACACCATCTTTAAATTTGCCGACTGCATCTCTGTTGTCGGACAAATAATGAGTAACGATGAGTTAGAGATTAGGAGGGAAATTAGATTGAATGGTGCCAGAACAACAACCTTCCTCCCAGCGTCAACAAGACCATGGAGCTGATTGTTGAATTTAGAAGGGTAAAACAGGGATCCAACATCACCATGTTGTGATGCCTCATCATTGAATTTTCACCTGTTTTGGACCCTAATTTTTCTTAAGTTATTTCATTGGAATGGATTTTGTGCTTTTTTATAGGTAATAAAGAGATTACAAGGATGATCCTGCAAGCTGGAGCAGAAATAGATGTTGTAAATTCAGTTGGACGAACTGCAGCACAGATGGCTGCCTTTGTTGGTAAGTTCTGTGAAAGCCCAAGAAAGCAGCTGGATTTGCATAGAATATTTTGATTTAGTTTAGTTTTTTGTTAGTTCAGAGATACAGCACGGAAGCAGGCCCTTCGGCCCACCGAGTCCAGCGATCCCTGCATATGAACACTATTCTATACTAGGGACATTTTTAACATTTACCAAACCAATTAACCTACGTCTTTGGAGTGTGGGGGGAAACCGAAGATCTCAGAGAAAACCCACGCAGGTCACAGGGAGAATTTACAAACTTCGTACAGACAAGCACCCGTGGTCGGGATTGAACCCGGGTCTCCGGCGCTGCATTCGCTGTAAGGCACCAACCCTACCGCTGCGCCACCGTGCCAAATCTTTGTTTACATCCCACCCAGATTTGGGATTCTATGAGCTAACCAGCATGAACCACTATGCCTTCTCTCTGCCTTAATTACTTCTCAGTCTCCATAGGATTTACTAGGTGAAGCCTCAAACTACATCCTCTGAATTGTTGCCAATACGTTAAAGTGAAGGCATTTTGATACCTTGTAGGTAATGAATGTATATATTCAGTTGTTATTCCTGTACCACACGATGGAGATCCAAGTTTATTCAGGCCAATTTTCCTGGAAGGTTGCGATTGGTAAAATGTTCTTCCTCGTCAATCTCATTGCCTAAGTAGAAATACGGAATGGCCAACGCTGGTATATATTTAAAAAAAACACTGCTGGAGTAACTTAGCGGGTCAGGCAGCATCCCTAGAGAACATGGATAAGTAATGTTTTGGTTTGGGACCCTTCTTCATACTGATTGTGGGGAAGGGGAAAATTGCTGGAAGAGAGGACGGGCAGGACAAAAACTGGAAGGTTTGTTACTGGTGAGGTGGGAGGCTTGTTTGGACAGAGATGAAAAGACTACTGAATTGTGAAGCTAGAGGAAGGAATGAAGCTGGTGGAAGGGGGGGGTAAAAATGGGTGTGTCCAGGTGGGGCACAAAAAAGAGAGGGGGGGAATATGGGTTGGTTGTAGGTGTTACCTAAAGTTGGAAAATCAATTTTCATTCCAATCTCATCACATCTGGAGATCTCCCCTCCACAGACTCCAACACTTTTGTTTCCCAGCCCCAATTGTCTGCTTGTAACACCTTTCCAAAATTCACAACTAGAAACCCCCTGGCAGACCTATTGTCTCTGCCCGCTCTTGTCCCGCAGAACTCTTCTCCAAATACCTTGATTCCCTCCTATCCCCCTTGATCAATCCCAGTCAACTTGTATACAAGACATCTCACACGCGCTTCAACTCTTCCTTAAATTTCAATTTCTAGGCCCCCATTGCCTCAGTCATCATGGACGTCAAGTTCCTTCACACCTCCATTCCGCACCAGGAATTTATCGAGGCCCTCTGGTTCTTCCTTGAACAGAAACCCAATCAATTTCTCTCTGCTAACACAATCCTCTGCCTGGCACAGTGTGTCCTTGTCCTCAACAACTTCTCATTTGATTCCTCTTACTCCTGTCAAGTTAAAGATGTAGCCATAGGCACTCACAAGGGCCAAGCTATGCCTTCTGTTTTGTTGGTTACATTGAATGTCACCTTTCCATGTTAACTAACATAAACACCCCCCACCTGCCCACTCTTCTATCCATATCTCACATCTTTGAAATGTTTTCGATCCATGTTCTCCAGGAATGCTGACATGCTGCCTGATCTGCTGAGTTACTCTGGCACTTTGTCTCTCTCTTTGTCTGAGTGTTCTTATATTTTTGAAAAGTATGATTTTGATGAAAGCTGATGATCATTATATAGAATAGATAAACACAGGTGTGCGGTCTATGAATAATATTTATTTTCTATCTTTTTTTAGGCCAGCATGATTGTGTAACTGTCATCAACAATTTTTTTTCCCGTGAAATGCTGGATTGCTACACAAAACCACAAGGACTTAACAAGGAACCCAAGCTTCCAGTCAAATTAGCAGGACCCCTGCACAAAATCATCATAACAACAAACTTGAACCCTGTTGCGGTTAGATATTTTTAGACTTGAGATTTATTTAGAAGGCATTGGGGAGTGTAACTGAATGAAAACTTGATTTATAGCATTTGCTCATAACCCTGTTTCCCCATCATTGAATGGCATTTTCTGTAGCTATAGTACAAAAGTTAAACTTACAAGAGCAAGAGTGTTTAATTGATGTTTGCTTGAGCAGTAGAACAATTCTTTCTTGCTTACTGTAATTTCTTTCAAATTCTGCTCAAATTCTTTCTTACTGTGGCTTTATAGGTCTGTTAAGGCAAAAATGCACAAATAAATATGTGCTAATGAATGGTACACTGAATTAATAATCAGATATATTATGTAATCAGACCATTATAGAGTAAAACCGAAGTCCCCAGCCCAACCAAAACAATGTCCATAGTAAATCTTAATTGCTGAGATAGTATTGTGGAGTTGGATGGGAAGAGGCTGCCTTTTTTTACTTTTAGTGGAGCATTAATATTTATCTATTGCTTTAGTTTCCACTAATTATAAACTTGCATTTAATTTACAGCTTGTTTTATGATAACAGTGGGGTAAAACGCAAGAAAATTTTGATACTTTATTGGGGAAGTAGTGCAATGTTATTCGGGCAGTAGTGTTCCCTTCTGTCTGCGCCTGACTATCAGCATGATGTTTTGCCACTTTTAGTTATCAAGAACAATATGATGTCTGGTACATCTTCAAAGAAAAATATTTGTAAAAGCATAACTTTAACCCTTCAAATCACTCAGCATTTCGCCCATCGAAATGAGGTTTCAGAAACTCCACAAGCGATTCTGCCCTGTCTGGGCTTACAGTGCAATCTGCAAAAGATAGTTGAATCCATAGTAAATTACACATATGGTCATTCCTTATCAGGTAATTACTTTGGAAATACTTCAGAAGCTGATGTACAAACTAAGAAATATGCCGTGAGTCTAAATATAGAAATAAAGCTCAAATGCTTAAAAACAAAAATGCAGAATTCAACTTGAAATTTGGTGTTTTGTACAATTGGAAATTTAACTTGTGTGTCATGCCTTTTCAAAATGATGATCTGACATTTAATTTTCTGAGGATTAAAATATTCTTTAGAATACCATGTTGATAGTCCCTAGAATTCAGACAAAAGTTTTGTGTGGTTAGATGCACACATGGAAATAAAACACAAGTGTGTTTTATTTATTAAGGAGCATTTTAAATATTGTTTTACTTGGAGTCGATTCAAATTGCTTTTCTCAGACACTTTGATTTAACAGTTCTAATTTCTGGGTTTTAAGTAAGCTTGTTTCAGGTAAGTACTCTAGTTTCCTGAAGTTCCTGTGAATTATTTTTAATATCTGACATTTCTCCATAGATTGTGCTGATGGTTAAGGATAATCCATTGCTGGCAGATGTTGATGCACTGGGGAAGTGCTACAGGGTGCTGGATCTTCTAATTGATAAGTGCATGAAACAGAGGGAAATCAATGAAGTACTGGCCATGAAGATGCATTATCTCAGTTACATCTTCCAGAAGTGTATTACTTTCTCCAAGGAACATGAGTCTGATCTTGATGGGTTTATTAAAAGGTAAACAACTTTTTTTGAAAATGATGCTTGTTATACAGGAAATTGTGGTGCATTAACCCATTTCTTAAATTAAGTGTATTGCTCTTTGATGAGACATTTAACCTATAGAGATTGTTTTGCATTCCAGTCTTTCAACCAAAGGACACGATTCGTCAAGTAACTATTGTTAGATAGTCATTCTACAAGTGATACCAAGTTGTGTCGTAATCCAAAACAATTATATAAATAGCGTGCAGAAATTAATACTTCTATTTAGTGGAGCTGTGTGGTGCAATCAAGAATGCAGCTCAACATAGATTGTCACTGTGGACTGGGTGCTGTGCAGCTTTTTTTTGTTAGACCAAATAAGAATTTCTATCCTTGTTAAAAGCATACAAGAACACAAAAGAAACAATAGTTGAACACCAGGGCTGTCAAAATTAAACCTTCCCTGCTATTCAATGTGGCTGATCAGTGCTCACCCCAGCTCCTCTTGTAGCAATGTTACAAAATTTTGAGATTTTAAAAATAAAGTCTGCAATTTATCCCATCAGATAAAGCATAAAAAGAAGTTTAATTTGACACCTAATTCCCTTTCATGTCTTCAGTATTAAGAAAGTTATGACCATTTTCATACTCTGAAATTAGCATCTTGTTCCCCATTGCCTTTCAATTGACTTAACTCAAAAGCTGTGATCTAGAATAGTTAAAAGTCCATAACTTTCTTAAAAATTAAGAGAACTCAATTAAATTTTCAGTTATTATAGATTGAAGCATTCTGAAACAAATATGAAACAATCTTACTTGGATGACCTGCAATTAAAGCATATAATTAGTTAGTTATCTAATTGTAGCTAATTACAAAATTCAATGAGTAGATCTAAACATCTATCCATTTCTTAAGAAAAGATAAACTTTTATTAATTGCCTAAGTGTCCAAATAACATTCACACAATAATCCACAATATAACATAATTTTAAAATCTCATTTTCATGAATTTCTTGGCCAAATGGAAGGAATTTAGTGTTTAATGCCAGTAAATTAATGGCTAAAAATCAACTAGCGAGTGGGTTTTAGTGGAATGCAGAACGTTGTGGTTTGCGGTGGTCAGTATGAAAAATACAGCCGGTTCATACATTTTTTTTGTCCCCTTTTCGCAACATGAAAATATGATTAAAGCCTTCCTAAAAACCAAGTTTTTATGTAAAAATAAACTGTGTAGCTTCTTTTATCGCCTACCTTGGGTCCGTTCCGCTGTCACCATTCAGAGCATTAGAAGATGATTTTTAAACTACTCTAGTTAATAAATAATCTAGCGTAGTTTAAAAATATCTTTATGAATGAAATGTCGGAGCGATTTCTCTTTAGCGACGAAATCGCCCGACATGTATCGACTTGGACTGCCTAGAAAAAAATTGGCATTTTAAACCCGCCCCCCTCTGAAAAGCGCCAAAGACGTGCACACGAGGAGCGGCAGAACTGCAGTGCTGCTAAAGGTAGGTATTGTAACATACCTACCTCTTGGAGCATTCCCTTCAATGCTCAATTCTTCAGTCTTTCAAATGCTTGTTGTACATTGGCTATTGCATGTTAGCCAATTAGAATGCTTTGTAATAATAACTCTGCCTAGTAATAATTCCACCTAATAATAATAACTAATATCTAATAACTCCACCTAGTAATAATAACTCCACATAATAACTCCATATCAAATTGGGGCACATTCATGGCGTATTCATGGCCCCACAAAGGAACCATGTTCCTACCTAGTCGAAGGGGATAGCGTCCTCTATAGACACAACCGTCAACACCTCCTTCCTGTGAAGGAACCTCGTCCAACGCCTTCAGGCCCTGATGCCCCACTGCTCGTGTTCACACCGACGCCTGTTGCAGCCGTTCCATAACCTGCCGCGACCAAGACCAATAATTCCCTGCGTCAGTCTGTCCCTGCGGCTCCTTTTGTAACCGGTACCCCGTGGCGGTCTCTCCCCACAGGCCCACTGGGTCTCTCGCGGCATTACCAACCCCAGTCCCCATCTTTTAGGAAGGAAAGGGTGATGAGGCAGCCCCCTACCACACGAGGACTGGGTGGCCACCCACTAGATAAGGCGATTTTGTTTCACCCCGCTATATTTCCTCAGTTTATTGTTTAAAGTGCCTGAGTTGCTTTTTCATTTCTACAAGATGTAGAATGGCTATTGCATGTTAGCCAATAGGAATGCTTAGTAATAATAACTGCGCCTAGTGCATGCTTTATAGTGTAACAACTCGCCTACTGTCTTCAGTAGCTGCAGTAGACTGAATGTATGATGTACTGCTTATCTGATAATGGAATGAACATTGAAGATGCTTATACCTTTACCTGCGTGAGAGTCAGGTATTTACACTTGTTTATCTCTATCTTAAATATTTATAATTTTCTGCCTCCACCATCCTCCAAGACTGGGAATTGCGAGGATTCACTGTCATCTGAAATTTAAAAAAATTACCCACCTCCGCTTTCTATGACTGTCCCTTAATTTGCAACAAGGAGTCCCCTTGTTCGTGAATACCACTTGTCAAAACATCTCAACATCTGACCTGTCAGGATCTCTTTAGATCTTGTGTGCTTGAATATAATCACCCCTCATTCTTCTAAACTTCAAGGAATGCAGACCCAAACTGTCCAGCTGTTCTTGTTCTTGATGCTGGTGGACGGCAGCATCGGAGGCCTGGAGCTCCTCAGCGCAGAGGGAGAATAAGGAGGGAGAAGACAGAGACTCTAAGACTTTTGCCTTCCACCACAGTGAGGAGGTGTTTGGTGAACTCACTGTGGTGGATGTTAATTTTTTGTGTTTATTGTGTGGTTTTGTTATTTTTATATATGTATGACTGCAGGCACGAAATTTCGTTCAGACCGAAAGGTCTGAATAACAAGAAAGGCTATTCATTCATTCATTCTTGATCTAACATTCTCATACCAGGAATTAGTCTGGTGAAACTATTATCGTCAGAATGCTATAAAATCCATCTTTGTGTAATGCAATAAATAATGTGCACAATATTCCAGGTGTGGCCTTACCTTCACTGTACAGCAATAAAAAAAGAACTTGCTGTTGTTAGGCTTCTTATCTACTTGTTGGACCAGTTTGCTGAATTTCTGTGATGTATGCCAAACACTATTTACAGACTCTCTCAATTTAGTTGATAATCTGCCTTTTTTTTGGCCGAAGTGTATGACTTCACAACATGAAGCTCCATTTGCCACGTTTTTGCTCAGTCACAATTTATCCAGAAATGAACATTTGAGAACCAATAATCTTTCCCTATGGTACTAGTTTCACCTGCTCTAGCTTAAAGAGGACCCATTTATTCAGCCTGTTCTTTTGTTTTCAGACAGTTTCAATTTGTACAAACATGCTTTTTCCAATACCTTGGGGTATGTAATTTATTTACATAATTTATGCACCAGCCTCTGAGGAGGCCACTTGCCTAATGTTTTGGGTATCTAAATATATTCAATCTAATTTCTAAATCAAAATACGCCATCAGCAACAATTCTGTTAAATTTTCAAAGGATTCACGCAAATTTGTCAAATATGATTTGGTTTTCATAAAACATTGTTGGTGAGGTTTGATTACATTCATCTCTTTAACTGATTCATTATTTTCTCTGCACATTGACTAGCATCTTGCCAACAATGGATATAATAACTTGCCTGTACTTCTTTGCATTCTGCCCTCACTCTGAATAATGGAGTGTTAACCCCCTTACCCTAATCGTTTATTATCCTGGAATTTATAGAGTTTTGAAAAGTTAAAAATAATGGGGAGCTGACAATTTGTCCAACTTTAGCTCCATGAGTTTTTCTAATACTTTATCCTTGCGACTGCTCTTTTTTACAAGTTCCTCCAATTTAAAAAAAATAAAATAACCCATGTTATCTTAAAGATATGTATCGTATCCTACATGATGAAGACTCTTGCAAAAAATTGATTTAATATATCTGCCATTTCTTTGTGCCCTGGGCCGCTGCCTTCCTATTTATATATGTTTGTATTGATATTGCATGCAGATTTCCTCTCAAAATTGATATTCTTCCTTCTGAACTCTCGTTGTTATATCATAAAAACCTCCCAGTCCAGTTTTCAAATAACTATTCTGCCTCTGCTCATGGTTTTCCTCTTTATAACTATGATAAATTCTCACTGTGTTGTAGACCAGCTGTTTGAATATCTGCCACTGTTCAGACGTCTCAGCTTATTTTCCCGTCTGTGTTAGATGACTTCATACCATTATATTTGCCCTCCATTAAGTTGAAGACTGGTTTTGGTCCAGTCATCCTCCTAAAACTGCATCCAAGATTCTGTCATATTGTAGTCAGGAGCACAAGATCTTACTTTAAGAATAAGGGGTAAGCCATTTGGAACAGAGATGAGAAAACACTTTTTCAGAGTTGTGAGTCTGTGGAATTCTCTGCCTCGGCAGGCATTGGAGGCCGGTTCTCTGGATACTTTCAAGAGAGCTAGATAGGGCTCTTAAAGATAGTGGAGTCGGGATATGGGAAGAAGGCAGGAATGGGGTACTGGTTGGGGATGATCAGCCATGATCACATTGAATGGCGGTGCTGGCTCGAAGGGCCAAATGGCCTACTGCTGCGTCTATTGTCTGTCCCTTATTAGTCCTACCGCATTACTTTAAATAAATCTAAAATAGCCTGTTCTCTGGTAGGTTCTGTAACATACTGTTCTAAGAAGCAATCCTTGATGCACTCCACAACTTCTACCATTGCCAATTTGGTTCTTACAATCAATATGTAGATTAAAATGTCTCATGACAAATGCATTCCCTTCAAATCTTTTCCATTTATGCTCTGCCCTATCGAAAGGTTATATTTTGGGGGCTGAAATTCCACTCTTATCTGTGCAACCTTTTCCCTGCGATGCATGACTTTAAACCCAAACCAACTCTACTTTAAGGCTTAACACCACTTTGATATCTTCATTGTCAAACTAACTCTCCCATGTCATTTCCCTTCTGCCTTGTTCTTTTAGAGGATCATCTAACCCGGAATATGTGGCACCCAGTCCTGATCACCCTGCAACAAAATCTTGTTAATAGCCTTTAGATTATGCTCATACATTCCTATCTCGGCTGTCACCTCACCTATATTATTGCAAATGCTCTATGAAGTCAAATAAATGAGTTCTGTACTTTTACGGTTTTTACTAACTCTGGATTTGCCCTGGATATGTTTGTATAGATTTAGCTCCCAGCCTGTCATACTTTGCTTGTCAATGTTCCCCTCAATATTTGTGCCACCACTCTCCCATTTCTTCTTGATTTATGAATTAACTCTTACTTGGAGTCCTCCGGCATGCCGTTTAGTTTAAAGTCCTGTATACAACCCTATTTATGTAATTTGTCAGGACATTGGTGCTAGCAGGGTTCAGACTGAGCCCATCCCAAAGGAAATGCTCCCCCTTTCCCTGGCAGTATCCCATGAATCAGAACCCATTTCAATCACATCATGCTCTGAGTCACGGATTACCTTTCTATTCCTATTTACTCTTTGCCTGTTTTCATATGGCTCAGCTAATCTGGAAATCACCCTCTATTTCTGATGTGCAACCTCTCCAAACTCATTCTAATCCCTTGGAAGAACTTGCTTTCTGGTCCTGCGTATGTGTTTAGTGCCTTTGTGGACCACATCAAGTAGATCCTCTCCCTCCAACTCTTCAAGTTCTTCTACAGGCCACATATTCTTAACCTTAATACAAGGCAGGAACCACCAGTGACGGCCTCGCCAACAGTCCGTCTCGTCTTTTCCTTCGCTATTTTTTAGTATGAGATGAGATTTTTTTTTACCGTATTGTATCTCCGTTCACATTGCGGCCTAACATCGAGGAGCTGGCGTCCTCTTGCTGGGGATCGACTTTGGGTGCTCCAACTGTGCGGACAACATTGTGGAGCTCGCGGTCCCTGGTACGGACCGACTTCGGGAGCACTGGGCCCCGGCGTGGGGGCTTCGATCGCCCCGACTGCGGATGGTTCAGCTGCCCCGACCGTGGGGGATTAAAGACAAAGAAGATTAGACTTTGTCTTCCATCACAGTGAAGAATGTGGGAGATCCGCTGTGGTGGATGTTTATGTTAACTTTTATGTAGTTGTGTGTCTTGTTGCTTTTTATAGTATGACTGTACGGTAAATAGTTTTGTTGTACATTAATTGGAACACGTGACTATAAATTACCCTTTGAACTCCTACTCCACATCTTTGCTGCTTTTCTTCTCCCACATGAAAGACTCCCTGTGCTATGGAGCCTGGACAGTCCGCACATCCTCCCTGATGTCCTTATCCATGCAGGGAGCAAAAACCTCATTCATGCTGGATAAGGATAGAGGTTGACTCCTCTACCTGTCCCATCTGCAGTACCACCATCCTGTCCCTGACCATTACCATTTTAGAAAGGGCTAATCCAAGGGGAAAATCTTTTCCAGCCAGTTCTTCCCCGCTTTGATGTGTTGAAGTGTTTGGAGATCGATCTCCAGTTCATTTATCATGAGCTAATGTTCCTCAGGTTGCCAGCACTTGGCTGCTCCTTTGAAACATTATGGGTTATAGTTTATTTTTAACATTATTGGACTGGAGGAATAATTTATTAAGGCTTTTGCAGACAAGAGTAAATTTTTGCTTGTTCCTGTTTTGAACAGTTTATTAAAAGGACGGGATATTGATGGTTTCCCATGTTACCAAGAGAAATTCATAAGAGAATGTATCCGGAAATTTCCCTGGTGTGAAGCCACACTGTTACAACAGCTTGTGAGAACAATTGCTCCTGTTGAAATTGTAAGTTATTTTGGTATTGTTTAATCATATAAAAATTGAATTACTCAGCTGGAATATTTATAATCATGATTTAGGATATGAAGGACAAGGTTAAAGTGCATTGCTAAACTAAATTTTCAACTGTGGTGGCCAAGGAAAATCAAATTTAAAGATTCCATTAATATATGCATCAATTTCCAGCAAAGATAAACTGATAACAGGTTTTTCCAATTAATGAACCAGCTGCTGGTTATAAAATATAATTTAGCCTCATGTACATTTGTTTTCTTTTGCAAAGTTAATGCATTCTCCTTCATTTGACCTTCCACGACAAGTGTTACACAGGCATGTGCATTTTGTGTGATTTTAAACAATAGATTCAAAACGTCTTCATTGATTTGTTTTTTGCAATACTAAGTAATGAAATTCGCAATGACTGAGTAGCTGGATTAATATTTGTGCATACTATTCCAGTGAATATGACTCCCTGAAAATATTGACACCAAGAAATCTGAGTTTTAAACCAATAACTCAAGTGTGCCATTAATGATATTAAAAATTAGGAACTTTTGGATGTACTATTGGCCTATTAGATTTACCATTTTATCGGCCATAGAGATTGTTGTTAGCATGTTCTTTAAAAAAAAAATTGTGGCTTTGAGGGAACTGTGGATTATTATATTATATTTCTGCAGAACTATACATTAACAATTGAAATTGCTTCTTTCATTCCTCTCTTTCTCCACCCTGAAACCCAACCAACCATGGAAATGAATTGAGGGTAATGATCCCACAGCTTTATCTGTAATGACTCAAATCATAACAGGCCAAGTTGGCTTTATGGATGCTGAATTTTGCACAGCTTGTGGTGAAAAGGGAGCCGCTAAAAGGTGCTCAATTTGCAAAACGGTAAGAACATTTGGATTAATTAGCAAAAAAATGTTCAGTTCAAGGGAGCGGAAGGAAAACATGTCATTACATGACTATTCATGTTCTGATATAAATTTATTTCTCAAGATTGTCATATTGTATATTTGAAGAGCATAGATTTGCTCACCCACCGTCCCCTAATTGCCTACTAATAAGTACATATTTTCTCAAGGTGATATACTGCAATCAAAATTGTCAAAAGATGCACTGGTTCACTCACAAAAAAGTTTGTAAGAAGTTGAAAGAAACCAGAGAAAAACATGAAGCCATGGAAAAAATGAAGCAGAATGGTTTGTTTTTTGATGTAAAATAACACGTGTAATTATTTTGTGACCAAGTCATTTCATTTTCGTGATAAAACAGGAATGTCATGTGATGGAACAGAATTAGGCCATTCTGCCAATCTAGTCTATACTGTTATTCAATCATAATTGATCTATCCCTCCCTCCTAACCTTCTGACTTCTCCCATAACCCCAGACGCCCATACCAATCAAGAATCTGTCTCTATTTGCTTTAAAATTATCCATTAACTTGGCCTCCGCTGCCTTCTGTGGCAAATAATTCCACACATTCACCACCCTCTGACTAAATAAATTCCTTCTCATCTCCTTCCTAAAAGAATGTCCTTTAATTCTGAGGCTATGAGGACCAGGCTGCCCCACTCGTGGAAACATTCTCTCCGCACCCACTGTATCCAAGCCTTTCACTATTTGGTACATTTCAATGAGGTCCCCCCCTCATTCTTCTAGCCTCCAGCGAGTACAGGCCCAGTGCCATCAAACGCTCATCATATGTTAACCCACTCATTCCTGGGATCATTCTTGTAAACCTCCTCTGGTCCTTCTCCAGGACCAGCGCATCCTTCCTCGGATATGGTTCCCAAAATTGCTCACAATACTCCAAATGTTGCCTGACAAATACCTTATAGAGCCTTAGCATTACATCCCTGTTTTTGTATTCTAGTCCTCTTAAAATAAATGCTAGCATTGCGTTTGCCACCTTTACTACAGATTCAACTTGCAGATTAACGATTTGGGAATCCTGCACCAGCACTACCAAGTCCCTATGCACCTCTTATTTCAGGATTCTCTCCCCATTTTGAAAATAGTCTACGCCTTTATTCCTACTACCAAAATGCATGACACCACTGTTTACCACACTATATTCCATCTGCCACTTCTCTGCCCACTCTCTCAACCTGTCCCAAGTTCTTCTGCAGAGTCCCTGCTTTCTCTGCACCATTTTCGTTTAATCCTTCCACCTATTTTCGTTTAATCCGCAAACTTAGCAACAAAGCCTTCAATTCCCACGTACAAACCATTAATATACAACGTGAAGAGTAGCGGCCTCAGCACCTACTTCTGCGGATCTCCGCAGGTCACGAGCAGCCAACCAGAAAAAGCCCCCTTTATTGCCACTCTTTGCTTTCTGCCATCCAGCCAACCTGCTATCCATGCTGGTATCTGCCCTTTGATACTGTGGGCTCCCATTTTCCTTAGCAGCCTCACTTTATCAAAGGCTTTCTGAAAAATCTAGTCCACTGACTCTGCTTTGTATGTGTGTTGCCTTCCTGGTGCCAGGGTCAAGGATACCTCTGAGTGGGCACAGAACAATGTGTGAGGTGAAGGTAAGCAGCCAGAGATTGTGATCCATATTGGTAGCAAAGATGTAGGTAGGAAGGGAGAATGATGTTCTGGAAAAAAGAATTTGGGGAACTACAGATGCTGGAGAAACTCAGTAGGTGAGGCAACATCTATGGAGCGAAGGAATTGGTGACATTTTGGGTCAAGAAGAAGGGTCTTGACCCGAAATGTCACCTATTCCTTCGCTCCATAGATGCTGCCTCATCCTCTTAGGGAATTAAATAATGAGTTTAAAAAATAAAAAAAAAAGACCTCCATGCTTGTCATCTCTGGATTACTACAATGGCCACATGCTAGTGAGGCAAGAAATAAAAATACACTACAATTGAAAAGGTGGCTTAGGAACAGGTGGGGTACAGAGTACTTCGGATATATTGATCAATGGGCTCTCCTCCGAGGACATATGGGACAAGAGGGACAGGCTGCACCTGAACTGGAGGGAGAATCAATATCTTCTCGGGGAGATTTGTTAGTGCTACCCATTAATAAGAACTTGAGGGGCATTTTTCCCCCACAAAGGGTGGTGGGTATATGGAACAAGTTGCTAGAGGAAGGAGCTGGGAGAGGTACAATACCAACATTTAAAATAAATGTTGGGCAAATACATGCATAGGAAAGGTTTAGAAGGATTGAGGCCAATGTGAGTAAATGGGTCTTGCATAGATGGGGCACCTGATGAGTTGGGCCTCTTTCATACTCAATGACTCTGACACACAATAAAAACAAGTGGGTAACTATGGAGAAACTATATCAAGGATGAAGGGAATTTTGCTCTGTCGTGACGTAGGCAAGGTACTAAATCAGCATTTATTAGTATCAGTATTTATCAAAGAAAAGGACAAGGCATCAGAATGTATCACGAACATGACGGTCAGCATCGGATATACTAATATGCCAGTACATTTTGAGATTAAAAACAAGGTGGTGTTAGGACCTGAAGTGCAATAGTTTTGTGTTGTAGGTTATATATTCAAACTCTGCCAGTTCTGCTATGAAGCTGCTCTTAGCCATATTAGCAGTCCAGAATAACTTCCTTGCTTTTAGGTGTTTTCTTTACGTGACAATGTATCTGTAAGCAGTCCATGTTAACTCAACCTTTATAATGCACAAAAAAGTAATGTGCATTAGTCCCTGTTATTGTAATTTGAATTCTAGAGCATCACTCTTTAATATATTATTTCTTCGTCTTTGTTTTAAAATTGAAGTTGCTCTCGTTTTCAGCCCAACTCTTATTTACTGATTTTTGAGAAGTATTGTGGTTCTAATCCTGGAGTTCATTTCAAATCTAACTGGATGAATACATATTTTTCCTCCATGGCTCACAGAAACAAAAGCAACCACCTCCAAAACCAGCGTGGATGAGGCGGAAATCGTCCAAGAACTTGTAGGTCCCTCCAATCCTCCCCCCCCAACTTCTGAAGATGGCTCAGGGTCTCGTGATCTCAGTGCAGGACCCATAGCAGAAGTGAAAGCTTCACAGAAAGAGAGCACAACAGAAGGAGGGGCCATTTCTCCTGCAACCATGCACACAGCCGAAGAATAAAGTGAATCCAATGCAGCCTTGGGTTTTTACAGTTGGATGAAACATAATCCAACATGTATTCATCAACAAGGTCATTGCTCCACTACTAACTGCAGTGAAGTACTGTTCTTGTGCACTAGAGAATTAGTTGCTTTGATCGTGCTTTCTAGCCTGTACCAAAGTGGCTTGCAATCCTGAAGAGTCAGTAAGCTAAGCAACAATGACGTCAGCAGGATTTGCTGTTGCTACTTAATTCATTAACTACATCTGGAATAGAATGATCTTTCACTACTGAAAAATCCAAATGGATTGATCTAAATTCTGCCCAAGTCAATTAAAGTATATTTGCTGTAATATTTCAAAAAGTGTATCACACAATGTGGAAAAGTAGTGTGTGAATTTATTACGTACATTTAAGATCAAAATGACTCAAATGACCTGCACAGTAATTGTTTTCCTGTGGTTAATGTCCAAGGTTCTGAAGTTAGCCAGTCCTAATGTTGGTGTTAGTTTCTGCCATTTTGATCTCCTGTTGATGTTGATTGCAATTTCTTTAGGTTATTTTTCCACGGGGAAAATCTTTCTCCATTGGTGTGTATTGATGAAAATCAACCGATTTTGCAAACCACTGTTCAAATGCTTGTTAGTAATAAATTTGCAGTTTTTGTTTGCTTTTTGTTGTCTTCTCTATCCTTCACACTCCTGCCCAGTCCACAATAAAATTACTTAAAAGTAAAATTTCACTGGTGGAATTCGTACACTATCTAAACAGCTAGCACAATCACAAATTTAAACATTGTAACAAGAATTTGAATATCACTATTGTGCAAGTAACTGATATGTGGTATTAGGGGATCACACCAGCAATTTCAAAATTGTGTGCAATGGTGTTTCATTTTGCTGCGGACTTGTTCACCAAAATGTAACATGTAAACTCGGATCTACAGATGTTATTTACCAAAAATATGCAAAGTGCAGAGGAACTCGGTGGGTTATTCAGCATCTTTGGTGAACATGAATAGGCGACTTTTCGGGTCAGCACCCTTCTTCGAAACAAGGGTTCCGACCCACAACATTGTCTATCCAACGTCTCCAGCGATTCTACCTGGCCCGTGTGTTCCTCAAAAACATTGTGTTCTAAAATGTAACATAGTTTTGTTTTTGTGCATTTTGATCACATAATTGCCAAGAACATTTTAAATTAAATTCTGTTTATTCATGTCATTCGATCCCAAACAAACGTAATTTTTGGTGTAATAAACCATCTTGAATCTTTTAATAGCTTTAATATGAACTACAGTATATTATTTTTACATTGTTGCTGTGTTCAACTACCTGCCCAGATTGCAACTTCCACCAATGTTTATCAAGCCTGGTCTTTTTTAAAGAATTGAACTTCCTGCCAATAGTGTTCTAAGATCTGCCAGAATCCCTGTGAAAGGGAATATTTGGCTATTTTTATTCCAGGGAGATGTAGCTCTGGATCACTGGAAAGGAATTGATCAATATTTTAACTGACAATCTTTGCCAATTAATAACTTTGTTCTGAATCTATCTCCCTTATTTGTGTTTAATTTTTATTATATATTAGTAAATACTCTCCAAAAAATTTGGTATTTTATTAGCATGGTAAGCATTGTAACATACATGTGGCATGATACAAAGCAGAAGCTATATTGCCATATGATTTGACATGGATGTGTTGTTTGGCTACTGTTCTCTGGTTGGTATTTGTTTTTTTTTTAAATGTGTTTTTTGGGCAAGCAGTCAACTATTGTTGGAGGGATGCGTTGTTAACTCAGATTTTCCTCCGTGGGCACCACTACCAACACTGTGAATGTTGCTCACTCACCATAAATTCCAGAAGGCTAATCTTGTTGACTGAGACCATCCAGAAGCTGAGCAGACACAGAGATCCTATATTTTGCCAGACCTTGCAGTCTAATTGAAAAAAAAATGTGTATTGGTCCTGTGGACAGATCTCCTGAGGACAAATGATGACTCGCAGCTCAGCTGGGCATTCAGCCTTTCTGTTTTTCAAGATATTCCATGTTCTTACTGTTTATGAATGCCTCTGGTGTATAAAAATATATGTTAAAAAATCTATTAAATTCCAATTAGATTATTGTATACACCAGGGTGCGATGCCATTCTTTGTTTACATGATGCTCACAGAGTAATAATATGCATTGTCATGATAAACACTAGAATAAGCACACAAATTGGAAAGCAGTAGAATAGTGCAAGATTGCAGGATAAGTTGAAAATAGTGCATAGAAATCAAAGTACAATGATGGAATAACCAAATGATGTAGACGGAGCACAAGTCAGCACATTTGGGTTGGGGGTGTGGAAGGTGATTGATTCAAGAGTCTGATAGCAGTGGGGAAGAAGCTGTTCTAAAAGCTTTCAAACTCCTGTATCTCCTCCCAGAAGTTGGAAGAAAGAAAAAGGAATGGCCAGCAGGGTAGGAACCGTCAACAATACCTCCACCCTTAATGCAACACACTATGAAGATGTACTGTACAGGTGGAAGTTATGAGTTTGTGATGGAGTATGTTCATCACTGGCATTTGAGGTGATCAAGAGCAGAGCAGTTAACGTGTGAAACTGAGGCATTCTGTCAGAATACTTCATATACATAGCGCTTCTCCAGAAGTTCAAGAGAATCACAAGCTGAATCTTGGGCAACAAAGTAAATAAGCTGATCCACTTTCTTGATCACTGCAGAAAGGACCAGGTTAAGTTGCTGGTGATGTAAATGCCTAGAAATTTGAAGTTAGCAACTAGCTCTGTGAATGAGGAAGGGGTTCTGTTCAACCTGAGAAGGAGGGGGTTGGGGATCATGCGTGGAGCCACCGCATTGTGGCCGGGGAGGGAAGTAGCTCAGGTGGCTGTGAGCGGCTGCTGGGACCGGACAGCGGACGCCACCTCAGCGCCTTTTGTAGGTATGTTGCAAAGCTTACCTTGAGCAGCGCTGCAGTTCTGCCGCTCCCCGTGTGCGCGACTTTGGCGCCTTTCAGAGGGGGGCGGGCTTAAAGTGCCGTTTTTCAACAGACCTGGAAAATCGATGAATGTCGGGCGATTTCGTTGCGGAAGAAAAATCGCTCCGACATTTCATTAATGAAGGTATTTTTAAATTACTCTAAATTATTTATTAACTAGAGTAATTTAAAAATCACCTTCAAAAGCCGTGAGCTCCGACAACCGGAAAGATTTTACGTAGGGGAGAAGAAAAGGCAAATAGTTTATTTTTATATTAAAAGTTGGTTTTTCGGGAGGCTTTAATAACATTTTTATGTTACGAAATGGGGTCTCAAAAAATGTATGAACAAACAGTATTTTTCCTCCTGACTGCACCGCTAACCGCAACGTTCCAATCCACCGCATTCCACTAAAACCCACTCGCTAGTTGATTTAAATGGCCATTAATTTACAGGAATCAAACACTAAATTCCTTCCATTTGGCCCAGAAATTCATGAAAATGAAGATTTTAGAGATTTAAAAATTATGTTATATTGTGGATTATTGTGTGAATGTTATTTGAACACTTAGGCAATTTTAAAAAAAGTTTATCTTTTTAAGAAATGGATAGATGTTTCGATCTACTAAGTGAATTTTGTGATTAGCTACAATTAGATAACTAACTAATTATATGCTTTAATTTCAGGTCATCCAAGTAAGATTGTTATTATTTATTTATTGTAATATTTGTTTCAGAATGCTTCAATCTATAATAACTGAAAATTTCATTGAGTTCTCTTAATTTTTAAGAAAGTTATGGGCTTTTAACTTTTCCAGATCACAGCTTTTGAGTTAAGTCAATTGAAAGGCAATGGGGAACAAGATGCTAATTTCCGAGTATGAAAATGGTCATAACTTAATACTGAAGACATGAAAGGGAATTAGGTGTCAAATTAAACTTATTTTTATGCTTTATCTGATGGGATAAATTGCAGACGATTTTTTAAATCTCAAAATTTTGTTACGTTGCTACCTTTTGCCGGCCCGCTCACCTCTGGCAGTGCTCTCCGTCTGAACATCTCTCACTTGCCGCTCGCCGGCTTCACTCATGTCAGCCACTTCCCACAAATCCTTAAATTCTGACAGCCGAGTAACCTCAATTGTTTGATCGCGCTGTCGGAATTTAAGGATTTGCGGGAAGCGGCTGACGTGTGCGGCCGGAGAGCGGCAGGAGAGAGATGTTCAGACGGAGAGCACTGGCATAGGTGAGCGGGGGCCGGAAGAGGGAGCTGAGGTGGCGGCCGCTCGCAGCCACCGAGCTACTTCCCTCCCCGGCCACAATTTGGTGGCTCTGCGCCCAGAGCGTCGCGGCAAGTGAGTTGCTGGCATGATCCCCGACCCCCTCCTTCTCAACACACTTGCCCTCCCCGCAACTTTACCCCGGGCAAGACTCCCCACACGCTATGAAAGGAACTCTCCCCTCCCTAGCGGTGCTGTCCTTTTACAGCCGCTTCCCATCAGCGACCAGCAATGGGGGATAGACTTGGCTATCCCTCAATACAACAACATTGTTCTTGATGTTGCTGTGCTGAGGGACAAGACACATGTAAATTTTTGTGCTTTATTTTTGGGTTAAAAATACCGTCTTCATTGGCGGGAAATACGGTATTTAAAAACATAGCACCAATAAATTTACTTACCACGTCATTTGTACTCCATGGATGAAGTACAAAAGTTGTTCATACCAGTTTGGCAAAAGAATAAATCGGGGAAGGTGGTGCATCCATGGATAACAAGGGAAATCAGGGATAGTATAAAAACAAAAGATGAGGCATACAAATTTGCCAGAAAAAGCAGCCTACCGGAGGACTGGGAGAAATTCAGAATCCAGCAGAGGAGGACAAAGGGCTTAATTAGGAAAGGAAAAATAGATTATGAAAGGAAACTGGCAGGGAACATAAAAACTGACTGCAAAAGTTTTTATAGATATGTAAAGAGAAAGAGACTAGTTAAAACAAATGTTGGTCCCTTGCAGTCAGAAACAGGTGAATTGATCATGGGGAACAAGGACATGGCAGACCAATTGAATAACTACTTTGGTTCTGTCTTCACTAAGGAAGACATAAATAATCTGCCGGAAATAGCAGTGGAACGGGGGTCAAATAAGATGGAGGAACTGAGTGAAATCCAGGTTAGCCGGGAGGTGGTGTTGGGTAAATTGAACGGATTGAAGGCCGATAAATCCCCAGGGCCAGATAGTCTGCATCCCAGAGTACTCAAGGAGGTAGCCACAGAAATAGTGGATGCATTAGTGATAATTTTTCAAAATTCCTTAGATTCTGGAGTAGTTCCTGAGGATTGGAGGGTAGCTAATGTAACCCCACTTTTTAAAAAAGGAGGGAGAGAGAAAGCGGGGAATTACAGACCAGTTAGTCTAACATCGGTAGTGGGGAAACTGCTAGAGTCAGTTATTAAAGATGGGATAGCAGCGCATTTGGAAAGTGGTGAAATCATTGGACAAAGTCAGCATGGATTTACGAAAGGTAAATCATGTCTGACAAATCTGATAGAATTTTTCGAGGATGTAACTAGTAGAGTGGATAAGGGAGAACCAGTGGATGTGTTATATCTAGACTTTCAGAAGGCTTTCGACAAGGTCCCGCATAAGAGATTAGCATACAAACTTAAAGCACACGGTATTGGGGGTTCAGTATTGATGTGGATAGAGAACTGGCTAGCAGACAGGAGGCAAAGGGTAGGAGTAAACGGGTCCTTTTCAGAATGGCAGGCAGTGACTAGTGGGGTGCCGCAAGGCTCAGTGCTGGGACCCCAGCTATTTACAATATATATTAATGATTTGGACGAGGGAATTCAATGCAACATCTCCAAATTTGCAGATGATACCAAGCTGGGGGGTATAGTTAGGTGTGAGGAGGATGCTTGGAGGCTGCAGGGTGATTTGGATAGGCTGAGTGAATGGGCAGATGCATGGCAGATGCAGTACAATGTGGATAAATGTGAGGTTATCCACTTTGGTGGCAAAAACATGAGGGTAGACTATTATCTGAATGGTGGCAGATTAGGTAAGGGGGAGATGCAACGAGACCTGGGTGTCATGGTACACCAGTCATTGAAAGTAGGCATGCAGGTGCAGCAGGCAGTGAAGAAAGCAAATGGTATGTTAGCATTCATAGCGAAAGGATTTGAGTATAGGAGCAGGGAGGTTCTACTGCAGTTGTACAGGGTTTTGGTGAGGCCACACCTGGAGTACTGCGTACAGTTTTGGTCTCCAAATCTGAGGAAAGACATCCTTGCCATAGAGGGGGTACAGAGAAGATTCACCAGACTGATTCCTGGGATGTCAGGACTTTCATATGAGGAAAGATTGGATAGGCTCGGTTTGTACTCGATGGAATTTAGAAGATTGAGGGGGGATCTTATAGAAACCTACAAAATTCTTAAGGGGTTGGACAAGCTAGATGCTGGAAGATTGTTCCCGATGTTGGGGGAGTCCAGAACAAGGGGTCACAGTCTAAGGATAAGGGGGAATTCCTTTAGGACCGAAATGAGGAAAACATTCTTTACACAGAGAGTGGTGAGTCTCTGGAATTCTCTGCTACAGAAGGTAGTTGAGGCCAGTTCATTGGCTATATTTAAGAGGGCGTTAGATGTGGCACTTGTGGCTAAAGGGATCAGGGGGTATGGAGAGAAGGCAGGTACGGGATACTGAGTTGGATGATCAGCCATGATTACATTGAATGGCGGTGCAGGCTCGAAGGGCCGAATGGCCTACTCCTGCACCTATTTTCTATGTTTCTATGTACACAAACTCCATTCTTCTCTTTGTTTCTTAAGATTCTCATAAGATAATGGCAGTCCATGTTTGAAAAACACGCCAAATATGCTGCTGTGCATGCGCAGTACTGCAGAAGCAGAATTTCAGCTGCCTTCAGTCCCCTAGAAATTGGCGGCTTGAAGCATCGTTGACGGCACGTGGGCTGCACAGACCTTCGCGTATTACATGTACTGTGGATGAAAGGCATGGAGAATTATGCCTATCTAAGAGATCGATCTCTTAGGTATGCATTATTCTCCCATGCCTTTACTGTTTACATTTAAAAATTACCATTTTATAACTTTAGTCAGGGTAGGCAGTGTCTACCTTCCCAACCCTGACGGCACGTGCCTGACCTGAACACGTGATCCTGAAGCGTATCTGTGTTGTGGTCAGGGTGGAGGAAATCTTAGGACCAATTCCAACTGACTGATGTTATTGCTGGTTAGAGCTAGGTGTGCAAACTTGCAATGTTTGGCATTCACACTCCTTATTGCCACAACTGATGAATGTAAATACCAATAACTCCAAGCCAGCAATCTAAATTAATATAGGAAGAAGGAGATCACTGTGTCAATAATCTGGCAGATTCCTAAATTTAGATCAAATATTCCCCTCCAATTCACATTATCTTTGATTTCCTCAGAATCTGAGAATTGAACGGTATCGCCTTTAGGTGAAAATTAATGCATTGACAATCCTCTGAAATGCGGGATTTCAAACTATCACAAGCCCCCTGAGTGAAGAAGTTTATTATCCCAAAAAACAATTTAAATTAACTTTCATTGTAATGTCTCTGGTAAATGTACTTGAGGTCTCACAAAGCCCTGAACAACTGCAGCAAGATTTGCTCACTCTCTATTTCAATCCCCTTTCAATAAAAACACCCAGTACTATTAGCTTTCCAAAGTAATTACGATACCAATGTGTTAATTTTCAGTTTTGCATACAAGGACCACAAAGTTCGTCAGAACCCCAACATCCATTAATTTCTCACCAGTTATGAAATGCTAATATTTATATTCACAGCTAGCAAATAGTTTCACTGTTATCAAACCCCATTGATCAAATTCATGCACACCTAACCTGTCACTTCCTCAAAATATGCTTTTCCATTGAAGATCCTTTCCATTTTACTGTTCTATTGAAGCATTAATCTTACTCGTGTTCACGGTGAGGTAAGGCAAATGGGATGAACTTCTGATTCTGCCTTCCAGGTGTGTACTAATAAGGTACTTTTTCCAGTGTGCTGACTCCAGAAATAAGAAAATGTATAGACAATAGGTGCAGGAGTAGTCCATTTGGCCCTTCGAGCCAGCACCGCAATTCAATGTGATCATGGCCGATCATCCCCAATCAGTACCTTGATCCTGCCTTCTCCCCATATTACTGGACTCCGCTATCTTTAAGAGCCCTATCTAGCTCTATCTTGAAAGTAACCAGAGAACCAGCCTCCACTGCCCTCTGAGGCAGAGAATCCCACAGAAACAACGAGGAAAGAACTGCAGATGCTGGTTTAAATCAAAGAGACTCAAAATGCTGGAGTAACTCAGCGGGACAAGCAGCATCTCAAGAGAGAAGAAATGGGTGATGTTTTGGGTCGAGACCCTCTGAAAGGGTGTCACTGAGTTACTCCAGCATTTTCTGTCTCTCTTCCAGATATCAGAACTTGGCTAAAACTACTAATTCAGTTCAGCCATTGAAACATTATCTAACCTTCAGACTGATTTCCTTTTTTTTGTGGGAGGCAATTTAAAAAAAAGTGTAAAATGTACTAGTGTTGAAACCTCTTTGATGCCACGTTTTCACTGGATTTTCATCATTTGTGTTCTTGTTATGGTTATCACAGTTTCATGTGCAGCAATAAGTGAAAGTATTTGATATGCTGTACATGCTTCCTATTTTATGATTAAACTTGATACAGACCATGCTTACCTCATTTGTGATGTGCCAGTAAAATTGAAAAATGTTTTACATTGGACAAGATAGCTAATGTGTTATCCATGTACCTGTCCAAATGTATTTTAAATGTTGCTATAAAACCTGCCTCCTGGTGTTCCATATCCCCACCACCTTCTGGGTGGAAAAAGTTACTCCCCAGGTTCCTATTTAACTTTTCCTCATTCACCGTAAACCTAATTCCCCTACTCTGGGCACAAGATTTCACTATTTATTTCCTTTATGATCTTATACACCTCTATAATATCACCCTTCATCCTCCTGTGTTCCAAAGAATAAAACCCTAGCCTCCCAACCTCTCCCTGTAGCTGAGGCCTTCAAGCCGTGGCAACATCTTTATATATCTCTGCACCCTTTCCAGCTTAACCAGATCCATTCTACAATAGCATGACCAAAACTGAACAGATTACTCCAAATGTAACCTCACCAACATCATGTGAAACTATAACATAACATCCCAATGTCTATACTCAAAATCTTATTACTGATGAAGGCTAAAGTACTGGAAGCCTTATTTACCACCCTAACTACCTTGAACATATTCTAGTGGAGTGGAAGATCCATTCTCTGCTGTACTCCAAATTCAAGGCTTTTAAGAAAGATGACCCCAAATTGTACAATGAAGTCAAGTATTGCTTTCTATCAGCCAATCAGGGATTGTCTTCTGATGTCCGAGGCTCATTTCATAAAATAAATGTCAGATGACCATGGCAGGGCTTTGAATACCATCCTGGGTTAATACGCTGAAATCGGGAGAGCGGCCTTTGGCATTGACACATCTTTACCAAACAAGCTCTATGCTTCTTACATCCACTTTGAACAGACAAAGCTCTACCAAAGCACATCTCCCCATCCCCTGCTTCTTCTTATCGAGTCCGCACACAAGATTAGAAGTTCAGCCAGAGCTGAACACACTTCTCGGCATCTGCATACAATGGTGTCTTTCTTGTGCATGATGGTGGAAAGATTGGGGGAGACGGGGCAGAGGGTGGCCGTGGCCGGACAGCGATGACCCTGGGGGGCTGTCCCAAGGGGTGCGCTCCTTCGGCCGCTGACACCTTGGCGCTTGGGTTAGGTTGCAAGGTGAACGCTCTTTCCTTGACCCATGCATATCTAGTGGCAGACTTCAGACCTGCTTTTGAGATCATTTTCATCATTCCAGACCTCAAGGGAACAAGTGACTGGTCTCATTGAGCTACTACTAAAATAGATCATATTAAAATGCTTCAACAAGATTTGTAAAGGCCTACATCTGTCATTGCAGAGCATATAACAGCCTCATGTGATTTAAATTTCTATGACGTTACACCCTTGAAATGCTTGTAACATAATACTTGACAGGCTAAAGAATCCAGACACTCCCCGACTTTTGTAAGGATTATGATCCGTGGCTTGGTTCAACAACTTGAGCGTCCATGAGCGGAAAAGAATGCAGAAAGTTGTGACCACTGCCCAGTCCATCGACTCTAACCTTCCCACCATCGAAGGGATCTATCCCAGTCCCTTCCTCAAAAAGGCTGCCAACTTCATCAAGGACCCTCACCATCCTGGCCACACACTCATCTCTCTGCTGCCATCAGGTAAGAGGTACAGGAGCCTGAAGTCTGGTATAACCAGGTTCAGGAACAGCTTCTCCACAGCCATCAGGCTATCAACCTCACCATCAAACTCTGAACTAAAACAGCCTATTGCACATTATCTGTTTATTTGTGTGTGTATATATATATGTATATGTGTATATGTATGTGTGTGTACGTATATATATATATATATATATATGTATGTATATATGTATATGTAAGTATGTGTATATATATGTATATGTACGTATATATATGTGTGTATATATGTATGTATGCATATGTGTGTATGTATGTGTGTGTATGTATGTGTATATATGTGTGTATGTATGTGTATGTATGTATATGTGTATGTATGTATATATATATGTATGTAGGTATGTAGATATATGTGTGTGTATATATATATATGTATGTGTGTGGTCTATGCTATATAGACACAGTGAACTGTTCTGGATTTATGCTTACAATATTCTGTTGTGCTGCAGCAAGCAAGAATTTAGTTCTCCTATCTGGGACACATGACAATAAACTCTCTTGAGTTAACTATCCTGATATGTAGCATTGTCTTTCAACTGACACACTCCATAGCTTCAGGATATATTATTTGTCATTCAAAGCAGTAGAACCAAGTTATTAATCTTTCAGAATGATATGCTGGTTCTTAAAAGAACCGTTGGTTTTCTAATCACTTCTTACATTTATATTTTAACTACCAAACCCAGACATGGTGCGTGCCAGGCACCACGTCCATAGCAGTTACTGTATTGCGTTTTTACATGTTCCATGTAGGTTACTGAATTGCTGCTGACATTCTCAAGGAAAACCTTTATCACAATCACAATAATACTTTATTAGCCAAGTACGTTTTGCAACATACCAGGAATTTCATTTGCCAAGTCAGTCATGTAAATAAAAAGCAACGGAACACGCAAAATACATTTTAACATAAACATCCATCACAGAGACTCCTTCGCATTCCTCACTGTGATGGAAGGCGAAAAAAAGTTACATCTCTTCCCTTCTTTGCTCTCCCACGGTCGAGGGCATCAAGCCCTCCGTTGACGGGACGATCTCGACTCCCATAGCCAGCGGCGTTTCGGCCCTCCACGTCGAGATGAATAGTTCCTGCATCGGACGGGATGTCAGCTCCCCTGTGTTGGACGATCGGGGCTGGTCGAACCTTCCGCAACATTGGAGTTACCAATATCCATGGCCTCTCCCGAGACTGCGAACTCCCGATGAAAAGTCCCGCAGACCGCGGTTGGAGCGATCCCAGGCAAGGGATTGACTCCGATGTAAGTCCATGCCACGCGGTGGGGCCGCAAAGTCAGCCGGTCATGGTGGCGGTGCAGTACAATCAGTAACTCTGGGTGGTCAGTGGGTCTAGACTGTCCCCAACTCTGCTGCAGCTGACGGGGGCGTTGTCAGGATTTCGTCCCCATGTGTCCGCTGCCCGGAGCTGCGGCTCTGCTCCACCCAGCCCCATGTGTGGGCGCTGCCAACTCACAGCCCCTGACAGTGTGGCCCTCAGGGGGAGACGGGGCAGAGGGTGGCCGTGGCCAGACACCGCTGACCCCGGGAGGATAGTGGGGGCTGTCCAGGGGGACGCACTCCTTCGGCCGCTGACACCTTGGTGCTCGGGTTTAGAGCAAAGATACTAGAGCATTTGGTTCAGGGCGGTCAGTCACCCTCCTCAATTATTTACAGCGCAAAAATTGACCATTTTGGTGTTTTTTAACAGGTAAGAAAGTGCGTGTTTCGTGAGTTACTAGTGTATGCGGGATGTCATGTCCTCCAAAAGGTTTGAGCTGCTCCATGCGTCACGCCCTTTGACCCGATGACCTTACATGCAAACCCGCCTATTGCGCATGTCAGTGTCTACATTTTTCTGTATAATCACAGATTTTTTGTTTTTTTAAAAAGGAGCCTGATTTATGCTGTTAAGTCACAGAAACAACATTGTGATTAGAGTCAGATCAGATAAAAACAGGATAAAGCCAAGTTTTCAAACAAAGCTTGGTCGTGGACTTTTGTATATTCAACTTCACTGGGAGAAAGCATACTTCGATCTTATTCCTGAAACAAACAAACTAATGATGAGAAGCTTTTGATTCGCAACACAAGGCTTAGTCACACTGTCAAATTAGGTAATCAATAGTGTAGGAAGAAACTGCAGATGCTGGTTTACACCGAAGATAGACACAAAATGCTGGAGTCACTCAGCGGGACAGACAGCCTCTCTGGAGAGAAGGAATGGGTGATGTTTCAGGTTGAGACCCTTCGTTAGACTCTGACTTCTTAAGGGTCTGAAGAAGAGTCTCGACCCGAAAAGTCACCTATTCCTTCTCTCCAGAGTGCTGCCATTCCTGCTGAGTTCCTCCACCATTTTGTGTCTATTTTAGGTAATTTATGGTGTTGTTTACGAGTTGCAGTGATCCTCACAATGGCCTCAAGAGTCACTTTCAAAATCAGTAGGTTCATTGATCTTTCAATAAAAAAAAATACTTCTCATGAAGGTAACTGTAAAAAATTTACTAAAATTGTTTGTGGCTAATCTCAAAAAGCATGCTGACAACACAACCCCAGCTTTTTGGTAAGATGTCAATGTGTGCTTTTTTTCCCGCCCAATTTGACCAGTTCTAAATTAATGTTTGCCTTGCTGCTTTAGAAACTAGAGGAAAATACTA
The DNA here is from genome assembly GCA_963514005.1 of Raja brachyura. The sequence continues at coordinate 93,450,045 of OY740782.1, forward strand.
AGATATGTCACTATTATAGTTATTATTGATTATTATATGTTTATTGCATGTTATTGCTATAGCAAGCATGTTAAGCTGCAGCAAGTTAAAATGTCATTGTTCCGTTGCCGGTACATATGACTTGAATATTCTTGACGCATGAGTGCTAAATTACTAATTTCATTGTTCTTGGCTAAGGATGTTAAAGGCGTTTTTTGGTACCATTTAAAGAAAAAGTCAGTAAGTAAATAAAAATCTTTTAGCACGTTGAAGGTGAAGTTTTAAAGCGATTGTAGAAATTTCATTTTGCTATTTTCCACTTTTGAATAAAAAAAACACAGTAGGAATCACGAAAGGCATACAAGTATTTTTTTTTCTTTCCTAACGCATAGTTTTGCTGCAGGTAGGGGATGAGAAGAATGGCCAAGATTTTGCTGCACTCGCACATGTCAAATTAACATTAATCATTATAAATGAGTAAAACAGACTGCAGCTTCTGAGCCCTTAAGTGGAAATTGAGGACATTGCTGCCATTAATATGCTCCTCCATAAGGTGTGTTGCAACCCAATTTACAAAAAAAATGCAGCTATCATTGAAATCTTGTACCCAAGTACTAAATTATCGGTTGCAGTAATAACATTCATTTTTATTTTTGTGTCTGTTTCCTTAATCCTATTTTATGTACCAATCCCATTTCTCAATTGTTCTCATTCCATATTCTCAATTATATCAACTGTAATTATTTGACCTGTTCAAGTTAAAACATCTGTTAAATCATCTCCTTGAAGTTTGAGTCGCAGGTGGACAGGGTAGTCTAAAAGGCTTTTGGCACATTGGCCTTCATCAGTCAGAGTATTTAGTTTAGAATTTGAGAGGTCATATTGCAGTTGTATCAGATGTTGGTAAGGCCGCATTTATAGTATTGTATTCAGTTCTAGGCACCATGTTATAGGAAAGATGTCAAGCTGGAAAGGGTGCAGAGAAGATTTACGAGGATGTTTTACAGGATTAGAGGGTCTGAGCTATAGCGAGAGGTTGAGTAGGCTGGGACTCTTCCTTGGAAAGCAGGAGGTTAAGGGGCCCAGAGTAGGTGAATTGAGGACCAGAGGACGTAGGTTTAAGGTGAAGGAAAAGATTTAAACGGAATCTGTGATGTACCGTTTTCACACAAAGGGTGGCAGATGTATATGGAACAAGTGGCCAGAGGAGGTAATTGAGGCAGGAACTATCCCAACATTTAAGAGATGGTTAGACAGGTACATGGATAGACACAAAAAGCTGAGTAACTCAGCGGGACAGGTAGCAACTCTGGAGAGAAGGAATGGGTGACATTTCGGGTCGATATCCTTCTTCAAACATGGATAGGACAGGTTTGGAGGGATATGGACCAAATGCGGGCAGGTGGACCTGGTGTAGCTGGGACATTTTGGACGAAATAATTCTGTATAGACATAATTCCGTATAGACAGCCCAAGTTTTTAAGTCTTTATACGGAAATTTGCTGCTTTCATGGAGACACAGCAATAATCAAGCTGCTTCAGCACCACCACCACCACCTGTGTTCCAGACACATCACCCTGTGTATAAACTCTTGCTCTGCACTCTCCTTTAAACTTTGCTCCTCTCACTCTAAACCTATGCCCTCTAAATATTTGATATTTCATTCCTAGGAAAAAGGTTCTGACACTCTCTCCTATCTATGTCTCTCATATTTTAAACACTACATCAGATCTTCTTTCAACTCTCGGTGTTCCAAAGAAACCAATCTACATCTGTCCAACCTCTACATAGTTAATACCTCCTAATCCAGGTATCATTCTGGTAAAACTGCTTGGCACCCTTTCCAAAGCCTCCACATCCTTCCTGTATTGGGGCAACCAGAACTGCACACAATACTCCAAATATGGCCTAACCAAAGTCCTATAAAGCAGCATCATGACTTCCCAATTCTTATATAATGCCCAGACCAATAAAGGCAAGCATACCATATGTCTTCTTTACCATTCACTCCACTTGTGTTGCCACTTTCAAGGAGCTATGGAGTCCAAGATCCCTCTGTACATTAATGTTGTTAAGGGTCTTGACATGATTTGTATATTTTCTCCTGCCCATTTCATCTGCCATTTCTCTCCTCCTTTCTGTAGTTGATCATTATTCCTCTGCATACTTTGATAGCCATCCTCCCAGTCCACAATCCAAGAAATCTTGGTGTCATCTGCGAACCTACTAACCAACTTGTCCACGTTTACATCAAGTTTCTAGTACAAACAGCAGAGGTCCCAGTGCAGATCGCTGCCAACCCCCATTGGTCACATTAAGACTGGAGGGCTATTGTCCTTCCACGACAGCCCTCTGATTTCTATCAGTAAGCAGTTCGGAATCCATTCAACCAAGTTATTGTTAATCTTGAGCATCTTAATCTGGATTAGCCTATCATGGGGGCCTTTATCAAATATCTTACAAAAATCCATAGAGAAAACATCCACTGCCTTACCATCATCGATCACCTCCTCAAACTACTTATCAAGTCAGTGAGACACAACCTGCCCTGTACAAAGCTGTGGAGACTGTCCCTAATTAACCCATTCTCTTCCAAACGAGAGTAAATCAAATCCTGAAGAATCCTCTCCGATAGGTTTGCTACCATTGACATGAAGCCTACTGGTCTATAAATCCGTGGATACTCTCTACTTCCCTTCTTAAACAAAGAAACAATATTAGCTACTCTCCAGTCCTCTGAGACCTCTCCTTTGGCCAGAGACGATGCAAAGATTTTTGTCAAGTCTCCCACAATCTCCTCTCTTGCCTTTCTCAACAACCTGGGACAGATCCTGTGAAAACCTGGGGATTTATTCACCTTAATGAATCTTCAAGAGCCACAACACCAACTATTTCTTAATATCAAACTTTCCTTGCATCTTACAGGAATCAGGGATGTTTGCAAAACCTGTTTGGAAAATGTTCAAAAAAACCCATTGATACCTGGACCTGGAAATTGCAGGCCTAAAGTCACTTGAAGTGAATAAGGGATTTGGGAAGACACAGAATCACGTATCCTTATGAAACAAACAGAAGCATCCTCAAACTACCGACACAACCCATTAAACACCTCTTGTGGCAAAGAACTGCAGATTATATAAAGTAATTCTGAATCCTAAGGAATAGTTTAAGTAGAAATTTCAGACAATTTACATTTACATTACAGAACAGATGCATTGTAATAATATAAAGCTATTGCAGGGTAAGAAAGTTTGTGTTAAAAGTATTATCTAACCAGAAAGTGCTTGATTTAGTTATCTATTTCAAAGAAGAGTACAACATTTGCAACTTTGCCGGAAATAAATTTCAGGTCAATTTGATTATGTATACAAGGTAAGAGTGCAATGAAAATCTTGCCAATGACAGCATCACAGGCACATAGACTCCCAGAACAAGACAAAAACATAAGTTACACTAAAATCACATACATTCTGCAAGTCAGTTGAACAAAAGAATGTGCCAATACAAGAGAGTGGAAAATAATAAAATCACAAATTAATTATCGAGAGATTTTGGGGAAATTTTCATTTAATTGTTTAGATGGTAGTCAAACAGTAGCAATAATCGTGTTCAAGGTTATGACATTTATTGTCTTTAGAACACAAGCTATTTTAAAACATCCTCCCAGTGTGTTTTTTTACTGTCAAATTTCCCTTTAATTTCTCGCGGTTATCTGAATTGAGTAATGATCTGAGACGGTTCTGTCAGTTCATCGCCCTGGCGTTTCTGCTGTGCATTGGGCACTTTGCTCCAGTCAAGAATGGAATGCTCCATCATTGATTTTTGGTTTACTCGTTGAACAACCTCAATCTTTGAAGTAACTCTGAAACTGACAGAAGGCTGAATAAACATCTCCCTTATTAAAAAAATCAAAAAATACATATTATTCAACATTAAACACCCGGGAATTAAATGCCAGTGAGCCTCATGTCAGTGGTAGGGAAGTTATTGGAAGAATTCTTTGAGATAGCATTCACTCCCATTTGGAAGTAAATGGGACAGCTAGCACGGCTTTGTACCCGGCTGGTCGTGTCTCACTAACTTGAGTTTTTTGAGGAGGTGACAAAGGAGATTGATGAACATAGGACATTGGATGTTGCATACATGGATATTAGTAAGGCGTATTATAAGGTTGCTCATGGTAGGCCTCTCCATAAGATTAAGATGTACGGGATTCACGATAACTCAGTAATATGGATTCGGAACGGTCTTATTCAAAGAAGCCATTTTCTCAGAAAAATTGCATCAAAATGGAAGGCAAATTTCTCAAAACCATTACTGATATTTGCCCGGAATGGGAATAATAACCTGCGATGAGAGGTTGATATCCTGACCAGTGGAGTTCTGCAGGGACCTGTGCTGAGACCACTGCTGTTTGTGATATATATGAATGACCTAGAAGTAAACGTAGATGGGTTGTTGAGTAAGTTTGCTGACAACATCAAAATTGGAGGAGTTGCAGACAGTCAGAGATACAGTGGGATATAGATCAGCTGCAGAAATAGGTGCAGAAAATGGCATATGGAGATTAACACCTAACAAATTCTGTCTCATCTACTCCTCTGCACCACGGACGTCTTCTGCCTCTTTTGAATCATGTCTATCATGTCAGAATCAACTAAATCTTGGAACATTGAGCTGCAAGTCTAACCTTTCACTCAATCTAGTTTTTGTAATGGCCCGACATCAGAGTTCCATGTTGTCGGAAAGAACTGCAGACGTTGGCTTAAACCGGAGATACAAAATGTTGGACTAACTCAGCGGGACAGGCAACATCTTTTGAGAGAAGGAATGGGTGACATTTCGGGTCAAGACCCATCTTCAGACTGAATTCAGCTATTCTTGGTGAATTTCTTATTTTCACCAGAGGGACTCATCAGCAAGCCATTTTCTCAGAAAAATTGCATCAAAATGGAAGGCAAATTTCTCAAAACCATTACTGATATTTGCCCGGAATGGGAATAATAACCTGCTTACCTTTCTGATGAGGAACTGCTGACAGTCAGCCTAAAGTAGAAAGGTAATTACTAGTAGGATTAATTGATTACTTAGTTTGTAACATCTAAATATTAAGATTTAAACAAAAGTGATTTCTAAGGCTGATTTTACTATACTTATCATTTCATTTTGAATACTCCTTAGATTTTGTCTGATTATTGTTCTTCACTGGGATATCGTATGTTATGATGTTACGATTAGTTTGATCATTGCACCAGTACGTAACCATACATGTACACGATAATAAGCTCAACTTTACTTAAGTGCATTGACCTGTTTTTTTTTTAATGGAAGGACTCTGACCTTTGTGGAACTGAACACAGGACTTTGCCAAGGGCAAACAGAAAATCAAATGTAAATACTTGAACCAGTTGCTAAAAATAAATTATCAGCTAGATCTCCTCCACTTGTATATGTAGGTGGGAAGGGAATTGCAAGCGCATGCAATCTGACCTTTCTGGTAAACGTTGAATGCACATGCTCCACATTGTATGGCATTAGTAACCTCTTCATCCAGATATCATACACATAAAAAAATAAAATTGCTACGGCCTGGCACATAATATTTCTGGTTAACTAGGTGGAAATAACACAAGTTACTTAAAATAGCTACAACATCCTTAAATTACCCTTCCAAATAGAAAACACCCTGGGATGCTGGAGAAACCCATATTTCAAGAGCTAACATAAGAAACTTTTATCAACTCAGTCATCATGGATATCTAAAATACTTAATTGTGGCCAAATTTTAATACAATTACTGCAAAAACGGGCTCTTCTAGAGTCATCATAAAAGCTCTGTAGCAAATCCAGTAGATTTCCATCATTAAATTTTGTCCTCTCAAAGGAAAAATTGCTGCAAAGTGTTACTAAAATCTGCAGCAAACACTGGTATATCGTCACAACATACAATATGGACAATGTTTAGGACTTCTCTAACTAACACCACAGCCTCATTCAAGCCATTCCACTTTAAGCTGTGCAGCTGCAATTCCAGCACCTACAGTACATAACAACATATTTTTGATTGAACAGCAACATAATTGGATCAGTTCTGCTGCCTCTTCTATAACTGGAAAGTCTTAATATTTTTGGAATTTACCTTTGGTTCAGTTAAGGTTTTTTTTAGTTCAACCAAATTTTGGCTGAGTACACAATTAGGGATCATAAATCCAAAACAAATCAAATAAGGAATTCAGAGGAAAAATATTATTCAGCATAACTTGACTGTAGAACACATTATTGTGTGGACCACTTGAGGCAATAGAAATAAATGCATTGGAGAAGTTGGTCAAGCATAAATCTGGAACTCACTGCCAGAGGAGATGAGGGAATCAAATATGATCACTATATGTATAAGAGGCATTAGTCAAACAGTTAAATAGGCAAGATATAAAAGGACACAACCATAAGGCAGGCAAATGGATTAATGTAAATGAGCGAAAAGGTCAGCATGGATGTAGTGGGCCAAAGGTTGTATAACCAAGTCCATGGATACTTTGGAATAATAACGTGAACCTGGGAAGAAAGTTCATATGAAGCATGGTCGCTGCCATGGACCAAATTATTTGAATGGCCTGTACTGCAGATTCTATGCAATTGTTTGCAAATTATATATTTTTTAAACTACAATAAATCTCACCTGTTGAGAGAAAGAATAGATTTTTTTAACGTACATACTAAGTAAACTTCCAAGACAAATTTCCTGAAGATTATCTAAAAATGCTCATTGATGAGCACTCAATTATAATAAAACTACAAAATTCCAATGACACCGACTATTTTTTCTGTGGATATTTTTAACTCTAGTTAAGAAACTCAAATTAAGTAGAATAGACGACGGAGGGTTAATGATAGTATGTGTCTGGGATTTTCTCACTTGACTCCAAATGACCAGGTAACCAAAACTAAATTGACTGCTGCTTGTACTGGTCAGAGAACTAGGATGGGGAGGGATGGAGAGAGTGGGAAAGCAAGGGTTACTTGAAGTTCAAGAAGTTAATATTCATACTGCTGGGTTGTAAGCTGCCCATGTGAATTTACTATTCATTGCTATTCTTATAGAAATAGGCTGCATATTTTAGGTAATTAAATCTTGCATACAATAAAGAATCCCTTAGGTTTTGCGTGGCTATGATTTGCATTGGGATTAATATTAACAGAGAAAACATATAAAGTACAGAACTAGTACTTATCAATACTTTAGTGTCTTAATGTCTTCCAATACCAGGGAAGAAGAATCTGAACTTATATCATAACTACATGTGTTTTCACACCATTTCATGAATGTTGATGTTATAAGCATGTTCTTAATGTAAATTAAGAGGGATACTAACATGATCTGTTTTGAGTGCTTGAGAATACCTGAAAAAATAAATATTGTTTTTATATTAGGTAGACTAGTGGAGCAAGAGGTTTCATGCTCTTTTCACATTGTTTAATCTCTAAAGTACAAAGACTCTCTTTGAAAATAAGGAACAAAGCACTGCCTTAAATTTGAACACATAATTCTTCTTTGCACTGGGAATAAAACAGTTCAAAGTAATTGCAACATCAAATTAGCTTTATAACTAAGCTCTTTAAAACGGGCTCAGTTTGAAAGTGTGCATTGTGCAGGATTACATTATTATCAATTTCAATTTTGGGCCATGAATTTAAATCCAATCTCGACTAATGAGATATAAAAATAATATCTGTTACTTTTAAAGGATTGGAGCCATTCTTTTGGAAAAAAATATCACTGCACAGAATTCTGCATTGTTTGATCAGGGAGGAATTTTGGATAACTGGAAAATGCTCTAGCAATTCTATATCCCACTCAGTTATCAAGATTGTTCCACTAACAAAACTGAAACTTAGAATATATCACAGTGCTAATAAAAACTAACACAAATATGTGTAGCAAAGTGCCATGATTTGACATTGTATTAACTAATGTCCGACAAAGTGGTCGATGCTGAAATCAACTGAGCTGATTATTCCTTATATTCCTTATTTTCACTAGAGGGACTCAGCAAGCCATTTTTTAAGAAAATGGCACAAAAATAGAATGCAATATTAGCAAGACCTTCACAATTATTTGCCCCAGAAAGGGAATAATAATATGCTTACCTTTCTGGCGAGGAACTACTGACATCCAACCTGAAATAGAGAGATAATGACTGGTAGGATTGATTGGTAGTTTACTTAGGTTGTAGCACCCAAATATTAAGATTTAAATAATAGTGATTTCAAGACTGATTTTACAATGGCTATCATTTTAGTTTTGAATATCAAATTTTACTCAAAAATACTAATCTGTTTCAGATCTTGCAGTTTCATTGTTGACAAAAAGAAACACATTTTTTAAATGATGAATCCCCAAATTATTTGTGTCCGAATAACCATCGAAAGAACATGTACTAGCACCTATTCAAACTGCTAATCAACAATTTTGAGATCCATCAGGCTAATTCATTCCAAAGCTAGTTTTAGCCTTGATCCGGGTATGAACCTAATTGCTGAACAGCAGAAGAAAAATGAGAAAACAAATGAGATTAACTGATTGACTATATGATGCAAGGGTGGGGAAGATGCTGGAGTCAATTATAAAAGATGAAATAACGGCACATTTGGATAGTAGTAACAGGATCGGTCCGAGTCAGCATGGATTTACGCAAGGCAAATCATGCTTGACTAATCTTCTGGAATCTTTTGAGGATGAAACTAGGAAAATGGACGAGGGAGAGCCAGTGGATGTAGTGTACCTGGACTTTCAGAAAGCCTTTGATAAGGTTACACATACAATACAATACGGTTTTATTTGTCACATTGCACATAAAGTGCAAGTGAAATTAATTTGCCAGCAGCGGCACAATGATAAAGAACACCCAATACACACTAAAAAGTTAACATAAACATGCACCACAGCATTCATTACTGTGGTGGAAGGCACAAAATTTGGTCAAACCGCCTCCATTTTCCCCCGAACACATGATTCTGATTTCTGCCCTTAGTTGGCTAACACACATGTCCAGTCATTGTGTTTTATGGCTGGTTTTCAACCTCTTCAGGCTGAAGGTCTCGACTCGAAACATCACCCATTCTTGCTCTCCAGAGATGCTGCATGTTTTTCTAGTTTTTAGTATCTTCAGTTTAAACCAGCATCTGCAGTTCCATCCTACACTATTTGTTAAGCAAAAGAGGTCCTATTCTCATTATGTTAAAGAAGGATCTGCAGATGCTGGAGATGAGGCTCGCACCAGGGTCTCCTCCATACCCCGCCCTCGTTCTTCAGAGAACGGGGTTTCCCCTCCCCCACTATCGATGAGGCTCGCACCAGGGTCTCCTCCATACCCCGCAACACTGCCCTCTCTCCCCATTCCCCCACTCACAACAAGGGCCGAGTCCCCCTGGTCCTCACCTTTCACCCCACCAGCCAGCGCATACAACAGATAGTCCTCCGCCAGTTTCGCCACCTCCAACGTGACCCCTCCACTCGCCACATCTTCCCATCTCCCCCCCTATCTGCCTTCCGCAAAGACCGCTCCCTCCGCAACTCCCTCGTCAATTCTTCCCTTCCCTCCTGCTCCACTCCTTCCCCGGGCACTTTCCCTTGCAACCGCAAGAGATGCTACACTTGTTCCTTCACCTCCCCCATCCACTCCTTTCAGGGACCCAAGCAGTCATTCCAAGTCCGACAGAGGTTCACCTGCACCTCCTCCAACCTCGTCTACTGCATCCGTTGCTCCAGATGCCAGCTAATCTACATCGGTGAGACCAAGCGGAGGCTAGGCGATCGTTTCGCCGAACACCTCCGCTCGGTCCGCAATAACCAACCCGACCTCCCGGTGGCTCAGCACTTCAACTCCCCCTCCCACTCCGTATCCGACCTCTCGGTCCTGGGCCTCCTCCATGGCCAGAGTGAACAACACCGCAAGTTTGAGGAACAACATCTCATATTCCGCTTGGGGAGTCTGCATCCTCTGGGCCTAAACATTGAATTTTCTCAATTCTGTTAACCCAGACTGCTCCTTTCCCCCCACCCCCCCACCTCTCCCTCAGCCCTCGGGCCCTGACATTCCTTCTCCATCTCCCCCCCCCCCCCCCAAGTCGCACTAGCTTCTCATTTTCACACAAGAAACAGCTTACAATGGCGTGCTTTCCTTATCACCAATACTTTTTTGCATATCTTTCACTCATTGTTCTTGCTTTATCTCTCCATATCACTGTTTATATCTCTCGTTTCCCTGATCCCTGACCAGTCTGAAGAAGGGTCTCGACCCGAAACGTCGCCTATCTCCTTCACTCCTTAGATGCTGCTGCACCCGCTGAGTTTCTCCAGCTTTTTGTGTAACCCTCCTATTCTCATTACATAATTTTGTGATCAGCGTGAGAGCATGAGAATTTTGTGAAATGCGCGAGTCTCACGCTCAATGCGTGAGAGTTGGCAGCCCTGCTAATAATGCAAACATTTTATGCAAGTTCCAATTGGTTGGACAAAAATCACTTATTACTGCTTTATAACATTTCAGTTACTTTAAGACCGTTTCAGAAATTATGACAGACAACAAAAAATCAACTAACAAATTAAAGCAAACTAAACAAAAAAAAAAGTAAGATTAAATGAGAACTTACCAGTTCAAAGTTTGATCTGTATTTTATGAGGAGCTACGATGAGGGATTACATGAAGACCCCGTCCAGCAAGCATGCGCAACATTCTTCAAAGCAGCGGTGTAGATTCACAGAAAAAACCCAACGATTGAAATAAATATAGTAACGAAAAATTAAGAACTTAATTACCAGTTGATCTGTGTAATAGAGGGTGGGAGCGGAGGGCACGTAATTCCTCATCGTAACTCCTCATAAAATACAGATCAAACTTCAAACTGGTAAGTTCTCATTTAATCTTACTATTTTATTTCGGAGTCACGTGAGTGACTACGTGAAGACTTCAAAGCTCTGTGATTCCAAACCATGTACCAGCTCATGCTTCACTCACTGTCTGAAGACCTTTGAGGGAGGAAGTATGTTATCACAACCAACAATAACCTGTTTGTGAACAAAAAAGGTTTAATAATAACGACAAAAAACAGAGAGCTCCCCCGGGCGTAAATTAAATATTATCTGCAGACTCTAAAATTCTGTCTGCAAATGGAGCAGGTTCCGCCAGCGGCTTATTATAAAACCTTTGGAAAGTTATTTCTCAGGACATCCTGCTCTGGCCAGAATATAGTCCATAGGCACATCCATTCGCCTAGCCGCTGACGTGGATGCAACCCTGGTGGAATGAAATTTGTAAACATTAGTGTTGATTCCCGTGTACTTAAGCACCTGCTTGAGCCACCTTGAAATGGTTGGGCTTGTCACCTGACCATGGGGCTTATCCATTGCTCTCCCTCTTAAGTTGTATGTTGTGTCTATTTAAATGGCGAGATGGGTCTTGGCACACAGCCGTGGGTCAGATGAATATGCCCGGAACTCCATAGCTGGAGGCGTGGTTCCTGGGCTAGTTTGTTTGACCAGACCCCGAATATGGAATGTCATAGTGTCCAATGACTCTGTCATGCTGTCCCGCCTCAGAAAGTGGAGGGACTGTACCCTTAGTGCTGACACTAGTGCCATGATCATGACTGATTTCAGGGTACGTTGTTCCAGCAGCTGGAACCAAATAAGCTGACAATGCACTCCTGGCTGTATTGATGGCGCTGTAGCTGAGTCCATCCCATTGTAATCCAACCAGGAACTCCACAACACTGGTAGCTGTTGCTGGTGAGTAGGTAGTTCCTGTTTTGGAGCAATACCATTCCCATTCCCTTATGTTGGTCAGGTATTGTCTCCTGGTGGACTCCCGGTGGGATGCGGTCATCATGTTGATGGCGTCCTCAGAAAGTCCCTGGCCCAGTAGAGGTCTTTTTAGAATCTGCAAGCCAGCAGATTGACTCTGTCATGGCACGAGTGACTAATGCCTGACACTGGGTGGATTAATAATTCTGGACTGCTGGGGAATTCCAACGGTGTTTCGACAGCCATGTCGAGGGCCACTGGGAACCATGGCTGTGTAGGCCAGTCGGGTATTATCAAGATTCCTGAAGTGGAATCCAATTGAATCTTGAGTAATACCCGACTGATGAGGCAGAAGGGAGGAAAAGCATAGAAGAACATTTTCCCCCAATGCAGCGTGAATGCATCAACTACTGCTGCCTCAGGGTCTGGTTCCCAAGCGACATACATTGGTACCTGGTGATTCAGCCTAGATGCAAATAGATCGATATCTGGTGTGCCATATTGCTTTGTAATTTCAGCAAACACTTTGGGATTTAACATCCATTCGATGTTATCATTAAATTTGCGTGACCTGGTGTCTGCCGCTGTATTTATTTTATCTGGTAGGTAAGTTGCTGATAACCAAATATGTCTTTCGACACACCATTGCCAGATTAGGTTGACCAAATTGGCACATGATATCGACTTTACACCACCCACGTGGTTGATATAAGCCACCACCGTGGTATTATCTAATTGCAACCGGACATGTGCATGATGCGTATTAGATGAATATGCTTTTAAACCATAAATCGCTCTACCATTTTCCCAATGACACTAGCTACCTGTCGTATGGTTGGGTGATGATTAACCATTAGTTCGTTGCATGATTGTGCCAACTCTAATGCTTTCCCCTTCGGCAGTTACAGTCATGCGAATAGTGTCAATCATAAATCCAAGATAATCCATGGTTGTGGATGGTGTCAAATTGGATTTATCTGGATGTATGACAAACCCCAAAGTTTCAAACAAACGTTTGGTGGCTGCTACTGCCGAAATGGCTGTCTCCAAGGTTTTCCCTACCTTAAAATGTCGTCTAAGTACGCCATGACTATGTGCTTTTGTTTCCTCAATAATGCCAAGGCAGGTTTTATGATTTTTGTGAACAACCTTGGAGCTGAGGTTAGCCCATTTGGTAAGGCTTTAAATTGCCATAGTTGTTTCAAGATAAACTTCATGTATTTTAGGTGGATAGGTATATGGACGGGAAGGGAATGGAGGGGTATGGTCTGAGTGCAGGTAGATGGGTCTAGGGGAAATTAAATGGTCGGCATGGACTGGAAGGGCTGAGAGGGCCTGTTTCCGTGCTGTAATTGTTATATGGTTATATGGTTATTTACGATGCTCCTTGTGTACGGGTGCTGAGTAGTAGACATCTTTTAAATCAATGCTTGCCAGAAAGTACCCTCTAGAAATCAATTGTCTGGCTGTTTCAAAAGTTTCCATCTTGAAATGTATATACTTAACAGATTAGTTTAAAGAAGTTAAGTCAATGATGATGCGGCATCCACCATCTTTTTTAGTTTTAGTGAAAATATTAGACACAAATTCCAAAGGTTCATGTTTTGTTCTTTCAATGACACCTTTTGCTAGTAGCCTCATCAGTTCAGCTTGACCCCTCTTGTTTCTCTTTGACTGAGAGGGTGAATACCTTTTGGGGTATATGCTGAACTGGCGGCATGTTTTCATGAACAAAGTCAATTTTATAGCCATGAATGCTGCTGAGTATATATTTGTCATTAGTGATAGACTCCCATGCATGCAAAAACAAGTGCAATCTCCCCCCTGTTAGTATAGAGCCCCTACTGCTCATATGCTGAGAGGAACCAGACACACCTACCTCAATGGTTATTGGTGCTTCTTCTGCCTCTTCGCTGGATGATGAGGTGCCTGCTGGGCTGTAGAGGGCTGCTGTTGATGTTGCTGTTGCTGTTGATGTTGATGTTGGGGGTGGCGCATTTTCCATGGGGTCCGCTCTGGGCCCTGGCCTAAAAAAGACTTACGGGGAATGGTTGCGGACCCCGAGCTTTCACCAATCCCATATGGTAGTCAGCGACTGGTGGACGCCGTGGGGTACTGCCGCCTGGGTTGTTACGTCTGCTCGGTCCCAAACCTGCCCTCATGAGACCAAAGGTCTTGGACTCTTCCTCTAGGTATTTCACCTTTTTTGGAAGGTCCTTTCCAAGGAGCAGAATTGGAGGTTCTGAACCCGGTGTTTTGCAAAGTCCTGCAAACTTAGGGTTGAGGGCAGGCTTGATGATTTCCTTCCGTAAATTGTTAATCTCATATTGAGTGGTGCACAGCAGAGCTAATGTATCTTGCTGATTTGTGGTGATGGCCACATCATCTATGGACCGAGCATATGAAGTTATTCCTGCTGTCAGGAGTTTTAGGATTTTCTGCAGCTTCAACTCCAGGTTCCTGATATTCTGCCCCAAATGTCCCCGAATTTGGCTGTTTACAGCTGGTACATTCAATGATGTACAATTTTCTGGGGCTGAATATAATTCAAGAGCCTCATTGACCACCCGTTCTTGTAGGGGTTTTGAGGACAGGTCGTCAATGCTGACTGCAAGTTTTGGTTCTAAAGGCCGACCCACACGTGGAGTAGCCACGTAGTGGTTGACCACACCCAGCAGCTCTTCCTCATCCTGTACACCCTGCGTACTCCGCACATCTGGTTTTGACCCAAAACGTTGCCTATCTCCTTCGCTCCTTAGATGCTGCTGCACCCGCTGAGTTTCTCCAGCCTTTTGTGTACCTTCAGCCAGCGACCCCTCTTCTTGACCAGCCCAGACCTGGTCGCCAATGCTGCCTTCAATAGAAGGTGAAGGAATGGCCAGTGCCGTAAAGGACACTGCGGGAGTGCCTGCGCTCCCTTGGCGAGTCTGCTGCTGCTCTCTCAGCAGATCTCGCTGGAGCAATTGCTCCATAAGCCGTTCCATTCGGCTTAGGCGGCTGTCTTTGCCGCTCTCGAGCGGTGAGGCATCTTCATCCGAATCGTCAGATACTACCGCCCGATTCTGGCTGCAGATACCTCCAGCCCGCTGCTCAGGATGCACTAGCAGTGCTGGGCTCGGCTCGGTAGTTAATCCTGCCGCCTCTTTCCCCCCCCCCCCCCCCCCCCCCATCCAAAGAACGCTCCTCAACGGGAGACGAATGGGGGCGAGCTACAAATTTTTTTCCTCTGGTCTTGCTCATTCTTCTGGAACACAAAGCAGACCACAGAGAAAATACACACAGCCACGGTAAAACACTTAAGTGTCGGCCCGACTTTCAAATTGTAGCGGGAGTGCCTTGAACTCCCGTTCGTCGCGGGTGCACTTCACGAACGCTAACACGAACACGAACTTCACTCTGAAATAAAATAACATGTTCCCTTTCCTGACTCTATCTCATAAGTACTTTAACGCTGTTAACAGAACAAAGGGATATTAATCTCATGAATCCAAATGGGGAAAGTGAGGGCAATTTTGCTTAAATGGTCATTCTAAGCTCATTCAGATCTGCATAGAGTCAGAGTTATACAACATGTACATGCCTTGCCCAATTTGTCCATAATGATCAAGTTGGCTTTCTGCGTGCCCAGGGACTGGCTGCCGTTCCCACATCAGCTCACGTCCCAGGGACTGGCTGCAGTTCTCAGGTTGGCTGGCCTGCCCCAACCCCGCGAAAACAAATTTGCAAAGAAAACGCGGTTTTTCGGGTAAAGGGCCGGATTCGGCCCGTGTGCCGTAGGTTGCCGAACCCTGTCCTAGATGTTTGGCCTCATTATGGTCCCCCAGCTGCTTCATGTTGTCAGTGGCTGCACATCCAACGGGGCTCTCCCTCCCCCTCCCCCTTCCCCCTCCCTCTCCCCCTTCCCCTTCCCCCTTCCCCCTCCCTCTCCCCTGAAACCCGGCAGCTGCACATCCAACCAAGAGAGAAGAGACGCAACTTCACTCACAGCCGTCAACCGACGCGCTTCCCCAGACCGTACAGATCGCTGTCATGTGGCACAAAGAGACAAACTCTGCAGCAAAGATCGTATAGCTCCGCTATAGGATCCTTGCTGTGCAGGGACTGAAGACAGCGTGAGAATTCTGTCATTAGATTACATTTTATTATTTGTCATTCGAACCTCAGAGAGGCTCAAACGAAACTCTGTTTCCACAGCCATACAAACAAAACAATTTCTACAAAACATATAAACAATTCAAGTTACATAAACATCCATCACAGTGAATCTCCTCCTCACTGTGATGGAAGGCAAAGTCTTCTCTCTCCCCTGCACCATTTCTCTCCCGATGTCGAAGCGCCAGGCGGGCGATGTTAAGTCCCACGGTCATTGAGGCCGCGCCTGGCGATGTACGGCCCCGCTCTAGGCCCAAAAGTCACAAAGTTGGAGCCCCCGGCGAGCGCTGGAATGTTCCGCAGCCATTGAAGCCACGCCGGGCGATGTGCGGCCCCGCTCCGGGTGGATCCAACCCTGCGACATGAGCGGGAGATGTTGCGTTGCGGGAGCTCCGGAAAACGGTTCCGGACCCGCGAGCTCTCGATATCCCGACAGTCCACCGGCAGTAATCTGCAGCTGGAGCTCCGGAGTAGCAGCAAGCCACCACCGCTCCACACACTCCGAGGCCGGTCAGCCCCACGATGGTAAGTCCACAGCACCATGACTGGAGTCCCCAGGTCGTCCCGGTTGGAGGCCGCTCCACGGTGCCAGGCCCCAACGACAACGGAGACCCGACAGGGAAAAGATCGGGTCTCCCGTGCAGGGAAGAGATTTTTAAAGTTTCCCCCTCCCTCCCCCACCCCCCACATATACACAGTTAGAAACAGTACAAAAAAAAACACGGACAACTACATTTAACTAGACAAAAAATTAAAAAAAAGACAGACAGGCTGTAGGGGCCGCTGCAACGCGAGTCGCGCCGCCGCAGATTACGTCATCAGCGTGAGGGCATGAGAATTTGCTGAAATGAGTGAGTCCCACGCTCAAAGCGTGAGAGTTCGCAGCCCTGCTAAGAAGGATAAGGCAGCAGGTGTATTGGAATACCAATATCTACAGGTTCCCTTGCAAATCACACAACACCTTTACTTGGAAACATATCAATGTTTTTCATCATCACTGAGTACAAATTCAGGAATTTCTAATCCTAAAATTAATTTTATTAAAAAATGAAATGCCCATCCTCAATCTCCTCCATTATTTCTGACTTATGCCTGTCATGTAATAATAATCAGTTTACTTACATATAAAAAAAGGAACAAAAATGTATTTTGCACTGAATCATATACTTTGGCAGTTTTCAAAAAATATTGAACTAAATACATCTTCCTATAATTGAAATAAGGTGTATTTTGAAGTTCTCTAAACATATATAACATAAAAAATGTTACTGATTGTCAGACACTTTGGTACATTCAAACTTCAATTTTCTTTTACTTTTTCTAAATTAGTTTCTCCCTGCTAACTGCACTTACAAAACAAAAATATTTACTTATTTGAAGCATATTACCAATATTCAATCTCAAAAGCATTCAGTCATCATTATTGATCGCGCTTTCCAACACAAAAATCTATTCATTAGATAATGCACTCTTTCCACATGGAAAATATTGAACTTAATAAAAAAGTCATGAAAGGAAATGCGTCTTTGGTCTTAACAAAATTAAGAACGGATAACTTACACTGACCAGTGAAGAGGCATAATTTCCTGATATTTTCAGCATTAAAGCAATCTAATGTGCATGTGAACAAATATATCGAAACACAAACATGACATTTGAACTTATTCAATTTACGACACTATGTATCAAAACCAGATATGAAGAAGTGTAGCTCTCCATAAGAATGCGACTCAATTTTTAAGCTCATCACAACCTTTGAAAGAATACAATCTATTATCAGTACAGACCTTACTAGTAGTTACTTATATACTTAATTGTTATATACTTAACTGTTATATACTTTACTTCTCCGTAGATTGTCACCTTGTCGTGGTGGAGAAGCTTGTGCGGTCCTGAGATCGATGCCTGGTAGGGCCACCCTTGGCGGTAAGGTCAAGGGAGAGGTCTCTGACAAATGACAATCTAACCAAGACCTCAACGGTGGAACAGGCAGACGATGATGGCACACTTTAGTGGAGTGTCACAATGGCTGGGAAAGCGGATGAAGGCTGCAGCAGAAAAGGGTCTCCGGTCACTGCTCCTGACCCAGATCTGTCAAGAACTGTGTGGTGGCTGTCTGTGCACCAGTCTCCCCACATTAAACAAAGTCACACACAGGTGTCCTCCATATAGGGAATTCCCCTAACACCCTGGATTAAGTCCTATGGTGATCAGCAAGTGGCGACAGGGCAGGATTGTGAGATCTGGAAGCCCCTAGTCATGAGCTTGGCACATCAGGCGGTGGGTGCTAGATTCAGTCGCTGGACTCTTGTAACAAGGCAGAAGTGCCCTTCGGCAGCTGCACCCACGACTGAGCAGTCCTCTTTCGGATCCACTCTGCTCACCCCACTTGGGGAAAGGGCTAGAAAAGGTGCCCTATTAATAGCCTGCCTCAAACTTACCGACTGGTTTACCAAAATGAACATGAACTTTGGAGCATGGAATGTGCATACATGGATGGATGGTGTAACCAGTAACAGACCAGAGAGGAGAACCATGATCACCGCAAGAGAACTGAGAAGATGCTGGATTGACATAGCTGCCCTTTCTGAAACCCGGCGGGCAGACGAAGGACAACTGAAGGAGGAGAACGGTGGTTACACTTTCTTCTGGAAAGGAAAAGCTGCTGATGAGCCTAGGATCCATGGTGTTGGGTTTGCCATCAAGAACCAGCTCATCAGCCACCTCTCTGAACTTCCTGTGAGAATCAGTGAGTGTCTCATGACCATCCATCTGGTGCTTACCAACAACCAGATGGCAACAACTGTGAGTGCCTATGCCCCTACGTTAGACTCTGAAGAGGAAGTAAAAGAGATCTTCTACGCATGCTTGGACGAGAAACTGTCTAAAATCCCCAGGGAGGATAAGATTATTCTCCTAGGAGACTTCAACACCAGGGTCGGCTGGAACCAACAACTCTGGAAGGGTATCATAGGAAACGAAGGCATCGGAAACATCAACTCCAATGGAGCGCTGCTTCTCAGCAAATGTAAATCGAGGTAAAGGAACCGCTTGAGGGTAGTGATCATAATATGATCAGTTTTAATCTGCAATTTGAGAAGGAGAACGTTAAATCAGTGTCAGTGATGCAGTTGAACAAAGGGGACTATGAAGGCATGAGAGGCGAGCTGGCCAAGGTAGACTGGAAAGGGATCCTAGCAGGAATGACAGTGGAACAGCAATGGAGGAATTTCTGGGCATAATCCGGAAGACGCACAATCATTTCATTCCAGGAAAGGGATCCTAGCAGGAATGACGGTGGAACAGCAATGGAGGAATTTCTGGGCATAATCCGGAAGACGCACGATCATTTCATTCCAAAAAGGAAGAAAGACTCTAAGGGGAGTAGGAGGTAACCGTGGTTGACAAGAGAAGTTAGGGATAGAATAAAACTAAAAGAAAAGATGTATAACACAGCAAAGAGTAGCCAGAAGCCAGAGGATTGGGAAACTTTCATTGGACAACAGAAGGAAACAAAACGGGCAATATGGGCTGAAAAGATGAAGTACAAAGGGAAGCTGGCCAGGAATATAAAGGAGGACAGTAAAAGCTTCTTTAGATATGTTAAGGGAAAAAGAGTAGCAAAGTCAAATGTGGGTCCCTTGAAGGCAGACAAGGGTGAAATTATTATGGGCACCAAGGAAATGGCAGAAGAGTTGAATAGGTACTTCGGATCTGTCTTCACTAAGGAAGACACTGTAGCGGCACCATACGTGGCGAATAAAGAATAGACATCAGGTTGGTGCAAGTGGTTCTTTATTCTGTTGTCACACATATAGTGGGTGCGCTAACTATATGTAGGGTTGTTGTAGCTGAGCGAGGTTGTTCCCTCGGGCTCAGCTACCGGTAAACTCCTGGTGGGTCTCGTGGTGAGAGAGCTTATGTACCAGGACACTCCCTCTGCCCATGACGTCGTGTGCCCGCCCTCTCCTGACGAGGGTTCGAGCTTAAGTGGCCTATGTTTATGCTGACGCCACAGACCCCCCCCCCAGAACAGGAGGAAGGTATAGCTTGGTCAAGGGAGGCTCCTGCATGTAGGTCTGGGACACCCCGGACGTGGGTCAGGACGGAGGGCTCCACGGGCGCAGTTGACGCTCTGCGTGGGCGATCCCGATGTACCGAGGGGTGCGAGGAGATTGATGCAGAAGCCGCCGGACAGAAGAGGTCTGGGACACCCCGGGCGTGGGTCGGGATGGTGCTCTACACGGGCGCAGTTGACGCTCTGCGTGTGAGATCCCGATGTACCGAGGGGTGCGACGAGACTGAAGAGACACGGTTGCATCTCCTTGACCAGCTAGGGGAGAGTGTCCTGTGACACACGGCCCCCAAAGACGATGGGGGAAAAACCAAATACAATATACAAACTAATTGCAGTGCACACAAAAAAAAATCAGTTAGAAAAAAAAAATAATAATTAGTGTCCAGTGTCTATCGTGCAGCCACAACGTCCAGCTGGAAGGTGGCGCTGTGGACAGTGGTGAGGCTGCAGTGACGGCATCCGGCCGGAAGGTGGCGCTGTGGATGACGGTGAGGTTGCAGGGACAGCAGCCGAACTGACGGTGGCGCTGTTGCTGGCAGTGAAGCTGCAGGGACGGCATCCGGCCGGAAGGTGGCGCTGTGGATGACGGTGAGACTGCAGTGACAGCAGCCGAACTGACGGTGGCGCTGTTGCTGGCAGTGAAGCTGCAGGGACGGCATCCGGCCAGAAGGTGGCGCTGTAGACGGCGGCCAGGTAAGTTCATAGTGCACTTCCGGCCGGCGGCGGCCATGTTTGTAGTCGGAAGCCGCCCTTTTTCAAGATGGCGCGGCGGCCATTTTGCCGGCCGGGTGAAGAGGAATCACCTGGTGACTGGAGGCCGGCGAGGAGCTGAAGGGCGGCTTCGGCGGCCACCTCAGGTAAGCCCACTTTTTCAGGTGCAGCGGTCGGCGGGGCCAGGCGTGGTGCAGGGCCTGGAGACGTGGTGAGGCCTGGAGCCGGGTCCGGTGCTGGGCCTGGAGACGCGGTGAGGCCGGGTGGTCCAGAACGTAGGCAATTTCACCGACACCGCGTCCAGGGACGGGGCTGGGTCGGCATTTGAGAAGGAAGGACGGGCTTTATTCTCCATCGTGACAATAATGGAGCGTCGGGGTCACCAATGTAGCGGCACCATACGTGGCGAATAAAGAATAGACATCAGGTTGGTGCAAGTGGTTCTTTATTCTGTTGTCACACATATAGTGGGTGCGCTAACTATATGTAGGGTTGTTGTAGCTGAGCGAGGTTGTTCCCTCGGGCTCAGCTACCGGTAAACTCCTGGTGGGTCTCGTGGTGAGAGAGCTTATGTACCAGGACACTCCCTCTGCCCATGACGTCGTGTGCCCGCCCTCTCCTGACGAGGGTTCGAGCTTAAGTGGCCTATGTTTATGCTGACGCCACAACACAAACAATCTCCCAGATGTACTGGAGGATAGAGGATCTAAGGGGGTAGAGGAACTGAAATAAATTTTAATTGGGCAAGAAATAGTATTGAGTAGGCTAATGGGACTGAAGGGTGATAAATCCCCTGGGCCTGATGGTCTGCATCCCAGGGTCCTCAGGGAGGTGGCTCTTGAAATAGTGGACGCATTGGTGATAATTTTCCAATGTTCAATATATTCAGGATCAGTTCCTGTGGATTGGAGGATAGCTAATGTTATCCCACTTTTCAAGAAAGGAGCGAGAGAGAAAACGGGAGAATTACAGACCAGTTAGCCTGACTTCGGTGGTGGGAAAGATGCTGGAGTCAATTATTAAAGAGGTAATAATGGGGAATTTGGATAGCAGTAAAAGGATTAGTCCAAGTCAACATGGATTTATGAAAGGGAAATCATGCTTGACTAATCTTCTGGAATTCTTTGAGGATGTGACAAGTAAAATGGATGAAGGGGTGCCATGGATGTAGCATGTCTAAACTTTCTGAAAACCTTTGATAAGGTGCCGCACGGGAGACTGGTGACTAAAATCAGAGCACATGGTATTGGGGGTAGGGTGTTGACATGGATAAAAAATTGGTTGGCAGACCGGAAGCAAAGAGTAGGAGAGATCGGGTCCTTTTCAGAATGGCAGGCAGTGGCGAGTGGAGTGCCGCAAGGCTCGGTGTTGGGGCCGCAACTGGTTACCATATATATTAATGATTTGGAAGAGGGAATTAGGAGCAACACTAGCAAGTTTGCAGATGACACAAAGCTGGGTGGCAGTGTGAACTGTGAAGAGGATGTTAGGAGGTTGCAGGGTGACCTGGACAGGTTGAGTGAGTGGGCAGATGCGTGGCAGATGCAGTATAATGTGAGGTTATCCACTTTGGCGGCAAAAACAAGGGGGCAGATTATTATCTCAATGGGGTTAGGTTAGGTAAGGGGGAGGTGCAGCGAGACCTGGGCATCCTTGTACACTGGTCACTGAAGGTTGGCATGCAGGTACAGCAGGCAGTGAAGAAAGCTAATGGAATGTTGGCCTTCATAACAAGAGGACTTCAGTATAGGAGTAAAGAGGTTCTTCTGCAGTTGTATAGGGCTCTGGTGAGACCACATCTGGAGTATTGTGTACAGTTTTGGTCTCCTAATTTGAGGAATGACATCCTTGTGATTGAGGCAGTGCAGCGTAGGTTCACGAGATTGATCCCTGGGATGGCGGGACTGTCATATGAGGAAAGATTGAAAAGACTAGGCTTGTATTCACAGGAGTTTAGAAGCATGAGGGGGGATCTTATAGAAACATATAAAATTATAAAAGGACTGGACAAGCTAGATGCAGGAAAAATGTTCCCAATGTTGGGCGAGTCCAGAACCAGGGGCCACAGTCTTAGAATAAAGGGGAGGTCATTTAAGACTGAGGTGAGAAAAAACTTTTTCACGCAGAGAGTTGTGAATTTATGGAATTCCCTGCCACATAGGGCAGTGGAGGCCAAGTCACTGGATGGATTTAAGAGAGAGTTAGATAGAGCTCTAGGGGCTAGTGGAGTCAAGGGATATGGGGAGAAGGCAAGCACGGGTTATTGATAGGGACTATCAGCCATGATCACAATGAATGGCAGTGCTGGCTCAAAGGGCCGAATGGCCTCCTCCTGCACCTATTTTCTATGTTTCTAATGCGCTCGGCATGACCTCATCATCACTAACACCCTCTTTCACCAGAAAAACAAACATAAGGCATCTTGGAGGCACCCACGCTCCAAACAGTGGCATGTCATTGATTATGTCATTGTACGAGCCAGGGACCACTGTGACGTGAACATCACAAGGGCCATGATCGATGCAGATGACTGCTGGACAGATCAACTCCTCATCTGCTCCATGATGTCCATCAAACTCAAGAGGAAGAAGAGGATTCAAATGAAGCAGATCCTGAGTGCAAGCGAGGTTGAATTTTGAAAGCCTGGAGGAAATTGCCACCAAGCAGCGATTTCAGGCTTCTCTTGGGAAAAGCCTCCAACAGGAATTACTCTGATGATATTGAAGGGCACTGGAGCCGGCTCAAATTCACTATCCTTCATACCTGCAAAAAAACCATCCTTAAGTGCAAGTCCATAAAACACCAGGACTGGTTTGACGAGAACGACACAGAGGTAGAACAGCTCATCTCCAAGAAAAGGAAAGCCTTTTGTGCCTGGCAAAATGATGTAACACTGCAAAGCTAAAAGAGCGGCTCACTCCAGAGCCAAGGCGGATGCCCAGAGCTGGGTGAGGGAGCTTAAGAACTCTTGGTGGACAGATAAGGCTCTGGAAATCCAGGGACTGGCAGACTCGGGTGACACCAGAGGCTTCTTCAGCGCTACTAAGGCTGTTCATGGTCCAAGCTACCGCGGCTTAAACCCCCTGCGCTCAAAAGACGGACAAGAACTGCTGAAGGACAATGGGTCCATTAACGCCCGATGGAAAGGGCGCTTCCAGGAACTCCTCAACCGTGACAGCACAACTGAACCAGACATTACCCACCGCATCCCCCAGAGTCCCATCAGAGAAGACATGGACGAACCTCGCATTATGACAGAGGATCAAAATGCCATCAAGAGCCTTAAGAACAACAAGGCCACCGGTCCAGATGGGATCCCAGCTGAGATCTTAAAGGAAGGTGGACCAGAGTTCCTGTACCACATCCACATGATATTCACAGCACGCCAACTCCAGGAATAAAGGCATGAACAAAGGCAGCCTTTGTACATGGCCTTCATGGACCTAACAATGGGTTTTGACTCAGTCGACCGCCAGGCTCTTTGGAGCATACTATCAAGGTAATGTTGTCACGACAAGTACATCAGAATATTGAGACTTCTACATGATGGCATGCTCAGCAACTTCAGCTCTGTGGAAACGGGGGTCAAACAGGGATGCATCATCGCACCCACCCTGTTTGTCGTCTTCATTGCTGCCATACTTCACCTCATTGATGAAGAGCTGCCACAGGGGATCCCAATCCTCTACAGAACTGATGGTGGGCTCTTCAACCTTAACCGGTTGAATGCCAAGAGCAAAGCCAGTGCCACCGTCATCATGGAGCTTCGGTACGCAGACGACTGCGCCATTGCAGCACACTCTGCAGAAGACCTCCAAGGCATACAGAGCCATGGGTCTAGCCTTAAATATCAAGAAGACCCAGGTCCTACATCAACCTCCACCTAACCAGCTGTCGATCCAGCCCACTATAAAAGTGGATGACATCACACTTTTTACCACTGAACTTTTGACAACAATCTGAATTCAGATTGAAAACATTGACCACTTCCTCTACCTTAGCATTGTTTCCTCAAAAGCTGACATCGATTCTGAGGTCAACCATCGCCTGAAATGTTCCAGCGGAGCCTACGTCAGACTCAGGAAAAGAGTCTTTGAAGACCGAGACCTAAAAGCCCAAACAAAACTGCTGGTCTACAGAGTATGTAGGTTCCTACTTGGATGTGCACTTCCACTTCTCTTTGATACTTTCTGTTTAAGTAAATTAGTCTGTATCCTCTGCCCAAATGCCAACGATTGACGGACTCGCATTCGGTCTTGGTTGCATAAATCCAAAGCAGCTTCCCGTTCTTTCTGATGTACATCTGTAAAAGTAAAAAGTACCCGCTGTAACTTGTACAACAATCTGAATTCAGAATTATCAGTGAGTAAAATTTGAATAACTCACATTGCCTATCAAGCAGCTGCACTGAAGGTAGATGGTAGATGACATACAAGCGGTAATCTTTATCTTGTGTCAAAGGATTATTGAATATATCTAAAAGAGATTGACATTCACAACAAAAAATGAAACAATGAAAAGTGAACTAACTGTTTCCATTCATGACTTGATATTTAAATACTGAAATATGTTTTAGTCAAAATCATTGGGCGGCACAGAGTCGCAGCAGTAGAGTTGCTGCCTTACAGTGCCAGAGGCACAGGTTTGTATCTGACTATTGGTGCTGTCTGAATGGAATTTGTATATTTTCCCAGCGACCGTGTGGATTTTCCCCAAGTGCTCCGGTTTCCTCCCACATTTCAAAGTTTCTCCAAGTGCTCCGCTTTCCTCCCACATTCCAAACTCGTGTGAGTTTGTGGGTTAATTGACTTCTGTAAATTGTCCCTAATGTGTAGTTTAGAACTAGTGTATGGGTAATTGTTGGTCAGCGTGGACTCAGTGGGCTGAAAGGCCTGTCTCCACACTGCATCTCTAAAAACTCAGAAAAAAACTAAAACAAAAATATAGGTCTAACAAAGCAAACAATAGATCTGACACACAGATCAGATTCAATTTTAATTGTCATTGTCAGTGTACAGTACAGAGACAACGAAATGCATTAGACAACGAAATGCATTGAAAGACACACTGAACATCGTGAAGGTTTTTATACCAACTTAAAAATATCAAGCAGGCAAAAATAATCTAACTTGTGAGTGTAAATGGGCTATAATTGGAAGAAAGTTAAACCATTCTAGAGCTGGAAAAAATGATAGAAAAAAGAATAGTGTAGCCTTGGGGGCAATTGGGAAAAAAAGAGAACCATAATCTTATTTATTACAACATGGAAGGAATCCATTCGGCCCGTTGGATCTAGGTTCACTCCCAAATGGGCATACACAAATTCTATCCCCTCTCTTGGATCCTTAGAACCTGCAACTTCTTTGATTATTTTGTTATTTACCACTACTACGTACATCTTTTGGTCATGGGCGGCTCCATGAAGAATGTGGAAACACCATACAGAGAGCATTCGAGATCAGGGTAGACTCTGGGTCACTGAAGCTGAGGCAACAGCACTAACTGTTGTGTCATCATTAAAAATATGGCCTGAACCTTTTTTTTTTAGGTGAGATGCCAGTGGATTAGGGGTCACTATGAACGAGAGGAATGTGGTGGAGTTTAGAAAATGAGTAATAAACATTTTGTTAATCTCAAGGATTAAGATTGAAAGGCTGACCAATACATATGTTTGTGAAAACAAAATAAAACAACTAATTAAAAACCAAAAGTACCATACCAACAATCATATTTCCACTTTGCAAATAGCCTTGGTTTAGTAGTTTAAGTCCTTTCATCATCAGGCATAGATATAAATTGACTAATTATCAAAATGTGCCTTATTTTAAGAAAGAGAACAAAAAAGTTGCAGAAACCCATGAAAACCTGCTGGTATCATCCAGATGTTTGCACATTAAAACTGCTAACCCAACATGCTTGGGATTATGGTAGTGCCGAACTAGCAACTTTTCCAGACTTTTAGATTTTATTCCAATAAATACAATATACTTCATGTTAATTTTAGATATTAATAATTCTTTGAGTGAAACAGTTTTCCAGGGAATAGAGGAAGTAAGGCCCTGGTGAGCCTCAATGGAACTTGAGTAACAGTCGGGTAAATTGCAGAGGAAAGCAGGAATTGTATTTTTATGGAAAGAAGAAGAATTGGGGTCCTGATGTGTAAGGGTAGTGCATGTATCAGTACCCAGTGAGCCAAACACTGAATATATATTTTATTTCTATTTACAAACAAATTATGCTATTTGTGGGCTATACCAATTGCCAGGATATTATATTAGGCCTGACAGAAAGTATTTCATATTGTCGATACAGACAACTTTGCTTACTTAATGTGTGCAACCACGTCATTGTCTTTAATTCTGCTACGGTCTTTTCCACCTTAGTAAGCCTGTTGTTGTGCAGCAGCAATATTTGTAAGGATGTCAGGTGTTTCAGAGAACCTATGATGTAATATAATGCAATATATATTCACATATACAAGTTAATTAACAACTTGGAGCACATAAACCATATGGAGGACTACAAACACCTATTTATTATGATACTCAACAAGCAATCTGGTGATCACAAGGGAGAAATTATCCTTTGGTCATGACACTAAATATACGTGAATGTCGGAGCCACATAACTGTACTCACCTGTCAACACCTGTTTACAATGATGCAAATGCCTAGACTTTCTGATGGGAAATATGGAATGGAAGTATTGTCAAAAAATTGGATTTTTGAAAATATTACAATCAACCAAAGATTTGGATGGCATGCACCGTGGTAACAGCGCATTTAGT
Organism: Raja brachyura; assembly: GCA_963514005.1. The sequence goes on from OY740782.1 coordinate 93,477,556, forward strand.
ATGAACAATATAAAATACAGAATTTAAAGACTAAATTGTCATTCACATGTTTAATTATGGACACATTATTTTTGTGATTGGGAATTTTGTGCCTTTCTCCATTACACTTGCTAAGAACAATTAAATGACTACCGTCCGAGTGAAATTATTGCCCCTCCCAATGTTTTCCTCTCATCTTAAGCTTCTGCCTTTTAGTTTTAGGATCTTCCACCCTGAAAAAAGACTTAGGGCTCACTTTTTCCATGATTTTGTATAACTGAATAAGGTCACCCCTCAGCCTCATACACTCCAATAACAAAAATCCAAGCACATCCAGCCGCTCCCTATAACTCAGCTGTGTGCAGCTGAATAGTGATGTGGCAACTTTTGCACTCAATGCCCTTCACAATGATGGCAAGTGTGCCATACACTTTCTTCATCACTTGAATTGCCACGATTGGGAAATTCTGCTTCATTTACTTTTTTGGGCAATGGGATCCAGTATCTTTGTGCCTCACTTGGTGAAATATTTTTTTCTCGAATCCTCTGTATTCTCACCAGTTACATCCATGACTTTTCAGCTGAGGGCAATAGAAGCTTTCTATTTACACTGCTTCATCCTCATTGGTATTCATGTATCTTATCTATATCACAATTATATCTTTGTTCAAAATAAAACATTATTGTATTTGAATGTTTCTGTTATCAGGTGGTCTTTTTATGAAATATGAAATAATAAGGAATAAAAATATACAAAAAAAATCAGTTGGATGTGCACAAATAAATGTCCTAAAAGATTATAAAAAATTCCAACCAAAAGCTCTGAAAACACTATCGTAGAAAGCCCTGTATCCATTTAATCAACGTATGTTCTCTCCATTGATCGCATCCAAGTATAGCATGTCCACTTTTGTTTTACATTTTCATCATCTACATTGCTTTGCTTGTTATAAAATAAATGCCAATCTGGTAAAAGCAATAAAAACAACATGAAAAGTAACAAAAATTACAAATTAAAACCTTAAGAACAGTGTCCATAAATCAATGGTCTAAATTAATTTTACTCATTAAAGGATTACTGTACCTGCTAAATCAAGGAGCAGGTTGTTTTGTAAATATAATTCTTTGAGGCACCGATTCATTTTCAGGGAATTTATCGTTTTAATCTACAATAAGCAAATGGTAACAGAATGATTCAGTAGAAGATAACTGACACAATATGTAACCATCTACGAGCGAAATTCTGGTAAATCTCTTCTGTACACTCGCCAAAGCCTTCATATTCTTGTGTAATGGGGTGAGTAGAACTGCACACAAAACCTCAAATACGGCCTAACCGAAGTCCTATCAAGTTGCAACATGATTTCCTGACTCTTACACTCAATGCCACGACTGATGAAGGCAAACATACCACAGCTGATTCATCCGTCAATCAACTGCTTTAGATCCCTAGATCCACATTACGTTGCCACCGCTAGTCCCACCCCTATCTCTCGCCTCTTTCTCCTGACTATCACCCCTCTGCTACGTCAGTCTGGAGAAGGTTCTCAACCCAAAATGGTGTCTGTTCATCTCCATTCACAGATGCTCGCTGAGTTCCTCCAGCAGTTTGCATTTTGCTCAGATTACAGTAATTTGCAATCCCTTATATCTTCAATGGTGGGTTATTGGCTGGGAGGCTGCCCAGTTTGTTTTAATAAATAAGATGGACATTTCTATGAAATTTTGTCACCGACTAATTCTATTACCAGAATGCAATGTTGGTTTTGCATATGAAGATAGACTAAGAGGAAGGTCCATTCCATGTGTTAAATTCAACAGATATGGATGTTGAGAACAAAATCAATTAATTCCAAATTATTCTGTGCTCCGAGGACGATTAATCAAATGCTTAATGCTATATGCATTGGGAATGGAACAATTAAATTCTTACTTGCTTCTGCTTTTACAGTAATATTAATGCAACAACATAAAAATAAACTTAAATAAACAATAATACAATAAATGAACAGTTACATTATTACGCTAATTAAAATTGTAAACTTTCAAGTTACTTTCCAGATGCACAACAATATTTACATCAGTTGGGAAGGTGAGCCAAGGAATGGGAAATTGAATTTAACTCTGACAAATGTACGGTGTTGCACCTTGGTGTGAAAAACCCAAGCAGGGCTTGCTCAGTAAACGAAAGAGGCCTGGACAAAGTTGCAGAATAAAGAGATCTGAAAGTACAGGAGGAGCATGGTTCCCTAAATGTGGCAAGTCAGGTGGATAGTGTGTTGACAAAATGCTTGGCACACTTGCCTTAATTGGGAAAGTTTGTACATCATGACACAGTTATACTAGTCTTTGGAGAGAGCACACTTGGTACTGTGTGGCGTTCTGGTTCCCCAGTTATAATATAGAAGAAATTAAGTTGGAGAATAAGAGGCTGAAAATTGGGGCGCACAAATTCGTGAAGGGCATGGATACAGTGAAACCACACAGTTTTTTTCAAGTTAGAGAAATCTAAAACGAGAGGGGAGAGATCTACGAGAGACCTTAGGAGCAACTTTTTCACTCTGTGGGTAGTCCTTGTCTCAAATGAGCTGCCAAAGTAAGCTATGAAAGCAGATATAATCATAACTTTTAGAGTCATAGTCATACTGCATGGAAACAGGTACTTCAGCACAACCTGCCCCTGCCGACAAAAATGCCATATCTACACGAGTCCCAACTGCCCGCGTTAGGCTCATATCTCTCTAATTTTTTCCTATCCGTTTACTTGCCCAAAAGACATTAGGGTAGATACAGTGGCTTGCAAAAGTTTTCATACCCCTTGAACCTTTCCACATTTTGCCACGTTACAACCACAAACGTAAATGTATTTTATTGGGATTTTATGTGAAAGACCAAGACAAAGTGGTGCATAATTGTGCAGTGGAAGAAAAATGATACATGGTTTCCAAATTTTATTACAAATAAAAAACTAAAAAGTGTGGCGTGCAAAAGTATTCAGTGCCCCTGAGTCAATACTTTGTAGAACGGCCTTTTCCTGCAATTACAGCTGCAAGTCTTTTGGGGTATGTCCTACCAGCTTTGCACATCTAGAGACTTAAATTTTTGCCCATTCTTCTTTGCAAAATAGCTCAAGCTCAGTCAGATTGGATGGAGAGTGTCTGTGAACAGCAATTTTCAAGTCTTGCCAGGGATTCTCAATTGGATTTTGGTCTGGACTTTGACTGGGCCATTCTAACACATGAATATGCTTTGATCTAAACCATTCCATTGTAGCTCGGGCTGTATGTTTAGGGTCGTTGTCCTGCTGGAAGCTGAACCTCCGCCCCAGTCTCAAGTCTTTTGCAGACTCTAACAGGTTTTCTTCCAAGATTGCCCTGTATTGGCTCCATCCATCTTCCCATCAACTCTGACCAGCTTCCCTGTCCCTGCTGAAGAAAAGCATCCCCACAGCACGATGCTGCCACCACCATGTGTTCAGGGTGATGTGCAGTGTTAGTTTTCCGCCACACATAGCGTTTTGCATTTAGGCCAAAAACTTCAATTTTGGTCTCATCAGACCAGAGCACCTCCCTCCACATGTTTGCTGTGTCCCCCACATGGCTTGTGGGGGACTGCAAACTGCAAACGGGATTTCTTATGGCTTTGTTTCAACAATGGCTTTCTTCTTGCCACTAATAGTTGTCCTGTGGACAGATTCTCCCACCTGAGCTGTGGATCTCTGCAGCTCCTCCAGAGTTACCATGGGCCTCTTGGCTGCTTCTCTGATCAATGCTCTCCTTGCCCGGCCTGTCAGTTTAGGTGGACGGCCATGTCTTGGTAGGTTTGCAGTTGTGCCATACTCTTTCCATTTTCGGATGATGGATTGAACAGTGCTCCGTGAGATGTTCAAAACTTGGGATATTTTTTTATAACCTAACCCTGCATTAAACTTCTCCACAACTTTATGCCTGACCTGTCTGGTGTGTTCCTTAGGCTTCATGATGCTGTTTGTTCACTAATGTTCTCTAACAAACCTCTGAGGCCTTCACAGAACAGTTGTATTTATACTGAGATTAGATTACACACAAGTGGACTCTATTTACTAATTAGGTGACTTCTGAAGGCAAATGGTTGCACTGGATTTCTCCCTCCATTTTACTCAGATTTATATTTGTTTATTAGGTAGTCCCTCCATACAAAAAATAGCAAATAGAATAATTGTAAAATAAAAGTCATCTTTTGAGTTGTATTTGGCCGAGCAGAAAATCTTTTACTCAGATTTATATTTGTTTATCAGGTAGTCCCTCCATACAAAAAATAGCAAATAGAATAATTGCAAAATAAAAGTCATCTTTTAAAATGTATTGTATTTCACAATCTTGGTTGAATTACAATCCATACATAACAAAGGTAGACACAAAATGCTGGAGTAACTCAGCAGGTGAGGCAGCATTTCCGGAGAGAAGGAAGTCTGAAGAAGGGTCTCTATCTGAAACGTCGCCCATTCCTTCTCTCCAGAGATGCTGCCTCACCTGCTGAGTTACTCCAACATTTTGTGTCTACCTTCGATTTAAACCAGCATCTGCAGTTCTTTCTTACCATACATAACAAATCTATGTTTTATTTAGTATTACGTATGGTCTAACATGCCATTCATTCACACAGCATGCTGTAAGATTATCAGAGTATTCTATATCAAGAAAAGTGTGCGAAGGTTAATTGGTTGCACTGGATTTTATTTAGGGGTATCAGAGTAAAGGGGGCTGAATACTTTTGCACGCCACACTTTTCAGATTTTTGTAAAAAAAATTGAAAACCATGTATCATTTTCCTTCCACTTCACAATTATGTGCCACTTTGTGTTGGTCTATCACATAAAATCCCAATAAAATACATTTACGTTTGTGGTTGTAACGTGACAAAATGTGGAAAAGTTCAAGGGGTATGAAAACTTTTGCAAGCCACTGTATATGGATAGGAACAGTTTAGGGGGCTTTGGGCCAAATGCAGGCAAATGGAATTATCCCAATATGGACAAGGTGGGCCACAGGGTTTGGGTCCATACTGTACAGCTCTATGAATCTATAACTATTATCATGATATTATTATTTGTTAATGTTATTGTTTTATCCACAGCAACAAAGTTCAAAGGCATCCCTTCTAGACCTTCTACAAAGTGTTATTGTGCTTTCAAACTAGTCTGAAAAGTCGACCATCTTACTGTTGTGACTTTTAAGCAATTGGAAAAGGATACTCTAACTTTCATTTTGGAGAAATGTTCATTTGTCACCAAGTTTTAATTTCATGCAAAATAGTGGATCGGCTAAAAAGCTGTTACTTTTCAAATATAGTAAACCCTCGTTATAAGGGACTGTAGGAGGGGAGTGGCATCCGTTATTGCTGACTGTCGGCTGTAATCGAGTCAGGGATTACCAAATAATAGTAAGATTAAACGAGAACTTACCAGTTTGAAGTTTGATCTTTATTTTATGAGGAGTTACGATGAGGGATTACGTGAAGACCCCGCCAGCACGCATGCGCGACATTTCTTCAAAGCAGTGGTGTGAAATCACAGAAATACAGTCACAATGACTAATATAGTAAGATAAACAAGAGAACTTCCATACCAGGTGATCTTTATAATAGAGGGTTGGGAGCGGAGGGCACGTAATCCCTCATCGTAACTCCTCATAAAATAAAGATCAAACTTCAAACTGGTAAGTTCTCGTTTAATCTTACTATTTTACTTCGGAGTCACGTGAGTGACTACGTGAAGATTTCAAAGCTCTGTGATTTCATGCCCTGGAAGCTCCATGCTCACACACCGCTAAAGTTGGGATAAGAGGATGAACGTAATTCAGACAAGACACTGGCTGAAAAACAAAGAAGGTATTTAGTCATACCTAAAATGATATGCCCCACATTGGGTAAATCATTTAACAGAAACCCAACATATTCCCCTGCAACGTCTCAGGAGCGGCCACGGGTTATAAAAGAAGTGCTGAAAATCCGTTCACTCTCCAACCCGCTGTAGCAAAGGATGTGGTCCATAGGAACTCCCATCACCCTAGCCGCTGACGTGGATGCAGCCTTAGCTATAAGACTGGACCCGTTGTGCTGTTACAAGTGCCATAAACATAACCATATAATATGTAGTTATCCAGAGAGCGCCCCAATATTGGTGTCCATCCTCGAAGCATAGTAAATTTTATGCCTAGGTCCCATGTATGAGTGGATCTGGTCTAGGGGAAAATATTAATACCCCTCATCAGATTGATACCAGAGGGTGTGATCCTATACGCAGGTGATCACCCCCTCGGTCCAGGTTGGTAGGTAGGGCACTCCTGCAAATTTAATGGCACTATAGCTCAAACCTTCATGGAAAGAAGGGTGGCCAGAACTCCTGCAATCCAGTGATGGTGGCCGAGTCATATGAAGTGTTTGTTCTGAAGAAGAAACACTCCCATCTGCTGACATATGTCAGTGCTGTCCCTGGTGGACTCCCTCACGACGAGTGATGACATTGATCGTCCTGTCGGAGTATCCGAAGTCCAGAAATGGCCTGTTCAGAAACAGCATCAATAGGTTAATGCGATCATGGCACGGATAACTTACCCGTCACAGGGTGTGCCAACAGGCCCGGCCGTTTGAGGATCCGAAAGCAGTGTTCTGCGGCCATCTTTGTACTGCTGGGGACCATGGTTGGGTAGGCCAATCGGGCACCCGAAATACCAGTTGCGGAGTCTATTAAATTTTTGTAAGACCCGACTGATGAGGCAGAAGGGGGGAAATGCTTAGCAAACAATCCCCCCAATGCAGCGAGAAACATCCATCGCTGCTGGCCCCGGTCCAGATCCAACATCCATTCATTGTTGTCGTTGAATTGCGTGACCTGGTGTTCGCCACCGTATTTAGTTTACCTGAAAGGTAAGTGGCTGAGATCCAAATCTCTCTATCCAGACACCAGTGTTAGTTGTAAAAAAGGCAATTCATCACATGATATTGATTTTATTCCACATAAAAGATTAATATAGGCCACCACTGTGGTATTATAATTTGTAACCATACATGCAACTGGTGCATATCTAAGCAGTAGGCCCCCGGGTTCCACGAATGCTTCCAGTATTTCTAGATAATTAATCCCTAGTGCTCCCAACAGGGTTAAATCTTGTGCATTCCATCTGCCACCACAACAGTGGTGGTATTAGCTGCTCCCCACCTTTAACACTGGCATCAGTCTGTAATGTAACCGAGGGATTTGTGATAGTGATGGATTTGGAACAGAATTGAGCATTTCCCATCCACCAATATAATTCAACTCTAGCCTTTTCTAATAACTTCATAGGCCTGTTGAAATGGTATGACTTTTTTGAGAGCTATAATTTTAGCTCTTTGTAGGTTTTGATAATGTAGTGGTCCGAATTGCACTGCGGGAAAGCAGCCAGTATCTTCCCAATACCATGGCCACCTACCGTATGGATGGATCCCTGATGCCAGTAAGGCTTCTGCAAGCTTCTACCAAGTCCACCACCTTGTTCGGTGGTAAGGTGGTAGACATTTGCACCGAGTCAATGGTGAACCCCAAGTAATCCATGGTAGTAGAGGGTTCCAACTTTGATTTATCTGGATGTATGATGAACCCCAGATTTTGAAAGAGATGTTTTATGGCTAGAAACTGCCAATGTAGCCGTTTCCAATTATCCCCGACAATGAGGATATCATCAAGATAGGCCATAACAGTATGATTTTGTTACCTTAAATAGGCCAAAGCTGGTTCCAATAATTTGTTGAACAGCCTGGGTGCTGATGATAACCCATTGGGTAAGGCTATATATTGCCATAATTGTCCCATCCAGATAAATTTAAGGTATTCCCTATGATCCTTGTGTATTAGTACTGAATAGTATGCATCTTGAGGTTAATGCATGCCATGTAGTACCCATAGCTATAAGCTGGCTACTGTGTCCATTTTGAAATGAACATACTGAACAGAAGTATTCAGTTCGGTCAGGTCTATGATTATGCGGCATCCGCCATCTTTTATTTTTGGTAAATATATTAGATACGAACTCCTGTGATTCTCTCAATAACCCCTCTTAATAGTTCAGCATGGCCCGCCGTTCTTTCTTTGTGAAAGTATAACTTTCGGCTAGGCGAATGCTGGACCGGGGCAGGGAGTTCGTAAATGAATTAATTTTATAGCCCTGAATACTTCCGAATATGTAAGGATCAGAGGTAAAAGTGCAACCGGTCTCCCCCATAAGATGAATTTTAGACATAGGATGTTCCTGGGGAAGGCAGACCCACCTACCTCCAAGGTATTGCCGGCGTAGTGGTCCAATACCACCGTTATTTCTTCTGTTTGAGTTAATGCGTTGTAGGGGTGGCGCATTTTCCAAGAAGGCCGGGGTGGGCCATGGCCTAAAAAGGCTGTTGTGCAGGTGGGCCGGCCTTCGAGCTTTGGGTGTGTAGGGGTGCTGTAGATGTTGGCAGTGCGCTTGGAGGTACTGGGTACCTTATCAGCCCTATGGCCTCTTTGTCCAGGTCTTCCACCTGTTTGGGGAGCTCCGCACAGCAGATATGGTGGTTGAGCGTACCTGGTTTGCATAACCCCGCAATTTGGGGTGAATTGCTCTTCCTGTAGTTATTTTCAAACTGTGTTCACAGTAAGGCCAGAGCATCCTTTTCCTACCGGTAGCTCTATACCCACCGCAGTACTGGCACTGCCGAAATACCGGCGGTCAAAAGCTTCAGGACCTCTGAAGTTTGACTCCTTGCCCTCTAATCGTAGGGCTCATGATCCCCCAAATAGGGTATTTACCGCGGAACAATAGCGAGTACAATTATCAGGAGCAAAGTACTCATCAGCTATAGCATAGATGGCTGCTCCTGAAGCTGGTTTGTAGTCATATAATTAAACTAGCTGCCAGCTTAGGGTGGATAGGTAACCTTTTTAGAAGGAACTGCATGTTACTTACCATATCCAGAACTCTTCACTGCACCCCTGACACTGTTGGTTTGTTCAGCCAACTCCCCCTCTTCGGGTCAGCCCAGTTCTGACCCCCAATGCTCCCCTCCGAAGAGGGTGAGACATTTAGGCAGTCCATAATAGGATCCTGCCGTGGGCCTGCGAAGAGGCCCACTGTGACCCTGCCCCTGCTAAAGCAGGTCACGCTGGAGCAATTGCTCCACCATCCGCTCCATGCGGGTAACACGACCTCCGTTGCTGCAGCGAACGGGGTGTCCTCGGGACTGGACCCGCTGAGTCGACAGTCCCGATCGGCTTCCGGGTGGATTTACTGCCTGTCCGTGGCGAACCAGTCCCGGTGGATTTACCGCCTGTCCGTGGCGAACCAACCGCCCTCCCGGGCGGAAGTCGGGAGCTGCAGGTAGCACCTGCAGCTCGGGGAAAAAATCGGGTGGATTTATCGCCTGTCCATGGCGAACCAGCAGCCCTCCCGGGCGGAATTCGTCCTCCCAGGCTGAATTCGGGAGCTGCAGGTAGCACCTGCAGCTCGAGAAACGAACGGGTGGTTTTACCGCCTGTCCGTGGCGAACCAGCAGTCCTCCCGGGCTGAATTCGGGAGCTGCAGGTAGCACCTGCAGCTCGAGAAACGAACGGGTGGTTTTACCGCCTGCTCGGAGAAAAAACGGCACGCTGCTGGCTGCGCTCTATAGCAGCAGCTCTTGCCGTTACTCTCGCCGCGCTCACCACTCTGGTGAGTCTTGTCGTTCCATCGCTGGAGGAGCCCCGCTCCTCCCGACTGTCGCTTCCGCATGCGAACGACGATATGTCGCGCATGCGTGCTGGCGGGGTCTTCACGTAGTCACTCACGTGACTCCGAAGTAAAATAGAGTATCATTGCATAAATAGTAGAAACAAAGAACTGGAGATGCTAGTTAATACACAAAAGGACAACAAAGTGCTGGAGCAACTCAGCAGGTTAGGTTGTCTCCTTAGAACATGGATAGATGACGTTTTGGGTTGAGACCTTTCGTCAGACTCTCAGTCTAGAACTCGGCTTGGAATCCAGGTGAGTTGAAGGCCCTGGCCTGCAGGCGTCTGGGGAGAGGGGACAATCGGTGGAGTCATTGGTCGAGGCCCACGAGCCGGAGTGCAGGTAAGGGTCAGTGGTGGCAGGCGCAGCCTGGAAGTTGTGGGAGCTGGTGGTGGCAGCAGTAGTTCTGGCCTGCAGGCAGCCGGTGAGGCGGAGCGGGTCAACGTCGGCAGGATGGCCTGGCAGTGAAGGAAGTGCGGGCGGGGATGGCTTTGGTCGTCTGACCCGGAAGCGGCTGGGGAAGCTCTATGGGCCGGGGGTGGTATTGGCAGCCCAGCCTGGAAGCGGCCTGGGAGGCAGTGCAGACCGGGGGTGGCACAGGCAACCCAGCCTGGCAGTGAATATCGATAGGTCCTTAATTCAGGTCTGAAATAATGAGGGTTTACTGTATTCACTAGTTTGAGAATGAGAAACATATTGGAGAATATATGTATACATACAACAATTGTATGTTTAACCAATTCGTATCTTTCAACCTGATTACCCTCTGAAATTGTAAAGTTTATTTAGATGGTACTCCAAAATAATTGTGGCTTAAATATTGTACTAATAGTTGCTCTCTGATTTACATCATGATAGAAAATATTTTTATTTAAGATAATTGCTGCAGATATTCCTTCTGAAGATAATTTGTCGAGTCAACGACAAGACTGGAACTTCTATTCAAGTGAAAACACTAAATGGACTAAAAAACTTGGAAAACATTATTTGAGTTGTATTTGGCCGAGCAGAAAATCTTTTACTCAGATTTATATTTGTTTATCAGGTAGTCCCTCCATACAAAAAATAGCAAATAGAATAATTGCAAAATAAAAGTAATCTTTTAAAATGTATTGTATTTCACAATCTTGGTTGAATTACAATCCATACATAACAAAGGTAGACACAAAATGCTGGAGTAACTCAGCAGGTGAGGCAGCATCTTCGGAGAGAAGGAAGTCTGAAGAAGGGTCTCTATCCTAAACGTGGCCCATTCCTTCTCTCCAGAGATGCTGCCTCACCTGCTGAGTTACTCCAAAATTTTGTGTCTACCTTCGATTTAAACCAGCATCTGCTGTTCTTTCTTACCGTACATAACAAATCTATGTTTTATTTAGTATTACGTATGGTCTAACATGCCATTCATTCACACAGCATGCTGTAAGATTATCAGAGTATTCTATATCAAGAAAAGTGTGCAAAGGTTAGAAGTGCTCACTGATAACTGCAGATTATGCTGGTGAAAGATGCAAATCAGTACACTGTGTGTACTTTTAAAATGTATAGCTCACTGAAAGCAACATTCTGCATTTTGATGTTTAACTATGTGTTGAATGCTCCAGAATTTGCCATCTGTTTTACAGTATTATCAAGGACAATGGTTCCAGCAGTGCTCCAAATCTAGGTCAGTGCACAGAAAGTACGCTGGCACTTGAGTTGGGGTTAAAGTTTAGCTGTCTGCCTGTTAATTAACTTCACGCATCTCTGATCCAGCCGGCAGTCTGACTGACGACAAAGAAAACAATGATAACCTGAAATACCAGATGTTCATATATCTTAAACTAAGTAGTCATTACAAAAATTCTCACTCACCTTGTTATGATTTAACCACAAGTACTGCAACTGTTTAAATCTTGACAAATCAGGAACTTCTGTTAGTCCTCTAAACAGAAATTATATATAAAAATGTCTGATTTTATCATGGAATGAAAATGTGATATAACCTAAACCGACATAGACACTTCACAACAACATTTTCTGTTGAAGTAATATTCCAGCAGATAACTTTTCCTAATTTCCACCCTTCTACTGTTGATTTCTGTTTTATTATTCGCCTAGCTTGATAGTAATGGTGGTGCCAATTATATAATTGTTTGATCCTGGACTGGGTTGCAGTTCATCAGCTATTTGAACTGTTTGCACCTGAATAAATGATGAATATTTCATTACATTTCTCAGTTTTAGATAAAGGATATGCTTCAAGGGCCACAAGGCAATTCCGTTCTCTGCTGGCACTCCATAAAATTCTTCTTCTTACAGAGAGTTTTTTTAAGCTACTTTTTATTTCTAATTTTCTACTTTTTTTAAGTTATAATTTTGCATTGAATCCCTTTGCTAAAGTAATTAAATTGTCTGGAAGATAACATTAATTCCAATTATAACTTTAAAAATTTAATATATTAAAAACAAACTGAAAGTCCTCAGATGTCAAATTAGTTAATGACTAATGTCTGATGACAGAGAATTATATTACTTACTCCTTAGCCAGATAAAGTTCAATGACATCACTCTTCCTTTTGATTTTGTGACGTTTTAATTCATTTTCTATAACCTGTTTAAAGGTCAATAAAACATAAAAATCACATTTAATTTACAATCCAAATATTTTGTTAGCACTGATCAAATTTCTATGAAAAGAGATTACTGTTAATATTTATTTCTGATACAAGGGCAGGAGACCCATTGAGGCAGTCTCACCACTTCTCTCCTCCCTATAACAGCTATCTTCCCCTTCACTCTCAGTCTTGATGCAACCTTTTCTTATGCCGGAAATGTCAATAATTCCTTTCAACCCACAGATAGGGTCTGAAGAAGGGTCTCAACCCAAAACGTCACCATTTCCTTCTCTCCAAAGTCCAAATAAAATGTTAAAAGGTTTTCTTAAATTACCACAGGATCTTGATCAACTGAGTCGATCTGCTGAGGAACGGCAGACGGAGCTTAATTCAGATAAATGCAAGATGTTACTATCTGATAAGACAAGTCAAGACTGTACTTCTACAGTAAATAGTAAGGCCCTGTGGAGTGTTGTGGCAAAGAGAGACCTGGGGTGGATACATATTTCCATGAAGGTGACAAAGGTAATCAAGGTAATAATTAAGGCATTTGGCATGTTTGCCGTCATCGATCACAATGTTGAATGCAGGAATTGGGACATCATGTTACGTCATGTACAGGACATTGGTGAGGTCACATTTGGAGTACTGTATACAGTTCTTGGTTGCCCTCCTGTAGGAAGGATGTCATTAAACTGGAAAGGGCGCAAAAATAACTCACAAGATGTTACAAGGAGGTTTGGAAGGTGTGATTTAGAAGGAGACACTGGAAAGGCTGGGTCTTTTCTCCTTGGAGCAGAGGACACCATGGGTTGACCCTCGTGATAAAATCGTGAACGGATAGATAAATTGAATTGCCAGTCTTTCACCAGGGTAGGAAAGTCTAAAATAAGAGGCAGAGGTTCAACATAAGAGGGGGAGGATTTAAAGGGGACCTGAGGGGTAACCTTTTGTTTTACATAGAGGGTGATCATCCAGTGGAGGTGGTAGAGGTAGTTATAGTTATGATATTTAATGGACATTTGGGTAGGTACATGGACAAGAAAGGTTTGATGGATCAGGCACTGGCAAGTGAGACTAGCTTAGTTGGCAATTCGGTTGGCATGGACTAGCTGGACTGAAGGCTTGTTTCCAGGTAGAAATAAAGAATTGCAGATGATGGTTTACACAAAATGACACAAAGTGCTGGAGTGCGGGCCAGTTACTCAGCATATTTCCATGCTGTACAACTCCTTGACTGTAGCCACATGTTCTACCGCATTGATTATATTAGTCATGTTCTCAAAAGAAAATCCATTCAAGTATATAAATACTGACTGTCGAATCATGTCACTATTTTAATAGCGTTCTACTTCTGTATCTTTCATAAAGGACTCCAATATTTTACCTCCTATTTATGTCAGACTGAAAATGTCATAAAAGTCTGATTTCTTTCAAACTTATTTTGTGAATAATGAGGTTACATTAGCCACTTTCCAATATGTTGGAACTGTTCCAGAATAGTCCCTGAGTGGCGACACCATCTCTTTTTCCTCTCTACCCATCAGTTTCAAGAACGGTCTTGATCGGAAACATCGTATATCCATGATTTCCCTCCACAGATGCTGCCTGACCCGCTGAGCAACTCCAGCACATTATGTTTTATTGCCTGCTGGGTTTCCAAAGATAGACACATCATGATGGAATAACTCTGGAAAGAAGGAATGGTTGACGTTTTGGGTCGAGACCATTCCTTAGACCAATTCGGCCTCCTCTCCAGCGGCAAACTTCTTCGTCAGCTGGTCCCGGAAAAGAGGGTACTGGGGCCCGCATCCCCACTGCCCCACTGCCCCTCTGTCCCTCTGTCCCTCTGCCCCACTGCCCCACTGTCACCCTGCCCCACTGTCCCTCTGCCCCACTGTCTCTCTGCCCCACTGTCCCTCTGCCCCACTGCCCCACTGTCACTCTGCCCCACAGCCCCACTGTCCCTCTGCCCCACTGCCCCTCTATCCCACTGCCCCTCTATCCCACTGCCACTCTGCCCCACGATCCCACTGTCACTCTGCCCCACTGCCACTCTGCCCCACTGCCCCTCTATCCCACTGCCCCCCTGCCCCACTGTCACTCTGCCCCACTGTCACTCTGCCCCACTGTCACTCTGCCCCCCTGCCCCTCTATCCCACTGCCCTTCTGCCCCACTGTCCCTCTATCCCACTGCCCCTCTATCCCACTGCCCCTCTATCCCACTGCCCCTCTATCCCACTGCCCCTCTATCCCACTATCCCTCTATCCCACTGCCCCTCTATCCCACTGCCCCTCTATCCCACTGCCCCTCTATCCCACTGCCCCTCTATCCCACTGCCCCTCTATCCCACTGCCCCTCTATCCCACTGCCCCTCTATCCCACTGCCACTCTATCCCACTGCCACTCTGCCCCACTGCCCCTCTATCCCACTGCCCCTCTATCCCACTGCCCCTCTGCCCCCCTGTCCCTCTGCCCCCCTGCCCCACTGTCACTCTGCCCCTCTGGCACTCTGCCCCCCTGCCCCACTGCCACTCTGCCCCACTATCCCACTGTCACTCTGCCCCTCTGCCCCCCTGCCCCACTCTATCACTCTGCCCCACTATCCCACTGTCACTCTGCCCCACTGTCACTCTGCCCCTCTATCCCACTGCCCCTCTATCCCACTGCCCCTCTATCCCACTGCCCCTCTATCCCACTGCCCCACCATCCCACTGCCCTCACCTCCTGCACAGGCGCCGCGGCCATCTTGTTTGCAAGCCGTTGCTCGGCAACGTGACGCGACGCGACCTCCCGGGCCCGGGTTCGGGCTCGGAGCGCGGGCGAGGCTGGGCTGGGCCAAAGATTATAGAGGCTGGGCTGGGCTGGGCGAGGCTGGGCTGGGCGAGGCTAGGCTGGGCAGTCCAGTCCTCCACCTGCCGCCGGATGGGCGGCGTCGTCGGCAACTTTGGCCGATCGTAGACAAATAGGGTCTGAAGGAGGGTCTCGACCCGAAACGTCACCCATTCCTTCTTTCCAAAGATGCTGCCTGTCCCGCTGAGTTACTCCAGTTTTTTTTGTGTCCATCTTCGGTTTAAACCAGCATCGTGCAGTTCCTTCTTGCACCTTGGACGATGGTGTCGGGCCAGCTCCACCTTGTGCAAAGCCCAGGCAGCCAGTCGCAGTCTGAGCATTCAGTACAATGCTCACAACACCACTCCTGTCCACTCCGTGCGCGATATTGGACCCACAAATCTATGATTATGTTCACTTAGCTGCTGCAGCCACGTTAGAGATTTGAATTGCAGTGAAAAATGTAAACGCTGGAGGTTAGACCTGTTGAGTATTTCCAGCATTTTCCGTTTTGGATTTCTAACATCTGCAGTTTTCTGCATCTAAGTTACAGAAATGTCTCGAATGGTGGCATCAATTCCACATGGCTCACAATTAACTCTGTCATTTTCAGCTAACTATTCAAAAAATCACGATTTATTTACACGTTTGTATAATTCATGGCAGAGTCCCGATGTTCTGCGTTATTATTAAACACGTTCCTATAACCAAGAATCGTATAATCTGTAATAGAAACAAAAGCAAATGCTGCAAACCGCTTAATAAATAGATTACAATGTGGTTTCTGTGGACAGAGAAACAGTTATCCTTACAAGTTCAGGGCTTTTTTAAAAACAAATTGAGATTTCCATTAACTACTAGTTTTTCACGTTCAAGTTATAGCCCGGGTCTTGGTGTTTCGAGACCGGGCTGTCGGGTTACAGACACAGCACAGGATTCTAGATCAACGAATTTTCATCTAATAATAACCCCGTTTCTCAATGCATTCTAAGGAAGAATAAATTCGGGATTAATAATACGGTACTTTATAAATAATTAGTTAAAGTGACAGCTTTACGGTCAAAGTTTATTTGGGTTCTATTTTACTATAAAATTGTTTTGGAAAACAGATTAAAAAATGTTCTTCTCGCCGCAACACACCATGCCGCATACAGGCAGCGATAGAAGGAGTGATACGGTCATCGTTCCCTTTCAAGTCCTTTGTTTTCTTCACTAACAATTTTACCGCAGATTTTTGGGGAAAATGCTGCTTTGAACAGCAACATAAACTGGACAAGAAACGGAAGGCTGCAGTAAGCAAAAAATACCTCTAGAGGACAGCAGTAAGTACCATGTGAAAAAGTAAATAATTTAACCATTATATAAATACACAACAATCAAGTCACTGTTTTACATTGGTATTTGGTTCATCGTTAGTTAAGAGGAATCTTTTGTTTGGTTTTATTTTAATTGAGTATTTTCCTGTTTTTTCTTAATATATAACTCTTCTTTAAACCATGCTCCTTAATTGACTATTTTGTTTTTAATTTCCCGAAATATATTAGTTTGCTTGTAAAATATCATTTAACTAGATGTACTGGGGCACTGATGGAAAAGTAACATTAAACCATTTCACCCTAAGAACCTTTGAATGTGTACTGCTCCTCAGATGAAGGACTGTAGTTTTAATTGTATTTTTTGTGACAAATCCTCCATCACTGCAAGGAGGAGTATTTGTAGTTATGTTCACATCACTTTTTGTTGGAGCTTGCTGTGCACAATTTGCCTGCTGCAATATCTACATTAGTGTGATTACACAGTATTTAATTGGCTCCAAATCAGTATGCGATTTCCGGAGTTCGAAAAGAGGGTTATATAAATGCAAATCTTTATTTTCATAAGATCCCACAACCAGCAATGATATAATACATACACTCGTAAAACACACCAAGGTCCAAGAGAAAAACCCAATTCGGCAAGGTCTGGGAGAATCCCTGCTCTGAGAGGATCCTGAAAATGAACTACAATACGAGGAAAAAAAAATAGATGTAGCCATTGACAGCTCTCCTTTAAATATCAATGACCTTATCACAACAGCTAAATTTATTAATCATGAAATAATTTAATTTTGAAAATTGTATTCACCAAAGGAAAATTTGAATGAGAGTGTGACAGCTCCATTTTAGGCCTCTTCAAGGATGCTAACATCACAGACAACTGACCTAAGCTACTTCAATTAGCTCCTTATGATACCAAGAGTGAACATTTCCCTTTCCTGCATTTGATGGGCTTTTTTCCTGCCATAGGTCCACAGAAGGTGGCAGTGTTCTCATATTTCATCACACATTACCCTTCTTCATTTGGGCAAAATGAGGTGTTTATTTTTGCCCAATCTTCATTAAACTAATGCTCACAACTAACTTCCAGCTGTATACAGCTAACAAGTTGGCACGGACTAGTTGGGCTGAAGGACCTGTTTCCATGCAATATCGAGCATGACATTCTCCCTCTCTGATCACTAAGTCCAACAACAGTAATGCCACAAAGTAATGCGTCTCAACGCATTCAAGGAATTCAACTCAATTTCCTTGGTTCAATATTAAACAGTGCATTAACATTGTGACAGTGTAAGTCCATATTTGGATTTTTTAATATATTTCAATTGGTACTATATTGAATGTCATGCTCATATTCAAAAGATGAATAAGGAATAGATATTTAATAAAAAATCATATTCACTTAAATAACATAAATTACATCGCTATCAGTGAGTATTGATGCAATTTGCTAATGCACTATATATGCAAGTTTGCTGTTTATTCTAAGAGGTGTGAGGATCCATACAGAATTGGGACATACATTAAGAAAGGCAGTGATTAGACAACATAAATGTTAAAAGGTGTTATTGTCAATTGAGTTAACTTGCAACCGAGCATATTAAATTAAGTTTAAATTGAATATCCAGTATTGAGAAGTTTTTCACACTGTATAATATTATGTTGTAGAGTCAAATATCTTATTGTGTGAGAATGTAAATATACAAATATGATTAAAAGAAAGTAATTACTGTGAAAAGATTCCAAAATTTATGTTAATTTGATATAATAGTTATGTTAACACATGATTTAAATATTAAACAGGTTCCAATTATAAAAAAAACATTTCCTGAGTAAAATGTTCTTCAATGAACAAGTCATATAGTAGGATTTGTTAAACATGTTATGTTCATATTGTGCATAAATTTGGAAAATTTCAAATGTCATACATCGCAAGGATTCTGTCTCTTTAAGGGGCGTTACAAAATAAATATTTCACAATGTGAAATATGAGATGTGTGAAATTTGAAACAGCCATAATTTGCATTTTCCACACTTCTACGTGTGTGATCTGGCCTGCTATTGGTTATCAGGATATGTCTGTATGTTTCCTTTCTCAAGCTTCACTGTTTCCACTTGATTGAATGCCAAGGAGCTTTATAAAAAGCAAGGCACAGTAACTCCACATTAAAACCTGCAACATTACAACCAGGCCTTCAGCCTGAGAGTTCTGGAGCCATGATTTCACAGCCTTTTGATAGCACTTTCTTTGTGATAGCATGCATCTTTTTCAAATGTTGCCTTGCTTTCGACAAGGCAGCAGAACAAACTAAAAATGATGCCACAGAAGTGTTCCACAATCTCAAGGTATCACTGCATGAAAGTCCAAGTAATTTAACATTAAATCAGGCAAGGAATGGAGGAAGGCAACCTAACCCTTCAGATCTGGATCATAAAGGTACCTTTTATATATTTTAAATAATATTCTTTGTTTTTAAAAGTTATTTTTTCCATGATTGTAATGCCTCAGATGCTGCAGGATTTGATTTTCTCTTGTTAACACTCTAGGTTTAAGCACAAAATGCACAATTGCATGATTTATATAATTAATAGAAAAACATATAAAGGTATCACCTGCAAATATGAAAGTCTTTTTACTAAAAATGCAGATTGCAGATTAAAAAAATTCGATTATATAAAACTTAAATGAAAACTAAGAAAAAGAGTATGAGAGCTATGTGCAAACTGTTATCCAAACTTACTAAATCTGCTGGAAATTCCAGGAAATTGTACTGAAAATTATTTTAAAATATACAAAGTATTGAGTTGTCTGTGGATTTAAAATTATTTTTCATTGAGTTTCAGTGAGGTTGCATTTCGGGCAGGATTTTAAGAAGCAGACATCCACTCTTGCTCGAATCAATGCTTGAAGGTTTCAAGTAGCATTTGAATGTTCAGCAAGTTTTCAATTACAGTTACTGGAATTACATGCACTATCATGTTGGCTAAATTTGTAATCGACCTATCTTTGCATTGCCTTCAAAGAGACCGTCAGGTCATATATGGCACTGCCTCAACTGGCAGAATTTCATTGACTTTATTCCAAATTGAAAGTGGTGAGCCAATTTAGATTTGTGTATCAATATACAACACATCACTAGAGGCAATTGCTTTGATTTATAGCTATAGCTTTCTAAACTAAATTAGCTAATTTTCCAATGATGTGAATTTATTTTAGGGTAATCTATATTCAATTAAAGTTGTCACTTAATTTTAAAAAATGCCAAGAACAACCAAAATATATATTTTTTCTTCTGCGCCTATGATGGCCTAAAAGTGAAAGGAGCTTGGAAAGTTACAAACAAAATAAATGTCATGTCAAATGTCATCAATGTTTGGCATTGACATGTTTGGGTAATTGTTGAAAAACACTTCACAGGTATTATGTTGTTTGCCAGTCTTAGATACTGGAAGTAATGTCTCAAAAATATGTTTTTTTGTATTCCTGAAAAGACACATGTTCAGTAGAACAGATTTTTTTATTGACTTGACTTACAGTAAATATGAAAAAGATTTTCATGTTTACTGTAAGTCAAGTCAATAAAAAACTTTCATGTTTTTGATGATGTTGTGGCTAGAAAAGATGAAATAACCTTTAACACAATATAATTCACTTTGTGAAAATAAGATTAAAACACAAAACAGTAAGGATTCTCAAGCAAAGCAGAATTTTATAAGACTGATAACATTCACAAGTAAAAAGTTTACAATTAACAATTTTTTGAGGTTTGAAAGTAATTTGAATGTAAAAACAAATCACTTGTTCTCTTTGTAATTTAGATCGGTCTCAAGTTGGTTGTCGAGAGCTCAGATCAACCAAATACATTTCTGACGGTCTGTGCACAAGTATCAATCCAGTGAAGGAGCTGGTGTGTGCAGGAGAGTGCTTACCAGTGCCAGTGCTTCCTAATTGGATTGCAGGTTATGGCAGGAAATATTGGAGTAGACGCAACACACAAGAGTGGCGTTGTGTGACTGACAAGACTCGTACTGAGAGAATTCAGCTCCAATGTCAGAATGGAGGGACACGAACCTACAAAATTACAGTAGTCACTTCTTGCAAGTGCAAGAGGTACACACGACAACACAATGTGTCAAGCATTGCCAACTTTGAGGAGGCATTACCTGCAAGCAAGAGAAGATCCAGAAACAAAAAAAGATCCCGTAAGATTCACCAAGAGGAGACCAAACGTAGAAGAAATTGGCCTGGAATAGAAGATGGACAGTGATGTATATGTACCACATGAACTGTTTTATGTAAGAATGAGCTGTCCATGTTGACGTTCTGCATATTATCAAACACGTTTATTCCATATTTTTAGGCATGATTAATTAAGGAAGGATTAGTTAATAGTCCAGCAGATAAGTATTATCCACCCAGACTCCTGAATGAAAATTGTAGCTGTAAGCTGTAACACTATTCTGTGCTTTTGTGTATTTTCTCTTTTGCACTAGCTGATGTACTCATGTATGGTATGATTTGCTTGGACAGCATGCAAAACAAAGTTTTCACTGTATCTCGGTACACGTGACAATGATAAATCAATACCAAAAACATGTATACTCAGGATCCTGGATACATTAATAGTTTCAATCGCATTCCTTACTCAGCACCTTTCACTTAAAAAAAGCTAATGGCAGCACTCTTGGATGATAAATAAAATAAAAACATAGTAAAACAGTGAAAACAAATTAAGCAATACGATTCAAACTTGCAGATTATTAAACCCTTTCATTAAATAAACCAAGATAGGAATCATAATGGTCTTCATTTCATCTGTAAATTAATTGCGCAATTAAACTGATCTGGATGGATATCGTTGGATGAAAGTTTCTTTCCCAGGACTTCACATATATTCAGTATGTTATTCTCAAATCTTTTATGTATACAGAATGTACACGAGTGATTTCATTTTCAATGTAGAACAAGAGATAGTATAAGGGCTTACATTTAACGTACCTGCTCAGAGATGACAATTCAACTTCCCAGCAGAAAGTTTACCCATTTCTAATCTATGTTTGGAAACAAAGTTCATTTGACACATAACCTCTTAAGCCCTAATGATATTTCAACTTCTGAGGCAATGACATGCAGATGTTTATTTAATGGTCAAGAATAATATAAGTGGAGTATCATATTAAATCAAATTAAACCACAGATACTTCAACAGTTAAACAAGCATTATCATCTATTTATTGTCTTACAATGTAATTATTTAATAAACAGTTGCTTTTAGTTCCGAAGAATTATTAAGCATACATTTTTATGGTTTTATCATGCATCTTAATATTAAAAATAGAAGATTAGAATACATGTGCAGATAATGGAGTCTAAACTTTGTACAGGTATTGGCATTCTTTCTATATATTTTTTCAAGTTTTAATTTAGGCATCTTGTTGCAAGGTTTATCAGAGTATGATAAACGCTAAAATCAGCTTTACTTAATCAATGATATGGAAAGGGTTGTACCTTCCACAGAACACTTTTCTGATTTAAACAGGAGTTTTGTTTTGTCTTTTAATGACGTATGCTTTCTCACAGGAACATGTAGAAAATGAATCAATAAAGTCACAGATTCTCTGTACCTTTTATCCGTGCATTTATTTGTTTTTGCATTTGCCAGTGCTCATAGTATTTAGATATCTGAGAGGCATGGGGCAAGGTTGAACTGTATATGTCATCTTATCCAAAATATATTAAAGTTCAGAGGTTTAAGAGCAGGACAACAGTTCTGCATATTTTTTTTCTTTGCAAACCAGCCACATTCCTGTTACCAGGGTTAAACATGGGAAACCATTTTTCATTTTAAGTCTACGTGACATCTATAATTTTATTCAAAAGCAGATAACAGAGTTGTCACAATTCCAATCACTGTGACAATCATCATCTCCTTGCACCCCTACTGACTACCTCCTTACTGCTGCCCTCACTGCCTTCTCATTGCTCCAAATGCTGTCTCCTTACTGCTGCCCTCACTATCCTCTCATTGTTCCAAAAGCTGCATCATTGCAATTCTACATCGCAATTAAGTGCTGCTCACCTTGCTTGCACCACTGCCTGCCTCCCAGCTACCATTTTACTGCTCAGTGGCTGCTTCACTTATTTTGTCCTCATTATTACATTCTCTCTACCTTCACTCACTGATCAACTAACTGCACTAATTGCTGCCCATTCACTGTTGCACTTGCTATCTCAGCCATTGATCCTGCAAGGTTTTAATCATCATCTCCTTGCTGTTTTACTCACTACCCCCTCATTGCTCCATTTGCTGCCCTTCTTCTTCTTTTTGATCTTATTTGATTGTGCACACCGGGTTGATTACATTAGTTGAAACAGTGAAGGTTGCAATCTTCCACCCCCCCATTTGCTGCTCCATTCACTGCTTGCATACAGCTGCAAACACTTCCATCTGACCGTCCCATTGCATTGACATGTACTGCCAGCTCCCTTTTCCCTTTCTGACAATTACTATTCCACTCTGTTGCTCTTCCACCATTTCTCCAATCACTCACTTTATTGATGCACACACTAGGCCCCCAACAGCTGGACTCAATGACTGTTGAATGGCTCATTCACCATCTTCTTCCCGCTACATTCACTGCCTCTTGCAAGTGCACTCATTATCACGTAACTGATATACTCACTGCCTCCTCACTTCAATCACTGCATACGGGCTGCTGCATTTACTGTCTGTTTGTTCCTGCTCTCATTGCCAGTTCACTCTTCACTTGCAGATCCTCCATTGCTCTGTCTATTTCTCTGGCAGCTCATTGCTCCATTCATTATTCCATCACTGCTCTACATTACCCAATTATTATATCATGTATTGCTTCACTGACCAGATATTATTTTACTCAATGCCATCTTGTTGCACAATTTTATGCTCTCTTGCTGCACCCCTCCTGTTCTCTTCACTGTCCCCTCGCTGATCCACTTACTATTGCCCCTTCATTGCAAACTCGGTGCTCCTCATTGCATCCCTCACTGCCCCACACAATGCATCCCTGCTGTTCCACACGCTGCTCTTTTCCCTCTATTTGTTGCTTGCGTGTTGCTTCATCACCACCCTCCTGCTACTGCACTGCCTGTTCCCTTACAGTTCCACATGCCACCTTGGGATGCAGAAGGATCGGGGCCTTCTTAGGCTTGATTTGCACTTTTAGGTGTGAAATTGCCAAATTTGTATTGTCAAGCAAAGGTTTTGCGTGGAAGTTATATGCAGTGGGCCAACAATCAAGTCAGTCATTGGTGCTTATCTAGGTATTGGTATTGGCTTATCTAGGTGTTCGTATTCGTCAGTTGTACTGAGATACAATGAACAATGCTTTGCGTGATATTCAGACAAATCATACCACATGCGAGTATATCAGGCAGTGCAAAAGAGAAAATAAACAGAGTGCAGAATATGGTGTTACAGCGACAGTTAAAATGCATCATTCTATTGCATTGGAATTTTAAGGAACACATTCCAACATATGGTTTGCTATAATTTATAATTTGAGATAATTGTACTGCGATTTAATTTTTTGCAAATTAAAAGTATTAAAGTTACACATTAATTTGATCTTTGATCTCCCGTATTGCTGTTTCAGATATATCTAATCAACTTTACTGAAAAGTAATTTTTTTTCATGCCTAACTCTCATGAGTATTTAAGGATAATGATGTCTGGCTTGATAATCCCATGAAATTATATCAAGTAACTGCATATTAATGCATCTTGCACCCTAAAAGGAAAAGTAAGGTTGTTAATAATACATATTTAAGCAACTGCATAACTGCATCATTCATCAATCTATTGAAACAATTAAAGCTGAGAAACCTAAGTCTCCATAAGCTTTTATCAGTCATCAGAAGCAATTTTGAGGAACGGGGTTCATGGAATGAAAAGGATAATTAAAAAAAATATATCAGTATAGCTCTGTTGGAGGAAATTCTTGTCAGGCTAATTTTTCAAAGATGTAATAAAGTATATTGGTATTAATGTAATCAATGTAATCCACATGGACTCCAGTAAAGCCTTTGACAAGGTCCCAGATGGAAGACCAAAAGTTCCAGTGGAAGTTAGCAAATTAAAGCCTGTAGGACTCAATAATGAATTTTCCAACTATTTATGTTTTTGAACTGGTATTTCTACCTGTCAATATTTGGCAATCCAGGTGAAACAGAGGTTAACATGCACCTCCTCTTACCTCATATACGACATCCGGTTTTCCCAATGTGGCATCCTTTACACTGGTGAGACCAAGTGTAGACTCGGCGACTGTTTCGCTAAACACTTGTCCTTGGTCCTCCAAGGCCTACTAGATGTCCTGGCTGTTAACTATTTTAACGCCGGTTCCAATTTCATACTGATCTTTTGCCTTTTCATCTCTGCTCTATGTGCAACCATCTGCCTATCACAACCCCCCTTAGAAATATCCGAGGACATTGCGGGAAACTAGAGAGGAAATTGTGGGAGTCCTAGTTGAAATTTATGAGTCGTCCTTAAATACAGGAGTGGTGCCAGAGGATTGGAGGATTGCAAATGTTGTGCCTCTTTTTAAGAAGGGCTATAGGGAAAATGCTGGGTCTGTAGGCGGCTCTGGAAGGTTAGATATCATGGGATCCAAGGAGAGATAGCTAAATGGATGGCACATTGGCTCCATGGAAGGAAGCAGAGGGTGATGGTGGAAGGTTGCTTCTCAAAATGGAGGTTGCCACCTGCGACTAGTGGTTTGCCACAGGGTTCGGTGCTGGGCCCATTACTGTTTGTCATCCACATCAATGATTTGGATGAAAACATACAGGGCAAGATTCGCAAGTTTGCTGATGATACAAAAGTTAGTGGTTTTGCAGATAGTGAAGATAATTGTGAACGATTGCAACAGGATCTGGATCGATTGGCCAGTGGGCGGAGGAATGGTTGATGGAATTTAATACAGAGAAGTGTGAGGTGTTGCATTTTGGGACGTCGAACGAGGGCAGGACCTGTACAGTAAATGGTTGGTCTCTGGGTAGTGTTGTTGAGCACAGGGATCTAGAAGTACAGGTGCATGGTTCCTTGAAAGTCGAATCGCAGGTAGATAAAGTGGTCAAAAAGGCTTTTGGCACTTTGGCCTTCATCAGTCAGAGTATTGAATTTAGAAGTTGAGAGGTCATGATGCACTTGTATAAGACGTGGTGAGACCGCATTTAGAATAATGTGTTCAGTTCTGGGCACAATGTTATAAGAAATATATTGTCAAGCTTGAAAGGGTTCAGAAAAGATTTACGAGGATGTTGCTCGGACTAAAGGGTGTGAGGTATAGGGAGAGGTTGAGTAGGCTGGGTGTCCATTCCGTGGAGCTTAGGAGGATGAGGGGAGATCTTATAGAGGTATACAAAATCATGAGAGGAATTGATCGGGTAGATGCACAGAGTCTTTTACCCAGAGTAGGGGAATCGAGGACCAGAGAACATAGGTTCAAGGTGAAGGGGAAAAGATTGAATAGGAATCCAAGGGGTAACTTTTTCACACAGAGGGTGGTGGATGTTGCAACAAGCTGCTAGAGTTGGTAGTTAAGGCTGGGACAATCACATCGTTTGCTGGTCGAATTTTATTGAAAATGGAGGAAATTATGATGAATAACTTATAGAGTTATATAGCACATAAACATGCCCTTCAGCCCAACTCATCTATGCGGATCAAGTTTAGTCATTCCATTGTCGTGCAGTTGGCCCATAACCCTTGAAAGCTTTCCTATGCATGAAGCTGTCAAAATCTTTTTTAATTGTATGTGCCTTCACATGCCCTTTCTTTACAATTCATTCCATATACCTAGACCTAGACCGCCAGGGGACCTAGGCGAGGATCCTGTTTGTTAATTTTAGCTCTGCATTCAACACCAGAGCTACTACACTCCAAACTTTCCGAGTTGACTGTGCCTGAACCCCTCTGTCGGTAGATCACCAGCTTCCTGACAGACAGGAAGCAGCACGTGAGGCTGGAAAAGCACATCTCAAACCCGCAAACGCTCAGCATAGGAGCACCGCAAGGCTGTGTATTCTCACCTCTCCACTACTCTCTCTACACCAACGACTGCACCTCCACAGACACCTCTGTCAAGCTTCTCAAGTTTGCGGACGACACAACCCTGATTGGACTGATCCAGGATGGGGAGGAATCTGCGTACAGATAGGAAGTGTCACAGCTGGCATCCCGGTGCCAAAGCAACAACCTAGAGCTCAATGCTCTTAAGACAGTGGTATTGAATGTAGACTTTAGGAGAATTCCCCCTCCCCTCACCCCACTCACCATCAATAACACCACAGACACATCTGTGGAGTCTTTTAAGTTCCTTGGAACCATCATCTCCAAGGACCTTAAGTGGGGGGCTACCATCGACTCCACAGTCAAAAAAGCACAACAGAGGATGTACTTCCTACGGCAGCTGAGGAAGCACAATCTGCCACAGGCAATGATAGTCCAATTCTACACGGCTGTCATAGTCTGTTCTCACCTTCACCATCATGGTCTGGTTTGGTTCAGCCACCAAGCATGACACCTGGAGGCTGCAGCGAATCGTCCGATCAGCAGAGAATGTTATTGGCTGCAACCTTCCCTCCATTGATGAACTGTACACTGCAAGGGCCAGGAAACGAGCGGGCAAGATCATCTCTGACTCCTTTCACCCTGGCCACAAACTCTTTGAATCACTTCCCTCTGGAAGGCGACTCCGGACTGTCAAAGCTGCCACAGCCAGACATAAAAACAGCTTTTATCCACGAATAGTTGCACTACTCAACAGCCAAAAATCTGTAGCCTCCCTTTGATCTGGTATTTTGTTGGTTCACATGTTTGATCAATGGTGCTTTATCATTAATGTTTTATTATTATTAATGTTTAGTGTTTTCTGAGTCATTTGTAACTGTCACTGTATGTCATGTTGTTACTTGAGGGTGGAGCACCAAGGCAAATTCCTTGCACGTGAATACTTGGCTAATAACCTTACTTACTTATACCCACCACCTTCTGAGCGGAAACCTGCCCCTCAGGTCCCCTTTAAGTTTTTCTCCTCATTAAACCAATGTGATTGGGATTAGGTTCCAAGAGTGAAAGGATTAGAAGGGTGGAAGAAAGATGGGAATTAAACTGTTATGGTAAAATAGAATGTTACTGTATCCATTCAGTTTGTCACATTATACAGATACAATCTGTAATTAACACAGTTCTTGGGAGTGATTTGAAAACTGTTATAACCTGGTGTTCTTACTTGTTGACCTGTTCAAATATCCCTGGCCGAAGGCAACTGACTTTAGTTTAAAGATACAGCACGGAAACAGGCCCTTCGAACTACCGAGTCCCAGCCGCCCAAGGAACCCTGCACACTGACACCATCCAACACACTGGAGACAATTTACAATTTTACCAAAGCCAATTAAACTAAAAACCTGTACCTCTTTGGAGTGTGGGTTCAGAGCTCCCGGCGAAAACCCGGGTCACTGGCACTCTGGCAGTAGCTCTAGCGCCCCGCTACTTGTGCCATGGGAAAGTACATATACAGTGGCTTGCAAAAGTATTCATACCCCTTGAACTTTTCCTCATTTTGTCAAGTTACAACCACAAACGTAAATGTATTTTATTGGGATTTTATGTGATAGACCAACACAAAGTGGCGCATAATTGTGAAGTGGAAGGGAAATGATACATGGTTTTCAAATTTTTTTACAAATATAAAAAAATGAAAAGTGTGGCGTGCAAAAGTATTCAGCCTCCTTTACTCTGATACTCCTAAATAAAATCCAGTGCAACCAATTGCCTTAAAAAGTCACCTAATTAGTAAATAGAGTCCATTAGTGTGTAATCTAATCTCAGTATAAATACAGCTGTTCTGTGAAGGCCTCAGAGGTTTGTTAGAGAACATTAGTGAACAAACAGCATCATAAAACCCAAGGAACACACCAGACAGGTCAGGGATAATGTTGTGGAGAAGTTTAAAGCAGGGTTAGGTTATAAAAATATATCCCAAGCTTTGAACATCTCACGGAGCACTGTTCAATCCATCATCTGAAAATGGAAAGAGTATGGCACAACTGCAAACCTACCAAGACATGGCCGTGCACCTAAACTGACAGGCCGGGCAAGGAGAGCAATGATCAGAGAAGCAGCCAAGAGGCCCATGGTAACTCTGGAGGAGCTGCAGAGATTCACAGCTCAGGTGGGAGAATCTGTCCACAGGACAAATATTAGTCGTGCACTCCACAAATTGGGCCTTTATGGAAGAGTGGCAAGAAGAAAGCCATTGTTGAAACAAAGCCATAAGACGTTAGCAGTTTGCCCCAAGCCATGTGGGGGACACAACAAACATGTGGAGGGTGGTGCTCTGGTCTGATGAGACCAAAATTGAAGTTTTTGGCTTAAATGCAAAACACTATGTGTGGCGGAAAACTAACACTGCACATCACCCTGAACACACCATCCCCATTGTGAATGGTGTGGGAATGCTTTTCTTCAGCAAGGACAGGGAAGCTGGTCAGAGTTGATGGGAAGATTGATGGAGCCAAATACAGGGCAATCTTGGAAGAAAACCTGTTAGAGTCTGCAAAAGACTTGAGACTGGGGCGGAGGTTCACCTTCCAGCAGGACAACGACCCTAAACATACAGCCAGAGTTACTATGGAATGGTTTAGATCAAAGCATATTCATGTGTTAGAATGGCCCAGTCAAAGTCCAGACCTAAATCCAATTGAGATTCTCTGGCAAGACTTGAACATTGCTGTTCACAGACGCTCTCCATCCAATCTGACTGAGCTTGAGCTATTTTGCAAAGAAGAATGGGCAAAAATTTAAGTCTCTAGCTGTGTAAAGCTGGTAGAGACATACCCCAAAAGACTTCCAGCTGTAATTGCAGCGAAAGGTGGTTCTACAAAGTATTACAACGAAACATAGAAACATAGAAATTAGGTGCATATTATTTAAAACACATTGATCATAAATCATGCTTCAGAAATGTTTTAAAACAGCATCTTACAAGGGCAAAATATATATTTATTTTTGTCATATCTCACTTAGTTGTATACGTTGAAGCTTAACCATTTAAGGTTCACTGCGGAGTTGTAGGATAGGCTGTGGGATAGGAACAGAGACCAGTGGTGAGGGTTGGCAGGGGACTTCACAGCCGGAAAAGTCATTCTGAATTCACTTGGCAGCAACAAAGGCTATGCTCCATTTCCGCAAATGCAAATAATTTATCCAGATTTGTTAAGGCTCACTCCAGAACAAAGGAACTCCATGAAGTATCAGGCGCCTAGTACCAGGGCACCCATACACCAGCAAGAAACATAGAAATTATGTGCAGGAGTAGGCCATTCGGCCCTTCGAGCCTGCACCGCCATTCAATATGATCATGGCTGATCATCCAACTCAGTATCCTGTACCTGCCTTCTCTCCATACCCTCTGATCCCCTTAGCCACAAGGGCCACATCTAACTCCCTCTTAAATATAGCCAATGAACTGGCCTCATCTACCCTCTGCGGCAGAGAGTTCCAGAGACCCACCACTCTCTGTGTGAAAAAAGTCCTTCTCATCTCGGTCCTAAAGGATTTCCCCCTTATCCTTAAGCTGTGACCCCTTGTCCTGGACCTCCCCAACATTGGAAACCATCTTCCTGCATCTAGCCTGTCCAACCCCTTAGAATTTTGTAAGTTTCTATAAGATCCCCTCTCAATCTCCTAAATTCTAGAGAGTATAAACCGAGTCTATGTAGTCTTTGTTCATTAGACAGTCCTGACATCCCAGGAATCAGTCTGGTGAACCTTCTCTGCACTCCCTATATGGCAATAATGTCCTTCCTCAGATTTGGAGACCAGAACTGCACGCAATACTCCAGGTGTGGTCTCACCAAGACCCTATACAACTGAAGTAGAACCTCCCTGCTCCTATATTGACTCAGGGGGGCTGAATACTTTTGCACGCCACACTTTTCAATTTTTTATTTGTAATAAAATTTGGAATCATGTATCATTTTCCTTCCACTTCACAATTAGGCACCACTTTGTGTTGGTCCATCACATAAAATCCCCATAAAATACATTTACGTTTGTGGTTGTAACGTGACAAAATGTGGAAACGTTCAAGGGGTATGAATGCTTTTGCAAGCCACTGTAGTTTACAAAGCAAGTATACATATACCATTGACTTGATTTCAAATAGATATCCAGCTAACGAATAAAAGATTACCATAATCTGTGATATATTTTAACTCCTTTGTTAGATTACGCTAGAAACACCAAAATGAAAAATTCTATTGTTAAATCTCTTTCATAATTTTCAAAGAGGTTTACTATTTCACGGTAATTTATACAAAAAAGTAGCCTAGAGCTGATGTTCTTTAAGAAAAGGAGTATAAAACTTACAGATGTTTCCAGTACCTTTGTCCAATGGTATTATTATCACTTCTACATATTCAGTCTGTGTTGAAATTTGTACATACATCTTTCTCAGTGACATCTACAAAATAACCAGGTCTTTTTGCAATTGTCCAAAGACAAAGAGCAATATGTAGTCTTGGCAAGATATGATTCTGAGTGCTGGCAACATCTTAAAAATATACTGCAACTAAACCTTTCTAAATAGTGTCCAGTCAATAAATTATACATTGTAAATCCAACCTAAAATTGTGTTGCTCATTTTGTTATTCAAATCAGACATTAAATTCATGGCCAAGGAAATGTTAATCTATTCATCCAAAATCAATATCACATTATGTTAAATGTGGTGAAACTGGATTTGCTTTGATTAATAGTGGGAGCCAATCCAATTGTAACAACAATTATTTTTATTGTAAAAGCATGTTCTATGTTTAAATAATGTATCATAATAAGATACCCAAATATCTAAAGTTTCTAGTGTTTGTCAGGTAAAAACATGTGCTAAATAGAAAATCTTTTGTGCATTCTGAAAACAGATATCTTCTAGTTTGTTAGCAGCATAATTAAATAGAATGAGTGACTTTAGAATTAAAAATCCCAATTTTGAACATTTTTAAAATTAAATATTTGACTTCAGCCTGAAGAAAGCTGGACGTAGGGAACCTTGACTATTATTGGCTTGTGATCTAATCTTTGTGCAGATTGTAAATCACGAGCACCAGGCACAATATCTCTGCAATTCTTTTGAGATCAGCTACAGTGACGGTTTGGCATAAGAAAAAAAAACTGAAAATGCTGAAAAAACTGAATAGGCTGGGCAGCATCTGCAGAAAGAGAGTTAATGATTTTTGATGGGCTGGAAATGTGAGAAAATAAGTTTGTTTTAAGTTTCAGAGACTTTCTGTGATGAAAATGTCTCCCATAGGATCTAAAGATTGTAAGCTTACATTGCTGAAGATAAATCCTGCTAGGGCCTCTGGAAAAGAGCTGGACTGAATGTGGCACTCCATCAGGCTGAAAGTACATCCCAATCCGAAACACTGTCCGTTCATTTCCTCCTCAGATGCTGCCTGACCCTCCAGCACTTTGTGTTCTGCTCAAGATTCCGGCATCTGTAGTTTCTTATGGCTTCAAATATTCATTGCCATGACAAGACAAAGGAATCACTTTGCTCTAGGTGTGAAAGACGTAGCATAATCTTCACGTCAAAGGTGTAAAATATCAAGTACTTTTAGCAGGATGAAAGAGGGCCTAATGATCAATCCTTGTTCAGTCTGAAGAAGGGTCTCGACCCGAAAAATCATCCATTCCTTCTCTCCAGAGATGCTGCCTATCCCGCTGAGTTCCTCCAGCATTTTGTGTTTACCTTCAAATTAAATCAGCATCAGCAGTTTCTTTCTACACGATCAATCCTTGACATTTGGCAACATTGGTATTACCATTGGTATTAACAAGCACCTCATCTTCACTACACAGAAGGCCAACATCAACATAACTGAACCAGTCACATAAATACTGTGACTGCAAGGGCAGGTCAGAAGCTGGGTACTTTGAAGTAAATTATTAACCTCCTGATATTGCGATACCTTTCCATCAGCTGCAAGACACATGTTAGGAGTATGATGGCATACTCTCCACTGCCTGGATGAGTGTAGCTCCAACAGCACTATAAAAGCTCAACACCATCCAGGATAAGACAGCCTGCGTGATTGATATCTCACCCGTCAGCCTAAACATTAATTTGGTGTGGCACGGTGACACAGCGGTAGAGTTGCTGTCTTACCGCACTAGTGACCCTGGTTCGATGATGAATACAGGAGCAGTCTGTACGGAGTTTGTACCTTCTCCCCGTGACTGCGTGGGTTTTCCCCTGAGTGTTCCTGTTTCCTCTAACACTCAAAAGAAGTACTGGTTTGTAGGTTAATTTGCTTCGGTAAAGATTGTAAATGGGCCCTAGTGTATAGGATAGTGCTAGTGTACAGTGATTGTTCGTCAGCGCAGACTTGGTGGGCCAAAGGGCCTGTTTCCATACTGTATCTCTAAACTAATTCTCAATTATCATTGCACTGTGACTTTAGTGTGTATCATATACAAAATATATGGCCCGTTACCCCCTAATGTACACCAAAATAACCTATCAAACCTGCAATCTCCGACATTGAAAACAAGGGCTTAATGTGCATGGGAGCACCGCAATCTGCATGTTTTCTGCAAAGCCATACATCATTCTGACTTGGAAATACATGGGCCTTCTTTGATTGCCACAAATGTTGGTGCTCCTGCACCAGAAGGTCTTTGGTATTTGAAGAGTCACTACTTCTCAGAGGCAATTAGGCATTAGCAATAATTACTGGCCTTGTCAAAGTCATCCCACCTAATCTGCAAATATGTAAATGTTGTAACCAAATTAGTTTGCAGATATCAAACGAGATTAATTATTTTCTGTGATGTTGGTTGAGGCATTATTGTAGCTCAACTCAACACAAAAACTTTTCCAGCATTCTTCAAATAATGGTGGAATTTATACCTCAATACATAAAGTTCCCTTTTGAAAACAATACTATACGCTTAGACAATAGGTGCAGGAGTCGGCCATTTGGCCCTTTGAGCCATTCAATGCGATCTTGGCTGATCATCAACAGTACACGGTTCCTGCCTTCTCCCTATATCCCCTGACTCTGCTATCTTTAAGAGTCCTAACTAGTTCAAGAAAGTAACCAGAGAACCAGCCTCCACCGCCCTCTGAGGCAGAGATTCCACAGACTCACAACTCTGTGTGAAAAAGTGTTTCCTCATCTCAGTTCTAAAACTGTTTATTCTTAAACTGTGGCCCCTGGTTCTGGACTCCCCTAACATCGGGAACATGTTTCCTGCCTCTAGCATGTCCAAGCCCCTAATAATCTTATATGTTTCAATAAGATCTCCTCTCATCCTTCTAAATTCCAACCTTCTAAAGCCCAGCTGCTCCATTCTCTCAGCATATGACAATCCCACCATCCCGAGAAGTAACCTTGTGAACTTCTGCTGCACACCCTTATATTGCAAGAATGTCCTTCCCCAAATTTGGAGACCAAAACGGCACACAATACTCCAGGTGTGGTCTCACTAGGGTCCTGTACAACTGCAGAAGGACCTCTTTGCTCCTACACTCAACTCCTCTCATTATGGCCATTAGCTTTCTTCATTGCCTGTTGCACCTGCATGCTTACTTTCATGACTGTACTCTTCCCCTTTAACTCCGTCCTTATACTCACAATTTGTCAACCCCTCCCCCCCGCTATTTAGTTTAAACCCACCCGTGTAGATCCGTCCAATTTTGAGGCCCCCCCCAAAAAAAATGTAAAACAGGCAATGGGATTATTACCAATGTGTTACTTGTTGGAAACCTGCGTATGTATTTACACCATGGCCACAATTTATGAAAAAGGGGGAACTGGCAGAGCAGTACCTAGGTATGTTACAAAACTTACCTTGAGCAGCGCTGCAGTTCTGCCGCTCCCCATGTGCGTGACTTTGGTGTCTTTCAGAGGGGGGCGGGCTTAAAGTGCCGTTTTTCTGCAGACTGGGAAAATCGATCCATGTCGGGCGATTTTGTTGCGGAAGAAAAATCGCTCCGACATTTCATTCATAGAAAGAAACATAGAAAAATAGGTGCAGGAGTAGGCCATTCGGCCCTTCGAGCCTGCACCGCCATTCAATGTGATCATGGCTGATCATCCAACTCAGTATCCCGTACCTGCCTTCTCTCCATACCCCATGATCCCTCTAGCCACAAGTGCCACATCTAACGCCCTCTTAAATATAGCCAATGAACTGGCCTCAACTACCTTCTGTGGCAGAGAATTCCAGAGACTCACCACTCTCTGTGTAAAGAATGTTTTCCTCATCTCAGTCCTAAAGGAATTCCCCCTTATCCTTAGACTGTGACCCCTTGTTCTGGACTCCCCCAACATCGGGAACAATCTTCCAGCATCTAGCTTGTCCAACCCCTTAAGAATTTTGTAAGTTTCTATAAGATCCCCCCTCAATCTTCTAAATTCCAGCGAGTACAAGCCGAGTCTATCCAATCTTTCCTCATATGAAAGTCCTGACATCCCAGGAATCAGTCTGGTATCATGATATTCATGACACCAGACATGATATTCATGATGGTTACACAAAAAGCTGGAGAAACTCAGCGGGTGCAGCAGCATCTAAGGAGTGAAGGAGATAGGCGACGTTTCGGGTCGAGACCCTTCTTCAGACTGAAGAAGTCTGAAGAAGGGTCTCGACCCGAAACGTCACCTATCTCCTTCACTCCTTAGATGCTGCTGCACCCGCTGAGCTTCTCCAGCTTTTTGTGTAACCCTCGATTCTCCAGCATCTGCAGTTCCTTCTTTAACACATGATATTCATGATACCAGATATTCAATCTGGTATTCATGAAGGTATTTTTAAATTACGCTAGATTATTTATTAACTAGAGTAATTAAAAAATCACCTTCAAAAGCCATGAGCGCCGACAACGGGAAGGATTTTGCGTAGGGGAGAAAAAAAGGTACAGTTTATTTTTATATTAAAAGTTGGTTTTTAGGGAGGCTTTAATTACATTTTCATGTTGCGAAATGGGGTCCAAAAAAATGTATGAACCAACAGTATTTTTCATACTAACTTCACCGCAAATCACAACGTTCCAATCCACCGCATTCCATTAAAACCCACTCGCTAGTTGATGGCCATTCATTTACAGGCATTAAACACTAAATTCCTTCCATTTGGCCTAGAAATTCATGAAAGTTAGATTAAAAAATTATGTTGTATTGTGGATTATTGTGTGAATGTTATTTGGACACTTAGGCAATTTAAAAAAAGTTTATATTTTCTTAAGAAATGGATAGATGTTTAGATCTACTCATTGAATTTTGTAATTAGCTACAATTAGATAACTAACTAATTATATGCTTTAATTTCAGGTCATCCAAGTAAGATTGTTTCATATTTGTTTCAGAATGCTTCAATCTATAATAACTGAAAATTTCATTGAGTTCTCTTAATTTTTAATAAAGTTATGGGCTTTTAACTGTTCTAGATCACAGCTTTTCAGTGAAGTCAATTGAAAGGCAATGGGGAACAAGATGCTAATTTCCGAGTATGAAAATGGTCATAACGTTCTTAATACTGAAGATATGAAAGTGAATTAGGTGTCAAATTAAACTTTTTTTTATGCTTTATCTGATGGGATAAATTGCAGACTTGATTTTTAAAATCTCAAAATTTTGTAACATTGCTACAGTACCAACAGGTGCTGGATTTTTTTTTTGCGCAGCGCCAGTATATCACAGCCATTTAAGACCAGA
Source organism: Raja brachyura (assembly GCA_963514005.1). The sequence continues at coordinate 93,513,804 of OY740782.1, forward strand.
ATACTTTCCAGCCCAGTTTATTTCCAGTATCACCACTTGCTTATTTGCAAGGACTGTTTGTTTAAGCACGTGATTCAGGAACAACTGGAGGGGCCTTCTTGTATTGCAACGTTTGCCATCAAATTGCCCGACACCTCACCCATCACCTGCGCCCGGCGGCTGTCAATCACTCACTCCCAACAGCTGAGCCCATCTGCAAGACAGCGAGGCTTTTTTTTTCTCTCTGTGGGGGGATTCGCAATGTGGCCGTTAAGATTTTAAAATCAGTTTCTGATATCCTAACCGTTGCATCGTTTTGTGCAACGGTTTTCCCTATTCCCAATTCTGATGGCGGGTGCAGGAAGAGATTCGCAACGGCACCGGCACCGGCCTCTGGCTGGCGATCGGACCGAGCAGGCCGGACAAAGCCGGGAGGTCGATTTCTCCGTGGCCGCCGTGCTGCCTGCAAGCGGTTGCGGGGAGAGAATGGGATCGACAACCCCAAAGCAATTCTGCCCGCTCTTGCAGAGGCCGCTCATCAGCCTCACCCTGGAAGCCTTTGAGAGGTAAGTGGATGTGCCCGGGGATCGCGTAACGTTCCATCCCACCGAGCACGGCTGACGTCACTGGGAGGGCAATACCTTTGCAAATAAAGGTACCGCACTTGCATTAAACACAAAACATTCACTGTCTGTGCGTCCCAATCAATGGAGCATTTGGTCGCTGTTTATCCTGTAACAAATACTTTGGTTGCTGTTTATCTTGTTTAAAAAAAATACGGTGGTTGCTGAAGTGGAACTAGAGTTATTGTAGATGGGGTTCCCAAGTCTGGTAGGAGGGATATTGAAAGTTTGTTCAAATCCCCTGGATACTTTTCTTTCTCTCTACCTTTTACATCCTAATCAGCTCTCTATTTTTTCCAATTTATTTCAATGTTACTCTAATTCTGAACTCTTCCTTATGCCCACATTATTAATTGCTCCACTTGCTGTAGTTGTCAAAGGCCTAATCCCTGGAGTGGCTGCCTAACCCAGGTCTGAGGGTACTGACTCTATGTTTCTGGGTCTGTGAATTTGGGTCCACATTCTGCCAAAGTGGTTGGGTTGAGCTATTTGATGTCCGCCCATCTCAGGATTTTATTTTGGTCAGTTTGACTTGGTAGCAGCTGTGTTGAATTGGCTTGAAGCCAGTAAGTGAATGAGGACTTGACCTTGAGTGAAAAGTTACTTACAGGTGTCAATTTCAAGTTTGACTCGACATCAATGCTAGGATGTGATTCTTGGCTCCAACTTGAAGATTTTTCCATACACAGCATGGGCTGGACGGTGACGTCAGAAAAAGGTGCTGGCAGTGCCTGCTTTGTGATCAACTCGCAAAAACACAGACCGGGCCATCTTATCCCATTACTAGTCCCCAGACCTGGTACGTCTGGTGGTTGTGCCGACCTTTCTACCTACTGAATGAGTTCTCTGTCTCCGAGGCCAAATTCAGAGCACCCTTAAAGACAGCGTCCTTAAAGGATAGCGTCTCGCTCCAGACAGAACAGCTTGATCTGCAAACTTTACAAGATGTTCCCTGTTTGAAATGTGCCCATTTAAATTGGTCTTTATTGTGTAACATTAATGAGATATGGTATTGTAGAAAAGATAAAGAGTCTACTGTTTGGACACGGGTCACAGGATACCTAATTCTAAACACACCACAGCAGAAACATTGCTAAATCATGTTTGGACTTGGTGTCAATAAATTATGGAATGGAAAACATTGGAGGAGACAATTGGGACCCTTGTGATGATGCTCCCTTTTGTAACCTAATTTATTTCTGAACCTTTTATAATCTCCTGATGGATAAATCATCTGAGGAAGGAAATGGACAGTTTGGCTTTCACCCATCATTTGGATTGAAAGAATAAAGGGGTGGATGAGATGAATGATGTGTAAAGGGCCTGTCCCACTTTCCCGACTTAATCCAAAACCTCTCCAGGGTTTAAAGGACCTAAAAAAGATTTTGGTGATCTACGAACTCCTACGACCTTCCACGAATATGATCATGAACTCATACAAACTCCTACGAGTATGTCTACGAATTCCTATGACTATTTCAATGCCCTCCTTCCGAATATTTCTACAGTCTCCTACGTTCCTCCCCCGACCTTAGTCTTCCACACCTAGGACCAACTACGACTAGCCACGAGTGGAAAATGATCACATGATGAAATTATGTCATGTTAGCATGCAGAGGGAGTATCTCTGGGGCCCACGGCCCGAAGACGGAGGACCCGCCCTGAAAGCCCCATTCACCTGCCTGAGGACCCATCCGGTAGGCCCGACTCGCCCTCTGCAGACCAGATGCCTCCCTCAGTGCCGTGTCTCAACAGTGGAGTGGGCCGCTGGGGGCCCTGCAAAAGCCTGGGGCTCTGCTGGACCAAGCGCTGCTCCAAGAGGCTGAGCGCATGGACTGGACACGGCCAACCGTGGAGGAGAAGCGGTGTAGGATGCCAACTGCTACACTTGGCCCGGCCGGAACTGTGAGTGAATTGGCACCAAACATGGTGGCGTCGGCATTATTAAATTCCTACAATTAATTTCTTTCCACCTTCAGGTTAGAAGTTAGGATAATGATGCCCAGTTCTATTTGCTACTCTGCAGCAAATGAAGCAGTAGAGATCTGTTGCAGACAGCACTTCCTTGACTGGTCCGGCCACATAAATACTATGTCTATAAGAGGTCAGAGACTGCGTATTCCACAGCGAGTAAATCGTATCCTGACTGCCCAAAAGCATTCTATGTTTAACAATACACAAGTGAGAAGAATAATAGAATATTTTCCATAGACCAGATTAGTGCAGCTCTCACTCCATCAGAGACGCTTGACACGTTGAGAATAAAGCAACCTACTTGTTTGATGAACCATCTGCTGATCGGATTCATTCATTCCATGGGAATACCATGACTGCAGAAACTTTCAAGTCATGCACCATTTTAATTTTGATATAGGTCTTTCTTCTGTTATTGTCACTGTGTCTAAATCCTGCCCAACAAACATTATGCCCAGAGAACATTTTACAGATAGACCCAAAATAACTCTAACAGTTGCGAAAGGCAGTTCACTACTTTCTCAATGGTCTATTAGAATGGGCAATGGACATTGACCTTGCCAAAGATATCCAGAACCTGTAAACACATATTTTAAAAATCCATAGTACAAAGTAATCCTTCCAAAACAACTGTGGTTGTCCATAGAAATGACAGAAATTTGGTGGAGTCTTGTGCTACAGAATGGGGCTGTCTAGCTTCTCTTCCTTTTTGCAATTCATCAGCAGATGAAGCAGTATAAATCTACTGCTTGCAGCACTTCCTTCACAGATCCAGCCACATAAATACCATGTCTCCAAGAGAAGGTCAGAGCGAGTTACCCACATCCAAATTGGCCAAAGTTTTTCCATTGCTGACAATGCAGAAGTCAGAAGTGTTTGGATGCTGTCAGATTCTGACAATGCAGAAGTCAGAAGTGTTTCCTATGCTGATAAATAGGAGCACATCACAAGGTGATGGAGAGTCATGGAGCTACACAGCAAGGAAACAGCCCTTTGGCACACCTTGAATATGCCGACCAAGATGGCCTACCGGAGTAGTCCAGTAGCCCACAACCCTCTAAACCCTATATCTGTCCAAATATCTTTTGACGGTCATAATTCTGTCTGCTTTATAGCTTTCTCTGACAGCTTATTCCAGATACAGACTACATGAAGTAAAAAGGTTGCTCCTGAGGTCACTGTCGAATCTTTTCCCTCTCACCTTAAGCCTTTGCCCTCTAGTTTTAGAATACTCTATCCTGGAAAAAATACTGTGCTTTCATTTTATCCATACCCCTCATGATCTTGGCCATCTCAATAACGTCACCCCTCAGCTTCCTGCATTCCAAAAAGTCCTAGCCTATTGAAACTCTCCTGATACTTCAGGTAACATCTTAGTTCAGAATCGGTTCACAGATTTGTGTGCAGCAAAGATTTTTGGACCAGACAACATCCCAGCAACACAGAAGGCCGATACTCCAAAAATGGCTGTATCTTTAGCCAAGCTGTCCAAAAGCAATTACAACATTGGCATCCTCCTTACAATGTGTAAAGATTTTCTATTTACAAACAACAGGACAAAACCAGTGGAACTAGTTACCATGTAATAAGTGATTAAAAATAATGCTATCAAGTGGCACTCACTCACTGATAATCTGCCTACCGATGCCTATTGTGTTACTTGGGAGTTGGTTGATTGGTGGAATAATCAGTCTAATTGGATTTCTTTCTGTTTTTGTGGCTGTATCCAAAACCACCCTTCGCCCAATTACCCGTTAATGCACTGAAATCTAATTAAATTATCTAATTTCTCTGAACATTATATCCAATTTCTTCTGTCATCTGCATCAAGATAAAACGTCTTTAAGTAATCAAAATTATACAAACATTATATCTGAGCACTTACCTTTCACTCATTCAGCAATATCCAACTTTCGCATCCAAGAACGTACAAGAATATACTCCATTCCCACTGCTTATTTTTCTTTATTCGTTCTCTCAGTTGACATGTAGTACGACTCCGCAACATTTACTCCAGGTGCGTTCAATTGTGTGCGATCATACTTTGAACATAAAAGTTGTACATGCTTTGGCAATACATGAAGTGCTGGAATAACTCAGCAGGTCATGCAGCACCTATGGAGTGAATGGATAGGGGACATTTCAGGTCCAGACCCTTCTTTGGACAAGGCTGGAGATGAAAAGGAGACAAAAGGGTATCAGATAAGGAGAGAAATGGAGTGAAATGTAAAACCAATGGGATGGATATAGATGGAAATGGATAGGTGGGGCGGGGGGGATAGAGGGAACAGAATAGTTGGGAAATCGATGTGCACTGGCGTGTGATGCACTGGGAAGACACAGGGCGATGCATGGGTTGTTACTTAAATTGGAGAATTCAATGTTCAAAGTATTAGGCTTAGGGTTGTTAGAAGTTGCATTTAAACAGTACTTCTGCTTTAAAATTTTACAGCTCCTAATGATGCAGTGATAAATCAATGTGTGCAGACAGCGAGAAAGTGAAGAAACTAGAGAGCTGTAGGGAAGAAGGTGACAAAAAGAGAGTACGAGCTGAATTCATGGTGGTCTTTGAAAGAGAAAAGATAAATGAGAGATCTACAATCATGGTGATCCTAGACTGGAAGCAAAGATAAGTCAGCAAACAAAGAGTGACAGGTAAATAAGACGGTACAAGAAGCATCTGTTCCCTCCACTGATGCTTCCTGACCCGCTGAATTTGTCTAGCACATTTTGTTTTGTTCAAGACTCGGTTCACGTTAGGAAACTGTTGATCAGCCTAAAGAATATTTTATTGCATGTTATTACACTTTATTACTACACATTATACAGTTTGACAGACTTGTGATTTTGGTCTGTGCACAATATCTGCCAAAGTTCAACAAAGTGGGTTGTACAAAGTAAGAAAAATACTTTAAAGTCACTGGAGTTAACACAAACTGTCTTTCATGCACTGATAAATAGCAGATGGACTTCAATCCAAATAAACGTGAGATTATGCATTATGGTGCTTCTGATGAGACGAGTACATAGACAATATTGGGGACTTGTGGAGCTTTGATCAAAGATTGAAGATTGCAGTGCACATAGATAGTGTGGTTAATAAGGCATATGGGATACTAGCTTTCATTGGTGGTGGGGGATCAATCAATGTTCTCAACTACTGGCAAAGAGATGGAATGTATTGTTGATAGAGCTATCAAGTGGTACTTGCAATTGATGCCCAGTTTTGGTTTTGCCATTCTGGATCTCAATGTAGGCTTGGCCCAAACACGGATCAAAGAGTTTAATTCCAGAGGCGAGGTGAGTGATAAATCTTGGTATCAACATTTGATGAAGTTTGGCACTCTGATAAAACCTGGTCAGTGGGTATCAGGAGGAAAATTCCAATGATTGGAATCATAACTCACAGTAAGGAAGATGGTTGTAATTTATGGAGATGCATGAATGACAACTCACGATATAAGTGCAGAAGTTGCTTATAGAGTGCCAGGCCCACTTAGCTATTCGTCCTTCATTAATGAATTTCTTTCCTCCTTTAGGGTAGAAGTGAGGGTAATGGTGCCCAATTCTACTTGCAACACTTCAGCAAATAAAGCAGTCTAAATCTGTTGCATACTGTACTTCTTTGACTGGTCCAGCCATATAAATACCATGTCTATGAGAAGGTCAGGGACTGGGTATTCTTCAGCAAGTAACCTGCATCCTGACTGCCCAAAGGCTTTCCACGGCTGACAATAGACTATTTAGAAGATTGATAGAATACTTTCCATAGCCCTGATTAATGCAGCTCTTGCCACATCTGACACATCCAGAACAAAGCAACCTACTTATTGGTAATCCATCTGCTATTCTGATTTTATTTTTTCCATGGAACCATGACTGCCAAAACCCTATTAAGTTGTGCACTATCATGATTTTGATGTATATCACTCGTCTATTATGGTCACTGTGTCTAAATCCTGCCCAAAGAACATTATGCCCAAATGAATATTTTGGGCGTAGACCCAAAAGAACTTTAACAGTTGAGAAAGGCAGTTCACTACTTTCGCAAGGGTTGTTAGAATGGACAATGAACATTGACCATGCCAACAATGCCCAGAACCTTTTTTTTTTTCAACATTCATTGTACAAAGCAATCATTCCAAAATAAATGTGGATGTTTGTGGAAATGACATGAAATTGGTGATGTTGTGAATAGAGTGGAGAACAGTCGAACAAATTCAATGTTGGTGAAATGGGCTGATAAATAGCAGAAGAATTTCAATCCAAATAAATGTGAGATCATGCATTTTAGTAGTACTGAAACCACGACTTCCGGTGGCGCCATGTTCTGAGAGAGAACAGCGCCAGATCAGCTCCGCAGAAAATCTGAAAAAAATCGGGGGTTAAAGGAGGCTACTAACGGTACTTACCGCAGGAGAGCGATTCCAAACGGCTCCGGTGCGATTGCAAGCATCGTGACGTCATCAGGCGCGCGACTTCGGTAAGAAATTCAAAATGCATTCCTCCTTCCCCCCCCCCCCCGCGACAAAAAAAGGTCCAAGAAGGGAAGCAGGCCTCAAACCCTCGGGCTCGAGTTTGGCTGCCTCCCAGGAAGAGATTTCACAAAGAAAAAGTGAAATGGAAGAACTTAAAAATTCTCTGCTTGGTGAAATGAAGAAACTGATGAAAGAAATGAAAGATTTGAAGAAGGAATATAAAGATGAAATAAAACTGTTAAGAACGGATATCCAGGAGACTCAGGAGAGAATTAAAGAAGAACTAAAAAAAGAAGCTACAGAAACGGTAAAGATTATGATGAATGAGTGGAAAATAAAGGCGGATGCTGAGTTTCAAAACCGGATGGCTGAGGTAAATGACAAGATTGCTGAGACGGAACAAATGCTGGATGCGAAGATTGATCCTATCTCAATTTTACTTGACCAGCACAATGATGCAATTAAAGAATTGACTAACTTTGCTGTAACAAGTGCCAAGGAAAATGAGATGTTACAAAAGGAGAATAAACGTCTCTCAGAGTTACTACATAAAATAAATGAGAAATGTATTGATCTGGAGGGACGACAAAGACGTAAGAATTTACGTATCGTAGGAGTGACCGAGGGGCGGGAAGGAAATCAAGACCCGCGAAAATTTGCTGCAAAACTCCTAAAGGACATTCTGGATTTGGATCAAGAACCCCTGTTGGGCCGTGCTCACAGGGCTTTAAGACGGGTCCCTGGGAGAGGTGCACCGCCAAGACAAATAATTGTAAAGGTGGCCCACGATCATGATTTTGAAGAAATGATGAAGATAATAATAAGAAAGAGGAACTTGAAATACGAAGGAGATAATATCAGCATCTTCAGAGATTACCCGGCGGAAGTGGCTAAGAGAAGATCTTTATTTACAGAAACAAGAGGTATTCTTCGGAATATGAAGGATATAAAGGATCTCAGATATGGTCTGTTGTACCCAGCAACACTGAGAGTGACCTATGACAACAAGGAATACCGCTTTGTTAAGCATACCAAAGCACTGGAATTCGCTCGAAACATACAGAAGAAGGCAGAAGAGGAAGCAGAAGAAGAAGCAAGCGAGGAAGGAGAAGAAGGAGAAGAAGAATGAACTTTTAACATCGACCTGCGGTTGTGAATTATTCATCAAGAAAGAGGGGCAATAATGGACATGTCGTTATAGTTTGGTATTAATTAGTAAAATTCAATTGTCCCCCTAATATAGTATTACTTATTATAATATTAATTATAATAGAAAGTAATAACTAGCAATTAGTAATTAGTAATATGAATAATAGAAATAATTACTAAGTACTTAAAGTTAGTACCCCACCCCAATAGACACAGCATTATAGACAGGAGCTGGAATAATTAACATCTTTTTAAAAAAAAACGGAAGTCATTAGATTAATAGCCACGCTAGTGTGGCTTCCACTAATACACACTACACAATATATCAGTGTAGTTTCTTTTTTTTCTGAGCACCCTGTTAACACCCTTTTTTCTCTTTTTAATTATATTCTGTATTTTTTCTTATATATTAAATATTTGATTTTATGTTATATGTTATATGAATGTAGTTATAAGCGATATTGTATAATTGCTTTAAGAAGATATGTATATGGATTACTGTGGATAGAAATTCTCATCGGGTTGGCGTTTGGGTATACCGCTAGGCTGGAGGGGTCGAGAAGGCTACTCCAAAAAAAACCACCCTAACAGTAAAATGCAAGACATGAATGTGAAGACTGTGGGGGGTGGAATTACCTTCTGTAGTTGGAATGTTAAGGGAATTAACGAACCAATTAAAAGGGGAAAGGTGCTAGCATTGTTGAACAGATTGAAATCAGACGTGATCTTCCTCCAAGAGACGCACCTTAAAAGAGATGCCCAACATAGATTAACAGCAAAATGGATTTCTAAGGTATATCACTCGTCATTTATACACAAATCTCGAGGAGTCGCAATAATTATTCGGAAAGGTATACCCTTTAAACAAACTTCTATAATAGAGGATAAAGAGGTAGATATGTAATAATTACAGGGGAATTATATTCACAGAAAGTAATTTTGGTGAATATATACGCCCCTAATTTTGATAATCCATTATTTTTTAAGAAAATATTTAATAATATTCCTATTTCCACTCAATATAATTTAATTATTGGGGGTGATTTTAACTGCACCTTGGATAGCTACCTAGACAGGTCTTCTACAAAAAGGAATGCTACCTCTAATTCAAGTAAATTTATAAATTCTTTTATAAGTACATCGAATGTTAAAGATATTTGGAGGCTAGATAATCCATCCGGACGAGAATACTCGTTTTTTTCGCCTGTATATGGAACCTACTCCAGGATAGATTATTTTTTAGTAGATTCAAAATTATTACCTTTTACATATGACGCAAAATATCATAATATTATTATTTCAGATCATGCGCCACTAACATTCAAGATAAAACTAAAAGATATACTTAATAAAATGACTACTTGGAGATTTAATCCCCAGATATTAAAGGATAAAGACTGTTGTAAATACGTAATGGAACAGATTAAATTATTTTTTGAAACTAATGACAAACCTGAGGTTTCATCAGCATTACTTTGGGACACATTTAAAGCGTATATGCGTGGTGCAATAATATCAGCACAGGCTCATTTTAATAAAGAAAATAGAAAGCTGGAACAAAAGTTAGAAAATGAGATAAAACAACTAGACAGTGAAAACATAAAACACCCTTCTAAAGAGCTAAGTAATAAAATTGCAATAGCTAAATATAGACTTAATAAAATATATTCTAATCAAGTCATTAAAGTATTTCAACAAACCAAGCAAGTGTACTTTGAGTTTGGAGACAAACCACAAAAACTGTTAGCACGACAGCTTAGAAAATCAGAAGATGAAAAATTGATACATAGAATTAGATCTACGGATGGAAATATATTGACGATACCAAAAGATATTAATGACAGATTTTTACAATACTATCAAAATCTTTATTCATCTAAGGTAACAGGCCAAACAGTTGGTATGGATACATTTCTACAAGAGTGTCAAATTAACAATCTAGATCAGGAAGGTAGACATTTGTTAAACGCTGAAATAACAGTAAAAGATATTGAAGAAGCAATTAGTTTGTTAAAGAATGGAAAAGCAGCGGGCCCTGATGGCCTGAGTGCCGAATTTTATAAAAAATTTCAAGACTTGATTTCCCCAAGACTACATACAGTATATAGATACGCATATGAACAAGGCAAATTACCAGACTCTTTAAACGAATCCACAATTACACTCATACCTAAGGTAGATAAGGATTTGGAAGATCCAGGATCATATAGAGCGATCGCACTTCTGAATACAGACCAAAAAATATTAACTAAAGTTTTATCTCAGAGATTAAGTTTAGTGATTTCTAAATTAATACATCATGATCAAACAGGTTTTATTCCAAAACGCTATTCATCCCATAATCTTAGACGCCTGTTTAATATTATATATTCAAAAAAAGTACGGGATGGGGAACTAGCAGTTATATCGCTAGATGCGGAAAAAGCATTTGATCAGGTGGAATGGTTATATTTATTTAATATAATGGAAAAGTATCAATTGGGGGATAGATTCTGTAAATGGATAAGAATTCTATATTCGAATCCAACGGCAAGAATCTTAACTAATCAAATGTTATCAGCTAAATTTAAACTCTTTAGGGGTTGTAGACAGGGATGTCCATTATCGCCTTTATTATTCGCTTTGATGATAGAGCCTTTGGCGGAAAGAATCAGATCTGAACCTGAAATCTATGGCTATAATACCGACACTACAACCAACAAAATATCTTTATATGCAGATGACGTGTTGATTTATATTACAAAACCGGAAATTAGTATACCAAAGCTGTTTAATGTTATAACTAAATTTGGTACGTTTTCAGGATTTAGGATTAATTGGAACAAAAGTGATATTATGCCTATAACAGGAATTAATTTAAACATATTACAACAATATCCATTAAAATTAGTTAAAGACAAATTTAAATATTTAGGAATTAATGTAACTAAATCTTATAATTCGCTAATTAAATCTAATTACCCTCTATTATTAGATAAACTTAAAAAAAATATTCTGTATTGGAAAACACTTCCTATATCCATGATTGGTGGAATAAATGCTATAAAGATGGTGTTTTTACCACAATTATTATATTTGTTTCAGGCTATTCCTTTTTTTCTCCCAAAGACTTTTTAAAAAAAAATAGATAATATTATTTATAGTTTTATTTGGGATTATAAAAATCATAGAATAAGTAAAAAACATTTATGTAAATCTAAGATAAATGGAGGATTAGCACTTCCAAATTTTTTATATTACTTTTGGGCAGTTCAGATTAAGAATATGAATTTTTGGTGGGTAAATGTGGATCAGGAAACAATGTGGTTAAAGATGGAAAAGGAAGATTGTTTACCTTATAAGGTAGGCTCGATTCTCTTTGCTCCAAAGGATGTACAAAAAAAATGTATAAGGATAACCCTATAATTTATAATAATAGACGTATTTGGAAACAAATAGTTAAGACTTTACAATTAGATAATCTTTCACTCAGACTACCAATAACGAAAAACCCATTATTTAGACCCTCTATATTGGATGGAGGGTTTAGACATTGGGATGATTTAGGAATTAAAAGGATAGAACACCTTTATAGTAAAGGAAAATTTCTTTTATTTCAAGAGTTACAAGAGATTTACGGACTGTCTCCGCAACATTTGTTTAGGTACTTACAAATTAGAGATTATATAAAATCCAACACACAAGATTACAAAAATAAAGTACCAGGATTATTAGATGATGTGTTTAATTTACACCCAAATACAGAAAAATTAATAGCATATATATATAACATAATTTTGGATAAGGAGAAACCAACAACTGAAACATATCGGCAAGTATGGGAAAAAGAAATTGGGTTATCCATAACAAAAGAAATTTGGGAAGAAAGTTTACAGCAAATACATCGGTGTTCGTCAAATGCCAGACATACATTGATACAATTTAAAGTATTATATAGATTACATTACTCAAAAACTAAATTAAATAGTATCTTTCCCAATCTCTCTGCAATTTGTGATAAATGTAAGAATTTAGAAGCAAATTTAACACACAGTTTTGCTACATGTTCCAAATTGAATCATTACTGGACAGAAATTTTTAAGGTTATCTCTGAGGTTCTTAAAATTAGATTGGATCCAGACCCAAAGATAATAATACTTGGAATTTTGGATTCAAACTCGGTCCTTACAGTAAATCAAAGAAATTTCTTTGATTACTGTTTGATAATAGGGAAAAAATTAATATTGAAATTTTGGAAGGGAACTTTAACCCCCACAATTAAAATGTGGGCGGCAGAAATGTTGGAGACGTTACAATTGGAAAGAATCAGATTTGTCCTACTGGACAAATATAATTCTTTTGAACAAATATGGTCTCCATATATACAGTACCTAGAGAAGTAGCTGCTCTTGACAACAGAGCTTGACGGGTACCCGGCGGGACTTGATGAGAATAACATATTCTTATACTAGGATTAATAAGCATGTCTTCATTGATACTATTATTTGTAATAGTTTTAGATAAAACATATTTGGTTGTTTTTCATTTATATATATATATATATATATAATATTTTTTTATTTTTCTGGTAACCTTATTTTCTTTTTCTATTTTCTTTTTCTCTTTTATATAATCAAATTATTATTTAATCACTCTCTTATTGATTTAAAACTACTCTATCTCTATCTTTTTTTCCTAAAAAATAGAAGATAATAACTTTCAATGGGTTATTTAAAAAAAATTTTGGAATTAAGTTGATGTTTGCAAAACTGTTTACAATATTGTAAATCGATTACTTCTAATAAAAGAAATTAAACAAAAAAATGAAACCACTAATGCATAAACAATATTGGCATCTTGGGGAACATTGAGCAGAAGTTTTTGAAGGTGGCAGCACATGTAGATAATGTGGGTAAGAAGGCATATAGGATACTGGCACCTCATTGGTGGGGGAAAATCGATCAACCTGTTATTAATCATTACCAAAGTGTTGGAAGGTATTGTCCACCTAGCTATCATTAGATATTTGGAATCTAGTAATTTGCTAACCGATGCTTAGTAGGGTCTCGCAATTTCCAAACATAGATCAAGGAGTTTCATTCCAGTGTTGAGATGAGTGACTAACCTTGACATGAGCATTTGAAGTTTGGCATCAGGAGGAAAAAGTCCAATGATTGGAATCACAGTGTACATTAAGGAAGATGGTTGTGATTCTTGGAGATGAATTGACGCAACCTCAGTGTACAAGTGCAAAGTTGCTTAGAGTGGAGTGCCAGGCCCATCTAGCTTCTATTCCTTCATAATTGAATTTCTTTCCACCAGTAGGTTAGAAGTGAGGTTAATTATGCCAATTCTATTTGCAACTCTGCAGCAGATGAAGCAGTATAGATCTGTTACAGATAGCACTTCCTTGACCACATAAATACTATGTCTATAAGAGAAGGTCAGAGACTGTGTATTTTGCAGCAAGTAACTCACATCCTCCCTCAAGGCCAATAATATGAAGGAGCTAGTTATTGACTTCAGGAAGCATGATGTACATGCCCCAAAGGCATTCTATGTTTAACAATACACAAACCAGAAGTATGATAGAATACTGTCCTTAGCCCCGATTAGTACAGAGATTGTTGACACATCCAGAATAAAGCAACCTACTTGTTTGGTGAACCGTCGGCTATTCGGATTCATTCATTCCATGGGAATACCATGATTGCAGAAACCCTTTCAAGTCGTGCACCATCTTGATTTTGATATAGATCTTTCTTCTGTTATTGTCACTGTGCCTAAATCCTGCCCAAAAAACATTATGCCTCGAGAACATTTTACATGTAGACCCTAAAGAACTCTTAACAGTTGAGAAAGGCAGTTCACTACTTTCTCAAGGGCTATTAGAATGGACAATGAACATTGACCCTGCCAACAATACCAAGAACCTGAAAAAAATAAAATTGTTGGTCTTGTGAATAGTGTCGAGGACAGTCTTGAAATCAATGTGTTGGTGAAATCGGCTGATAATTAGCAGATGCTGTTCAATGCAAATAAATGTGAAATGAAGTGAAATGTGCATTTTGGTAGCATTGACGTGACTAGAACATGGACCATATTGAGGTCTTGGGGAGCATTGAACAGAGTTTTGAAGGTCACTGTGTATGTAGATGTTATGGGATATGGCATATGGGATACTGGCTTTCATTAATGGAGGCTTCGAGTACAAAAAAATGGAGGTTATAGTCTAATTTTTTTTTTAAATGGTTAGGCTTTACTGAAGTACTACATGGAGTTTTGGGTGCCAGAGATGGTGCAGATAAGATTCAACAGCATGTTGCCCAGGATGGACCATTTCAATTTTGAGGAGTGACTGGAGAAGTTAGATCATTTTTTTCTTGGGCAAGGTTAAGTGTGAACATATTTGAGGAATATAAAATTATGATGGGTATAGATAAGATAAACTGAGGAAAACTTTTTCCCCTTTTCAAAGGTAGATTAAAAAAACATTGATTAATTGTAGAAGCGATTCAGACAGACTGAGGGCACTCCAGGACCTAGGAAATAGAACCCCCCCCCCCCCCCCCGCCACTGAATCCTCTGACCCACAGATCACATGATGGGTGACAACACCTCACAGTCCTCTACCAAATTCTCGGCACATTCATTACTGTATGGCCAAATTCAGCTCCAACTGCATCTACAAGTTTGCAGATGACACCGCTGTGGTAATTCAAAGTACAGGAAGGAGATAGAAAACTTGGTCACATTGTGTCAGGACAATAGTCTCCCTCAAGGTCAATAATACGAAGGAGCTAGTTATTGACTTCAGGAAGCATGATGAAGTGCATGCCCCAATCAGCATTACTGGTGGTGAAGTGGAAATGGTTGAGAGCTTAATGTTCCTTGGTGTTAATATTACCAATGATCAGTCATGGAGCAACCTTTTCGATTGGACATTCACGGAGGCACATCGATCCTCCATTCCTTATTAGATTGAGGAAATTTGGCATGTTTCCTATGACTTTTGCCAACTTCTACAGGTGTAACATAGAAAGCATTATGTCAGACAGCATCACTGCTTGATTTGGGAACAGCTCTGCCCAAGACTGCAAGAAATTGCAGAGAGTTGTAAATCTAGCTCAACCTAGCACGCAGACTAGACTTGTCATAATTGATTCAATCTACACCATGCTTCTTTGCTTCGCCTAGAGAGTGGTGAGTACCTGTTGCAGAGCCCACTGTACGGATTTCTGCAATATATAGATCTTCTGGAAACACTTTCCAAGGGAGGTGGATGGGTAAACAGATTTGTTCTTGAAATTAAGTGTGAATGGATGTATATCAGGTACTTGCAAAGGATAACAGTGGTAAAGATTGAAACGGAGGTGGAGGTGGCCAATATTGAGGAAGTGCATTTTTTTTTTTTTTAAGTCCCTGCTCTTGCTTTGAGTGGTAAGCCACAAAGTCAGTAATTTGATTAATTGGCAAACACAGCTCCAAGTCAAACCATTTTAATTAATAAAAATGCATAAGTAAGAGGGCATGTATGGAATCATTTCGACATAATTTGTGCAGTTTCAAGGCAGATAACAGAAATCGTTTCTGTAAAATCAGTTTGTAGGCAATAATTGTTCCTTTAATGCTATCACCCATTTAAGGATTGCTGAGTATGGCTGAATACTTCTCGTGTGGCTGCAGGAGATGGCTTTTAGAAAGAAAACGACTGTTGAGTTGCCTCCTGACTCTGGAACCTGTTTAATGAATGAAAGTGCCTTTGATGATTGAATACATTGCTGACCACTGTCAGCACCTTCAAGAATGATTTGGGGAGCTTCTGAGATAGTTACCTGTATATGGAAAAATACATTGCCCATTTTACTTTCCCCATGCAAGCTATTGAGTACAGTAACATCTCCATTAGCACTCTTGATACATTATTAGTGCTATCCAGGGTCATTATAACATAGCATAAATAGAGATGCGATCTTGATATCATTTTTGACTCACTTATTCCATTTCCGGCTCCAGTAAAAAAAAAGGTATAAAACGACAGTATTCCCTGATTCCCCGAATGGTGCTTTGATTTCTCAGTGCAACACCAACAACCCTCCACAAATGCTGCCTGACCCGGTGAGTTGCTCCCGGGAATTAGTATTCTTTGTAAGATTCCAGCATCTGCAGTTCCTTGTGTCCGTTGGAATGGTGAAGCATAACCCGGTGAGAACGATGGACTATGACCCATTCACGCCCAGCCATAAACTCAACAGGGAAAAGGCCAAGAACTAACCCGGTGAAACATGAACTGGAACCCACCTGAACCTTAGTGCATAACTGAGCCCCTTGCACCCAGCAGGAAATGCCAGGAGATCCAGAGGAACTTGCAAATACTGCCCCTTACACTCCCCTGTGTCCTAATCGCTTGGGAAAATCACCTGTACTCACTCGGTAGAAGGCATCTCCAGCCCCGCAGGAGCCAGCAAATTCAATCCCTTGCGCTCCTTCGATCTCCCAGTGGCAGGGGAATGTCACCTGTACTCATCCGGCAGAAGGAGCCTGCAACCCCAGAGAAACAGCCACCACGGCCCTTTAAACACGTCCGCACACCTGAAACAGTGGCTCCGACCGACAATTGCCTCATGCCGTAGCAACACTTTTCAAAGCATCTCCATGCCAATATTAAGCTCTCAGCATTCATTAAAGTCAAGGCATGGACTGGAGAAACAAGGCTCCAAAATGAAAGAGCACCGCAATGAATTAGCGTTACATGGGGTAGCATTGTGAAGCATACCTGTATATTGAAATCTGTATATCTGAATGGACAATGTAGCTAAATATTGATGAGAATTTTACTGTCTTAATAGATTTTGAACATTACAGGGATAATATTTCAATCAATGATGGATTTTGTGATGCCCACAAGCTGGTTAACATTCGGAGTCACATGTGGAATGCATTAACTAATTAACATAGTGGTGATTTTTAATATGTACATTAATATTCCAAGAATTGTTGAAAAGGAAATGGATTCTAACTATTCACATAATTGATCTGAGCTAAAATCCTGTTCTTAACATGCAATAGTAATAATATGATTCTTGATTTTGTCAAACATCTTTGCAGTTTCCTTTTTAATAATTTATGTTTTGTTTTGTAGAGTTCATTGGATAACAGAAGTTGTGGTCGTGGTGTCCCAACAGAACTTTGAATTGATGAATTCTGTAATAGACCAATACAGTCACTCGCGGGCAACAGTTGTTGTAGGTGGGCTTACTCGCCATCAGTCCATTTTTAATGGGCTAAAAGCATTGGTGGAAAATCGGCCCCATGAGTTGTGGCTGGAGAAACCTGAAGTGGTCATCATCCATGATGCAGTGAGACCTTTTGTTGAAGAAGACATTCTCTACAGAGTAGCTAGTGCAGCAAACGAGCATGGGGTAAGTAAGTGTATTGTAACGCCATTGAGAAACAGAGACGGGCTATTATTGGTACCACAATTCAAGTAGACCTGGGTTGATTATTGTGTGTAGGAAGGAACTGCAGCTGCCGGTTTACACTAATGATAGACACAAACAGCTGGAATAACTTAGCGGGTCAGGCAGGATCTCTGGAGAAAAGGAATAGGTGACATTTCAAGTCAACATTGAAGAAGTGTCTTGACCTGAAACATCACCTATTCCTTTTCTCCAGAGATGTTGCCTGACCTGCTGAGTTACTTCAGCTTTTTGTGTTCAACTTCTGGGTTGATCATTAACTGGCTGGCCTTGATTATGTAATCCATCAGCATGTTGTCCATTAAAAGATCTATCCATCTTAGTTTTTACATTTTCAGTTGTGGTAGCTTCTGCAGCTTTCCTGAGGCATGATTTCCTCCTTACTGGGTGAAAGAGTGCTCATTTCTAACTACATACAGTTCTCCACCCTTCCCCAAATTGGGATATGCAGGCCAGTCACTGATAAACTAAGCTTTTTCCACTTTTGCATTTGAAAATTTATTTGGTTGAATGGCATCTGTTGCGTCATGAAGGAATCCAGTTAACTTTTTTGAATGGAGTGACTTGTATTGCATCCAGTGTAGAGAAATAATCTTTGAGTTGTGGCAAAAGTATCCATTTGTGACCTGGATTGGAATTTCATGTCTTCTGCACAGCAATGCGCATAGTTTAGGGAAAAAAATGCTGGTACTGACTGGTTGGCTGTGCAGGCAGTTTCTGTGTTGTAAGTTCTGTGTGAAAGTGAGCAGAGAATCGTTGAAAGTTATGGTACAGAAGCAAGGCTCTGGGCTCATTGAGAGTTCAGAGGAGGGCAACCGTCTGGGTTCACAGCAGTTACAAAAATAGAACATAGGAAAGTACAGGATAGGAACAGGCATTCCAGCTCACAATGTCGATGCTGAACATGATGCCAAGTTAATCTCTTCCGCCTGCACGTGATCCATGTACATCCACACCCTGCATATCCACGTGCCTATATAAAAGCCTCTTATCATATCTGTTTCCAGTACCGCCCCTAGCAGCGCATTCCAGGCACCCACCCCTCTGTGTCTGTGCAAAAAATAATAATTTTAAATATTGCTTTGCCATTTCCTTTAAACATTCACCCTCTGACCTTAAAGCTTTGTCCTTTGGTCTTTGGCATTTCCAACTTTAAAAAAAATGTTTTGACTGTCTACCCTGTCCATGCTTCTCATAATTTAATATACTTCCGTCAGGTTTCCCCACAACCTCTGACGCTCCAGAGAAAGTAATTGAAGTTTGTCCAACTTTGCCTCATACCCTCCAATACAGGCACAAGTCTGGCAATTATCTTTTGCATCCTCCCCAACGCCTTCACATCCCTCCTGTAATGGGGCGACCAGATATTATGAAGCTGCAACATGAGTTCCTGAATCTTATTTTCAACGTCTTGCCTGATGAATGCATACATAGAACATAAAGCAGTAGAGCGCAGAAACAGGCCCTCCGGCCCACAATGCCCATGCTGAACATGATGCCAACTTAAACTAATCCTATGCCTGTACCTGCTCCAAATCCTTTCATTCCCACATATCCATGTCCCAATCTAAAGGCTTCTTAATTACCACGATCGTATATCTGCCTCTGCTACCACCACTCCTGGTACCACATTCCAGCCATGCACCACTAACTGTGTAAAATAAAATTGTCCCACACATCTCCTTTACACTTTGCCACTCTCATCTTGCCATCTCAACTTTTGCACCCTGCAAAAAAGGTTTGACTGTCAACCCTACGTATGCCTCTCATAATTTTATATACTTCCGTCAGGTCTTCCCTCGATCTCTCAGTACATCGATGCTGTAAAGAGTTTTGCCATTTAACTGCATATTTTCCCCTTGCACACGACCACCCACAGCACAATACCTCACACTTGCTCGGTTTAAACACCATCTACTATTCTCATTTACTCATACATATTTGATATCGGCTGTCATCTCCTTACAGAACACCCAGATAACTAAGTCCTTATGTTGAATCAAGCATACTTAAATCATTCTATAGGTACATTCAAATGAACTCATACATTTTTGATAGCAGCTGTCAAGTCCTTGCAGAACACCCAGATCTCCTAGTGTTGTGTCTCACCACAGCAGTATGATGTATGCTGAGATGAGATGCTGAAAGACTGCTCCTTCACACTGTCTTTGCTCAGGATTAGTACCAGCAAAATGAAGATTTAAAATCCCTAAACTCTAATATTAACATTATGGCATTACTGCGTCCAGTCAAGCATTCATCCTAAAGCCCCTGTCCCACTTGCGTGTCCTTCGCACGCTAATTACGCAACCTCGTCATCGCATTGAGGCTCACGGGTATCATGGGACAATAATACGCCTGTGCGTGTACGTGCTATGTCACGCCGGAGACGCGCGAAGATACCGCGCACAACTCCATACCCCTCGCACTTCTCCATGCCACCATCCCGCGCGGCCCACACGATACCCGTGCACCTCAACGTGACGACGAGGTCGCATAATTAGTGTGCCAAGGACACGCAAGTGGGACAGGGGCTTTACTCTTTCACTTTTGATGTTCTGTCATATTACCATATCTTTGATGCTAGGCATGCTTGCAATTTGTGTCCTATCTGCAAAATTATAATGAAGATTTTTGCTTGAAAATCTGTACATTGCATTCCCTTAAAATATGCTGTTCGTTTTTTTCCAAATGCTATTAATTTTGTATCAACTACTCTTTACACCTCATTGCTTACAGTCATCGATCAGTTTTATTCACAACTAACGTAAGAATGACAGGTCTTTTCATTTCCTGCCATAGTTCCTGTTCTCAAAAGGAGGAAAGGTTAACACTTTCCATCCATAGGGTCTTGGTTATTGCAGTTCCAGAAGTGTGCCTCTTCCACCTGATCCTTGGTCTACGCCTGTGGCCTGACCTGACCTACTGAGTGAAGCAATTTTACTTTTGGGAGCCTGTGACTCTCTTGGTCACTCAGCGGTTCACTTTCCATCCCTGGTCTGCCCCTTGCTCATTGACAAACGCTTCACTCCAAACTCTGCAATATCAATACCTTCCAACCGGATGTAACTTCATGCTGTTTCCTCCAACATTGCCACTTTCTGAGTAACTTCAGGAATTCTGCTGATATAAATTCTTTAAATATTTCCATTAACTGCCCTGGCTTATCCAACATCTTTCAGACAGATTCAAACCTGGAATATTGTCGATTTTCCTCATGTCTTAAAAACATAATCTTGCTAGCTTTCTTCTCCTCTCCTCCTTCCAAACACCCTCCCCCCCCCCCCCCCCCCAATCAGTCTGATTAAAGGTCTCGCTCCAGAACCACCTATCGACATTATCCAGAGATGCTGCCTGACCCGCTAAGTTACTCCAGCACTTTGTACCCTTTTATCATCTTTCTTCAATTGCTTCATTCTCATGCAGTCAGGATTATTTCTATTAATTTTCCTGCACCAGGTAACAAATTCACCCGTTCACCCAAGGTTATCTTTATCAGTCTTAAGGGCCTGTCCCACTAACACGACTATTCAGCGACTGCCTTCGTCCTTCAAGCTCGAGGGCACTCTCCTGAAAAACCTCGAGCTGGATCGACCGTCAGCTCGAGGTTGAGCGTGAGCGACCCCCCCCCCCCCCACCCCTTGGGAAAGCGGGAGAGTGCTGTCTGAAAACATACCCGCAATGAACCGGAAGGTAAAAGATGGCTGGCACAGTTACGGTGAGTCCTTTAGAGCGGGGGGAAAGAGAAGGAGTGGAGCCACTTTTAAGAAGCCAGACAACTTTTAATAAAGTTTAGCGGGTATTTAACATTACCGGTCGGTTGACTTACCTTTTTTCTCAACGAACTTTACCTTCGATTGCCTTCGACTACCTACGATAGCATTACGACCTACCTTAACTAAACCTACGATTAAAAAAAATATTGATTTATTTTTCCATGGCGACCTTTTCGTACTTGCGGCCATTTTTCCACATGTTGAAAAGAAACGCTGCGACCTAGCTGAGGTCTCGAGTACTAGGGGACTACTCTCGAGCATGAAGGACAGTTACAAAGACCTCCTACGACCTCGTGTCGACCATGCTGCGAGTATGAGTCGAGGGCAAACTCTTCTAAACTTGCGAATTTGGTCGCAGCAGTGGGACAGGCCCTTTAGACTGATATTACTGCTTTATACATGAACATGAAGAATGCAAGTACATTACTTAGCCCGTAGAGTTGTTACCACTGAACCTGATACTGCCCTCATCTATTGTCCCGTAATTTTCGTGAGCAATCCTTGTTGAGCAGAGTCTTGGCTGATTCTATATCTTTTTAATTGTGGTAAAAATACATAATGTAGCTAAAACCCAATGTGAGGAAAGAACAATTTACGTTATTAGGTGGAAGCTTGTTTTTGGATGATGGTAAGTCATTGTTATGATTAATTAATTACAAAAATGTTTCTCTTTCCACAGAGAAGACGTGATAGATTACTTTGTGTGGTAGCCTTTAGTCTTGGAGTAATTATCAGTGGAGGTTGTGCTATAATAGATCCTTTTCAAATCTTTCGTGAGGTTGGGTTGGGCTGGCAAGCTTGTACATCCTATGGCATTTACCTGAAAGGGTTATTATGAGGAGTTTTGAATAGATTTGTTTCTTGCATACAGAATTACCTTTTATTCTGTACTGAATTTGGGAATGAATTGTGACTGCTGACAGATGAAATGAGAAAGGAAACCACTCATCCATGAAGGACAAAAACATAAGGTTGGGGGGCAGGGAGGTGGTGGTTGTGGAGGAGGCTAAGGGAAGATTATTCTGTTCATTTTTATTCCAGTTATTTGTTAGAACCATATTTAGAGATTGAAATAAGCTGACGAGACACTGTGAACATTCACAAAGATAATTATTTTTCAATGTAAGGTCTATGCAAAGAAAAGAAGAGTGTTTATTTGCAAGAAGGAATGGTATGAATTCCATTTTTTGCAACAGTGCTTCACAAATTCTGCATTTGTCTTCTATAACATGATTTCCCTGCCAAATTCCACGTGTGTTAAAATGTCCTTTAACCTTCTGTTGATAGTAAGGAGGAGTATAAAATTAAAACAAAATATCTTCTAGGTCGAGATGCTGCATGACCCTTTGAATTACTCTGGCAGTTTGGGTCTTTTTATAAACCAGCATCTGCAATTTGTTGTGTCTCCTCCAATTGTATTCCTGTAATTTTCACTGCTTATTTACTCGATATCTGATCACTTATCTTGTTATATTTAGTAATTATTTTATTGATGAATTTTGTGTAAATCAATAGAATGGATATAAATTTTTAAAGATGTGACAATGCAATATTTCAATATAATTATGGCTGCGAAGCACATTATCTCAATTTCACCAAATATATCAATGCCTCTGCATTTTAAATGTCATTTTTTACCAATTGGAGCTAAAACATGGGTCTGATTGGGAATAAACATTCTATGATAAAACAATACCCGTCCCTGATACTGATTCGGCTTCAGTTGGTTCATATCCATGAGTTTTAAAAGGTCAGTTTTTACATCACATGAACAGTTTTTTGTTTCCCCAGCTTTCCTTCCTGCTCATCTGTTTTCAAACAATGTTTAACACAAAGCACTCACTGTTGTTTTGCCGGAGGAATGAATTGGTGAATAAAATATATCCTGAATGCTAAAAAAATGTTTCATGACATGGCTTGTCCGATCCAAGTGAAGACAGATTATAAAGTGAGGTTTTATTAACTTGTCTGACATACGTTTATTTAGGCATATTGATCAAACTATGTGGGGAAACTACAGACAATTGTTACTCATGGGTGCATTGAGAAGATATTGAGTGTGAAGATACCAGGAACACCGGAGAATATAAAGTGAATAAATCATGGCAGCTGTCACACCTTATTAAAGACTGTTGTTGCCTGTTTGCAGACCACTTGAACATTCATGGAATGGGACAGGAATTTTTTAATATGCCTGTGCGATTTGGGTATCATGAGTTTGGTCTATTGCATCTTGTGACTTTTTGCGAAAACAGCCAGGGGATTTAACTTGGAAACAAGACAACCTGGGTGCTGCATCTGTGACTTGACGGTCTTTTCCCACAGAGCTCTGTAAGAAGATAGTTGAGACTGATTGACCTTCATAACTGCGACATGGACAACATAGAAAAGTTACAGCACAGCAAAGGGCCCTTTGGCTCACAATGTTTGTGCCGAACACGATACCAAACTGAACTGATCACATCTGCCTGTATATGATCCATATTCTACTATTCCTTGTAATTCCATTTGCCTAAACCTTTTGTTGGAGTATTCTGTGAGTTCCAGCAGTTATTTGGTCAATCCGCATTGTATGTGCATAGTAAATGGCTCGATTGTACTCGTGCATTGTCTTTCTGCTGACTGGTTAGCAGGCAACAAAAGCTTTTCACTGTACCTTGGTACACGTAACAATAAACTGAACTGCATAGAATTGAATAGACACGTTGCTACCTGCTGTTATCGTCCGAAAAACTCCCCATTGGTGGAGAGTATTTCACCACATTCATGACTTCAACTTGTGCTTTTTGATGGTGCAAAATCTTTTGAAGCATTAGTGAGTAAGTCACTGTGAATTGAGCATCCCTGTACCTCACTGAGGGCAGCATTGTTGCAAGGCCATGTAAAGGTTGAACAAGAAGCTACCAACGCTAGAAATATTAACCAAAAGCAGAAACTGCTGGAAGAAGTCAGCACAAACTTCTATGGTGCGGCACAGTGGCGCAGCGGTAGAATTGTTGCCTGACAGCGCCAGAGACCAGAGTTCCATCCTGACTACGGGTGCTCTCAGTACAGAGTTCGTATATGTTTTCTCCGAGACAGCGTGGGTTTTTCTCCGGGAGCTCTGTTTTCCTCCCACACTCTGAAGGTTTGTAGGTTAATTGGCTTTGGTAAAAGAAAAATTGTAAATTGTCTCTAGTGGGTAGGATAGTGCTAGTGTATGGGAATCGCTGGTCGGCACAGACACGGTGTGCCGAAAGGCCTGTTTCCGCATTTTATCTCTAAACTGAACTAAACCAAACTAAAAAGTAGCATCAGTAGCGAGGCGAAGAGAATGAATGTTTCATTCACATGATAATGGAGAAGTCATGAACACTGTGCAGATGTTCCTGTGACCAACATTCAGCTGGAGTGTGATCTGTGACTCCAGCTGATTCCAGGCTCAGTTAAGAGAGTAAAGGACGACAGATTTGAAGATCTGGACAGACATTATTCAATTATTTCTTGAGATTCCTTACCACAACTTAAGGTGCACTCAAAATGCAAGTACTACACATTCTTGGCTAAAAGAATGTGAAATGTGAAATGCATTCCGTGCATGACACAAATTATAATATAAATTCTGGCAGCGATGTCTGAACCTGAGTTACTCGTTTCTACCTGTAAAAGTAGAGGACTTGCCTGCGACTAGAAATATTAGTTTTCACAGGAAGCTTAATTCACAATAAAATGTCTGTGAAATGTTGCCACTTTGTGAATTGAACTTGTACAAACCAATCTGTGTGATAGGAACATGTGGAAGCAATTTTGGAGTATTTGCGTCCTCCAAACCTAATCATCCTAAATGAAAGCTGTTATGCACCTCAAAGCCAAAAGTGATTTGAGGATAAGCCCAAAGTGACAGAGATAAATAGACACGCGTGTTGTTTCTTATTAAATTAAGCCTTTTTCATTAATATAAATTGCACAAACGTTTTAAATTAGGATGATGTCATAGTTGACATTTGAACCTTTACATTAATATCCTTTTCAGACTGATTAGAAAAAAAATCGCAGAAGTATTGTATAACTTCATATTTGCCACTTGAGCAATGATTAGTTCTGAATAACTCCGACATAACCAAAGGATGCAGAAAATTGGAAGCTCTGGGGTTGGTGTGTGGAATTTTGGCTTCCATGGAGGGCCATGCAGATATCAAAGTGAATTATCTATTGACAGCTATCTTTTCTGATCATATGCATAAAAGGGAAAAGACAATCAGATCATCAATGCTTATCCTAGCCATTACGTGGTACCAGCTTCTGTTTACATGTCTGAACCTCAGCTTGTCCACGAATCTAGACCTTTAAACTGCTTTTCTGTGTTCTCTTGATCATAGAACGGCTCCCATTACACAGATGCTGTTTTACTTTCTTTCAAACATACATTCATTATTCCTATTGGAGAAAAGCTTATTCTTGATCCTACTTTTTTTGCTATTACTTTGCCATTTTTAATATTCCATTTCTCCTTGAATCTGTAAATGATATTTGATGAATATTGGAGTCAGTTTCAGTTTCCTCATTATTCACAGCACAAATAGCACTCTGGATGCATTTATTAGACTTCTTTTGTGACTATGGCTGTGTTGCGCCATGTTCTATTAACACAACAGGTAGTATTGTGACACAGAAGGTAAAACTGTTGCCTCACAACTCCAGCCCCGACATTAAAGACATGAGTCTAGCAAAAGGTCTTTGCTTTGTCTTCATGACCACCTGGTATGTACCCCAAGTCTTCATGACTGCTATGATATTTTCTACACCCTGAGCTTGAGTGCAGATTCTCAGCCAGTTGTTCTCCAGCATGTATTGGGCGTTTATTTTTAACTGTATTATCTACTGTCCATTCCTTTAACTTCATTGAGGAGATGGACTCTCAAGCTGCTATTTTTGTTTTGCCTCTAGGCTGCAGGAGCAATCAGACCACTTGTTTCCACTGTTGTGGCAACCAACCCAGAGGGCTATCTTGACCATTCACTGGAACGTTCCAAATACAGGGCAAGTGAAATGC
Organism: Raja brachyura; assembly: GCA_963514005.1. The sequence continues at coordinate 93,540,273 of OY740782.1, forward strand.
CCCAAGCCTTCACGTTTGATGTCATTTACAGAGCATATGAGCAGGTACAAATCTTACAGAACATCTTGCCATCTGAGGTAGATAAAAATGTTGGAGAAACTTAGCGGGTAAGGCAGCATCTATGGAGCGAAGGAATAGGTGACATTTCGGGTCGAGACCCTTCTTCAGACTGATGTGGGGGTGGGAAGAAGAAAGGAGCGGCGGAGACAGTGGGCTGTGGGAGAGCTGGGGAGGGGAAAGAGGGAGAAAGCAAGGACTACCTGATATTGGAGAAGTCAATGTTCATACCGCTGGGGTGTAAACCATCCAAGCAAAATATGAGGTGCTGCTCCTCCAATTTATAGTGGGACACACTCTGGCCATGGAGGAGGCCCAGGACAGAAAGTTCGGATTTGGAATGGGAGGAATTGATATCGGGTTGGTTATTGCGAACTGAATGAAGGTGTTTGGCGAAGCGATCACCAAGCCTCTGTGTGGTCTCATCGATGTAGTGCAGCTGACATCCAGAGCAGCGGATGCAATAAATGAGGTTGGAGGAAGTGCAGGTGAACCTCTGCCACAACTGGAAAGACTGCTTAGGTCCTTGGATGGAGTCAAGGGGGGAGGTAAAGCGACGAGTGTAGCATTTCCTGCGGTTGCAAGGGAAAGTACCGGTGAGGGGGTGGTTTGGGTGGGAAGGGACAAATTGACCAGGGAGTTACGGAGGGAGCGGTCTCTGCGGAAAGCTGAAAGGAGAGGAGATGCGAAGATGTGGCCAGTGTTGGGATCCTGTTGGAGGTGGCAAAAATGTCGGAGGATTATCTGTTGTATGTACCGGCTGGTAGGGTGGAAGGTGAGGACAAGGGGGACTCTGCCCTTGTTACGAGTGGGGGGGGATGGGGAGTGAGAGCAGAGTTACGGGGTATAGAAGAGACCCTGGTGAGAGCCTCATCTATAGACGAAGAGGGGAATCCCCGTTCGCTAAAGAATGAGCACATCTCCGGTTCCCGGGTTTAGACCACCTCATCCTGGTTACAGATGCGGCGTAGACGGAGTAATTGGGTGCAGGGGATGAAGTCCTTAAAGGAATCTGGGTGGGAATAAGAGTAGTCCAGATAGCCATGGGAGTCAGTGAGTTTATAATAGATGTCAGTCAGTCGTCTGTTACCTGCGATGGAGACAGTGAGGTCTAGAAACGGTAGGGAGATGTTGGAAATGGTCCAGGTGAATTTGAGTGCCTGATGGAAGTTAGTGGTGAAATGTATGAAGTCAGTGAGATTTGCATGGGTGCAGGAGGTAGCATGTAGCGAAGGTAGAATTCGGGGACAGGGCCACTGTACGCCTCGAATAAAGATTGTTCAATGTATCCTACAAAGAGGCAGGCATAGCTGGGCCCCATGCGCGTGCCCATAGCTGCACCTTGGATTTGGAGGAAATGGGAGGAGTCAAGCGAAAAGTTGTTGAGGGTAAGGACCAGCTCCACTAGGCAGAGGAGTGTATCGGTAGATAGGGATTGGTTGGTTGTCCGGTCGAGGAAGAAACAGAGCTTTAAGACCTTCCTGGTGGGGGATGGAGGTGTAGAGTGACTGGATATCCATGGTGAAGATGAGGGAATGGGGGCCTAGAAAACAGAAGTCCAGGAGGAAACGAAGAACGTGTGAGGTGTCTTGGACATAGGTAGGGAGGGATTTAACCAGGGGGAATAGGATGGAGTTGAGGTATGTGGAAATAAGTTCGGTGGAACACGAACAAGCAGAAACAGTGGGTCTGCCAGGGCAGTAATGTTTGTGGATTTTGGGGAGAAGGCTAAAATCAGTGGCTGGGGAACGATGAGGTTGGAGGCTTGTGAGGGCAGGGAGCCGGAAGCGATGAAGCCAGTGATAGTGTTAATATTGGCTAAATTAAAGAGGTCACAAAGTGGAGGATCTCTGTATTTGCAGGGCCTGCTTGGCCTCTTTCTGTGAAAGTTGCATGCTGGGAGTCATGGCTCCAAGGAGTCTGGACCCTAGATGGAAGTTGAGGATAAGGTGAGGTCCAGATGTCCTTCCTTTGTTAATATGTATGCGGGTTTGCAGAACGAGATAAGAAGGTCTGCAAATGCATGATCAGGATTGGTTATAGAGGGGGGGGTAAAAAGGTATCGTTAGTTACATTGCGGAGTGTTTGTGTTGCTATTTGAAGATTGGTTAAAGTGTGAAGACTTGTTAATATTGTTCATACAACCTGGGAAAATGTTTCTTTATTTTATTTAACTCTTCCATCTAGAAGCTTCTGTGGAAACAATGTCACGGGCTACTTTGTGATTGGGTTAGGGAACTATCAATAACTGTATAATATGATCGATATGTGTGATTAGCTTGTAGGGGCTGCCCCCCTATATAGTTTCGGTCCATGGGTCCGATGCCCTATAAAAGAGTGAACCCCATGAGGATCGAAGTCTGTCTTCTGGAGGTGCACTTGGGATTGTGTGACCTGCTGGAGGCATCTGCTCGCACGAGGCTGAAGAGCTTGGACGAGTAGAGACAAGATCGGACCCGCAGTGGTTAGGTATTGTATAGGGAGTTCGTTTGTATTTGGGAAGAATAAAGAATAGTTGATCCAATGCTTGACTCAATGTTTTATTGAACTAGACTAAAGGGGGGTAAGCTGTAGGAGCATAATTACAATAGTGTTTGAGATAATGGCCTGGTGCTGTCTGTGGGGTCATGGTCCAAGGATAAGCAGGAGGAGGTGTCTGAGAGTTGACAACTGGCCTCAGACTTGTAGAGATCAGCACGCCAGACTCGCACGCACCTCACTGATTGGTGGGTTTGATCACCCAGTCTGGTTTGTTGCAGAGTGAGTGGAGGACTGTACGTTCAGTGGGGGAGAGGTTAGAGTGAGAAAGGGGAGTGGAGAAGTTGAGGCAGTTGAAAATAAAAAGGTCTAAAGCAGGTAGATGGCCATGAGGGGGAGTTCAAGGACAAGGGGTCCTTTGGAGATGGGAGAAGGGGTCATTACTAGGGGGCTTGGATGCGGAGGCGACGGAAGAAGAGCTCCACATCTTGGCGGAAGCGGAACTCAATGAGGTGGGGACGGAGGGGAACAAAGGTGAGCGCTCTACTGAGTATCACCGTTCAGTATCAGAGAGGGGGAGGTCAGGGGGGATGGTGAACACATGGCAAGGATGAGGATTGGGGCCGGAGGGAGGCAGGTGAGTGGACTGAGGCCGAGGCGATGTCTGGTGGTGGGTGGTCATGGAGGAGGAGGTAAGAGGACTATAGTGTGGGTGGGGAGGAGCTGGGCTCACATGGTTTAAGGGGGAAGGGGAAGACCCAGTGGAACGGCCACTGAGCCTCCCTGTGTTGGGGGGGGGGGGGGGGGGCACGGCACTAGGACCCAGCACAGTTAGACCTCGTGGTGTGAGAGTCTGCAGCTTGGAGACTTCAGGCGGTGGAGTGGCGAGGGTCGGTAGAGTCAATGGTAGAGGCCCGTGTAGAGTCTGGGTCAGCGGGCAAAGCATAGGAAGTGCCGGTCAGCGGATGGCTGGTGAGGCGGCGGAGTTTAGCGGTCCCGGTGAGGCAGCAAAGTTTGGCGGTCCTGGTGAAGCAGCAAAGTTTGGCTGACCCAGTGAGGCGGTGATAGTCGGAGGAATCGAGGAGGTAGCGAAGGTCGGCGCTATTGGTGAGGGGGCGGTAGTCAGAGTTACCGGTGAGGCAGCGAGGTTCGGCGTCATCGATGGGTACGTGGAGGTCGGTGACGGCGGCGACTTCGGTGGTCCGGGCCTGAGATCGGTCAGGTAGGCGGTGAGTGCTGGTGCTACTCCTCGTGGCAAAGACGGCGTCGCATGACTCGGCCTGGTGGTGTTCGGGCAGGCGGCGCTGGCCAGTGTTGGGGCCCGGGGCCTGCAGGCGGTCAAGTCGCGGAGTGTCGGTGGCAGGAGCCACCTGGAGGCAGGAGACTTTAAGGTTCTTGGTGGAGTCCAGGTGGGCCAGGAATTGTTTATTGAAGGCGTGGATCTGCCGTTGGATGAAGTAGAGTTTTGCTCTGTTGCAGGTCGTGGTGAGTGAGGCCCGAAGTTTCGGGAGAGTCAAAGCGAGGTCCTGCTGGTGCCGGCGCATCTCAGCCAGAGTAGATCGCAGGGCACGGAAGGAGAACTGCCATGTAAGGCGGCAGATAGCCTGTCGGTATCCATAGTCCGGGTTGGGTCCGAACTGGGAGGTAGGGAATTGGAGCTGGAACCCATGAGGTACAAGATGGAGAAAGTCCAGAGAAATAAAACGTGGTTGTCATAACAGGTCTGGGTTAAAATGTGGTTGTAGAGTTGGAGGGAAGGGGGAATCACAGAGAGGGGGGGGGGAAGTGAGAGAGGAGGTTATTAAACTGTTCGGAGAGAAGAGGAGAACTTCTTCAAAGTAGGCATACCTTGATGAGATTTCGCAGTGGAGTAGACAAAATGTTTAAGAAGGAACTGCAGATGCTTGAACAATCTAAGATAGATAAAAATGCTGGAAAAATTGCCATCTGATGTTTCTTTTATTTGGACAGTAATGTTAAAATGAATACTTTTTTTTAAATTCCACTTTTGGGATCTGACTTTTGCCAGAAAGGCCATCGTTTATTGATCTTTCTTAATTGTCTTTGATCTACTATCTTGAAGTGTTGTAGTTCTTACTGAGAAAGTACTTTGACAATGCTGTGTGTGGAACGTCCCAGGAATTAAACTCAGTCAAGAGAATGTGCAACTTGGGAGCACCTGCCTGAGGTGATGTTCCCAAAAAACTTTAATATTATTCCTTGTGGTAGAGATCACCATTTTGGAGAGGAGTGTAGCTGCAGTGCATATTGCAGGTTTGTTACACTGCAGTCCCTCTGCTTTGGTGGTAGAAAAAATACATATTCAGTGTGGTGAATGGGGGAACTCTTCAAATGGACTGCTTGGTCCTGTGTGGTATTTATGGAGTTATTTAAACTGCACTCATTTAATCAGGTGGAGATTGATCTACCATGCTCCTGATTTGTGCCTTGTAAACGGTGAGAAGGCTTTGAGGTGTCAGGAGGCAAGTCACTCACCATGAAGCACCGAGATTCCGTGTTTGGCAGGTCGAGTTGAATAGTAAGATTAAACGAGAACTTACCAGTTTGAAGTTTGATCTTTATTTTATGAGGAGTTACGATGAGGGATTACGTGAAGATCCCGCCAGCCCGCATGCGCATCAATCTTCAAAGCAGCGGTGTGAAATCACAGATAACAGTTGTTGAACTGAATATAGTAAGATTCGAGAAACTAGAACTACCAGCTGACCTTTATGAGAGAGGGTTGGGAGTGGAGGGCACTTAATCCCTCATCGTAACTCCTCATAAAATATAGATCAAACTTCAAACTGGTAAATTCTCGTTTAATCTTGCTATTTTACTTTGGAGTCACGTGAGTGACTACGTGAAGATTTCAAAGCTCTGATTTCATGCCATGGAAACAAGTCCATTTGTCACACACTGCATCAATTGACCAGGGATGAGTGAAATTTAATAAAGCACGACATGGAGTCAAACATGCTGATGCTTTTTAATGATGAAATGATAATTATAGTAATCCCACTCATCCAGGAGGAATGAAAAAATAGAACCTAAAAATAATGTTGGCAAATAACCCCGGTCTGGCAATGGGTTTGTTATAACACATTTGGAAATTCGCTTGTTTGACTATCCTGCAGCCGCTAGGATGAGGTCCAGCGAAACATCCATAACCCTTGCTGCTGATGTTGTTGCAGCCCTGATGGAGTGAGATTTGAAAACATCAGTGTTCACTCCTACACAAGCCAAAACCTGTTGAATCACCTGGGGATGATCTATACTGATACCTACGTATGAGGTTTTTGTAACTAACAAACATTGCTAGTTCAGAGCCTCTAAAGTTTTAGGCGACATAATGACTGCATAGATGTGTGACCACACACACAACTAAAGGTTCACAGATATGCCATGAAACTAGTTTGAGACCTGACGCCCCCGGTCTACTCTGCAATACTAAGTCATGAACATAAGTATCATATTATTTGCAGCTGTAACCATCCTGTCCAATCGTAGCTTATGCAACGACTGGACCCGTTGCGCTGAAACCAGCGCCATGAGGATAACCATTTTGTAGGTGATTTGGACCAAGAACAGGAATGTAGCTGGAGCCCACCGGCGACGCAGCGTCAGCAGGACATAACATCCCATTATCTCCGAGTACCTGGGCCTGGGGGAATTTGAGTTGAAGATACCCTTCATAAATCTGGATATCAGAGGAAGTATGACGACAAGGCACTTCTAGCACAATTTATAGCACTATAATTCCATCTCTCGTGAAATATAGCTTTGAGAGGAACACCAAGACATCTGTTATATGTGCCTTGTCATATGATATATTGGACTATAAACAGGAAACTTACATTCCTTGATATAGGAGATGTACGGTTTCTAGGTACTATCTCTTCAGGCCGCAGTGATTACAACCACCGTACAACCTGACAGTCCGTACCTCAGGAAAGGTCTTCTCATAGTCTGCAACCCAACAATTTTAGTTGCTCATGCAGAGGATGGTTCTTCCCAGTCACGGGGGAAAACCAGCAGATTTCTGCATTTGGGAACAGCCATAAAAGACTCTGTTATCATTTGCAGTATGAGTGGACCCATGGCTGTGTAGGCTAGTCAAGCACTATCAACCTGAGACGTAGTCTTGCTGGTTTTTAAGCAAGCACCGACTGATGAGGCAAAATGGAGGAAAGACATAACGAACATTCCTCCCCAGTGTAGCGAAAATGCATCCATCACCACTGACCCTGAGAATGGCTGCCATGCCAGATATTTTGCAACTGGTGATTCACAATGTCATTAAATACTTTGTGATCCAACATCCATTCTGTGTTGTCATTGATTTATGTGGTGATACACCAGCACCAAATGAGGTTAGGTAAACTATCACAGGATATTAGCTTGATTGAACCCATGTGATTAATATATGCCACCACCGTAGTGTGTCAACTTGTAGGTGAGCATGCAGATATGCGTATTCGCACAATAAGCTTTTAACCCATAGAATGCACCTAGTGATTTTAGGTAGTTGATACCACATAACTGAGGGATTGGTAACTCATGTACATCCCATCCGCCTCTGTGACTACAGATGGGATAGTAATTTCCCATCTTTGAGCACTATCATCAGTTTGTAAGATAACTGTAGGTTAAATTACCAAAAGTACTGGAGCAATGCTGAATACTGTCTGTCCACCATTGTAACTTTGGTGGCTTCAGCTGATAATTGCATAGATCTGTTAGCAATGACCTACATGGCACCTGAGAAGTTACTACTTTGTATGTTGTAAGTTTCTGATAATGCAAAGGTCCAATTTGCACAGCTGAAATCCAGTTGCTAATTGCCAATTACATTTATTGAATAGAAGGCTGCTTTATAACAAGGTTGTTACAGGCTTCAATTGTTTCCAATCTCTTGCCCCAGGGCGGAGTCACAGACAAATTAATAATTAAAGGTAAACCCCAATAATTAATAATGGTAGTTGGTATCAACTAAAAATGTAACTGGATAGATGAGGAGCCTCAATTATTATTTGCAGCTGAAACATAGTTTAGAATACCATCCAGAAAAGCCTGAACAAGTGTTTTTGAGCTTTTAGCAGTCCAAGCACTGGTTTAATCATTTGGTAAATAACCTTGGAGCTGAAGTTAGCCCATTTTGCAACACTTTAACTGTTATCATTGTCCCCAAATGTCTCCAATGATCCCTGAGAATGGAAATCAGTTGTTTAACAGGAACAAGATTCCACATTCTGATAAGTCTCTGTTGCACATATGAGTTAAATCAAAGATGAACCGACATCCTCCATTCACAATGAACAGGCCACACCTGCCATAATTCCGTGCCTACCTTGAACGACAACTTTGACCAAATTTACGAGCCTGTCTCGGAAGGTAATTCTGGCCATAATACTGAGCCTGCCTTAAAAGACAACTCTGGCCACAATACTGGGCCTGCCTTGAAAGACAACTCCAGCCATATTTCCGAGCTTGTCTCGGAAGGCACTCCTGGCCGTCACACTGAGCCTGCCTCGAAAGGCAACTCTGGCCCTAATTCCAAGCTATGCTGAGAACTCTTGTATACTGTGCAAAAATAAACCAATCACATGTTATCAATGAATCTGAATCTCATGTTATCATTGTTGTTTGTCAGAGAGGGAGATACAAGTTTGTGGCTAACCCTCCAAGCGGGGTTGCCTAGGTGCTCCTGGCCTTGAATGAACGGTCCTCTTCCCTACGCTCCCCTCCGCAGAGAGGGAGATATAATTTTGTGGATAACCCTCCAAGTGGGGTTGCCTAGGTGCTACCGGCACCAGTCGGAAGCCGCTGACTCCGCCGGTAGCGAATTGAAAACAAAGTCGACTGCCGCCCGCTACCCGCACTTCCGCGGTCTCAGTAGCGGGTTCCCCGTGGTCCATGGCCGGGATTACCCGAGGTCATGACTGGGATTCCCTGCGGTCTGACTGGGATTCCCCGCGGTCCAAGAAAGGTTCCCCGCGGGCCGCCCGGAATTCTCCCACAAATTTCAGCAGGAAGACTCTGCAAACAGAGAGTCCTGCAAAAGAAAACACAACCTGGGAATAAGTTTTAAAACTTATCTTGCAGGTTTAAACTTACCGCTGACAGGAGCAGGTCGCCTGCCAGTCAGTCATCGCGCCATGTGCTAGACGTAATGATGCGCATGCGGGCTGGCGGGTTCTTCACGTAGTCACTCACGTGATTCCGAAGTAAAATTTCTGGTCCATGACAAAACGCAGGCTGTTGATAGAAGGTGACCTGGTAAGCGTACTGCTGTTGAATGCTAAGGGACGGGTAGTTAGACCCCATCATGTGGGAGAAGAAAGTTCTATGACTTTTGTGATGTATTATTTGTGCTAATCAGCCCATACCTGGATATTGTCCAGACTGCTGCCTTCAGATGACGACTACCTCAGTGGCTGAGAATAGAACATTCTGTAGTCATCAGGCAGGATCGCTAATTCTGAACTTGTGATGGAAGGAAGGTCATTGAAGAAGCAGCTGAAGGTGGTGGTCATAAGACACTGACCTGAGGAACTGTAAAAAGATTCCAAGGACTAAGATAATTGACGACAGCAATAGTGACAACTATTTTTGTGCTAAACATGAAGTGACGTGTTTCCCCGTGATGCCCATGAACCAGTTCTAGCAAGACTGTGTGATGTCATGCTCTGTCCAATGATATCTCAATGTCAAGGGCAATCACTCTCAGCTCATCTCTGGAATTATCATCTTTAGTCATATTTAGCTAAAGGCTGTGATGGGGTCTGGTCTTTTAAATAATTCTGACAATCTCAATCTGAGCTTCAATGAGCAGGTGATAAATGAATAAGTGCTGCGAAATAGCACTGTTGAGCTGAATACCTTCCATCTGACTTGCTAATGATTGAGAGTAGACTAATTGAGCAGGACCTAGGCAATTGGATTAATCATGCTTTTTTGTGAACAGGATGTGCCTGGGCAATTTTCTGTATTTCCAGGTAAATGCCTATGTTGTAACTATTGTGGAACAGCATGGCCAGAGGCAAGTCTGCTTCTGGACCACAGGTTTTCAGTACTGCAGTTAGGGTGTAACCTGATCAGGAAAGTGCTGTATCCAGTGCTCATGGCACTTGCTTGATATCATGAGTGAAAGAAACAGAATTATTGTTTAGAGTCAATGATTCTTCATTGGAACTCGCTTTGTGGACACATAGAATTTTCTTGTTTTCATTTTGGTTTTGTAGTACTTACAGCATTTCATTTTTGAATAATTGTGATTGTATGCACAATTCAATTTTTTGTTTGTCTGAGTTCCCGGCATTGACACTTTATTTGACACTGAAATGCAATTGAATGATAATGAATGAAATCCTGTAGTAATTCGGGCTTGCTGTACAATGGGATAAATACATCAAAGATGGACACACAATGCTGGAGTAACTCAGCGGGACAGGCAGCATCTCTGGAGAGAAGGAATTGGTGATTTCGGGTCATACATCAATCAGGCTTCACTTTGCACATTTTGTTTTGTCTTTTTTAATTTGCTACTAGATTATTTATAGTACTTTTAATGAATTCTATTATTTGAGTTAATGTTTTCTGGTTTTAAAAGCAAAGCAGTTTCACATTCACAGAAATTATTTAAATGATTTGCATAAATCAATGCCTGCAGATTTGTTAGCTTGAATGATGTACAGTGCATATTTTTGGTATATCCATGACTTACACTGATAGAACTATCGTTCGTCCTGTACTTTATATTAACATGTATAGGATTGACTCGCAGTTTAAACTAGCTGTTATATTATGTTCTACATTTGATGATTTTCAAAGGCTCTCAAATTGTTCTCTAAATCTCATTATTTAGTTATAGTTCAAGTAAATATTTTCAGTTTAATGGGCCTTTGATGAAGTGAAGACAACTGAGTATTCAAGTTCAACATTAAGTGTTAAAGAAGGAACTGCAGATGCTGGAGAATCGAGGGTTACACAAAAAGCTGGAGAAACTCAGCGGGTGCAGCAGCATCTAAGGAGCGAAGGAGATAGGCGACGTTTTGGGTCGAGACCCTTCTTCAGACCCTTCTTCAACATTAATCCCATCTGCTTCATCATTTTGCCTTGCGGCGCTTTTGAAGGGGAAGACTAGTTAACGACTGAGAAGCTCCAGTGTCCAGCAACAATATTTACATTCTTTCCATGCATTGCAAGTGTGTGAATGCAAACTGTTGAATAAAACATTGTGTGCACCTTCCAAATTTCAGCAAATTTACCAAAATTTATACACCCAAGTCCAGAGTATTGAAATGTATCAAAAGAACAGTGAAAAACTGTCTGCTTTTCTTACCAATAGCTCAGCAACTTCCCACAGGAAGTGTTGTCTTTTGAGGCAACCAATTCTCCAGTTGTTGAGGGCCTATCACGAGTGATGCATTACAAAAGCAACCCATATTGTGGTTTCCCTCAAGGAAGTTGTTTTTTTTAACAATGCCGGACTCTGCAGAGCAATTGCCTGAGGACTGGCTGACAATGGCAATGTCTGTACTAGCAAATGGTGTCTTAGATGTTCTGTGGCAATCTGGGGCTTATGCACTCAGGATAGTGTATGCTGCTACCATATTAGAAAATAGGTGCAGGAGGAGGCCATTCAGCCCTTCGAGCACCGCCATTCATTGTGATCATGGCTGATAGTCCCCAATATTGAAACATATTGGAGGATTCCAGGCACATACGACCTTCTGCAAATTAAACCAATTAAACATTGACACAATTCACCACGATTAGTGGTTTTTTAATAGTTCATGCAATTGTCAAGTGGAAATTTAAGCACAGAAAATAGTTTGGGTAACTATGGGCAAAATTCATGAACAACACAGAGGAATGTGTTTAACAATTTATTCATAAATTGTTAAACACATTCCTCTGTGTTGTTCATGAATTTTGTGGGAATGTGATTAAAACTTACAAGCTTGTCGTAGAATCATACACTTTATTTTGATTGGTATAAAAAAAGGTTATTACATGAACCGGAACCATAATTACAATCTAATTTTGCCAATGCCATCATTGCTTTTGTCTTTTAATCTCTTCTAATTACAGAGAGAGAGAGGATGGTAAAATATGTTTCTCATTCTCCTTTAATTACAAAATGTCTAACTCTTACTATTGTTTTTATGCTGTTTTGTTATATCAAGCTCTTGCCTGTCGCATGTTTATTTTGTGGATTTATTCATGTTGATATATCATTATTCCTAATATGTTCTCTTTCAGACACATTGTACAAAGATTAAGATTGGATGCAATTTAAATTTAGTTGAAAGTAAGTGTTGGGAGAAGGCAATACAAAGGTCATGAAGCATATTTTCATTGGGAGAAAAATATTTCACCCAAGACCTGTACAACTCTGCAGGATACTTTCCTCATTAGGAGCTGGACAAGATGAGAATTATTTTTACCCTTGCATTTCCAGTCAACCAGGAACAATCTTGCACGGAAGTTGTCTTTCACTTAGTTGGTTTGGTGTAATATTGGTGGCTGGGTTATGTTTTGTTTTCAATTAAATGTAAGATTTTACATTTGACAGAAACGTTTTGTGGGATGTTGGGGTGGGGGGGTGAAAGTTGATTGTCACATATATGGGTAACTGGACAATGAAATTCTTAGTAGCTACATGTGTGTTAATGCATTAACACACTAAATATATAGTAATCAATAATATAATAAATCAGTGAGAGTAGCACTAGATTACCATAATACTGCACAACCAAAGTCCATAGTGCAACCAAAACCACATTCCTTAGAAGATCACAGTTGCTGAGATAGTGGTTAGACACATGACAATAAACTCTCTTGAACTCTTGAGTTGTGCAGTATTTTAGAGCTTGATAATTGCTGGGAAGACAATGTCTTGTTCCACCTTCCCAATGATAGTAGTGAAATGAGAGCCTGGCTAGGATGGTGCAGATATTTGATGACATTGATTGCCTTCTTGAGGCAGTGCCTCCTACAGATCTTTTCAATTGTGGGCAGGTCAATACCTATGGTGGTCTAGGTATTGTACTGTAGCCTCCTTTGTTCCTGGGGTGTTCAAGTTACCGGACCAGGCTGTGATATAACCAGTCAGTATGCTCTCTTCTGTACACCTGTAGAAGTTAGAAAGAGTATTCATCAACATACCGAATCTCCTCTAAAGAAGCCGGCATTGATGAGCTTTTTTTTATGATTGCATCAATGTGCTAGGCCCAGGACAAATTTTCAGAGATGCATGCCCTGGAATTTGAAGCTGTTTACTCTCTCAAACACCATCCCATCAATGAAGATAGGGCTGTCAATCACTGGTTTTCCCTTTCTAAAGTCAACAATTAGCTTCTAGGTCTTGCTAACATTGAGAACAAAGTTGTCGTTTTGGCAACATTTTATCAGAATGTCAATCACCCTCCTGTACTCTGACACATCATTGTCCATCATCTGGCTTGATCGTAATCGTGTATAGTCTTTCCGCTGACTGGACAGCATGGAACAAAATGCTTTTCACTTTACTTTGGCACTTATGACAATAAAGTAGACGAAACAATCAACAATAATGGTATAGTCGACAAATGTAAAGATGGTGTTGGAGCGGAGACTTCTGACGCAGTATGGAGAGAATAGAATAATGCATTGAGCACATGGTCTCGAGGTGTCCCTGTGTCGATGGTGATTGAGGAGGAAACATAGTTAATTTGTACTGATTGTGGTCTGCCGATCAGGAGGTTGAAGATGCAATTACATCGATCATGGTCTCTTATCTAATTGGCCACACTCTCCACGACTGCAACAAACCCTCAATCCTTTGGTCTCTGCCTTCCCATCTGCCAGCAATCCCCCTCTCTCCAATCATGGTACTCATCCCTCTCCTGACCACATGTCCAAACCCACTATCTTCAGAATGAAACACTGCAGACCATCTCTTGCATTTCCATTACACTTATTTTCTCTCTCATTGTATTTCACACTAATGGCATGTTTTGTTTTGAATGGGGATTTTTTTTACTGAGTTGCAGAATATTGTGTAATTTTTGTATAATTCATGTTTCTGTATGACTCCATCTGCCTGTCTTGCTGCTGCAGGCAATATTTTCATTGTACCTGTACCTCACAGGCCTTATGCATGTGATTACATTAAAAAAAAAAAAATAGACTTGACTTAACTGGACTCCTGCTTCTCAGCCTTGGGACAATCCCAAATCCCTTGGGATCTATCCGCATTGCTGGAGCAGAACGTTTCCCAGCTGCTCTCTTCAACCACAACATGCATTGGTCAGCAGGCAGCCTGATAATTAATGCAATTGACTCTCTGGAAGAACATAAAGATAATGTTATTGAACCCTTGCTATTAATTGTTTGGATTCCTGGATGCCCCACACACAAGCTGAGATCCTGCTAATTCCCTATTCCTTCACAATATTCACACAAACATCAGGCCCAAGATAGTCCATTCTCCAGTTATTACCGCATACTAAAAGCTGAAACTTTTGTACTATTTTGTATGGCTTGATACGGTTTTAACATGACTGTCCTGATTAAATTAGAATATAGATTCCAAATGGTAATCACCTCATACAAGTCTTGTATATTTTGTTAAGACGTAAATTGCATGCCTTTAATTTTGGCTATCTTTAATTTGCTTAGAATTGTGAGGGAGAACATATGTTGACACCGTACAATAATATCTTGTATATGTTTGATTACAAAGTAACCGTGAGTGATATTGGCAAACCTATCCTTAATATATACTTGAATTATGCTTTTTTGCTGAACAAGTTGATGATGATTTACATTTGAAGTGAAATCATTCTTGTCATTATGGGCAAGAATGGCCCATAATTATGTACAATTAACTCACACAAATAGTAATAGCATCGTACAGCAGAGAAACGGGCCTCGGCCCATCACATCTGTGCTAATTTTATTTTACTCCTTTATGTTAATCCTATTTGCCTTTATTAGGACCGTATCCTTCCATGTCTTGCTCATTTAAGTGTCTGTCCAAATGACTCTTAAACAAAGTAATTATAGTAGATTCCACCCCTCTGGCCGTGCGTTCTAGATATCCAATGATTCAATTCTACTTTATTGTCACATGTACCTAGGTACAGTGAAATGCTTTGTTTTGCATACAACCCGGTAAAATCATACAGCAGATCTCACCTTCGCAGTACACAAGTCTGGTGCGGACAAAGTCACAAAAGTTCATTGAATAGTTTTACCAATATCAACCACTCTATCTGTATATTTATTTATTTTTTAAAAATCCCCTTTAAATTTTCTACCTTTCTTAAACCTCTGCCCTCTTATTTTTGACAACCCTGACCATGGACGAAAAACTCTTTGACTATCCAGTAAGTAATACAGGTAGCCAATTATTTGGCTTTTAGGTAGTTTTTAAGATAAGATTGTAAGGCTGTGATGTCCCCTGGAAAGTCAACAATCTTCCCATCTCTCTGAGTTACTCAGAGAAGATGATGGTGGATTTTCTTCAGACTCTACCATATCAGACTTTGCTATGGGCAGAATATTTATCAGGTCTCTTGGAGAATTGTAGCAACTTATAAACATATGAATGAAGAACAGAGTAGGCGAGGTAGTCCTGTAAGTGATTCCATCATTTGATCTGCTGTAACCTCAACTCTGCACTCCACGTATATCTGTGGTATACTTTCACCCCCTTGCTAATCAAGGATCTAACTCCCTCCACCCTTTTTCGAAAGAGAATTCCATAGGCTTATGACCCTTGAATAGAGATTTTTTTGCAAATTAGTTTGAGTCAAACGTATCTAGTTCTCATTTGAAAGTTCTCACAGTATCAGATTCCATCCTAAATTAGGTTCAAATTACACTGCATGATGATTTTTGTTTACTCAAACAGGAAGACGACTACTTGTCAAAAATGTTTTATCTGAAATATGCAGTCTTTGCTAATGGAAACATCGTTTTACACCTGTCTCTGTTTGAACTTATTAATAACTTAAAAATAAAAAAATACAAATGCCCTCATATAATTCAATAAATATCATAATGCCACAAGACATCAATCCAAAAATACTATAATTTAAAAAGTTAACTAGAATATAAGGTAAATATTATGTCTTTATTACAAAATGAACTTTGGTAGGTGGAGATTAATTTTCTTAAAACAATTATTCTGTGCTGGTTTAAATGCCTGAAAATGTTAAAGGTTTCCTATGTATTCTTAAATGTAGAGAATACTGGTTTGAATATTGAAGTTGTCAAATTATTGCACATTAATCTTCCAGGCAGTATAACTATAAATTTACTTGGATACATGTCCCTTGACAGAAATGGTCAGTGTGCTGTGGTTAGGCATATCACATTTGTATTGCAGAGGATTCTGAGACCAAACACTGGTATAGAAATAAGATGCAAGCAGCTGCATTTACTTTATGGCTGCCTGTGAATTTTCTGGAGAAGGAAGACACTTTTGTTTGGCAAAGCAAAAAAGGACAGATGAGATTTTAAGATTAGATTAAATAATGTGCCCTTTATTGTAAAGGTGGCAGCTCCATTATTTTGCGTAACCCAAGCCTTTACAGACCACAAAATACAACTGTCATTCTCGTGAATGATGGCTGTGGAATATAGTGCAGACTTAAAGAAAAGTCACTGGGTGTGGAAAGAAAACAAAACAAAACTACTAGAAATAGAGATACCTTTTGATGAGAGAGATCATGTAATTTATAGATCTAATTTCAGATAGGAAGCCAGCTCTTGCTAAAGCATTAATCATTAATGGTCTACCCATTTTAATTTTAATGCCATAAAGAACAACATTTGCTTTATCTTACTTAGTTTCAGAAAAATGTACGTACTTTGTGAAATGCCTTTTGCTTTCAAACAAGATCTTCAACACCAGATCGGTGGGCTCCAGAGTTTCAGTTGCAATCTTGAATAACATCTACCCTGTGCTTCATTCCAGACAATGAATGAGGGACAACTGAGACCAATTACTTTCCTTTCCCATTCAGCTCAGCCAAACATGCCAGCTGGGATGGTTACCAGGCAACCATGGATTCGCAAGGTTACCCTATAACACTGACTCGATTAACCTGTCCTCGAGATCATTCCACGCTGAACAAGTATAAATCGGACGCAAATACTTCTAAAATCAAAGCCGGGATCAGTGACAGAGTAATGTTTGGTGTTTGGAAATGAGGACTGTTCCACAGCATGGTGTGAAATAATTTAAATTGTTGGTGAGCTAGCACTGGTGTGGATATTGAGCTGGGTTATCCATGTGGAGCAATGGGCTTCCCAAATGGCTTATCCTTTTAAACATCCTGCTCCTGCTGCTGACAGCCTAACTACAGAGGATGTGGAAAGTATTTGAAGTCAATGGAACATGAAGTATCAGAGAAGAATATGTAGACGGCTGATACTACAGTTTCTCTTTAGCATGTGTCCAGAGGCAAAGTTATACTCGGGGCTGTTTGACTTCAAAGTAATTTCACTACATTTCACTACAAAATAAATGTTGAATCTTTGGAGCAAACATCGCCTAGTTTGTTCATTCATAAGCATTTGAGTTTTGTGGCTTGCATTTTTTAAAATCATTTTGAAAGTTGTAGGCACCAAAGGCAAATAATACATTTTTAATTTGAATTGTGTTTTAATTTCTGGTATAAAGGATTCTTGGACCTTTATGACCTGTGGGATGCAAACATCTCCACAAGTAAAGAGTTCCAGGATTTGCCGACGATGGGAAAACAGCAATATATTCAGGAAGCTGCATGTGGTGCTGAGGTTCATGAGCTACCATTTGCCCTGTTAGGCAGTTAAAGTGATGAGTAGGAATGAACTGTAGATGCTGGTTTACCCCAAAGATAGACACAAAATGCTAGATTAACTGGCGCCGCTGAAGGCGCAAAGGTCATTCAGGAAGCAGTTCTGCATGTTTGGGCCAGAGTTGCAGCCTGTGGAAATAATCCAGTTATGTAACTATTCTAAACCATAAGCAATGGGATCGGGGAAGAGGGAGAATAAGTGAATATAAGAAACAATGGGATATAAATTTGTCTTGCAAAGTAATGCAAGTTGACCAGGTTCACTTCTGTTTACTATGTGCATTTTATTGCCTGCTTCTTTTATTACAACTTGGCATATTCGTGTATAAGAATTGCTGATTTTGATTTTGAGTTGAAATCTTGTGATACATTTAAAAATATATGTTTGCCCTCATTCACTCTCGGTAATTTAATGGGTCTTACTGTATGTTATCTTCTCTATGATCCGATTCATTCATTCATTCAATTCTGTCGTGTCTCCATTTGCACAAGAGAAGACCCATTCCTTCTCTCCAGAGATGCTGCCTGTCCCGCTAAGTTACTCCAGCATTTTGTGTCTACCTTTGATTTAAACCAGCATCTGCTGATCTTTCCTACACTACTTATCAGTATGTGGGCTGTCGAATGATGGAATTCTATATCTGGATCTATGCCTCCACCTTTCTTTATGTGCTTTGCCGTTCTCTATGGGTTAACTCCTTTGCATTTCCTATATGGTGTTCAGCGTAAGGCAAAGATATTTGACACATATGTTCAAGTGTATGTGGACAGATATCCATAATTTAAACATGTCGATTATTATAAAATAATTTACCAACTACTAGGCAGGGGCATTTGCAGGTAATGTATTATAACCTCCAACTCCTTTTTTGATATATCCAGCATGTTGTAGATTTGTCCCAGTATTTTACTCTTGTTCCTTCACGTTGCCTCGTGGCTGCTCAGAAGTGATTTTCATCTACATTTAATTGTTTTTTTTGCGTTCCCTTCTGGAGATGTCTGATCCAATATGTCGTTACATTTTCTGTTGCAGTGCACAGATTATGACCTTGAGCATGGGACAGAGTGTCTTCATTTAGCTCTGCAGTACTGTGGCATCTCTGCAAAGCTCATTGATGGACCACCTGACCTATGGAAGGTAAGAAAGAACATTTTGAGTTTAAATCCCCAGTTTTACTGCTGTGATTATTGGCATAAAATTGTAACCATGAGTTGGCCAGTGCTGGGATTTTATTATCGTTGTAACATTTTCAGAAGTCAAGACAGAATAAGCAGTATTGTTTAAAGATTCCATCAGAGTTTTGATGTAAATATGATGTAAATGGTTGAGCTAAAACAAATTAATCTCTAAGCAGTTAAGAAATAGGCCATGAGATAAGTAGGAAAGCTTTTAGACAAGTAAGAAAAATGGGCTTTAGATGAGAACACTGAGCAGAAGAGGTAGTATTAAACATGTATAATCACAATCAATCACAATAATACTTTATTAGCCAAGTATGTTTTGCAACATACGAGGAATTTCATTTGTCAAGTCAGTCATACAAAAAAAGCAACACAACACACAAAACACATTTTAACATAAACATCCACCACAGTGACTCCTCCACATTCCTCACTGTGATGGAAGGCGAAAAAACCCCCCAACTAGTTGAACCACATTGCATTGTAATGTGTTTTGCACCAAATTAAAAATGAAACATCAGTGTCATAGCATCATAACAGGCTACAGGGGATTCAGCATGGAGGTAATGCAGGTTATTTTTGTCAAGAGAGCCCACGTTCCTCGCCTCACTCTTCTGAAGTCAACGCAGTTCTCAACTAATGTCCAGTTGGTCTGCGACGCAATCAGAATCTCCCAAAGATTAGTTCAAGATGCCGTGTAAAACCCTGGTGTTAAATAAATTATTCTGCCTTTGACTTCGCCAGATCTGCAGCTGGTAAATTGGCACCAAGGGCTACTCATGAATAACATGTTTAAGTCCACTAATCTGTTCTCCTGCATCTGCAAATGAAATGTCTTGTGTTTAAAGCAACATCATTTGACACTTGGCAGGTGTTCCAAGGGAATATCTTTGGTGCTTAGACACGTCAAGCGATTTTGCCTAATAATGACCTGAGAAGCTCTTTGAGTTTTATGTGGCTTGTGTCATCTTGTAACTCGTGGTTCAAGCATTGGGGCCACTATTTCCAGCAGCTGGGCAACAGCAGGAGGAGGTGAAGACTGAAGCCCATATCAGCAGCCCAATTTGGATCCATCGAACAATTCTCTCTGAGATGCTGGGCTAGCTTTATTCTATTTCCAGCCATGCTGCTTTGTATTGCATTAATTCTTTCAGGCACAATGTCCAAACATTTTTTTTTAGTAAAGAATACAACAGCCAGCCACTTTAGAAAGCTCTTTCATGATCCATAAAATAATATTTCTCAAACAAATCTTGAATGTGCCTTTCCCTCACCTAACAATTATTAAGGTGGATAAATCTGAGGTCCTAATGGCATCTATCCTGTTATTGAGCAAGGTAAGAGAGGAGATTGCAGGGGCCTTGAAGAAGATCATTGTATCCTCTATAGCCACATGTGAGGTCTCCGGGGATTGGAGAGTGGCTAATTGTACTTGTTTGTTTAAGAAGGGAAGTAAAGATAACTGAGGAAATTATGAGCTTGTGAGCCTAATGTCAGTGGTGGGAAAGCCATTGAAGAGGATTCCTTGGGTTATGATTTACTTGGACATAAATGTAAATGGCTTGGTTAGTAAATTGGCAAACCACACCAAATTTGTGAGTGGTGTGCACAGTGAGGAAGGCTGTTAAAGAATACAGAGGGATTTAGATCCGTTATTAATATGGTTGGAGAAATATCAGATGGAATTTAATCCAAAAAAGTGTGAGGTGCTGCACCTTGTGAAGTCGAATGTAAGTGGAAAGTATACTGTTCATGGCAAAATATTAATAATGTACAGAGGAATCCTTTGGTCCAGGTCCAGAGCTTCCTGAAAGTGGCAACACAAGTTGGAGTGGTAAAGAAGCCTGCCTTCATTAGTCGGGATATTATCTAGGTGTCAGGAAGTCATGCTGCAGCTTTATAAAACTTTGGTTAGACCACATTTGGAGTGGTGTGTACCGTTTTGGTAGCCTCATTACTGGAAGGATGTAGAGGCTAAAGTCATGTTGCAGCTTTATACAAGTTTGGTTTGACCACATTTGGAGAATTGCTTAGAGTTTTGGTCACCTCAATACTGGAAGGATGTAGAGGGAATGTGCAGATGTGTACCAGAGACTGATAGTTGAGTACCACTCTGTCCTGCAAGGAAGAGGTGACTGTATACTGCATTGTGGTTTTGGCATGATGTTTGAGTTGGTTACATAATTGGCATTTTGTGGAAGCTCTGAGATGTGGGTGTTATTGTGGGATCAGTATGAAGTATGTGAGGATGGCATGGGATTGCGGACTGGTAGTATTGCATGCTGTTTGGTAGAGAGTTAGGTATATTGCATAAAGAAGTGTGTGAGGCTGATGCTGAAAAAAGATGAAAATGTATTTACTGACTTTGAACATGTTGTGTTTGATCATCAGAGTTCTCGCATTACATTCATATCCTTTAAGGTTGAGTGCTGGTGTACATTTTCTCTGTACTCCTTGATGGGTTCTTTTACCACCCCTTGCGCATAGAGAGTGCCGCTTATCTTGACCAACTATCTACTTGTGCCCAAAGAGCTACATCTAAGTAATAGGGGACTTGCCTTCTGCCTTGGTCATAATTCTCTTTTGCAGTTTTCTCCCAGCTGCAGAATGGCTTCTATCCCCACTTGAGTCACAAAGTATCTCCCCTTCAGTTATGGCAGAAGGTAAGCCCCATTTTTTTCTTAGATGCTGCTCTTTGAACACAAGACTTGGGTTTGTTAAGGGTACACAAAAGGCTGGAGAAACTCAGCGGGTGCAGCAGCATCTAAGGAGCGAAGGAGATAGGCGACGTTTCGGGTAGAGACCCTTCTTCTGAAGAAGGGTCTCGACCTGAAACGTCGCCTATCTCCTTCGCTCCTTAGATGCTGCTGCACCCGCTGAGTTTCTCCAGCCTTTTGTGTACCCTTGATTCTCCAGCATCTGCAGTTCCTTCTTTAACACCTGGGTTTGTTAATACTGGTAGACGAAACTAGCAAATGTATCAACAAAGTGGATAAGCGAAAGCCAGTTTTGTGGTTGTGAAAATGTGCTATGGACTCAACTTATTAAAGCCATTAATGGAATAAGTTTTGTTTATGAAAGAAAAAAAAAATCTTTGCATTGGAACATGGAATGCTTGTTACCAGAACTTGTTGAGATTCAGACCCTTGATTTCATTCTCACTATTTACCACACTGAAGGTCCTGTCCCACTTACACGATTTCTTTCAGCGACTTGCTGGCACCCATCATAGTCAGAGCAGGTTGCCGAAAAATGTCAACATGTTGAACATTTTTGGCAACCTGCTGCGACTACAACTGGTGCCGGCAAGTCGCCGAAAAAAATCGCGTAAGTGGGACAGGCCCTTTAGCCTGGTGTCTTATGCAAATATCGAAATTTAACTCTGTGCTCCAATATCCAAGTTATTTATAAATCATATTTAAAAATAAAAGTTGTACAAGCACTGATGACTGGGAAATGCCACTGGAAAATGCAAAACTAATCTCTTGTCTGATAAATATCTATTAACTATGGCTGTCTGCCCTTTGATCTATTTTTCTATGAGCCACAATCTTGCATGCTGGCATTTTGTGTGGGACTTAGTCACATGATTTCTCAATATTATACGGACAACATTGAATGTATTGCCATTATCAATCTTTGCTGTTGCCTCACCAAAAAAAAATTCAATCATAAGCGAAACATGATTTGCCTCTGAGAAATTTTTCTTGGCTTCCTTGTGAACTCAAATTTCTCCAAGTTCTTAAGAATTGTTTTTAAAAGCTTCTTTACCTCCTGACCGGACATATTATTTTCAATAAAAAATAACATAGAAACATAGAAAATAGATGCAGGAGTAGGCCATTCGGCCCTTCGAGCCTGCACCGCCATTCAATGTGATCATGGCTGATCATCCAACTCAGTATCCCGTACCTGCCTTCTCTCCATACCCCCTGATCCCTTTAGCCACAAGTGCCACATCTAACGCCCTCTTAAATATAGCCAATGAACTGGCCTCAACTACCTTCTGTGGCAGAGAACTCTGTGTAAAGAATGTTTTCCTCATTTCGGTCCTAAAGGAATTCCCCCTTATCCTTAGACTGTGACCCCTTGTTCTGGACTCCCCCAACATCGGGAACAATCTTCCAGCATCTAGCTTGTCCAACCCCTTAAGAATTTTGTATAGTTTCTATAAGATCCCCCCTCAATCTTCTAAATTCCAGCGAGTACAAGCCGAGTCTATCCAATCTTTCCTCATATGAAAGTCCTGACATCCCAGGAATCAGTCTGGTGAATCTTCTCTGTACCCCCTCTATGGTAAGGATGTCTTTTCTCAGATTTGGAGACCAAAACTGTACGCAATACTCCAGGTGTGGCCTCACCAAAACCCTGTACAACTGCAGTAGAACCTCCCTGCTCCTATACTCAAATCCTTTCGCTATGAATGCTAACATACCATTTGCTTTCTTCACTGCCTGCTTCACCTGCATGCCTACTTTCAATGACTGGTGTACCATGACACCCAGGTCTCGTTGCATCTCCCCCTTTCCTAATCTGCCACCATTCAGATAATAGTCTACCCTCATGTTTTTGCCACCAAAGTGGATAACCTCGACTTCCGGTGGCGCCATGTTCTAAGAGAGAACCGCGCCAGATCAGCTCCGCGAAAATCTGAAAAAAATCGGGGGTTAAAGGAGGCTACTAACAGTACTTACCGCAGGAGAGTGATTTTAAACGGCTCCGGGTGCGATTGCAAGCTGCGTGACGTCATCAGGCGCGCGACTTCGGTAAGAAATTCAAAATGCATTCCTCCTCCCCCCCCCCCCCCCCCGCGACAAAAAAAGGACAAAGAAGGGAGGCAGGCCTCAAAGCCTCGGGCTCGAGTTTGGCTGCCTCCCAGGAAGAGATTTCACAGAGAAAAAGTGAAATGGAAGAACTTAAAAATTCTTTGCTTGGTGAAATGAAGAAACTGATGAAAGAAATGAAAGATATGAAGAAGGAATATAAAGATGAAATAAATCTGTTAAGAACGGATATCCAGGCGTCTCACGAGAGAATTAAAGAAGAACTAAAAAAAGAAGCTACAGAAACGGTAAAGATTATGATGAATGAATGGAAAATAAAGGCGGATGCTGAGTTTCAAAACCGGATGGCTGAGGTAAACGACAAGATTGCTGGGATTGAACAAATGCTGGATGCGAAGATAGATCCTATTTCAATCTCACTTGACCAACACAATGATGCAATTAAAGAATTGACTGACTTTGCTGTATCAAGTGCTAAGGAAAGTGAGAAACTACGCGTCGAGAATAAACGTCTCTCAGAGCTACTACGTAAAATAAACGAGAAATGTATTGATCTGGAGGGACGACAAAGACGTAAGAATTTGCGTATCGTAGGATTGACCGAGGGGCGGGAAGGAAATCAAGACCCGCGAAAATTTGCTGCAAAATTCCTAAAGGACATTCTGGATCTGGATCAAGAACCCCTGTTGGGCCGTGCTCACAGGGCTTTAAGACGGGCCCCTGGCAGAGGTGCACCGCCAAGACAAATGATTGTAAAGGTGGCCCACGATCACGTCTTTGAAGAAATGATGAAGATAATAATAAGAAAGAAGAATTTGAAATACGAAGGAGATAACATCAGTATCTTCAGAGATTACCCGGCTGAAGTGGCTAAGAGAAGATCTTTATTCACAGAAACAAGAGGTATTCTTCGGAATATAAAGGATATAAAGGATCTCAGATATGGTTTGATGTACCCAGCAACATTGAGAGTGACCTACGACAACAAGGAATATCGTTTTGTTAAGCATACCAAAGCACTGGAATTCGCTCGAGGCATACAGAAGAAGGCAGAAGAGGAAGCAGAAGAAGAAGCAAGCGAGGAAGGAGAAGAAGAATGAACTTTTATCACCGACCTGCGGTTATGAATTATTCATTGAGAAAGAGGGGGAATAATGGACATGTTGTTATAGTTTGGTATTAATTAGTAAAATTTCAATTGTTCCCCTAATATAGTATTACTTATTATAATATTAATTATAATAGAAATTAATAGCTAGTAATTAGTAATATGAATAATAGAAATAATTACTAAGTATTTAAAGTTAGTACCCCACCCCAATATACACAGCATTATAGATAGGAGCTGGAACATTTAACATCCTTTTTAATAAAAACGGAAGTCAATAGATTAATAGCCACGCTAGTGTGGATTTCACTAATGCACACTACACTACATATCAGTGTAGTTTTTTTTTTCTGGGCACCCTGTTAACACCCTTTCCTCTTTTTTTTAATTACACTTTTTATTTTTTCTTATATATTAAGTATTTGATTTTATGTTATATTATATGAATGTAATTATGAGCGATATTGTATAATTACTTTAAGAAGACATGTATATGGATTACTGAGGATAGAAATTTTCATCAGGTTGGCGTTTGGGTATACCGCTGGGCTGGAGGGGTCGAGAAGGCTACTCCAAAAAAAACCACCCTAACAGTAAAATGCAAGACATGAATGTGAAGACTGGGGGGGGTGGAATTACCTTCTGTAGTTGGAATGTTAAGGGAATTAATGAACCAATTAAAAGGGGAAAGGTGCTAGCACAGTTGAACAGATTGAAATCAGACGTGATCTTCCTTCAAGAGACTCATCTTAAAAGAGATGCTCAACATAGATTAACGGCAAAATGGATTTCCAAGGTATATCACTCTTCATTTATACACAAATCTAGAGGAGTTGCAATAATTATCCGTAAAGGTATACCTTTTGAACAAAGTACTATAATAGAGGACAAAGAGGGTAGATATGTAATAATTACAGGGGAATTATATTCACAGAAAGTAATTTTGGTGAATATATATGCCCCTAATTTTGATAATCCATTATTTTTTAAGAAAATATTTAATAATATTCCTATTTCCACGCAATATAATTTAGTTATTGGGGGTGATTTTAATTGCACCTTAGATAGCTACCTAGACAGGTCTTCTACAAAAAGGAAAGCTACCTCTAATTCAAGTAAACTTATAAATTCTTTTATTAATACATCTAATGTTAAGGATATTTGGAGACTAGATAATCCATCTGGACGAGAATATTCGTTTTTCTCGCCCGTATATGGAACTTACTCTAGGATAGATTATTTTCTAATAGATTCAAAATTACTACCTTTTACGTATGATGCAAAATATCACAATATTATTATTTCAGATCATGCGCCACTAACATTCAAGATAAAACTAAAAGATATACTTAATAAAACTACTACTTGGAGATTTAATCCCCAGATATTAAAGGATAAGGACTGTTGTAAACATGTAGTGGAACAGATTAAACTATTTTTTGAAACTAATGACAAACCTGAAATTTCACCATCGTTACTTTGGGATACATTTAAAGCATTTATGCGTGGTGCAATAATATCAGCACAAGCTTATTTTAATAAAGAAAATAGAAAGATGGAACAAAAGTTAGAAAATGAGATAAAACAACTAGATAGTGAAAACATAAAACACCCTTCTAAAGAGCTAAGTAATAAAATTGCAATAGTAAAATATAGACTAAATAAAATATATTCTAACCAAGTCATTAAACTATTTCAACAAACCAAACAAGTGCACTTTGAATTTGGAGACAAACCACAAAAACTACTAGCACGACAACTTAGAAAATTAGAAGATGAAAAAATGATACATAGAATTAGATCAGCGCATGGAAATATATTGACGATACCAAAAGATATTAATGACAGATTTCTACAATATTATCAAAATCTTTATTCATCTAAATTAACAGGACATACAGATGGTATGGAAACATTCCTACAAGAGTGTCAAATTAATAGTCTAGATCAGGAAGGTAGACATGTGTTAAACGCTGAAATAACAGTAAAAGATATTGAAGAATCAATTAGTTTGTTAAAGAGTGGAAAAGCAGCGGGCCCTGATGGCCTGAGTGCAGAATTTTATAAAAAATTTCAAGATCTGATTTCCCCAAGATTATATACAGTATATAGATATGCATATGAACAAGGCAAATTACCAGAATCTTTTAAATGAATCCACAATTACACTCATTCCTAAGGTAGATAAGGATTTGGAAGATCCAGGATCATATAGAGCGATCGCCCTTCTAAATACAGACCAAAAAATATTAACTAAAGTTTTATCTCGGAGATTAAGTCTGGTGATTTCTAAATTAATACATTATGATCAAACAGGTTTTATTCCAAAACGCTATTCATCCCATAATCTAAGACGCTTGTTTAATATTATATATTCAAAAAGAGTACGGGACAGGGAATTAGCGGTTGTATCGCTAGATGCAGAAAAGGCATTCGATCAGGTGGAATAGTTATATTTATTTAATATAATGGAAAAGTTTCAATTGGGGGATAGATTCTGTAAATGGATAAGAATTTTATATTTGAATCCAACGGCAAGAATCTTAACTAATCAAATATTATCAGCTAAATTTAAGCTCTCTAGGGGATGTAGACAGGGATGTCCATTATCGCCTTTACTATTTGCTTTGATGATAGAGCCTTTGGCGGAAAGAATTAGATCTGAACCTGAAATCTACGGCTATAATACTGACACAACAACTAACAAAATATCTTTATATGCAGATGACGTTTTGATTGATATTACAAAACCGGAAATTAGTATACCTAAGCTGTTTAATGTTATAACTAAATTTGGCACATTCTCAGGATTTAGGATTAATTGGAACAAAAGTGATATTATGCCTATAACTGGAATTAATGTAAATATATTACAACAATATCCATTAAAAATAGTTACAGACAAATTTAAATATTTAGGAATTAATGTAACTAAATCTTATAATTCACTAATTAAATCTAATTAGCCTCTATTATTAGATAAACTTTTAAAAAAAAATTTGTATTGGAAAACACTTCCTATATCTATGATTGGTAGAATAAATGCTATAAAGATGGTGTTTTTACCACAATTATTATATTTGTTTCAGGCTATTCCTTTTTTTCTCCCAAAGACTTTAAAAAAAAAAATAGATATTATTATTAATAGTTTTATTTGGGATTATAAAAATCATAGAATAAGTAAAAAACATTTATGTAAATCTAAGATAAATGGAGGATTAGCACTTCCAAATTTTTTATATTATTTTTGGGCAGTCCAGATTAAGAATATGAATTTCTGGTGGGTAAATATGGATTATGAACCAACGTGGTTAAAGATGGAAAAGGAAGACTGTTTACCTTATAATGTAGGGTCAATTCTCTTTGCCCCAAAAGAAGTACAAAAAAAAATTTATAGGGACAACCCTATAATTTATAATAATAGATGTATTTGGAAACAAATAGTTAAGACTTTACATCTAGATAATCTTTCACTTAGACTACCAATCACGAATAACCCATTATTTAAACCCTCTATATTGGATGGAGGGTTTAGACATTGGGATGATTTAGGAATTAAAAGGATAGAGCACCTTTATAGAAAAGGAAAATTTCTTTTATTCCAAGAGTTACAAGATATCTACGGATTGTCTCCGCAACACTTGTTTAGGTACTTACAAATTAGAGATTATATAAAATCCAATACACAAGATTATAAAAATAAAGAACCAGGATTATTAGATGAATTGTTTAATTTACACCCAAATACAGAAAAACTAATAGCCTATATATATAACATAATTTTGGATAAGGAGAATCCAACAACTGAAACATATCGTCAAGCATGGGAAAATGAAATTGGTTTATCTATAACAAAAGAAAATTGGGAAGAAAGTTTACAGCGAATACATCGGTGTTCGTTAAATGCCAGACATACATTGATACAATTTAA
Organism: Raja brachyura; assembly: GCA_963514005.1. The sequence goes on from OY740782.1 coordinate 93,568,650, forward strand.
AGTACTATATAGATTACATTATTCAAAAACTAAATTAAATAGTATCTTTCCCAATCTCTCTTCAATTTGTGATAAATGTAAGAATTTAGAAGCAAATTTAATACACAGTTTTGCTACATGTCCCAAATTGAATTACTACTGGACAGAAATTTTTAAGGTTATTTCTGAAGTTCTTAAAATTAGATTGGACCCTGACCCAAAGTTAATAATACTTGGAATTTTGGATTCAAATTCGGTACTTACAGTAAATCAAAGACATTTTTTTGATTACTGTTTGATAATAGGGAAAAAAAATCATATTGAAATTTTGGAAGGGAACATTATCCCCCACAATTAAAATGTGGGCAGCAGAAATGTTGGAGACGTTACATTTAGAAAGAATCAGATTTGTCCTATTGGACAAATATAATTCCTTCGAACAAATATGGTCTCCATATATACAGTATTTAGAGAAGTAGCTGTTCTTGTCATCACAGCTCGACGGGTACCCTGCGGGATTTGATGAGAATAACTTATTTTCATACTAGGATTAATATGCATGTCTTTATTGATATTATCATTTGTAATAGTTTTAGTTACAATATATTTTGTTGATTTTCATTTATATATAATATCTTTTTACTTTTTGTTAACCTTTTTTCTTTTCTCTTTTTTCTTTTTCTCTTATATATAATCAAATTATTATTTAATCACTCCCTTATTGATTTAAAACTACTCTACTCTATCCTTATCTTTATCTCCAAAAAAATAGAAGATAATAACTTTTAACGGGTTATTTAAAAAAATATGGAATTAAGTTGATGTTTGTAAAGCTGTTTACACTATTGTAAATTGATTACTTCTAATAAAAGAAATTAAATTAAAAAAAAAAAAGTGGATAACCTCACATTTATCCACATTATACTGCATCTGCCATGCATCTGCCCATTCACTCAGCCTATCCAAATCACCCTGCAGCCTCCAAGCATCCTCCTCGCACCTAACTATACCCCCCAGCTTGGTATCATCTGCAAATTTGGAGATGTTGCATTGAATTCCCTCGTCCAAATCATTAATATATATTGTAAATACCTGGGGTCCCAGCACTGAGCCTTGCGGCACCCCACTAGTCACTGCCTGCCATTCTGAAAAGGACCCGTTTACTCCTACCCTTTGCCTCCTGTCTGCTAGGCAGTTCTCTATCCACATCAATACTGAACCCCCAATACCGTGTGCTTTAAGTTTGTATGCTAATCTCTTATGCGGGACCTTGTCGAAAGCCTTCTGAAAGTCTAGATATAACACAACCACTGGTTCTCCCTCATCCACTCTACTAGTTACATCCTCGAAAAATTCTATCAGATTTTTCAGACATGATTTACCTTTCGTAAATCCATGCTGACTTTGTCCAATGATTTCACCACTTTCCAAATGCGCTGCTATCCCATCTTTAATAACTGACTCTAGCAGTTTCCCCACTACCGATGTTAGACTAACTGGTCTGTAATTCCCCGCTTTCTCTCTCCCTCCTTTTTTAAAAAGTGGGGTTACATTAGCTACCCTCCAATCCTCAGGAACTACTCCAGAATCTAAGGAATTTTGAAAAATTATCACTAATGCATCCACTATTTCTGTGGCTACCTCCTTGAGTACTCTGGGATGCAGACTATCTGGCCCTTGGGATTTATCGGTCTTTAATCCGTTCAATTTACCCAACACCACCTCCCGGCTAACCTGGATTTCACTCAGTTCCTCCATCTTATTTGACCCCCGATCCACTGCTATTTCTGGCAGATTATTTATGTCTTCCTTAGTGAAGACAGAACCAAAGTAGTTATTCAATTGATCTGCCATGTCCTTGTTCCCCATGATCAATTCACCTGTTTCTGACTGCAAGGGACCAACATTTGTTTTAACTAGTCTCTTTCTCTTCACATATCTATAAAAACTTTTGCAGTCAGTTTTTATGTTCCCTGCCAGTTTCCTTTCATAATCTATTTTCCCTTTCCTAATTAAGCCCTTTGTCCTCCTCTGCTGGATTCTGAATTTCTCCCAATCCTCCGGTAGGCTGCTTTTTCTGGCAAATTTGTATGCCTCATCTTTTGTTTTTATACTATCCCTGATTTGCCTTGTTATCCATGGATGCACCACCTTCCCCGATTTATTCTTTTGCCAAACTGGTATGAACAACTTTTGTACTTCATCCATGCAGTCTTTAAATACCTTCCATTGCACATCCACTGTCAACCCTTTAAGAATCACCTGCCAGTCTATCTTGGCCAATTCACATCTCATACCTTCAAAGTTACCTTTGTTCAAGTTCAGAACCCTTGTTTCTGACTTAATTTTGTCACTCTCCATCCTAATGAAGAACTCAACCATATTATGGTCACTCTTGCCCAAGGGGCCACGCACAACAAGACTGCTAACTAACCCTTCCTCATTACTAACAAAATGCTGAGTAACTCTGTGTGTTCGGCAGCAACTCTGGAGAACATGGATGGTGGTGTTTCAGGTTGAGATGTCATCGATGATGCCTGACCCACTGAGTACATCAGCATTGTGTGACATTTGTTATAAATCCATGTAGTTCCTTGTATTTTTGAATCTAACTCTTCAGGTCTCTGGCCTCTGGGAGTATGGAAAGATTATGATGAACTACCCCAGCTTTGTTTAGTGACCTCTGATGCACCTCATTTGGACCAAATTGACTTATTTACAGTATGTTAAGCAAAGCCAATCTTTTGAAACACTGCTTTTTAAAAAAAAAAGTCTCCTCATCGCCAGCATCTCCACTTACTACTGAAACATTAACATCTTCATTCTTGGTCGAAAGTGTGTTGGTGTTCTAGCCTCATCCCCTGCATCAATGCATAGTCACTTTATTGGACTTAATTAACCTCACCTCTTCTCTTATAATAGTCATAGAGTGATACCTGTGGAAACCGGCCTTTGGCCCAACTTGCCCACACCGGTGAAAATGTCCCAGCGACACTAGTCCCAGCTATACTAGTCCCACCTGCCTACGCTTGGTCCATATCTCTACAAACCTGTCCTATCCATGTACCTGTCTGTTTCTTAAACATTGGGATAGTCCCAGCCTCGACTATAGAAACATAGAAACATAGAAATTAGGTGCAGGAGTAGGCTATTCGGCCCTTCGAGCCTGCACCGCCATTCAATATGATCATGGCTGATCATCCAACTCAGTATCCCGTACCTGCCTTCTCTCCATACCCTCTGATCCCCTTAGCCACAAGGGCCACATCTAACTCCCTCTTAAATATAGCCAATGAACTGGCCTCAACTACCCTCTGTGGCAGAGAGTTCCAGAGACCCACCACTCTCTGTGTGAAAAAATTCCTTCTCATCTCGGTCCTAAAGGATTTCCCCCTTATCCTTAAGCTGTGACCCCTTGTCCTGGACCTCCCCAACATCGGGAACAATCTTCCTGCATCTAGCCTGTCCAACCCCTTAAGAATCTTGTAAGTTTCTATAAGATCCCCTCTCAATCTCCTAAATTCTAGAGAGTATAAACTGAGTCTATGCAGTCTTTGTTCATAAGACAGTCCTGACATCCCAGGAATCAGTCTGGTGAACCTTCGCTGCACTCCCTCTATGGCAATAATGTCCTTCCTCAGATTTGGAGACCAGAACTGTACGCAATACTCCAGGTGTGGCCTCACCAAGACCCTATACAACTGAAGTAGAACCTCCCTGCTCCTATACTCAAATCCTTTTGCTATGAAAGTTAACATACCATTGGCTTTCTTCACTGCCTGCTGTACCTGCATGCCTACTTTCAATGACTGGTGTACCATGACACCCAGGTCGCGCTGCATCTCCCCTTTTCCTAATCGGCCACCATTTAGATAGTAGTCGGTTTTCCTATTTTTGCCACCAAAGTGGATAACCTCACATTTATCCACATTGTACTGCATCTGCCAAACATTTGCCCACTCACGCAGCCTATCCAAGTCACCTTGCATTCTCCTAGCATCCTCCTCACAGCTAACACTGCCCCCCAGCTTAGTGTCATCCGCAAACTTGGAGATATTGCCTTCAATTCCCTCATCCAGATCATTTATGTATATTGTAAATAGCTGGGGTCCCAGCACTGAGCCTTGCGGTACCCCACTAGTCACTGCCTGCCATTGTGAAAACGACCCGTTAACTCCTACTCTTTGCTTCCTGTTTGCGAGCCAGTTCTCTATCCACATCAATACTGAACCCCCAATGCCATATGCTTTAAGTTTATATACTAATTGCTTATGTGGGACCTTGTCGAAAGCCTTCTGGAAGTCCAGATACAGCACATCCACTGGTTCTCCCCCATCCACGCTACTAGTTACATCCTCGAAAAATTCCACAAGATTCGTCAGACATGATTTACCTTTCGTAAATCCATGCTGACTTTGTCCAATGATTTCACCACTTTCCAAATGTGCTGCTATCCCATCTTTAATAACTGACTCTAGCAGTTTCCCCACTACCAATGTTAGACTAACTGGTCTGTAATTCCCCGTTTTCTCTCTCGCCCCCTTCTTAAAAAGAGGGGTTACGTTTGCTACCCGCCAATCGTCAGGAACTACTCCAGAATCTAAAGAGTTTTGAAAGATTATCACTAATGCATCCACTATTTCCGGAGCTACTTCCTTAAGTACTCTGGGATGCAGCCTATCTGGCCCTGGGGATTTATCGGCCTTTAATCCATTCAATTTACCCAACACCACTTCCCGAATAACCTGGATTTCACTCAAGTACTCCTTTGACCTGCGGTCCCCTGCTATTTCTGGCAGATTGTTTATGTCTTCCTTAGTGAAGACGGAACCAAAGTAGTTATTCAATTGGTCCGCCATATCCTTGTTCCCCATGATCAACTCACCTGTTTCTGACTGCAAGGGACCTACATTTGTTTTAACTAATCTCTTTCTCTTCACATATCTATAAAAACTTTTGCAGTCAGTTTTTATGTTCCCTGCCAGTTTTCTTTCATAATCTATTTTTCCTTTCCTAATCAAGCCCTTTGTCCTTCTCTGCTGGTATCTGAATTTCTCCCAGTCCTCTGGTATGCTGCTTTTTCTGGCTACTTTGTACGCATCATCCTTTGCTTTGATACTATCCCTGATTTCCCTTGTTATCCACGGATGCACTACCTTCCCTGATCTATTTTGCCAAATTGGGATGAACAATTTTTGTAGTTCATCCATGCAGTCTTTAAATGTCTTCCATTGCGTATCCACCGTCAACCCTTTTAGAATTGATTGCCAGTCAATCTTGGCCAATTCACGTCTCATACCCTCAAAGTTACCTTTCCTTAAGTTCAGAACCATTGTTTCTGAATTAACAATGTCACTCTCCATCCTAATGAAGAACTCGACCATATTATGGTCACTCTTGCCCAAGGGGGCACGCACAATAAGACTGCTAACTAACCCTTCCTCATTACTCAATACCCAGTCTAAAATAGCCTGCTCTCTCATTGGTTCCTCTACATGTTGATTTAGATAACTATCCCTCATACTTTCCAAAAAATCCTCTTCCTCAGCGCCCCTGCCAATTTGATTCACCCAATCTATATGTAGATTGAAGTCACCCATTATAACTGTTTTGCCTTTGTCGCACGCATTTCTAATTTCCTGTTTTATACCATCCCCAACTTCATTACTACTGTTAGGTGGCCTGTACACAACTCCCACTAGCGTTTTCTGCCCCTTAGTGTTTCGCAGCTCTACCCATACGGATTCCACATGCTCCAAGCTAATGTCCTTCCGTTCCATTGAGTTAATCTCCTCTCTAACCAGCAACGTTACCCCACCTCCTTTTCCTTTCTCTCTATCCCTCCTGAATATTGAATATCCCTGGATATTCAGCTCCCAGCCTTGGTCACCCTGGAACCAAGTCTCCGTGATCCCAACTATATCATACTCATTAATAGCTATCTGCATGTTCAACTCATCCACCTTATTACGAATACTCCTTGCATTGAGACACAAGGCCTTCAGGCTTGTTTTTACAATGCTCTTACCCCTTATACAATTTTGTTGAGAAGTGGCCCTTTTTGATTTTTGCCCTGGTTTTGTCTGCCGGCCACTTTTACTTTTCACCTTGCTCCCTATTGCTTCCACCCTCGTTTTACACCCACCTGCCTCTCTGCTCTTGTACCCATCCCCCTGCCACATTAGTTTAAATCCTCCCCGACAGCACTAGCAAACACTCCCCCAAGGACATTGGTTCCATTCCAGCCCAGGTGCAGACCGTCCTGTGTATACTGGTCCCACCTCCCCCAGAAATGGTTCCAGTGCCCTAAAAATTTGAATCCCTCCCCCTTGCACCATTTTTCAAGCCACGTATTCATCTGCAATATCCTCCTATTTCTACTCTGACTGGCCCGTGGTACTGGTAATAATCCAGAGATTATTACCTTTGAGGTCCTACTTTTGAGTTTATCTCCTAGCTCCCTAAATTCACCTTGTAGGACCTCATCCCTTTTTTTCCCTATATCGTTGGTGCCAATATGCACCACGACAACTGGCTGTTCACCCTCCCCCTCCAGAATGTTCTGCAGCCGTTCAGTAACATCCCTGACCTTTGCACCAGGGAGGCAACATACCATCCTGGAGTCTCTTTTGCGGCCGCAGAAACGCCTATCTATTCCCCTGACAATTGAATCCCCTATGACAATAGCCCTTCCCCTCTTTTTTCCCCCAGCATGTGCTGCAGAGCCACCCATGGTGCCATGAACTTGGCTGCTGCTGCATTCCCCTGATGAGCCATCTCCCTCAACAGACTATCTCATCTGGCAGCTTGTTCCATACACGCATCACCCTTTGAGTGAAAAAGCTACCCCTCAGATTCCTATTAAATCTTTTCCCTTTCACCTTGAAACTATGTCCTCTGGTCAGCAATTCCCCTACTCTGGGCAAGAGGCTCTGTGCATTCCTCTCGTGATTTTGTACACCTTAAAAAGATCACCCCTCATCCTCCTGCGCTCCAAGAAGTAGAGACCCAACCTCTCCCCATAGTGCACACCCTTTAGTCCAGGCAACATCCTCGTAAATCTTCTCTGAACCCTTTCAAGCTTGACAATACCATCCCATAACGATGCCCAGAACTGATCACAATATTCTAAATGTGGTCTCACCAACATCTTATACAACTGTAACATGACCTCCCAACTTCTATACTCTATACTTTGACCTATGAAGGCCAATGTGCCAAAAGCTTTTTTGACCACCTTATCTACCTGCAAATTGACCTTCAAGGAGCCATGCACCTGTACTCCTAGATCCCTCTGCTCTACAATACTCCCCAGAGGCCTACCATTTACTGTGTAAGTCCTGCCCTTGTTAGACGTCCCAAAATTCACTTATCAGTATTAAATTCCATCAACCATTCCTCAACCCACCTGATCAATTGATCGAGATCCTGCTGCAATCTTTCACAACCACCTTCACTATCTGCTAAACCACCCACTTTTGTTTCATCAGCAATCTTGCCCTGTATGTTCTCATCCAAATCATTGATGTAGATGACAAGCAGTAACGGGCCCACCACCGAACCCTGAGGCACACCACTAGACACAGGTCTCCAGTCAGAGAAGTTACTTTCCACCATAACCCCCTGCTTCCTTCCATGCAGCCAATTTTCTATCCATTTCACTATCTCTCCTTGAATCCCATGTGATCTAACCTTCCAGAGCAGCTTACCATGAGGAACCATGTCAAATGCCTTACTGAAATCCATGTACACAACATCTACAGCACTGCCCTCATCGACCTTTTTAGTTACGTCTTAAAAAAACGCTGTCAGATTTGTGAGACACGACCTCCTACATGCAAAACCATGCTGACTATCCCTAATCAGCCCTTGCCCGTCCAAATGCCTGTATGACCTATCCGTCTGAATACTCTCCAGTAACTTTCCAACTATAGATGTTAAGCTCACTGGCCTATAGTTCCCAGCAACCCTTCTTGAAAAGAGGCACAACATCTGTCACCCTCCAGTTTTCCGGCACCACTCCTGCACTAAGGACAACTCTTAAATTTCAACCAGGGCTCCTGCAATTTCCTCTCTGGTTTCCTACAATGTCCTCGGATATATCTGATCAGCCCTGGAGATTTGTCTACCTTCATACACGATAGTACCTTCAGTACTTCTTCGACAGTAACACTGACTGCTCTCAAGACACTTCCATTGATTGCCCTAAGTTCCTCTGATGCTCTGGTAAATACAGAGGAGAAATACTCATTGAGGACCTTGCCCATCTCCTGTGGCTCCACACAGAGGGAACCGCTTTGATTCCTGAGAGGTCCTACTCTCTCCCTAATTAGCCATTTTCCCCTTATGTATTTATAAAATCTTTTGGGATTGTCCTTAATGCTGCCCGCCAGAGCTTTCTTCTGGCCCTTCTTTGCCCTTCTGATCTCCTTTTTCAGTTTAGCTCCCGAAACACCTTCAGGAATGCACTTGATCCCAGCTGCTTGTCCCTTGCATCCTTCTTGTTTATCACCAATGCCTCAATTTCCCTCATCAGCCAAGCTTCCTTACGTTTGCCTGCTTTGCCCTTCACTCTAATGGGGACGTATGTATCCTGAGCTTTTGTCAGCACACTTTTAAAAACATCCCACTTGGCCGATGTTCCTTTCCCCTTAAATAACCTGCTCCAGTCAAGTTGAGTGAGACCTTCTATCATACCCTTAAAGTTGGCCTTGCCCCAGTTGAGCATTTTAAGAAGGGTCTCGACCCGAAACGTCACCCATCCCTCTCCAGAGATGCTGCCTGTCCTGCTGAGTTACTCCAGCATTTTGTGTCTACCTGAGCATTTTAACAGTGGACCCTCTCTGTTCCGATCCATAACTATCTTGAACCTAATCGAACTGTGGTCACTTGTCCCAAAAGGCTCCCCCACAAAACACTTCATTAACATGCCCATCCCAATTTCCCAATACTAGATCCAGCGTTGCCCTCTCAAGTGTGGGGACCTCGACATACTGCTTGAGGAAACTCCTGAACACCTTTGAGGAATTGCACCCCATTTAAACCCTTCACACTATGATTTTCCCAGTCAATATTGGGAAAGTAATTCACATGCCTTGAGAAGGTTTTTGCGTTCCCTGTAATGTCACTAGCTACTCTGTTCTCTGTTATATTTGAATCTTTGCCCCTTTCTCAGGTTACTATATTCAGTCGTGTTCTCTGAATTATTCACTTGATAGATGTTCTACATCCTCCCCTCTCCTTTGTGTTGTCATTTTCACTTTATTCTCGGTCCTCTTTGGAGCTGTGAGATGATTAAGTTACCTTTACCTTTGTTAATTTCCCTTTGCCTCTTGTGCAAATGTATCTAGCTGCGCTTGGAAATATCTCTTCTTTAAAGGTCACCTAGTTTAGCCTGCCTGACTTTCAATCCATTTCATGTTGGTAAGTCCCTCCTCATTCCATTGAGACTAGATTCAATTCAATGCAATTTGAATTCCTCCTCTCTTTCTGATTGTTTCTTGCCCTTCTCTTTTCTGAAACTAAGCATGATGATTACAATTCCTCAAATGTTCTCCTGATGTTACCTGATCCACTTAATCCATTTCATTTAGAATCATTTCCTAGCAATGCTGTCTTCTTTATTGAGTCAAGAACAAGGTCCCAGTCACGTTGAGGTGAGCCTGTCCATCTTGAATTCTACTCGTAATTTACCATTGCACTTATTTCCTTTACCAACTCTTTTCATCACTGAGAGAGTTCTGACTTTGGTTGTCCTCCATTTACCTCTTGTGGAAATGTACCCAGACCCAAATTATTTGCTCCCACTGCTCTCTGATGTTTTGACCTATCGGTTCAGTGGCACCAAGTCCTGGATATAAATTGTATGTGTCATTGCTGGAAGAAATGGTTTTACTCTATGATTTCATTACATTGATTTTTTTTTCTCCCCGGAGTTGAGCATAATCAGATTTTTCTCGTCCCTTAGGTAACGTACAAGCGGGATCTTTATGCAGCTGAATCAATTATCAAGGGTACGTGCTCGTTTACATCAAGTTGAGTTGTTCTAACTGCTTATTAATTGAACTAAATATGTGTTGGCTCTTCTTAGCATCATTACGCTCTGTCCGTGATGACATAGTTTACTGAAATGTATTGCAAAATTGGGAATGTTATTAAATGTCAGATTCAAAATATTGATATCAGAACTTTTTAAAAAGTTCAGAGTAAACAGAATATAGGTTGTTGTGTATTCAATTTTATTTCACAAGCCTAGTTACAGCAAATTTACAAAATGTATCTTTTTCTTAAATGTTTTTTGTAATTTTCTATTTGTTCTAAGTTTTAATTGCTCTTGTAACTAATTTTGAGTTCTGTCTTAAAATAATTATCACTTGATATCTTTAAATTTTCTTGAGGTATTACCAGACGAGAGTTATAAGAGAAGTTATTCTTCTCTTAAAAATAGCGGAGTCAGGGGATATGGGGAGAAGGCAGGAACGGGGTACTGATTGGGGATGATCAGCCATGATCACATTGAATGGCGGTGCTGGCCCGAAGGGCCAAATGGCCTACTCCTGCACCTATTGTCTATTGTCTAACCAGGAACCATTGTTACCTGAAAAAGCCACACAGCACTGGAGTAACTCAGCAGCTCAGGCAACATTTGTGGAGCTTATGGATCAAGCAGCCCTCCCCTTCGGCCCCCCTTTTGTGCCCCACCTGGATATGTACCATTTTCTCCTCGTTTCCTCTACACCCCACCTCAACCCTCTCCTTTCCCTTTTCCTTCTGGAATCTCACCACCTTTTAGTTACAGGATTCTCTTCCAGTCCTTTATCTTAGAACTTAAACCCATAACAACAGGTTAACAACCCCTCGGGCTCCGTGGAAACATTGGATTTTAGGCACACCTAAATGTGTTCAGTTGCCTCTGCTCTGAGGATTGCTGTCTGATCGTGTGATAATTGTGCACAGTGATGGCAGTTGTCATTTTATATGTTTGATCCGATTCTTCCTGTGCCTGTCTTGCAGTTATTAATAAGTAGCAAGACATCCTTCTTTATTGTTGTCCACACATAATATCTGTGGTAATTAGTGGTATGCATTGAAAATTATCATCAACAAAGCAGAATTCTTTATTTTTACAACAGAAATCGGGCAAAAGTTGCAATTTTTCACATGAACAGTAGTGTGGTTGCATCAGGGTTTAAAAAAAAACATTTTTTTTTAGTTGTTTTGATGAGGGCAGGCTGGGCTGATCTCTTGCTCGTCATCTGGCACTGTATTTCCTAAAGCTTCAGGCAATGAAGCAGCAATTTGACAGTTTTAAATTACATATGAGCAAATCAGCCGAAATTGAGGCATTTGGGTGTTGGGAAAAGACTAATGAAGTTCTGCATTACAGTCAAGAGTATTTAATTGTCTTAAATTAACGGAAAAATTAAATTATTACTTGTAGCAGCATAACAGTAGGTATGTTACAATACCTACCTTTAGCAGCGCTGCAGTTCTGCCACTGCCCGTGTGCGTGACTTTGGCGCCTTTCAGAGGGGGGCGTGTTTAAAATGCCGTTTTTCCCTGGACAGTCCAAATCGATCCATGTCGGGCGCTTTCATCGCTAAACAGAAATCGCTCCGACATTTCATTCATGAAGCTATTTTTAAACGACGCTATATTATTTATTAACTAGTTTAAAAATCATCTTCTAAAGCTCTGAACGCCGACAGCAGAACGGACCTAACATAGGCGATAAAAGAAGGTACACAGTTTATTTTTACATAAAAATGTGGTTCTTAGGAAGCATTTAATCACATTTTCATGTTGCGAAAAGGGGACAAAAAAAATGTATGAACCGCCAGTATTTTTCATACCGACTGGGTTAAATTCACCGCAACGTTCCAATCCACCGCATTCCACTGAAACCCACTCGCAAATTGATTTAAATGGCCATTAATTTACAGGAATTAAATGCTAAATTCCTTCCATTCGGCCTATAAATTCATGAAAATGAGATATAAAAATCATGTTATATTGTGGATTATTGTGAGAATGTTATTTTGACACTTAGGCAATTAAAAAATGTTTATCATTTCTTAAGAAATGGATAGATGTTTAGATCTAGTAATTGAATTTTGTAATTAGCTACAATTAGATAACTAATTATATGCTTCAATTTCAGGTCATCAAAGTAAGATTGTTTCATTTTGCTTCCGAATGCTTCAATCTATAATAACTAAAAATGTCATTGAGTTCTCTTAATTTTTAAGAAAGTTATGGCCTTTTGATTGTCCTTGATCACAGCTTTTGTGTTAAGTCAATGGAAAGGCAATGGGGAACAAGATGCTAATTTCCGAGTATGAAAATGGCCATAACGTTTTTAATACTGAAGATATGAAAGTGAATCAGGTGTCAAATTAAACTTCTTTTTATGCTTTATCTGATGGAATAAATTGCAGACTTGATTTTTTAAATCTCAAAATTTTGTAACATTGCTAAGAACAGGTACTCTGGATTAAACAAAATGAATTGGCTGCAACAAAGGCCTGTGTTTTAAAAATTCATTTTTGTCCAATTTGCTCAAGTTGTATATTAGTCGGTCAATTTTATTCGTCACATACACCCAAAGGTGCAGTGAAATGAATTTGCCAGCAGCGATACACTTAAAAAGAATACACAATAACACAAACATCCACCACAGCATTCTTCACTGTGGTGGAAGGCACAAAGTTCATCCAGTCCTCCTCCCTTGTTCACCCGTGGTCGGGGCCATGAACGATCGAACACACTCCGTGGCTGGAAGGGCCCGAATCTGCACTATCTGCGCCTTCAGAATTTTAAAGGCCGCAGGCCGGTGGTCGGAGCTCTTCTCCGGCGAGGGATCCCAGGCTCCGGATGGCAAGTCCACGTCCCGCCCGCGGCTAGAAACTCCGCAGACCACGGCAGGTTAAGGGCCTATGGTCATGCAGTTCCATGTTGATCATGTTGACATGATTCAACTTCCTTTTACCACGAGTCATAAAGTCATAGTGTTTAAACAGGCAATAGAGTCCCATCCTGTTCAACCTCTCCCTACAGCTCAGACCCCCGGATCCTAGCAACATCCTTGTAAATCTTCGTTGCACCCTTTCCAGCTTAATAACATCTTTCCTGTAACATGGTGCACAGAACTGAACACAATAGTCTAAATACGACCTCACCAACGTCTTGTATAACTGCAACATGACCTCCAAACTTCTATACTCAATGAAGGCCAATGTGCCAAACGGCTTTTTGACCACCCCATCTACCTGTGACGCCACCTTCAAGGAACCATGTACCTGCACTCCTAGATCCCTCTGCTCTAGAACACTTCCCAGAGCCTTACCATTCACAGTGCTCATGTTAGACTTTCCAAAATGCAACACCTCGCATGCCTCTGTATTAAATTTCATCAACCATTCCTCAGTCTACCTGGCCAACCGATCAAGATCCGACTGTAAGTTTTGAAGATTTGCCATCCTCACTATCTTCAATATCACCCACTTTTGTATTATCTGCAAACTTGCTAATCTCGCCATGTACACTAGAACTGTAACAAATTGTTACATCTGCAAATAAAGACAAATTTTATTTTAAGTTGCACAGTTCTGTCCATATCCAAAGAATATTGATATTGTTCTGAAATTGTCTTTTCAAATGCTGATTGATCATTGAGCATCTGTCTATTTTCATTTTAATTAAATAGAAAGGTTTTGTACATGTTCACGTACATGACTATTATATTGGAGGTGATTTAAAAAAAAACACATATTCCTGAATTAACATGTTAACAAGTTCCAAAGCTCAGATGGATAAAATGCTCCTTGATGCTTCTTTAAAACTTATTTTCAAATATCATGATTTCTTCATGAAGACCCAATTTGAATAAATGTATGCAAAACGCAAGTTCAGTCAGGTCATACCAATGCAGTGTTGGCTGTAAGCATGTTTACCACAATGTCCCAAACATTATGGGGGGCACTGTGCAGCATCTTCTGCACTGAAAGATTGGGTACAAGAAAATAAGGGGGAATGTTCTGTTAAGGAGAGGAATAAGTGGTCGCAGTGGTGCAGAGGTTACAGTTAATGCAGTGCCGGACACCCGGGTTTGATCCCAACTTCGTGTGCTGTCTGTACAGAGTTTGCTTGTTCTTCCCATGACTTGCATGGGTTTCCTCCGAGATCTTCGGTTTCCTCCCACACTCAAGATGTACGGGTTTGTAGGTTAATTGGCTTGGTTAATGTAAAAAAATTGGCCCTGGTGGGAGTAGGATAGTGTTAATGTGCGGGGATCACTGGTCGGCGTGGACCGAAAGGCCTGTTTCCGTGCTGTATCTCTAAAACTAAAAACTAAAAAATAAGCCATTAAAATAAAACGTTGATAAATTATTTTTTCTCTACGTAGAAAGTCTTTCCAAGAGTGTTTGTATCATCACTGGAATGCAAGAAGAACAAATTCAATTAGGCATTTTATTACAAGAGGACTTACAATTGGTGATGAAGGTCAGTCAAGTATATTGATATCAACATTTGTTTATTAGTGTCACATTCCCAAGATACAGTGAAAATCTTTGTTTTGCTGGCTGTCCTGGAAAATCACACCTTGCATGCGTACAATCAAACCACACATGAGTACCACTGCAAAAGTGAGAAAGGAGACCATGTGCAGAGTATACTCTTACAACAACGGAGAAATTGCATATTAAAAAAAAAAGTGCAAAGGCTACACCCACACAAGGTGGATTGGGAGTTAGACATTACATATTTGACTATTGAGAGGCTTGTTCAAAAGTCTGATGACAGCTGGGAAGAAGCTGTTCCTGAATCTGGTGGTATGTGTTTTTAAACTTTTGTACTGTCTGCCCAATGGGACTGGGGAAAGGAGGGAATAACTGGAGTGGTCCTTGATTATGTTGACTGCTTTCCTTCAGCCGCATGAAGTAGAGATTGAGTCACTGTGGGCTGATTGGTGTATGAGCAGGTTTTTGATCTGCACTTTGTGATGGATTGGCTGTGTCCACAACACTGTTCAATTTCCTCAATCTTGAGCTGAACGACCAGGTTGTGACTCATCCCCATAGGATGCTGTCGATGTTGCACCTGTAGAAATTGGTAAGTGTCATAGGATTTGTGCCAAATTTCCGAAGTCTTGAGGCAGTCGAGGCGTTGAGGTGCTTTCTTTGCCATGGCATTAATGTGGTCCAGGCTGAAGTGTTGGTGATGTAATTATGCTCCTACAGCTTACCCCCTTAGTCTAGTTCAGTAAACGACTGAGTCAAGCACTGAATCAACTATTCTTTATTCTTCCCAAACATAAACAAACTTCCTATGCGATAACCAAGCAACCACGGGTCCGATCCTTGTCTCTACTCGTCCAAGCCCATCAGCCTTGCACGAGCAGACACCTCCAGCAACCCAGCACAGTCCCAATTGCTCTCCCAGAAGATCGGCTCTGATCCATGTGGGGTTCACTCTTTTATAGGGCATTGGACCTGTGGCGCAAAACTATATGGGCGGGGGGGGGGGGGCGGCAGCCGCTACAAGCAAATCACACAAATCGATCATATTATACAGTTATTGACAGTTCCCTAACCCAATCACAAAGTACACCATGACATTGTTTCCATAGAAGCTTCTAGATGGAAGACAGTTAGCCAAATTAAAGAAACATTTTCCGAGGTTGTGTAAACAACTTGAACAAGGCTTCACACTTTAACCAATCATCAGATAACAGCGCAAACACTCTGCAACATAATTAACAATGCCTTTTTACACCCCCCTCTATAACCAATCCTAATCATGAATTTGCAGACCTGCTCAGCTCTTCTGCAAAACCATCATACATATTAACAAAAGGAAGGACATCTGGACCTCACCTTATCCTCAACTCCCATCTAGGGTCCAAACTCCTTGCAGCCGTGACTCCCAACATGCGACTTTCGCAGAAGGAGGCCAAGCAGGCCCTGCAAATACAAAGATCCTCCATTTTGTGACCTATTTTATTTAGCCAATATTAACAGTGATATGTATGCCTAGCAACTTGAAGCTTCTGAAGAAGGGTCTCGACCCGAAGCGTCGCCTATCTCCTTTGCTCCTTAGATGCTGCTGCACCCGCTGAGTTTCTCCAGCTTTTTATGTAACTTGAAGCTTTTTACCATCTTCACATCTGCACCATTGGGGCATGTCCTCCATCTGGGGCATGTCCTCCATCCTGCTTCCTTAAACTGTTAACCAGCTCCTTCATTCTGCTGACATTGTGGGAGAGGTTGTTGTCTTGACATCTTGGTATTAAGCTCTCTCTTTTCTTTCTGTACTCCGTCTCATCATTGTTTGAGATGTGGCCCACTATGGTGGCATCATCTGCAAACCTTAAAGTTAAGTTAGAGCAAAATATGGCCACACAGTTGTGCATGTATAGGGAGTTTTGTAAGGAGCTGAGAACGCATCCTTATGGGGCACCAGTGTTGAGAACTGTGGCATAAAATAAATTCCTACGTACGTGCAGTGCCCTCCATCATGTTTGGGACAAAGGCCCATCATTTATTTATTTGCCCCTCTACTCCACAATTTGAGATTTATGGTAGAATAAATCACATGTGGTTAAAGTATACATTGCCAGATTTAAAAAAAGAAATTACAGCAGTCTTTATACATAGTCCCCCCATTTCTGGGCACCATAATGTTTGGGACATGATGTTTGAAAGTAATCATGTTTAGTATTTTGTTGCATATCCTTTGCATGCAATGACTGCTTGAATTCTGCGATTCATGGTCAATACCAGTTGCTGGGTGTCTCTCCGGTGATGCTCTGCCATGCTTGTATTGCAGCCATATTTAGCGTATGCTTCTTTTGGGGTCAAGTCCCCCTCCGTTTTCTCCTCAACATATAGAAGTCATGCTCAATTGGTTTCAGATCGGGTGATTGACTTGGCCACTCAAGAATTGACCATATGTTAGCTTATTTTAGCTTGTTCCTTTAGCAGTATGATTGGGATCATTGTTTTGCTGCAGAATGAACTACCGGCCAATGAGTTTTGAGGCATTTCTTTGAACTTGAGCAGATAGGATGTGTCTATACACTTCAGAATTCATTATGCCACTACCATCAACAGCTGTATCATCAATGAAGATAAGTGAACCAGTACCTTCAACAGCCATACATGCTCAGGCGATAACACCCCCCCCCCCCCCCCCCCCCCCCCCCCCCAACACTTGTTTCACAGATGAGGTGGTATGCTTTGGATCTTAGGCAGCTTCTTCTCTCCATTCTTTGCTCTTGCCATCACTCTGATATAAGTTAATACTTTTCTAATCTGTTCACAAGAACTTTTTCCAGAACTGTGGTTGCTTTTTTAAGTACTTCTCGGCAAACTGTAACCTGGCCATCCTATTTTTGCAGCTAACCAGTGGTTTGATTCTTGTAGTGCAGCCTCTGTATTTCTGCTCATGAAGTCGTTGGCGGACAATGGTCATTGACAAATCCACACCTGACTTCTGAAGAGTGTTTCTGATCTGTCGGACAGGTGCTTGGGGATTTTTTTAATTAAAGAGAATTCTTCTGTCATCAGCTGTGGAGGTCTTCCTTGGCCTGCCAGTCCCCTTGTGCTTAATAAGCTCACCAGTGCTCTCCTTCTTAATGATGTTCCAAACCGTTGATTTTGGTAAGCCTAAGGTTTGGCTGATGTCCCTAACAGTTTTATTTTTGTTTCTCAGTCTCATAATGGCTTCTTTGACTTTCATTGGCACAACTTTGGTCCTGATGTTGATAAACAGCAATAAACATTTCCAAAGGTGCTTGAAAGACTGGAGGAAATACTAGGTTCTGAGATCTCTCTTATACCTGCATTATGGAGGCATTTAAACACACCTTAGCCTTTACAAACACCTGTGAAGCCATGTGTCCCAAACATTATGGTGCCCTGAAATGGGGGGGGGGGGGGGGGGGGAACTATGTGTACACACAGTTTGCTCCTGAACTGTACACGCATTGCTCCTGAACTGAAGCAAGATTTTCAGTCAATAGCACTGCTAACCAAAAATGAAGGGAATGACAGAATGCCTATGAAACAGATTATTTGTTTACTGTGTGTTTTACTTTCACAGCTGTGCCTGGGGACTCTTTGCTGCCTCTGCCGAGTGTTATTAAATGCTGTTCATTGAGTTCTACACAAATACATATCCGAGGAAAGAAAGTTTGACGTTATTCAGCCATCAGAGGGTTTGGTCCTTTGTTCGTACCATGGCCTAATTCTCACTGTGTGGTTCCAACTATTGCCATATTAAACAATGGCACTTAATCTGTAGTGTGCACCCAAGAAACCTTTCACTTCAAGAGTCACAGGTTAGTCTGGCTGGAGCACAGGAATTACAATGAAAGCAGGCTGGAACAAGTTGATATCAAGAAGGGAAACATGACACAGACGTTTGAACTGCAGTGTTGACTAGCTCAGTGTTAAAATCAATTATTGACTTCTTGACACGAGTTGCGTATTACTGTACACAGAGTGAACTAATTTAATAAATGGATCAGGTATTTAGAGATGTGGTATAATCTGTGCAGGTGATCATGGAATGTGTGTACTGTTATGATTGCCATGCTACTGTAGGGATATGATTAAACAAGAGAGAATGCAACATTCACAAGGATTTTGTTTGGACCGGGGACTTTTGTTATGAGAGACTGAGTATGCTGGAATTTTTTTCCTTGGAGCATAAGAGGCTGCGGGATGACCTGGTCACAGTCATTTCTCTCGGGAAGGGGAGTCCAAAACTTGGGGTATTGATTTAAAATGAGAGGGAAAAAAATTAAAAGAAGCTTTAGGGGGAACTTTTCACAGGGGTTGTTCTGTATATGAGTGGTGCAGAGGAAGTGGTAGCATTTAGTACAGTTATAACATTTAAATGACAGTTGAACAAGTTCATGGACAAGAAGGGTTTGGAGGGATATGGGTCAAATGCAGGCAAATAGGACTAGCTCAGGAGGGCACCTTGAACAGCATGGATGGCTTGGGCTGAAGGGCCTGGTTCAGCATTGCATAACTTATGACTAAATTTGGATGCTGCTTTTATCTCCTGCAGAGCAAATGTGGTATTTTCCTCAAATTACTCTGATTCGGTGTGGGCAAGTTGGACCGAAGGGCCTGTTTCTATGCTGTATGACTGTATGACTATGTCTTGCATGACTATCATTGTTGAGAAAATCAGATACTGGTGATAAGACAGCAAATGAGTGTGAGGAGTTAGGTTCAGGAGTTTACAATTACAGGTACTGGAGAACAATCAAGAATAAAACCTGTTCCATTTATTTCCTTTTAAGCATAGGCTGGTCCAAACATCAAATGTTGGACCTCCCATACGGTTTATGCTATTAAACTGAGAGATACAAAGAGGTCAAAATGAAGATGATTTTTACATCCAAAACTTGAGCTGAAGTTTGCAGAGTTCTACCATCAAGCCATTGTGCAATACCCTTTAGAAATACCCTTTATGTAATCATCGAGTTTCTGAAAACTATTTTCAGCATTCTTTTCAGCAAACTCTAATGGTTTGTTCTATTAATGACAAAAATTACATAATTCCTCTACATAACTTTCCATAAACACTTACCAAAGCAAATGGAAATTACACAGCTCACAGGGTGTTGAATAATAGATGCTCAGGGTAAAGTTTGCCAGACCTGCCTGTAGCTTTTGTTAAAGCCAAATGGGTTCATGAGTGATGTGGCCATTCAAGCACACAATATTCCAAGAACTGATTAGGGGATCTCCTTTTAGGCCTACAATTCACTTCCTGACCATCCATTATTTTTTCAAATGTTTTGAGTAGTGCTACTTTGACCTTTGTACAGCGAGTGGAAGGCAGGTCGTGAAGTGCTTTTCCATGATGCAAAAAGGGTCAGAAATCCTGGCCCAATCTGTCAATATTTGTGTCAAAGCTTATCAGCAACATCCCTGAAGAATTTTTAGATTTTGTTTCCGCTTGCATTCTTTGTTTCCAGGCACTGACAGTTTCGATTTTGCATTTTAGTAGGAAGGCATTTGTGAAATGTGCATCAGATAAATTAATCTCAAATACACCTTTGAAACGGCCTTCCAGTCCCAATATGCCGAGCCAGTTTTGATGTCTGTTTCTCCCTCTTTGAATATTTACAAAATATATAACAATTGCTTTTGAGCTTGCTCCTTTATATTTGAAGTGATATTGCTTGTAGGCACTCTACAATGATACACATTTTACCTCGCATCTGGACATCCAGTCACTCTGACATAAAAAAAAGATGCCTTTTAAGTCTAGTACCTACTTCAAGCATTACTAAATTATGCAGTTGATTTATATCAGCTCTGATCTCAACTTTTAGCGAATGTGGACCGACCACTTTACAATTCACAATTCAGACAAAGATTAATATTTATGACATGCAACTGTCAAAAAGATAGAATCACTTTATTTTTTTAGAAACCTACAGCTTGCATCTGATATTCATTTATGGATTCTTCGACTTGGCCCTGTCACACAAAAGGAAGACCAATCCCCGCAATCCAAAACTCTAATGAGGGAAAAAATAATAATATTGCAGCAAACAATTTGTGGATGAATGGATTTATCCATAACAATTTAAATGAAGAAATGTGTAAATGGTTAAAACTGGAATTTATTTGCAGCTGCAAAGCTTCAGTATTTTAGTTTATCGTATGAAAATAATTTCAATGGAGCCCTTTTCAAGCTCAAGTTTACCCACAGCATAGCTGCAAGCACAATGCAATATCCTTTGGAACTATCAGCTTATGAAAATAACTACCATATAACCATATAACAATTACGGAAACAGGCCATCTTGGCCCTTCAAGTCCGTGCCGAACAACTTTTTTCCCTTAGTCCCACCTGCCTGCACTCATACCATAACCCTCCATACCCTTCTCATCCATATGCCTATCCAATTTATTTTTAAATGATACCAACGAACCTGCCGCCACCACTTCCACTGGAAGCTCATTCCACACCGCTACCACTCTCTGAGTAAAGAAGTTCCCCCTCATGTTACCCCTAAACCTCTGTCCCTTAATTCTAAAGTCATGTCCTCTTGTTTGAATCTTCCCTATTCTCAAAGGGAAAAGCTTGTCCACATCAACTCTGTCTATCCCTCTCATCATTTTAAAGACCTCTATCAAGTCCCCCCTTAACCTTCTGCGCTCCAGAGAATGAAGACCTAACTTATTCAACCTATCTCTGTAACTTAGCTGTTGAAACCCAGGCAACATTCTAGTAAATCTCCTCTGTACCCTCTCTATTTTGTTGGCATCCTTCCTATAATTGGGCGACCAAAATGGACACCATACTCCAGATTTGGTCTCACCAATGCCTTGTACAATTTTAACATTACATCCCAGCTTCTATACTCAATGCTCTGATTTATAAAGGCTAGCATACCAAAAGCTTTCTTTACCACCCTATCTATATGAGATTCCACCTTCAAGGAACTATGCACGGTTATTCCCAGATCCCTCTGTTCAACTGTATTCTTCAATTCCCTACCGTTTACCATGTACGTCCTATTTTGATTTGTCCTGCCAAGGTGTAGCACCTCACATTTATCAGCATTAAACTCCATCTGCCATCTTTCAGCCCATTTTTCCAACTGGCCTAAATCACTCTGTAGACTTTGGAAATCCTCTTCATTATCCACAACACCCCCTATCTTGGTATCATCTGCATACTTACTAATCCAATTTACCACCCCTTCATCCAGATCATTGATGTACATGACAAACAACAAAGGACCCAACACAGATCCCTGAGGCACCCCACTAGTCACCTGCCTCCAACCCGACAAACAGCCGTCCACCATTACCCTCTGGCTTCTCCCATTCAGCCACTGTTGAATCCATCTTGCTATTCCTGCATTTATACCCAACAGTTGAACCTTCTTAACCAACCTTCCATGAGGAACCTTGTCAAAGGCCTTACTGAAGTCCATATAGACAACATCCACTGCTTTACCCTCGTCAATTTCCCTAGTAACCTCTTCAAAAAATTCAAGAAGATTAGTCAAACATGACCTTCCAGACATAAATCCATGTTGACTGTTCCTAATTAGACCCTCTTTATCCAGATACTTGTATATATTATCTCTAAGTATCTTTTCCATTAATTTGCCCACCACTGAAGTCAAACTAACCGGTCTATAATTGCTAGGTTTACTTTTAGAACCCTTTTTAAACAATGGAACAACATGCGCAGTACGCCAATCCTCGGGGACTATTCCCGTTTCTAATGACATTTGAAATATTTCTGTCATAGCCCCGGCTATTTCTACACTAACTTCCCTCAATGTCCTAGGGAATATCCTGTCAGGACCTGGAGACTTATCCACTTTTATATTTTTCAAAAGTGCCAGTACTTCTTTTACTTTGAAACTCATAGTATCCATAGCTACTCTACTAGTTTCCCTTACCTCACATAATTCAATATCCTTCTCCTTGGTGAATACCGAAGAAAAGAAATTGTTCAATATCTCCCCCATCTCTTTTGGCTCTGCAGATAGCTGTCCACTCGGTCTCTCCAATGGACCAATTTTATCCCTTGTTATCCTTTTGCTATTAATATAGCTGTAGAAACCCTTTGGATTTACTTTCACCTTACTTGCCAAAGCAACCTCATATCTTCTTTTAGCTTTTCTAATTTCTTTCTTAAGATTCTTTTTACATTCCTTATACTCCTCAAGCACCTCATTTACATCATGCTGCCTATAATTATTGCAGATCTCCCTCTTTTTCCGAACAAGATGTCCAATTTCCCTTGAAAACCAGGGCTCTTTCCAATTTTTACTGGTTCCTTTCAACCGAACAGGAACATAAAGATTCTGTACTCTTAAAATTTCCCCTTTAAATGTCCTCCATTTCTCCTCTACATCTTTCCCATGAAACAAAATGTCCCAGTTCACTCCTTTTAAATCATCTCGCATCTCGTTAAAGTTAGCATTTCTCCAATCAAAAATCTCAACCCTAGGCCCTGTCCTTCTCCATAATTATATTGAAACTAATGGTATTGTGATCACTGGACCCGAAGTGCTCCCCAACGCATACCTCCGCCACCTGTCCCGTCTCATTTCCTAACAGGAGGTCCAGCACTGCCCCTCTTCTAGTAGGCACCTCTATGTATTGCTGCAAAAAACTATCCTGCACACATTTTACAAACTCCAAACCATCCAGCCCATTTACAGAATGTGTTTCCCAGTCTATGTGTGGAAAGTTGAAATCTCCCACAATCACTACCTTGTGCTTACTACTAATATCTGCTATCTCTTTACATATTTGCTCTTCCAATTCTCGTTACCCATTTGGCGGTCTATAATATACCCCTATAAGTGTTGCTACACCTTTCCCACTTCTAAGTTCCACCCAAATAGTCTCCCTAGATGAGCCCTCCAATCTATCCTGCCAAAGCACTGCTGTAATATCTTCCCTGACTAGCAATGCAACACCTCCACCTCTTGCCCCTCCAATTCTATCACACCTGAAGCAACAAAATCCTGGAATATTTAGTTTCCAATCACAGCCCTCCTGCAACCATGTTTCACTGATCGCCACAACATCATACTTCCAGGTGTCTATCCAGACTCTAAGCTCATCCACCTGTCTTACAATGCTCCTAGCATTAAAATATGCACATTTAAGAAACCCCCCATCTCTTATTCTCTGTTTATTTCCTTTTTTTCTTTCTCCTCTTGTGTCCGAGTGCTTCCCTTTTCTGCTTCCTGCGTCCCATTCTGTCCACTAGCTTTTGCTATTTGCATCCCTCGCCCCAACCATTCTAGTTTAAAGTCTCCCCAGTGGCCTTTGCAAATTTCCCCGCCAGGATATTGGTCCCCCTCGGGTTCAAGTGCAACCCATCCTTTCTGTACAGGTCCCACCTACCCAATTGGTCCCAATGATCTAGAAACTTGAATCCCTGCCCTCTGCACCAGTCTTTCAGCCAAGCATTTATCCTCCACCTTGCTCCATTTCTACTCTCACTGTCACGTGGCACAGGCAGTAATCCTGAGATTGTTACCTTTTTGGTCCTTTTCCTCAACTCTCCTCCCAAGTCCTTAAATCCTCCCTTCAGGACCTCTTCCCTTTTTTTACCTATGTCATTGGTGCCTATATGTACCACGACCTCAGGCTCCTCTCCCTCTGATTTGAGGATATCTTGGACACGTTTAGACACGTCCAAGACCTTGGCACCAGGGAGGCAGACCACCATCCTGGTCTCCCGACTGCTTCCACAGAATCGCCTATCCGACCCCCTAACAATAGAGTCCCCAATTACTATTGCCCTCCTCTTTTTTTCCCTACCTTTCGGAGCAACAGGGCCGGTCTCTGTGCTGAAGGCCCGTCCGCTGTCGCTACCCCCGGGTAGGCTGTCACCCCCATCCGTACTCAAACAGGAGTACTTTTTTGCCAGGTGTACTGACATTGGAGTACTCACTCGTTCATGCCTCTGCCCCTTGCCCTTCCTTAGTGTGACCCACATGTCTCTCTCCTGTGGTTTTGGAGTGACCACCTCCCTATAACTGTCCTCTATCACCTTTTCACTCTCCCTGACCAGGCAGAGGTCATCGAGCTGCTGCTCCAGGATCCTAATACGGTCCCTTAGGAGCCCCATCTCTCTGCACCTGATGCAGATGTGGACGTCAAGAGGGCCATCCGACACCATGACCTCCCACATCTGACATGCAGTACAGTACACTGCTCTGGCTGACATTCTCTCGCCTTACCCTGGATCCGATACCAGTATAATATAATGGAAACTGTGTTAGTAATCAGCAGGTATCTGACTGAAACTGGTGCTCCCAACTTGACCTTTAACCTACACCTTAATTATACAAACCAAAAGCACCTTTACCTTTACTAAAACACTGTACCTTTACTAAAACACTGTACCTTTACTAACCCACTGTACCTTTAACCAGAAAGCAGAAATACTAACCAGAGGCTCCACCCAATCAGCTGCTTCCTCTAGTCTGCTTACACCAATCAGCGGCTTCCACCAGAAACCTCCCTATTCAGTATGGAATGTTCCGGATTGAGGTCTCTGCCTGAACAAGCCCCGCGCTGGATTTATGTACTCACCGCTCCTGACCCTCCTCCACTCGCCCCAACGGTCCCGGGCCTCTGCCTGAACAAGCCCCGCGCTGGATTTATCTACTCACCGCTCCTGACCCTCCTCCACTCGCTCCAACGGTCCCGGGCCTCTGCCTGAACAAGCCCCGCGCTGGATTTATGTACTCACCGCTCCTGACCCTCCTCCACTAGCTCCAACGGTCCCGGGCCTCTGCCTGAACAAGCCCCGCGCTGGATTTATGTACTCACCGCTCCTGACCCTCCTCCACTAGCTCCAACGGTCCCGGGCCTCTGCCTGAACAAGCCCTGCGCTGGATTTATGTACTCACCGCTCCTGACCCTCCTCCACTAGCTCCAACGGTCCCGGGCCTCTGCCTGAACAAGCCCCGCGCTGGATTTATGTACTCACCGCTCCTGACCCTCCTCCACTCGCTCCAACGGTCCCGTGCCTCTGCCTGAACAAGCCCCGCGCTGGATTTATGTACTCACCGCTCCTGACCCTCCTCCACTCGCACCAACGGTCCCGGGCCTCTGCCTGAACAAGCCCCGCGCTGGATTTATGTACTCACCGCTCCTGACCCTCCTCCACTCGCTCCAACGGTCCCGGGCCTCTGCCTGAACAAGCCCCGCGCTGGATTTATGTACTCACCGCTCCTGACCCTCCTCCACTCGCTCCAACGGTCCCGGGCCTCTGCCTGAACAAGCCCCGCGCTGGATTTATGTACTCACCGCTCCTGACCCTCCTCCACTCGCACCAACGGTCCCGGGCCTCTGCCTGAACAAGCCCCGCGCTGGGTTTATGTACTCACAGCTCCTGACCCTCCTCCACTCGCACCAACGGTCCCGGGCCTCTGCCTGAACAAGCCCCGCGCTGGATTTATCTACTCACCGCTCCTGACCCTCCTCCACTCGCTCCAACGGACCCGGGCCTCTGCCTGAACAAGCCCCGCGCTGGATTTATGTACTCACCGCTCCTGACCCTCCTCCACTCGCTCCAACGGTCCTGGTATTAAAAAATACCAGAATATTTTTTAATTGCATCTTCCACCTAACAGTGGGATGATTGGTGAGTTTCTAAGAAATGTTATGGTGGCCTACGGGAAAGTTCACAAGGAAGTTCCAAGTGATTCAGCATAAGGAAACAGCAAACATTACGTTGTTAATTTAGAACATTTGCAATAAATTTATCTTTCAAATTGGCACTGAAAATATCTAGCTGTCTGTATTGCTGAAATGTAAACTCTGAATAGGCGCAACAATTTCTGCTGTGCTGTCAACCATGACTATATCGAGTGTTACCAATGAAATGAGCATTCTTGGTCACACCTCAATGAGCATTAGCCTTTAGGACAAAGTAGTTGTGGAATAAAGCTCAAATTTTCACCCAGTGAATGTTACTTATTTGTAAAAAGAGATTGTTAATGTCACCATAAAATTTACATTTGTTTTAGAAACTGCATGGAAAAAGCAGATCGGAATCACCATCAAAATAGAAATCAAAAGAATGTCATGCTGAGAGAAATGCAGCCTTTGGTACTGCCAATCAAGCCTCAAGAGATCTTGATCTCGGAGGTTCAAATGGAGCTGCACAATTCTATAGCAAGGCATAAAAGGTTAAATTGCAATGATCGGCTACATTAAGTTTTGGCCATGTAATCTTGAGGCCAGAGGATTGAAGAAAAATCAAAAATTTAAAATGATAAAATCGTGGACTCTTCGGACAAAGATATAAAAAGGTAGATTATTATCAGAGCGGATAGACACTAGAAAGTAGTGAATTTCAGAGGGATCATTGTTAATTCGGAAACAATGGTTCTGAACTTAAAGAAAGGCAACTTTGAGGGTATGAGAACCGTGAGGCGTTCTGGCCTTTGGAGTGGTGGAGGCCAGATCATTAGATCTATTTAAAGTGGAGATAGATAAATATTTAACAGATCAAAGCATTGATAATATGGGGAACCAGCATGGAAGAGGAGCTGAGGCCAGCATAGCTCACCCATGATCATATTGAATGTCGGGACAGGTTTGATGGGCCTTGTGGTTGACGCCTTCAACTGTGTATAGCATGTCAAGTCAGAATATATTCAGTACCTTTTGCTAAAATTTAAAAATTACAACATTTTACTCAACTAACCTTTACTAAAATTAACAGTGCAAATGAACAAAATAATAAAATTTCTTCTGAAGCACGAAGGTCAACTTCAGAAGATGAGTGTGTAAAAGCACAGAAGTTATGTAAGATGTATAACACCTTGTCCTCCCGCGTTTCCTATAAGTGTCTTCAAGTTATTTTTCTGAGAACGATGGCACACCTGAACAGCAGCAGTTGGGAAATACCTACTAGCGTCAAGCTCTGATTTCATTGACAACAAGGAGTGAGGTAGAGCACACTGGGTTGTTTTGGTCTGAACCACTTACTTGAAGTACTGTTAATACGGTTAGTGTGTGAATCATGGCCATTTCTGGATAATTTCATATTACTCTGAAAATCTGACCAAGCACCTGCTGGCATTTCAAAAACAGTGTTCACATTTCAGGCTGAAGACTCTTCATCAGAATCCATCTTTGACCTGAAATGTTAACTCTGTTTTTCTTTCCATGGATGCCGTCTTTACAGTTTTCTGTTCTAACTTACAATTTCCAACATATGGAATTTTTCATTACATGCTGGTGTGACACACTGTATATAGTGCACCTGATGTGTTTCTGGCATTAAAGGTAGTTTCTTCTCCTCATGGCACCATGGAACCTGGTGGCGGCAGGTTCGTTGGTATCATTTAAAAATAAATTGGATAGGCATATGGATGAGAAGGGTATGGAGGGTTATGGTATGAGTGCAGGCAGGTGGGACTAAGGGAAAAAAGTTGTTCGGCATGGACTTGAAGGGCCGAGATGGCCTGTTTCCGTGCTGTAAGTGTTATATGGGTGGTTCTGCAGCACATGATGGGGGGAAAAAGAGGGAAAGGGCTATTGTAATAGGGGATTCAATTGTCAGGGGAATAGATAGGCGTTTTTGCGGCCGCAAACGAGACTCCAGGATGGTATGTTGCCTCCCTGGTGCAAGGGTCAGGGATGTCACTGAACGGCTGCAGAACATTCTGGAGGGGGAGGGTGAACAGCCAGTTGTCGTGATGCATATTGGCACCAACAATATAGGTAAAAAAAGGGATGAGGTCCTACAAGGTGAATTTAGGGAGCTAGGAGATAAACTTAAAAGTAGGACCTCAAAGATAATAATCTCTGGATTATTACCATTACCACGGGCCAGTCAGAGTAGAAATAGGAGGATATTGCAGATGAATACATGGCTTGAAAAATGGTGCAAGGGGGAGGGATTCAAATTTTTAGGGCACAGGAACCATTTCTGGGGGAGGTGGGACCAGTAGAAACAGGACTGTCTGCACCTGGGCTGGAATGGAACCAATGTCCTTGGGGGAGTGATTGCTAGTGCTATCGGGGAGGATTTAAACTAATGTGGCAGGGGGATGGGTACAAGAGCAGAGAGGCAGGCGGGTGTAAAACGAGGGTAGAAGCAATAGGGAGCAAGGTGAAAAGTAAAAGTGGCAGGCAGACAAGACCACGGCAAAAATCAAAAAGGGCCACTTCTCAACATAATTGTATAAGGGGTAAGAGTGTTGTAAAAACAAGCCTGAAGGCTTTGTGTTCCAATGCAAGGAGTATTCGTAATAAGGTGGATGAGTTGAATGTGCAGATAGCTATTAATGATAATGATATAGTTGGGATCGCGGAGACATGGCTCCAGGGTGACCAAGGCTGGGAGCTGAACATCCAGGGATATTCAATAGTCAGGAGGGATAGAGAGAAAGGAAAAGGAGGTGGGGTAGCGTTGCTGGTTAGAGAGGAGATTAACGCAATGGAAAGGAAGGACATTAGCTTGGAGCATGTGGAATCGGTATGGGTAGAGCTGCGAAACACTAAGGGGCAGAAAACTCGGGTGGGTGTTGTGTACATGCCACCTAACAGTAGTAGTGAAGTTGGGGATGGTATAAAACAGGAAATTTGAAATGCGTGCGACAAAGGCAAAACAGTTATAATGGGTGACTTCAATCTACATATAGATTGGGTGAATCAAATTGGCAGGAGCGCTGAGGAGGATTTTTTGGAATGTATGCGGGATAGTTATCTAAATCAACATGTAGAGGAACCAACGAGAGAGCAGGCTATTTTAGACTGGGTATTGAGTAATGAGGAAGGGTTAGTTAGCAGTCTTGTTGTGCGTGGCCCCTTGGGCAAGAGTGACCATAATATGGTTGAGTTCTTCATCAGGATGGAGAGTGACATTGTTAATTCAGAAACAATGGTTCTGAACTTAAAGAAAGGTAACGTTGAGGGTATGAGACGTGAATTTGCCAAGATTGACTGGCAATCAATTCTAAAAGGGTTGACGGTGGATACGCAAGGAAGACATTTAAAGACTGCATGGATGAACTACAAAAATTGTTCATCCCAGTTTGGCAAAAGAATAAATCAGGGAAGGTAGTGCATCCGTGGATAACAAGGGAAATCAGGGATAGTATCAAAACAAAGGATGATGCGTACAAAGTAGCCAGAAAAAGCAGCATACCAGAGGTCTGGGAGAAATTCAGAGACCAGCAGAGGAGGACAAATTAGGAAAGGAAAAATAGATTATGAAAGAAAACTGGCAGGGAACATAAAAACTGACTGCAAAAGTTTTTATAGATATGTGAAGAGAAAGAGATTAGTTAGCAAACGTAACCCCTCTTTTTAAGAAGGGAGGGAGAGAGAAAACAGGGAATTACAGACCAGTTAGTCTAACATCGGTAGTGGGGAAACTGCTAGAGGCAGTTATTAAAGATGGGATAGCAGCACATTTGGAAAGTGGTGAAATCATTAGACAAAGTCAGCATGGATTTACGAAACGTAAATCATGTCTGACGAATCTTGTGGAATTTTTTGAGGATGTAACTAGTAGCGTGGATAGGAGAGAACCAGTGGATGTGGTGTATCTGGACTTCCAGAAGGCTTTCGACAAGGTCCAACATAAGAGATTAGTATACAAACTTAAAGCATACGGCATTGGGGGTTCAGTATTGATGTGGATAGAGAACTGGCTGGCAAACAGGAAGCAAAGAGTAGGAGTAAACGAGTCCTTTTCACAATGGCAGGCAGTGACTAGTGGGGTACCGCAAGGCTCAGTGCTGGGACCCCTGCTATTTACAATATACATTAATGATCTGGATGAGGGAATTGAAGGCAATATCTTCAAGTTTGTGGATGACACTAAGCTGGGGGGCAGTGTTAGCTGTGAGGAGGATGCTAGGAGACTGCAAGGTGACTTGGATAGGCCGGGTGAGTGGGCAAATGTTTGGCAGATGCAGTATAATGTGGATAAATGTGAGGTTATCCACTTTGGTGGCAAAAATAGGAAAGCAGACTATTATCTAAATGGTGGCCGATTAGGAAAAGGAGAGATGCAGCGCGACCTGGGTGTCATGGTACACCAGTCATTGAAAGTAGGCATGCAGGTGCAGTAGGCAGTGAAGAAAGCGAATGGTATGTTAGCTTGCATAGCAAAAGGATTTGAGTATAGGAGCAGGGAGGCTCTACTTCAGTTGTACAGGGTCTTGGTGAGACCACACCTGGAGTATTGCGTACAGTTCTGGTCTCCAAATCTGAGGAAGGACATTATTGCCATAGAAGGAGTGCAGAGAAGGTTCACCAGACTGATTCCTTGGATGTCAGGACTGTCTTATGAACAAAGACTGGATAGACTAGGTTTATACTCTCTAGAATTTAGGAGATTGAGAGGGGATCTTATAGAAACTTACAAAATTCTTAAGGGGTTGGACCGGCTAGATGCAGGAAGGTTGTTCCCGACGTTGGGGAGGTCCAGGACAAGGGGTCACAGCTTAAGGATAAGGGGGAAATCCTTTAGGACCGAGATGAGAAGGACTTTTTTCACACAGAGAGTGGTGGGTCTCTGGAACTCTCTGCCACAGAGGGTAGGTGAGGCCAGTTCATTGGCTATATTTAAGAGGGAGTTAGGTGTGGCCCTTGTGGCTAAGGGGATCAGAGGGTATGGAGAGAAGGCAGGTACGGGATACTGAGTTGGATGATCAGCCATGATCATATTGAATGGCGGTGCAGGCTCGAAGGGCCGAATGGCCTAGTCCTGCACCTAATTTCTAAGTTTCTATGTTTCTTGCTGGTGTATGGGTGCCCTGGTACTAGGTGCCTGATACTTCATGGAGTTCCTTTGTTCTGGAGTGAGCCTTAACAAATCTGGATAAATTATTTGCATTTGCGGAAATGGAGCATAGCCTTTGTTGCTGCCAAGTGAATTCAGAATGACTTTTCCGGCAGTGAAGTCCCCTGCCAACCCTCACCACTGGTCTCTGTTCCTATCCCACAGCCTATTCTACAACTCCGCAGTGAACCTTAAGTGGTTAAGCTTCAACTTATACAACTAAGTGAGATATGACAAAAATAAATATATATTTTGCCCTTGTAAGATGCTGTTTTAAAACATTTCTGAAGCATGATTTATGATCAATGTGTTTTAAATAATATGCTTTCAAATAAGGACATGAATTTCACCCGGGCATTTAGCAGCAGCTTTATTTGATTAGCCTGTTTGTTGTGTTAATGGTATGTGTAAATGTGATTGTGCCGAGTGATTGGAGATAGACAAAAATGCTGGAGAAACTCAGCGGGTGAGGCAGCATCTATGTGCCGAGTGATTGGTCTCCTTGCTGCAGATTTTTAATGTTGAATCATCCGTGAAGCAATTGACTTGTCCCTTCAAGTTATTTTAAAGTTGCTTTCATTTCAAAGTTACTTTGTCAGAAACTTAGATAACTGTTTGATTTCGGTCAGTTTGGGAAGGCAAAATGAACTTCCAGTTCATCTGTTACACAACACCAAGCAGGATGATATTAACTCAATGTTGGAAACAATAGGCAATGGGTCAAGTGATTATATTGGAGTTTCTATTGCACTCCATAGTCATTGAGTCATGCAGCACAGACACAGGCCCTTTAACCTAACTTGACCATGCTGACCAAGATGTGGATTTGAGCTTGCCCCATTTGCCTGCATTTAGCCCATGCTTTTCCTTTCCACATATCTGTCCGAATGTCTATTAAACATTGTACCCTCCTCTACAGCTTCATCTGATAGCTTGTTCCATATACCCACCATCCTTTCTTGAAGAAATAACCCCTCGGTTACCTTTTAAATTTTGCCCTTCTCACCTAAGAACCCATGCCCATTCGTTTTAGACTTTCTATCATGGGGTAAAAAAGACTGTGACTATCCAACTTCCCTATGCTGCTCATGATTTTACATACCTTAAAGGCCACCCTTCTGCTTCCTATGCTCCAACAAAACAAGTCCCAGACTCTCCTTAGAACGCAATCCCTCCAGTACGGTTTATATAATTGGAAAACTTGCCTACAGCCTTCCTAGTTGAACAGCATCCTTCTTTTAGCTGGTCAACAAAGACAACGCACTTTTCCCCAGTTCACCCCATTGTATCTTAACTGTCCTTCACTGTCCTTTACACCAGTGATTCCCAACCTGGGGCCATATGGCCCCAAAGGGGTCGTGGCAAATTTCAGGGAGGGCCTCAGAAAAATTTGGGGATTTAGGGGGGCCACAGGTTCAATGAAGGGGCCACTTTTTTTCTGCTAATAATGTCAGGGGTTGAAATTATGAAATAATGTTGAAATTGGCTTTTGGTTTTTTAATTTATGTATGTACATATATGTTATGTATGTGTATGTGTATATATATATGTACATGTATATGTATGTATTTATGTATATATATGTGTGTATATATATAATTTTCCTTTTTATTTATTCATTTTCATCTTTTGTTTTCTTTTTTTTTAATCATTCAAAATAAAGGTAAGGGGGGGGGGAGAGAAAAATTAAAGAGCCCAAGGGAGCCATGAACTAAAAAAGGTTGGGAACCTCTGCTTTACACCATCAATTTTGAAGTAATCTGCAAACTTAACTGCCACAGCATAGTCATCAAAATTGTTAATATAGATGTCAAACAACAGTAGACCCTGTACCAATCTATTTGGCATACTGTTGGTTACAGATCTCCAATCTGAATAACAACCCTCCACTCCACGAAACCAATTTTGAATCGGGTTGGGTAGTATACCCTGGATCCTATGTGATTTCACCTCGTAGATTGAGCCAACTCTGTGGGACCTTGTCAAGGGTTTGCGGGTCCATGTAGGCTGTGTCCACTGCATTACCCATCATCATTTTCCACATTTCCTTGCTTACTATCCCTTTACCTTTCCAAATACTGGAAGATCTTGTCCCTCGGAATCGTCTCCCAATAACTTTCCTACTATTGATGTTAGGCTCACCAGCCTGTACTTGCCCTTGCAAGCTTTCTTAAATAAAGCCGGATTAAACACTCCCCAGTTTTCTGTTAATGAAGATGCGCTGTCAGGGCCCCAACAATTTCTTCCCTAACTTCACACAATGTTGTTGGATACACAGTCAGGTTCTGGGGATTTATCCACCTAAATATGCCTTAAGACTGCCAGCACCTCCTGTGTTGTAATGTAGATATATACAATACACCACGCTCCATTTCTTTTCATTCTTTAGCTCTAATGACCTCCTCCATGGAAAACACAGATGAGATGTGCTTATTTCACTCCTTGCCCATCCCCTACAGATCCATGCATAAGCAAGCACGTTAATCCTCAAGAGAGTCTATTCTCTCCCTTTGTTTCTTCTTGCTCAGAATATACTAGTAGAATCCATTAGGATTTCTCCTTTACCTTATTTACCAAAGCAATCTTGTGTCTCTAGATTTAGGTTTATTATTGTCTCGTGAACTGAGGTACAATGAAAAGCTTTGTTCTACATGATATCCAGCTAAGTCAGATATTATACATCAATACAATCAAGTAAAACACAAATGTAATAGATATAGTAAAGCGGAAGATACAGAGTGCAGAATGTAGTTTTCTGCATTTGTAGTGCAC
Source organism: Raja brachyura (assembly GCA_963514005.1). The sequence goes on from OY740782.1 coordinate 93,602,730, forward strand.
CAAGGGATTTGCTTGATCCCAGCTGCCTACACATGATATTTACCTCATTTTTTTCAATATCTCTCGTCAACCATGACTTTCTAAACTTGCCAGCTTTTACTTTTACTCTAACAGCTATTCCAATCTCACCTTTAAAATTTTTCCAGAAGCCCATTAACCTGGAAACAACATCTCGCAGTTGACCTCTGCAGATTCCTGTCAAATAGCATCAAAATAAGCCTTGTCTCAATTTACACAATCTTGACACAAAGGAGGAAAGTTTTCACCACTTGTTTTCTCACTTTTCCATAGTGTAGATAGTATAGATAATCCGGAGTGTTGGGGAAACCATGGCTAATGGAATTTAATTATAAGGTAATGCATTTGGGGAGTTGCAACAAGACAAGTGAATGTACAAGAAATTGAGGCTATTTAAAATGTGGAAGAACAATGGTATCTTAGAATACATAAATCCTTTAAGATAACAAGACAGGTGACTAAGGTGAATTGATGTGCATAACATTGTGCGCAATTTCAATAGATTAAATGGGAATACTAGTGCATTTCATATTTGTTTTTGGATTTATTCATTTTCCCTGTTTATCAATTTTGTACTAAACATGCTGCATTTCCTTAGACATTTTAGACTTTCTTAGACATTGCTTTTGTATAAAATTGCTTTTATGTAAAATTATTGGCTTTAAGTCCTTGCACAAGCTTAATTTTAACATCAATAAAGTCTGCATTGCAGTGATTTTTTTTAATCTTTCTCTGCTAGCAGGTAGATTTGTTGACATGGTCCTTGAGTAAAGAGAGCGGTTGTGTTCAGGCCATCACCTCAAAACAACATTATAACTTTATTTACATCAATGTGAGTATGCAGTACATTTCTTTAATATGTGTGCTTTATGTTCCCTTTATTTTATCCAGCAAATGATTACTGAAGAAGGGTCTCAACCCAAAACGTCGCCCATTCCTTCCCTCCAGAGATGCTGCCTGTCCCGCTGAGTTATTCCAGCATTTTGTGTCTAACTTCAGAGACTGATCCGTCCATGGTCAAAACTTCTATGTTGCAGTCTTTGGTTTATAATAATTTCAGATTAGCATTGTCAAGCTAGATGCCATAGTTCCTGCTTCCCACAAATAAAGATTATAAATGGAGGTAGATATATGCTTCTAACTGGATTATTATTGATTAGTTATTGACCTAAATTGCTTTCTGTCTGGCGCTTTTGCAGAGAGATTTATGTGTATATCTGGATGTGCAATGCAAATTTTTCAATCATTTAGAATTGATTTAGAAACATAGAAAATAGTAGGCCATTCGGCCCTTCGAGCCTGCACCATCATTCAATATGATCATGGCTGATCATCCAACTCAGTGTCCTGTACTTGCCTTCTCTCCATACCCCCTGATCCCTTTAGCCACAAGGGCCACATATAACTCCCTCTTAAATATAGCCAATGAATGTGGCAGAGAATTCCAGAGATTCACCACTCTCTGTGTGAAAAATGTTTTCCTCATCTCGGTCCTAAAGGAATTCCCCCTTATGCTTAGACTGTGACCCCTTGTTCTGGACCTCCCCAACATCGGGAACAATCTTCCTGCATCTAGCCAGTCCAACCCCTTAAGAATGTTGTAAGTTTCTGTAAGATCCCCCCTCAGTCTTCTAAATTCTAGCGAGTACAAGCCGAGTCTATCCAGTCTTTCCTCATATGAAAGTATCCCAGGACTTTCTGGAAGCTTCTGGCAAAGGAGTATCACAGCACATAACATCAGAGAAAATTATTTGTGGTCTGTGCTTGCATAACTTAAATCATACATTACTGTTGGTAAATGATCCTAAAGTTACCAATATGGCCTGAAATCCCACAGCTCCTAAAACTGCATCCAATTTGCATGTGCACATTTTTAACACCATTCATCTGCATGTGATGATCTTCTTTGGAATTTGATCTCTATTTATTCCTGGCAGTCACCTTTGAAGATGTGGTCTCCACATCTGCAGGTATTTACACCATGCTCCTAAATGTACTACTTCTGAACTGAAATCGGGAATAAAAGCTGAAAATGCTGGAATCACTCAGCAGGTCAGGCAGCAACTGTGGAAACTGAACATGTTTAATGCTTCACGTGGAAAACCCTTTGTCACCGATGCTGACTGAGTTGCTGAGTGTTTCCAATTTTTATTATTTTTATTTAGTTCTTGTCTGATTCAAGTAGACCAATTTATTTAGTTTTGCTGCTGCCCAGGATATACCCACCCCATCATTTTAACATTACCAACAAAAATATATCTGCAATCCCTATGTCAAAATATTGCTGTTTTTTTGTGACTAATTTCGATGTAAACCAATATAGTCAACTAAAGTTGAGTTGTTCTCTCCATTTCTCTTTGTACCAAACATGTCTTTTTTTTAAATTTAGAGCTTCTGGCAAACTCAGCTGCATTCAATTCATCTCAATACAATTCAATTCACATTCATCATTGAATTGTCAACTTAATGCAATGTGAATTCCTGAAGCATATCCAAATATGAGCAATCATCCAATGCATGTCTAAAGTTTCCTTTATTTCCAGTGGAAGGGTAGAACACCATGTTTTGGCACCAATTTATCCCTGTGCCCTGTAGGCAGTGTTTGAAGTGGAGAACAAACCAGATATTGTATGTGTGGGAAGGAACTGCAGATGCTGGTTTACACCAAAGATAGACACAAAATGCTGAGTTACTCAGCGGGACAGGCAGCATCTCTGGAGAGAAGGAGATGCCACCTGCCCTGCTGAGTTACTCCAGCGTTTTGTGTCTATCTCCAGTCATTGTAAGCTTTGCATGGGAGTGAGATACTCTTCGTGCTGTGCAGTTGCAGGAAGGAGGTCTAACGGCCAGTCATCCTTACAGGTTCACTGGCCCTGCACTGACGCTACGAGTCAATTGAACTTAAGATGTGCTAAGACCACCAGAAGAAGAATCAACTTATCAAGAATAAGTTCTTCCCAGCAACCATCAGACTCCTGAACTGACTGGTCACATTAAGCACATCAGGCTTTTATTGCAATAGTATTGAATGCTTTTTTGTTTATTATATGTTATCTCTGAGTATTGTGTTAACAGGCCTGTTTCAGCTGCTGCAAGTGAAAATGTAATTGTTCCGTTGTTGGCACATGTGACAATTAAAAACCCTTGACTCTTAAAGAGATCTATAACTCTGATGCTGGTAGTCCAGAGTTAGAGGCTGCAACAAAGTAGTTCAAGAAAATGGCACAATAGTAGAGTAATCAACTGCAGATGCTAAAACTTTACCAAAAAAAGAGGAAAATGCAGGTATTCCAGTGTCTCCAACAGGAAAAGCTTGCAGATTAATGTACACAGGCCATACACTGGCACCGGCCCATGTAGAATTAAACTATATTCCGTCTGACAAGGAATGTGAAACTTGGGCTGAAAGGTGAGCTAAGCAGTTAAAAGTAAGGCCTTCCTAGTAAGTGCACACCAAAACAAAGGTCCAGGAACCAGAAGACAATGACTGTGTTTCAAACCTGGGCCAGTTCTTGAGTTTAGATACTGAGTGGAGGAGATAGAGACTGGCAAAACACATTATATTGGGTGAAGCTTGCCAGCTGAATCTCTTGTGTGGCTTTGGCAAGCTTGGAAGAATAGGAAGAAAGTTGGACAGCATGGAGACTTACCAACAAGATGAAGATGGGTCTGGACTGGAAATCTGTGGAAGTAGTGGGGAGAGCAGTTAAGGCACAAGCTAGAAATTAGAAACAGTTGAAAAGGTGGAACATATACAATTTGCGCAGAGGTTATTTGTAATGTATCTGTGATAAATCATGTGTCCAGCAACCGGGAGGTCAGGTTGGTTCACGCGGGCTGAGCGAAGGTGTTCCGCCTTCCGCAGAGACAGCTCCCCCCATAACTCATTGGTTAACATCCCTTCCTACCCAAACCACCCCCTCCCCAGTTACCTTCCCCTGCAACTGCAGAAGATGCAACATCTGTTGCTATACCTCCTCCCTTGACTCCGTCCAGGGACCCCAACAGTCCTTTCAGGTTAGGCAGAGGTTCACTTGCACCTCCTCCAATCTCATCTATTGTATCTGTTGTTCAAGATGTGGACTCTTATAAATCGGCGAGACCAAATGCAGACTGGGCAAGTGTTTCGCGGAACACCTTTGCTTAGCCCGTGTGAACCAACCTGATCTTCTGGTTGCTGGACACTTCTTCCCATTCCTACACAAATCTTTCTGTCCTCTGTCTCCTCCATTGTCGGAGTGAATGTAAATGCAAATTGGAGAATCTAATATTTCGCTTGGGCAGCTTACAAACCAGTGGTATGAATTTTCATTTCTCTCATCAGGCATCCTTAGCATTTTTTACTTTCTTCCCCTCCCCCTCCCATACACATATTCTGAGGATTCTCTGCACATATATTTTATCTAGGCAGTTCTGTGATCCATGGGAGTGATGTTTAGGGATTGCTCTGGTAATTCTGCCATATCCCTGTAGAAATGATGCTGAAAATATTCCAGCTGTGTTGGGGAAAAAGATCTGGATATTTACAGAACTAAGCCTGCGACTTACATTATTGACTGGTCGGAGATTCTTAGAAGATGTCAATGGAGACACCAAAATCATTGATTCAAAACTGTTTCCGGGAAGGCCCACTCCATTGAAAACAATAGGAAAATCAACAAGATGTTATGAAGATAGACACAAAAAGATGGAGTAATTCAGCGGGACAGGCAGCATCTCTGGAGGGAAGGAATGGATGACGTTTCGGGTCAAGACCCTTCTTTAGTTACTCCAGCTGAGTTACTCCAGATTTTTGTGTCTATCTTCGGTTTAAACCAGCATCTGCAGCTCCTTCCTACACAAGATGTAGCAGAAGGGCAGGAAATTTAAAAAATGTACAAAAATAAGGTTAGTTTTCTAACAAAACAATAAACATAAATTCAATGTTAAATTAATAAATGATGAAAGAATGGAAACAGAAATCCGGTCCCGCACGAGATGTCTGGATGATGCCTGAAACAAGGCACATGATGGGAGGTCGTGATTGCAGCTTGCAAGCTTATATTGGTAAAAACGTAGTACAAATGCAGATGTGGGAATTGTAATGGGAATAAGATAACTTGAGAGTGATAAAATATGACAAGTAGAAGTCAAGTGGTGCAGTAAAAATTACATGCAGGTGCAGGTCTTATTAAGTACAACGTGAAAGTTTTGTGATGTGTTCCCCACCTTTCAGACATACACATGGTGCAAAATGTTAGCAGATCACAACTGAATAGCTTTGACCCGTTGCCTATTTCCAGCCAGTGTGTGTGAACTAGATAAGCAGCAGCCAAACCTGAAATGCTTTGAGTGGTGTAAGAAGGAACTGCAGATGCTGGTTTAAACCGAAGATAGACACATAAAAAGATGATGTTTCGGGTCGAGACTCTTGTTCACTACATGTGACAGCTTTTTGTGTCCATTTTAGGTTTTGAATGGTCATTTAGGCTTTGAATTGGTCTCTAATTGAGTGCTGTTGAATGTGAATTGAATTGAATTGAGATTAATTGAATGCCGCTGAGTTTTAGACCTTAAGACATAGGAGCAGAATTAAGGGTCTGTCCCACTTGGCGACTGCCGCCGTCATATCAGGGTCGCCAAAAGATTTTGAACATTTCAAAATCCAGCGGTGACAAATAAAAATGTTGCGACACTTTTGGAAACACTGTGTGTCAATACGCCATCATGCCGCGTCACGCCACATCACGCCGCAATGGTGCCGGCAGTCGCCGAAAGAATCGGCAAGAGGGACAGGCCCTTTAGGCCATGAGGCATATCGGGTCTGTTCAGCCATTTGAACATGACTGATCTATTTTTCGCTCTCAAACTCATTCTCCTGCCTTCTCCCTGTAATCTTTAACCCCCGTGTTAATCAAGAACCTGTTAATCTCCGCTTAGAAAATATCCAATGATGGCCTCCACAGCTGTCTGTGGCAATGAATTCCTCAGATTTTCAACACTCTGGCTAAGAAATCCTTCCTCGTCTCTATTGTGTCCCTTTATTTTGAGGCTGTGTCCTCTGCTCTTAGTATCTGCCACTACTAGAAAAATCTACACCTACTCTCTCAAGGCCTTTCATCACTCGGTAGGTTTTAGCTTTTTATTTTTCTCAGCTACTTTCCCGAAGGAAATACATGACCAATAGTTTTAAAGTAGATTAATTGTGAAGTTGATGCAACTCTGAGCTCTATTTTGTAATTACACTGACTTGTGTGGTTAGTACATAACAAAGGCTTTTTACTGTACCTTGGTACATGTGACAATAAACTAAACTAACTAACTAGAATCAGTGGAATGCATGGTATTTATTTCACACCATGGGAAATGCTCCACTGAGATATAATGTGTATTTTCTACACAAAATTTAATGCACTATTAAGTAATATATAGTAAGTAGAAATGACATACCTTTGCCTATGACAGTAAGCATCCTAGTTTACTTTTGCAATAATATATCACAATTTTATTATTATTAAGTAATTTAATAGGAGTAACTGAATGCCTTTATTAAGAGTAAAGATATTTCTTAACATTACATCCAGATATTAGTTTTACTGTTGCCCAGCATGGGTTCAGACTGGTAATATGAAACATAATTTAAACCATCAATGTTTTATTGCCTTGCAACATACTCTTAGCATTATGTCACTGTTTATGACAAGAACAACTTGCCTTTAACTGAGAACATCCTGCGGTGCTTCGCGATGCATAAGGGAAAAACAGATGCTAAACCAGAGGCAGACACAAGGAAGAAAGGAAGAAGCAGGTTTTAGAGTAGCAAGAGGGAAATGTAACATTATGCAATGTTTGTGACTGAAGGTGCATTTGCAAATCGGAGGCAGACACAAAATGCTGGAGTAACTGTGCGGGATAGGTAGCATCTCTGGAGAGAAGGAATGGGTGAAGTTTCGGGTCTGAAGAAGGGTCTCGACTAAATGTCTGCTATTCCTTATCTCAGAGATGCTGCCTGTTCCGCTGAGTTACGCCAGCATTTTGTGTCTACCTTCGATTTAAACCAGCATTTACAGTTCTTTCCTACACACTGTGTAATTGCAAATGTTGAAGTAAAGGTAGGTTGGATATGGAGAGTTGGAAATAAGTGGGGCAGCGACGATGGGATTAACATTAGGGTAGATAATGGAGCAAAATGAACAAGGCCAAAAAAAGAATTAAAGCCCAAGGATGAGAATTTTAAATTTAAATTGCATTAGATTAGATTAGATTCCTTTATTGTCATTCAGACCATACGGTCTGACGAAATTGTTACCATACAGTCATACATATAATAAAAACAAAACATACAATAAACACATATCCAACATCCACCACAATTAGTTCATCAGGCACCTCCTCACTGTGGTGGAAGGCAAAAGTCTTAAGTCCCTGTCTTCCTCCCTCCTAGTTCTCCCTCTGCGCTGAGGCGATCCAGGCCGCTGCCGCCACTGGAGCACCGCAGCTCTGCGGGCCGCTGCCGCCGCTGGAGCACCGCAGCTCCGAACCAGGCCGCCGCCGCTGGAGCACCGCAGCTCCAAGCGGACTGCCGCTGGAGCGTCGCAGCTCTGCGGGCCGCCGTCGGAGCTGGAGCACCGCAGCTCCGAACCAGGCCGCCGCCACAGTTCCGCCATTAGGCCTCAGCACAGACGGTGACGGGGGACACGCATTCTGTTGTTTATGAATGATGTGAGAACAGCCAGAAGTTAAAAAAAATAATATTGTAACAGGTGAAGGAACAGAGGCGTTGTTGTGCTATAGAGTTGTTGTTCTCTTTTGGTATAAGATGCAATGAAGGATTTCCTCTCCAGGTCAGGGACTGCAGGTGTTGAAATAGCAAGATTAAGACATTCAAGAGCAAAATACCAAAGGGACAGGACACATCTCATATTTTGGAAGGCAAACTAGATTTATATAAAGCATATCAATTTGTTTTAGAAACTTGCATCTTGTTCAGAAAACATTTACACATCAAATTTGGTTTTAGGTTTATTATTGCCATATGTACCAGGTTACAGTGAAAAGATTTGTTTTGTTATGTAATCTCCTGAAGTAATTTCATAATACTAGAGGCCAAAATTGATCCCACAGTGCCAATGCCTGGAGCAAAGAGAATTACAATGTTAGACAGGACATCTCTGTGTTCTCCCTCCTCTTCCACCTTGTCCACCTGAGTATGGCCTAAAGGTCTTGGTAAATATTGTTGAACTATTTCTGAAAAGATCATATTGAGATTATCATATTAAATGGAATCAGCTCATACCTTGAACAAACTACACAGTTATAGAGATAATTCCATTCCTTCCAGAGATCGATTGCTTTAAAATTGTGAACATTTTTAAACAAATCATCGAATTTGATAGAACAGAAGGAAGTCATTAGTACATTGTACCTGTGCTTACAATCTGCAAAAGCTAGACACTTTCCTCCCAGCATTTTATTCTTCTGTATAACACTACATTTAAAGTATTTATCAGTTTATCTGATGATTATGCCCACAATGTTATTTCTGCTTAAGTATTTAATGTCTTGCCACGCCCTCTGCTGAAAAATTAACTCTCCACCTCTCCTTTCATTCTCCTGCTGACAATCTTAAACATATGATCTGATTTCTAATTCACTGACCAATAATTTTCTTCTTTACTATTTTCTTCTTTATTATTTTTACCAAAACCCTTCAAAACATACCTGTCAATGCAGTTTAGTCACCCTTTGTCTCTTTAATGACTTCCATTTTCCAGGCCTCCACTCCCTCATCTTTATCTTGGATGTTCTGTCACTGAGCCTGAAGTTGGGTCTCGACCTGAAACTTCACCCATTCCTTCTATCCAGAGATGCTGCCTGTTCCGCAAAGTTACTCCAGCATTGTGACTATCTTTGGTGTAAACCAGCATCTGCAGTTCCTTCCCACACAATATACAGTATGTATTGTTGATTTTTGCCACGTATTATGAAGGCAGTCCATAAAGATCTTTCCTTTGAGGTCAAGATGGGGAATGGACTTTCTCCTCTCCACTGTGGAAGGAGTTGAGAACATTCTCAGCATGCTGTTGGAATCCTAAAGCAATGTTTGAACACTTCCAATAGATTAGGGAGGCCGTGCAAGTTATTTGCTTTGCCACTGTCTCTCAATGTCATTGATGTTTTCTGTATAGCTTTATTATATTGGAGACCACAATTGATCACTCTGTACTTGTGACTGGAGTAAATAAAGCTGTTTTATGACGGGTACCTCGGGTACAGACCATGGGTAAGCTGACTGCTCCAAAAGAATAAACTGAAAGTGCTGCCTTGAGCCAAGCCTGTGCAGCTCAACCGCTTCTAGGAAATGGGGCATAGTTTTGAATGGATCCCTGAGCAATTTGATTATTTTGGAGAGTTGGACTTTCTTATTACATTTTCTTCATACTTTGAAAGTCATTCGAGCAGATGCTTGTGTGTTTGCTAGTGAAACAAAGTCCACTTCATGGATAAACAGTCATGGAGTCATACAGAGTGGGAACAGGCCCTTCATCCCAACTTGCCCACACCAGCCACCATGTCCCATCTACACAGGGCCCATCTGCCTGCAATTTGGCCCATATCCCTCTAAAACTGTTCTATCCATGTACCTGTCTAAATATGTCTTAAACATTGTGAGAGTAACTGCCTTAACTACCTTCTCCAGCAGTTCGTTCCATATACCTACCATCCCTTGTGTGGAAAAAGTTAGCCCTTGTATTCCTATTAAATCTCCCACTCTCCTCAAAATGCAGCCTCACCAACTTCTTGTATAACTCCAACATGACCTCCCAATTTCTATGCTCAATACTCTGATGAATGAAGCAAACGGATCATGCAAATGTAAATAACAAAAAATGTACAGTTGATGATAGTAGTGAGTATTTATAGCTACTGGACTTTTCCAAAGAAAAGTATATGAAGCCTGCAGTGACTGACTCTAATTCAGATTATGAAAGCCAAATTGGCCACTTAAAATCTGGTGAACCCAGCAAATAGGCCTTTCTGCATTTGGCTACTTTTGCGAGACGATTGCAGCAAGGTAGAACTGGTGGTATGATGATGTCCCTTGGAAAACTGCCAAGATCTCCCTTGGTCACACAGAATAATTTGTAAGCCCGAATAGCCAGGTCAAGCACACTGGTGTGAAAACCTGACCATGATAAAAGTGGGTTTCACTTGAAGAGTCCATATTGTTTTCTCACCAGATTACAGAATTCTTGGCTCTACAAATGAGGTTGGAGTTAAAGGGTACATCCAGGGGGAAGGCATGAGTTGTCTTATCTCAGAAGACTCCCCATAATAGTTTCCCAGATGTTTTGTGAAGGTGTAGTATGACCAAAGTCAACGGGGCAACATATTCAAATTGGTTATCAGTAAAAATTAATGGAAATGGTAATTTTCCCTCGGCAGTTTTCTGTTAATCTTTGAAAAAAGGCTTGAGCAAAGTATTGACAATGTTTTCATCTATGTTATTCCTGAACACCAAATATTTATTTTTTCTTCTGTTTAGAATATTGCTTTTGACATTTCCCTAAGTCTTCAATGCGTTGTTTCTTGTCTTGAACAGGTCAACAGTTTCAAAATGCATCAGGAAATTGTGCAGCTGATGGAAGCAGTTGAAAATGTTAAGCTTTCAGCTTTATATCCTGTGGTTGTGACTGTGGTAGGTACATGAATACAAGTGTATGATATTCCCTGTAGAAACATGCCTGAATTCTTTATTTGTAAGCTGCTGAATTCATTCTAAAAGTCACACAAAACATCTGAATAACAGGTGAGGAATTGAGCAATGATTAAGATGATTGTATATTTAAGCAGGCAAGATTTTGATGTGGGTTAAAAAAACCCCACAAATTGAACATTGAACAGTCCAGTACTGGATCAGATGTTTCGGTCCAGTATGTCCATGGTGGGCATGATACTAAATTAAAGTAACGCCATCTAACTGAAAATAATCCATATCCCTCCATTACATGCATGTTCGTGCGCCTGTTTAAATGCCTATTAATTATGATCTTCTTCCACCCTCCCTGGCAGCACCTTCCAGGCAAAACACCCGCTGAGTTTCTCCAGCCTTTTGTGTACCCTCGATTCTCCACCATCTGCAGTTCCTTCTTTAACACCAACTACTCTCATGTTTAAAAAAAAAATGCCACGTGCATCTTTAAACTTTGCCCCTCTCGCCTTAAAACTATGCCTTCTAGAATTTTACATTTCCAGCATTGGAAAAAGGTTCTGACTGTCTACCCTATCTATGCCTTTCATGCTTTTTTAAACTTCTATCAGGTCTTTCCTCAGCCAACACTGGAGAAAACAATACAAGTTTGTCCAACTTCTTGTAGCTAATCCTCTGTAATCCAGGCAGCATCCAGACAATTCTCTTGCACCCACTCCAAAGCCTCCATATCCTGTCATGCTGGGACACAAACTGAAAACAGTACATTAAATGCTGCCTGCCAAACCAGAGTTTTATTATAGTTGCAACATTGTAAAATATATTTAGCATATTTTTTTAGGGTGTTAAAAGTACCTTATTCACACTAGTGCTTGAATGAATGATGTGTGAGAAATTGATCATCATATGATCTAGAATTTCAAGATCAATGTGAACTGTTATCCGACAATTCCATTTGGGATTGATGTTTATTAAGAGCTTTGTTGTGCACTTCGTGATCATCTGATTATCCCTTTCAATCACTGATCTGCACCTGTACAATCTCTTTTGATGTCCTCCTTGATCGATGATTCCCTTTCAAATGGCTGGATTGCAGAATTATCCTGACTTACAAAACAATTGTCTGTTTTTGCAGCAACTCCAGTATACTGTGTGAACAACTCCTCTCGTTTCATGACTCTCAAATATTGACAGTCTAACAGTAAAGAACTGGTCCTTGAGAATACATACTTGCCACCAATTGCCATAATGAGCGTATTGGCCAGTCAATAGTTGCAGGAAAGGGTCACCCAAAGCCTCGGAGCGCCAAGCTGATGAATAAGTGTGGTGGCTACGTGGCCGGATAGGAAGAAGTAAGCATTGCAGGAATTCTATGGATGTGTGACACTGGTTTTCAGTGTTGAGTGACAACACCTCGGGAAACTGAGAGGCAAATAAATGACTGTGCGGAAGAACATTACAAAATGTTAGGAGGGATTCACTAACCAGGCGTATTGACAGATGTTTCTGCAACTGCATATCTGAGGCATGAATGGTGCATTGCCTTCCTAAAGCCAGATTGAATGTTATAATTGAACAGATACAGAATTTGTTTTTGTTGTAGAAAGGGGAGAGGAACAGCTAATCCATGCGGAAATCAGTTATATAGGAATGGAAATGATCAAGGAACTGCGGCATTAAAAATTAAGAATTAAAGAGCATAACCCCCCAGGTCAGTAAACTTTGGATTAATCCCATTTCCACAATAACTTGTATTGTGGGATGAGACAAGTTAATGCATGACAGGGGAAATGATGCTGGGAGTACTTCAGGCTTGAGTAAACAGTATTATTTCAAAGATTATATAACTTTTGGAAATAAAATGAGAATTTGGAGTGTTGTTACAGATTTTGCAGGACGCCGGCAGATTGTTGATGCAGGCAAACAAATGCAGATGGAGTTTAATGCAGAGAAGTGTAAGGTGATATACTTTGGTAGAAAGAATGGTGAAAGGCAATATAAATCAAATTATACATATGATGCAAATGTGAAATGGGAGTGTGAGTTGACCGAAAGGCGCCTTGAGTCTGCTCCATTATTCAGTCAGATTACAGCTATCTGATCATGACCTCAACTCCATTTCCCAGCTTGTTCCCCATATTTCTTGATTCCCCTGCAGTCCAAAGATCTCTCTCTCAGCCTTGAATATACTCAATTGTTCATTCTCCACCACTCTCTGAGGGACAGGACTCATTTGAGAGAAAGATATTCATCCACAGTTCCATTTTAAATGAGTGACATTCTTATAAATATGCTCCAAGTTCTAGGGGAGACTTTACAGAATCTATTTTTGTTTCATAGAGGGCAGGAGCAAGGAATTGTGGGATAATGTGCACACTTCGAAAGAGGCTGGCTAATTTCAAGTCTGTCACTATGCTGCTCAAAGAAAATCGTTTGCCCCTCCACAAAATCACATATTCTAAAAATATTGCATATGGTGTGCATGGGCCAAAACCATTCCTAACTACTCGTTTTGCTCAGAACGGGAGAATCAATTGAAGGGGTGGTTTCAGTTTTATTGGTGGGAAGTGGAGATAAAGTGATGATCAATAGGTTTTTGATGAATAAGGATGTCAAGGGTCAGTATGAGAATTCTGGAAAATGTGGTTGAGAGGAACAATAGATCAGCGATGATTGAATGCTGTAGCACTCAATGGGTCAAATGGCCTAATTCTGCTCCCATGTCCTAGGTCTATAAGCTCTTTGAACTTGCTAGAGAAGACGGGGGTTGAAGAAGACTGCTTGCAGTGAAGTAAATAAGCCATCATTCATTCGAGTGATTCTGGAATAGGCAACAGTTTTGTAAGATCAGAACAATAGCTAATCGTTTTATCTGGTCGAGGCAGATTTAAGGTCATGTGATAGGGGCAGAATTAGCCCATTTGGCTGGCCCTCTGACAGGTGAATTTAAAGATGATATTTAAGCTGCATCTGGCTACACAGTCATGGACAGAGAGAGAGTAGAGCAGGAGCACAGCCTCGAGGTGCTCCTGTTTTGATGATTATCGAGGAGAAAATGTGGTAAATTCAGACGGATTGTGGTCTGCCAATGAGGAAGTCGAGGAACTCTTGACTATATGTTGCTACACATTAAGTGGCACAGGAAACAAGCTTGAAATGCTGTTTAGGTAGTTGTGATTGAAATAGAGAAATAAATTGTTTAGAAGCTCTTTCATTGGGTTGAACATTATACTGGACAGTGGAAATTTCTGTTGTGAGCTCATTTAGTCCCCCACGAAATCTGTGACGACTCCAGAACCATTTTTGTTTGGCAAAACATATTCAGCATGAATTTAATTGTAAATCATGCAAAGTTCAATTTTTCAAATTGAAACTCCAGAAATGTTCTGATTGTTTTAAAAAGAAAGCCGGGGCAAGGGAATCAAATAATAAACAGTAATGGGCAGCATGATTGCATTGTGAATATTCTATTATTGATGGAGTTGGAGAACTAAATGAAGATTTATATTTATTGGGATTGCAAGAAGTGTCATAGAACAGTACAGAACAGTGCAGACACATAATGTCAGTGCCAAACATGACGCCAAAATCATCTCTTATCTCCTGCACATAATCCATAACCCTCCAAAGATAGACACAAAAGGCTGGAGTAACTCAGCGGGACAGGCAGCATCTCTGGGGTGAAGGAATGGGTGACGTTTCGGGTCGAGACCCTTTTGTGCTCCAGAGATGCTGTCTGTCCCGCTGAGTTACTCCAGCTTTTTGTGTCTATCTTTGGTTTAAACCAGCATCTGCATTTGCTTCCTGTCCATAACCTTCCATCCCGTACATATCCATATGCCTATTTACAAGCCTCTTAAATGCCTTTATCATATCTGCCTCAACCACCAACCCTGGCAGCGAGTTCCAGGCCCTCACCACCCTCAACTTAAAACAAATAGTTGCCCCTCACATCTCCTTTAAACTTTACTTCTCCCTCTTTAAAGCAATGCTCTCGAGTATTTGATTTTTTCCATTCTGGGAAAATGGTTCTGACTGTTTAACCTATCTATGCCTTTCATAGTTTCATATACTTCTCTCGGATCTCCCCGCAACCTCTGGCATTCCAGATATAATAACTAATTGTTACATAATTTAAATTAAACATTTGTACTTATTAATATATTTAAAAATTATAATTGAGATATAATAGATTACTCAAAACTCACCTTTCAAACGCAACCATTCCTGTCCTTTGGAATGAATGAAGCCAGTGAAATACTGCCAAATCTAATGTGTTGCAGCTTCATTGGGCAGATTTTCCAGCATAACTATGGGGTAACTGCGGGAATCCAGCTCTTCAGCATATTTAAGCGCAACGGAAAAGACACCAGCAAGGAATTCTCAAAGTTCAAGATTTTGATGCTTGCATGGGTGTGAATCCTAAACTTCCTGACAATTACGCTGAAAATAGCAGCAGTTTCTTAATGCTTTGCCTATAGGCCAGGTTGTGTTAGGAAGATTGAAGACTTTTTTATCGATGTACAGACATTGTTCAACACTTGTGTCAAAAGATGCACTTAGTTTGGTCATACTGTACCAGAACACAGCATTGTCAGATTTCATTTGTCAAGTTATATGGTGGTTCATAAATTACTTAATAATCAAAAACTTGAGTAACTTAATGACATTAGGTGATACATATTGTACCTTATCTGCAAGCTGAGAGTCGATTAACTAATCGTAGGCCCCCCTCGGTCATGACTGACCATGGGTGATGCATCCTGGTTATTGGCTGTTTGCTCCAAACCTCGGCTGGAGCTGCGTCGCTTGTGGCTGAAGAGACCAACGAGGGAGTGACAGTCTCTGTGGCAAAGGTCGCATTTGTGTGTGGTCTCTGTTTTGTTGAAGTTGCTGCGCTGCTTTCTGCGTGCCCGCTTGTTCGCTGTTGAACAGTTTCTCTTCCCCCGTTATGAGATATTGGTTCAGGGTAACTCTCCACCTCATGCGGTCAGTTTCAAGGCTATCCCAGGACTCCACATCGATGTTGAGCGTCTTGATATCTCTCTTGCAGACATCCTTGTAACGTAGCTGGGAGCAGCCGACTGTTCTCCTCCCAGATGTCAGCTCTCCATAGAGGATGTCTTTTGGAATACGGCCATCCTCTATGCGGTGGACATGGCTCAGCTACCACAGTCCGCACTGCCTGAGTAGAGTGTGCATACTGGGAAGGCCAGTGCGAGACAGGATCTTGGCATTGGACACTCTGTCTTGCCAGGATATGCCCAGGATACGGCGAATGCTTCTCAGGTGGAAGGTGTTGAGTCTTCTCTCCTGCCTGGCATATGTAGTCCATGCCTCACTGCCGTCCAGCAGTGTGCTGTTGACACAGGCGTTGTAGACTGCTATCTTTGTCTTCACTGTCAGCTTTGGGTGGGTCCACATTCAAGTTGAAGCAAGCGAGAGTTGTAGCTGCCTTCCTGACCCTCTTATCAATCTTTGTGTCCAAGGAGAGGCTGTCGGTGATGGTGGAGCTGAGGTAGGTGAAATGATGGACGGCATCAAGTTGGTAGTCGTCGATGGTGATGACAGGCGGTGCCTCTGTATCCTGCCCCAAGACGTTCATCTTCTTCAGGCTGATGGTCAGCCCGAAGTCCTTGCATGCCTGAGAGAAGCGGTCCATCAGTGACTGTAGTCCCTGCTGGGTGTGGGACACAACTGCAGCGTCGTCGGCAAACAAAATGTCCTTGACGAGAACTTCACGTACTTTTGTCTTTGCTCTGAGGCAGGTGAGGTTGAAGAGCCTGCCATCTGATCCAGTATGCAGGTAGATCCCCTCTGTTGCAGTGCTGAAGGCATGTTTCAGGAACAGAGTGAAGAAAATCCCAAAGCGTGTGGGAGCGGGGACGCAGCCTCGTTTGACGCCACTGCGGATGTCGAAGGGCTCCGAGAAGCTGCCATTGATGAACTAATACGGCATTACATTTCATTTCGGAGTCACGTGAGTGACTTCGTGAAGACCCTGCCAGCACGCATGTGCGACATATCGTCGCTCGCAATTGCAGTCGACGGCTGGGGGAGGAAGTGCGCTCCTCCACCAGCCCTTCCAAAAGGACTGCTCGGGTAAGAGGAACTAACCTTGAGTTGGTTAGTTCCTGTGGATAGAATTGTTCGTTCACAGGGATGATGGAAAGGAGTTCAAAATATACTTCCAGTCGCAGGACTTCTGAAAGGAGTCAGCGGCTGCATTCCCCGGAGCTGCCTGCTACAACGGCAGCACCCGCTCGTCGGGCCGGGAAAAGGACGCGGAAGTCAGGGAGCCCTACTCAACCAGGACCCGACTCTCCACCACGGCTGCCCATGGAGCCACATAGTGGTAGGAGCACCGCGAGGGAGCACGGTAGGCAAGACCCTGACTCCCTACCACTGTCACCTAAACATAGGGACAGTGGGAAAAAGGTGCGTAAACGTGTTACCCGCTCTGCGGCACGTTCTGTCTCCCCTCCTATACAGGTCACGAGAGGGCGAACCAGGGGGAGAGCCGCACAAAAGTCGAAGAGCCCCGCTGCAGCGGCCGGCGTCGACTTACCACCGGAGCAGTCCGCCAGATCGCGGACCGGTGATGGATCAAGGTCCGAGTCTGGGAGCCCCGCAGGTGCGGCCGGCACAGACTCACCACCGGGGGAGCCTGCCAGATCACAGGCCGGTGGTATATCATCTTGGTCACCGCACCGCGCGTTAGCGGTTGGACGTGACCGAACGTCGCCTTTGTCTCAGGTGAAGCCCACGCGGACATCGGTGAACCCCGCTCCGGCAGCTGGAACCGACTCCTCACCGCTCATGTCTTTCCAGACAAGCGGGCCGCCACAGTCCGGAAGACAGCGGATAGCGGCATGTCCGCGCGGGTGTCGCAGAGCCCCGCTGGAGCGGCAGGCAGCAACATCCTGCCTACGCACCCTAGACATCACCTTGACGAGGTGCGGGCCGAAGGCAGAAGCCTCAGTAGTTCAGGAGAACCTGAGGAAGTTGACTTGTTGTCCGCAGATAGCGGCGGCGGTCGCATGGAGCGACTCCTTGAGCAAAATCTCCAGCAGCAGGACTGGATGTCCTCTAGTTTCAGGAGACATGCTTCTGGGCCACCCAGCATGTCCCTGTCATCGGTGGGGAGTGCCAGGGATCAGCAGCTGGGTGGCGTGGAAGAAGCGTTGGCGGAGGAACCTGCAGCACCTGAGAAACCCCAAGAGGAACTTCTTGATGTGGTTTCCAGATTTGCCGAACCTAAGCACTCAGGACAGCCATTGCAGCCCAATCTAGCGGCAAGCATTGACTTCCTTACTACACACCAGCTGCAGGATCAGGTACTAACCGAGGTAATGAACAAATATAAGGCCCCGAACAATTGTGTATCACTGAATGTACCGACAGTCAACACGTCCATCTGGGGCAACATCAGTCCAGGAATAAGGGCGCAGGAACTCAAACTACAAAAGATCCTGAAACTGTTGACATCGGGAATCACGGCCTTTGCCAGATCGATTGATGGCACAGAGATGACGGAGGAGCAGGAAGATGCTCTTGCACTATTGTGTAACACACAGTACGAAATTAATGCTTTCCGGAAAATCTCCATCAAGCCTACTCTCAACCCCAAGTTTGCGGGGTTGTGCAAGGCATCTGCGACGCCGCCACCGAGACAGCTGTTCGGTGAGGACCTGCCCAAACAGGTCAAGGACCTGGATGAGGAGGTGAAGGCAGTCTGTTTGATGAAACCACCTTCCTCCAGCAGGCCGGCAACTCGCAGACAAACACCATATGTAAGACCTAGGGGGCCACCTGAAAGAACATTAAGGACCTATTCGCCGGCCGCACCCCAACAACAAAAGCCCTTTTTAGGGCAGGACCGACAGCGACTGATGTGGAAGATGTGCCAACCCCACAATCCAGAGCGTCAAAACCCAGAACATCAGGGCCCGCTGGTAACCATGGAGGTAAGGCGGTCTGGTTCTCATGCGAGTGCTGCATGTTTAACCTCACAAATTGGTGGGAGATTACGTTTATTCTGGGATACATGGAGCTCTATAACTTCAGACTCATTTATATTACAAAGTATTCAGGGGTAGGAAATTGAATTCATAAATGAACAACTTCCCCCGCCTCAACATGTACCAAAGCAGAAATTTGTACTTTCCCATAAGGAAATAGTGGAAGGTCATGAGGAAATGTAGAGGCTACATGCCAAGGGGGTGATAGAGAAACCAATACATGAACCTCTTGAGTTTGTATCAAACATCTTTACCAAAACCAAAAAAGATGGTGGATGTCGGATTATTATTGATTTAGCCCATTTGAATACTTTTGTAAAATATACCCATTTTAAAATGGACACATTCGAAACCGCTAAATCACTGATTTCCAAAGGGTGCTTCATGGCATGCATCGATTTAAAAGATGCATACTATTCAGTATCCATATGGAAACATCACCAAAAGTTCTTAAAGTTTGTTTGGATGGATCAGCTATGGCAATATAGAGCCTTACCTAATGGGCTTACAACAGTCCCTAGGTTATTTACAACAATTTTGAAACCAGTATTGGCATCTCTGAGGAAACAAAACCATATTGTCATGGCATATTTAGATGATATATTGATTGTGGGAAAGACTATGGAATTGACAAATTTAGCAGTAGCAGCTACTAAAACATTGTTTCAAAAATTAGGGTTTGTCATCCATCCAGACAAATCTAAGTTCTACCCTTCACAGGTCATGAATTATCTGGGATTCACAATTAACACCAATCAAATGCTTGTTACCATGGCAGATAACAAGGCAATGAATGTTATTGAAGCATGTAACAACCTTGCTTGCGCCAGGAAACCAACAATCAGACATGCTGCTAAGGTAATTGGGAAATTAGTAACTACATTTCCAGCTGCACGATTTGGCCCTTTACACTATCAGAATTTGCAAAGAACAAAAATTTCAGCATTAAAAACAAATGCTGGACATTATGATAGGCCTATGCAGCTGCTAATCAAGGCAAAAGTTGAGTTACAATGGCGGATTGATAATATTCGTGACTCATTCAATCCCATTATTGTACCGAACCCGTCAGTCGTTGTAAAAACTGACGCAAGCGCCCAAGGCTGGGGAGCTACCGACACTACTTCCAGTTGTGGCGGTAGATGGGATTTACACTAATCTACCCTTCTATTATCACAAGGGATATTCTATTAGGAGCATTTCACGGGCTGCGAGCTTATTGTATGAATTTACATCGTACGCATGTCTGTCTTCAAATAGACAACACCACTGTGGTGGCATATTTAAATCATATAGGTGGTATCGTCAATATCTTGTGATGAATTGGCAAACTCAATCTGGTTCTGGTGCATAGCAAGAAATATTTGGATATCAGCTACCTGCCTTCCAGGTAAGCTCAATACAGTGGCGGACACCAGATCACACGTATTCAATGATAACATTGAGTGGATGTTAAATCCCCAAATATTTTCTAAAATTATCGCCAAATTTGGAACACCAGATATCGACCTTTTTGCGTCCAGATTGAACCATCAGATACCAACATATGTATCTTGGGAACCAGATCCTGGGGCAGTAGTAATGGACGCTTTCTCGCTGCACTGGAGTAAATGGTTTTTCTATGCATTTCCTCCATTTTGCCTCATCAGTTGGGTGTTGCAGAAAATAAAATCAGATTCTGCAAAAGGCATCTTAATAATACCCGACTGGCCTACCCTACCATGGTATCCGGTGGTCCTTGAGATCATTAAAGAACCATGGGCACATATCATCAGTCTGAAGAAGGGTTTCAGCCCAAAACATTGCCTATCTCCTTCGCTCCTTAGATGCTGCTGCACCCGCTGAGTTTCTGCAGCCTTTTGTGTACCTTCAATTTTCCAGCATCTGCAGTTCCTTCTTTAACACTTTGTCTACTCCACTGCGATATCTCCTCAAGGTATGCCTACTTTGAAGAAGTTCTCCTCCTCCCTACGGAGACAGTTTAACAACCTCCTCTCTAACTGCCCCCCCTCTGTGATGCCCCTTTCCCTCCAACTCTATGACCACATCCTTACCCAGATTTGATACCACAGCCACATCTGCTTCCTCAGGGCCTGCCTGCGCCTCCATCTCATACCTCGTGGTTTCCAGGTCCAATTCCCTGCCTCCCAGTTCGGACCCCAGCCGGACTATCGGTACCGACTGGCTATCTGCCGCCACACTGTACAATTCTCCAACCGGGCATTAAGATCCACCCTGGTTGCGATGCGCCGGCACCAGCAGGACCTCGCATTGACTCTCCCGAATCTTTGGGCCTCACTCACCCAGACCTGCAACGGACCCCAACTTCACTACATCCTCGGGAAGATCCACCGCTTCAATCACCAATTTCTGTCCCACCTTAACTCCACCAAGGACCTGAAATTAACCCGCCTCCAGGCCATTCCTGCTACCGACAATCCCCGACTTGACCGGCCGCAGGCCCCGGGCCCCAACTCTGGCCCCAGCTGCCGACTTGAGTCCCCCGACACCATCTTGGCCACAAGGAGCGCCTCCAGGACTCACCAGGATGCCGCCTTCACCGACCTCCATGTCAATGCTGCCACCGACCTCCACCTGCCTACTGATGATGCCCAGCCTCGCTGCCTGCCCGGTAACTCTGTTTATCTCCCCTTCCTGATTCCACCGCCCATCACCCGCACCACGCGACCGCCGAACCTCGCTGCCCCCCGGGACCACCCAACCTCATCGCTGCACCGGGCCCATCCAGCATCGCCGTTGTACTGGGCCTGGTGAAGATCACAGCCGCACCCGCCTCGCCTTGTATCGCCGCCGGACCAGGGCCTACCCGACACCGCCGCCGGACTGGGCCTACAGAGCATCGGCGCTGGACCGGGGCCCTCCGAACATGGCCACCGCACCCCACTCATCTCGCCGCCTCACCGGGCAGACCAAACTGCACCGAACACCCGCCCACCGGGACCACCCATGCATCGCCCGCCGACCCCGACTCTACTGCCCGCGGATTCCTACCTTCGGGTCCGCCAACCCACGACACTCCTCCGCCCTCCATCAGCCCGCAGCCGTCGCCTCACCTGCAGACTGGACTCTGCAGCGGACCTGAAGCCTCCACGTTGCTAACTCCCACCACTCGGGTTTTGACGGCACTGGGCCCTAGTGCCCGTCTCCCGAACCCTGGTAACCTCAGTGGCTATTCCACCGCCTGGTAACCTCAGTGGCTATTCTCCACTACCCTGTCTCATTCTAACCTCTCCCACCCCCACCCCCACCCCCGAACGCACTGCCATCGACTCACTCCGTAACAACCCAGACTGGGTTATCAAACCAACCGACAAGGGAGTTGCCGTGGTAGTCTGGCGCGTCGATCTCTACAAAGCGGAGGCCACGCGCCAACTCTCGGACACCTCCTCCTACTTACCCCTGGACCATGACCCCACTGACGAGCACCAGGCCACCATCTCAAGCGCCATAACCGATTTCATCAACTCCGGCTCCCTGCACCCCCGAGCCTCCAACCTCGTTTCCCAGCCCCGCATGGCACAATTTTACCTTCTCCCCAAAATCCACAAACCCGACTGCCCCGGCAGACCCATTGTCTCTGCCTGTTCGTGCCCCACCGAACACATTTCCACATACCTTGACTCCATCCTATCCCCCTTGGTTAAATCCATCAACACCTATGTTCAAGACACCTTAGACACCCTCCGTCGGCTCCACGCATTCCATTCTCCAGGCCCCCATCCTCTCATCTTCACCATGGACGTCCAGTCACTCTACACCTTCATCCCCCACCAGGATGGTCTCAAAGCCCTCCGGTTCGTCCTCGACCAGAAGAGCAACCCACTGACACCCTCCGCCTAGCGGAGCTGGTCCTAACTCACAACAACTTCTCTTTTGACTCCTCCATTTCCTCCAAACTCAAGGCGTAGCTATGGGCACACGCATGGGCCCTAGCTACGCCTGCCTCTTTGTCGGGTACGTCGAACAATCCTTGTTCTTGGCGTACCAGGGCCCCACCCCCGACCTCTGCCTCCGTTACATCGACGACTGCTTTGGTGTCACTTCCTGCACCCACACACAACTGACTGACTTCATCCATTTCACCACCAACTTCCATCCGGCACTCAAATTCACTTGGACTATTTCAAACACTTCCCTACCATTCCTTGACCTCACCATCTCTATTGCAGGTGATACACTCCTGACCGACATCCACTACAAACCAACTGACTCCCACAGCTACCTGGACTACTCTTCCTCCCACCCTGCTTCCTGTAAGGACTCCATCCCCTATTCCCAATTCCTCCGTCTACGCCGCATCTGCTCCCAGGATGAGGTGTTCCACACCAGGTCATCACAAATGTCCTCGTTCTTCAGAGAACGTGGATTCCCCTCCCCCACTATAGATGAGGCTCACACCAGGGTCTCCTCCATACCCCGCAACACTGCCCTCTCTCCCCATTCCCCCACTCGCAACAAGGGCAGAGTCCCCCTGGTCCTCACCTTTCACCCCACCAGCCAGCACATACACCGCATAGTCCTCCACCAGTTTCACCACCTCCAACGTGACCCCACCACACGCCACATCTTCCCATCTCCCCCCCCCCCCCCGTCTGCGTTCCGCAAAGACCGCTCCCTCCGCAACTCCCTTGTCAATTCCACCCTTCCCTCCCACTCCACCCCTTCCCCAGGCATTTTCCCTTCCAACTGCAAGAGATGCTACACTTGTCCCTTTACCTCTCCCCTCCACTCCTTTCAGGGACCCAAGCAATCCTTCCAGGTCAGACAGAGGTTCACCTGCACCTCCTCCAACCTCATCTATTGCATCCGCTGCTCTAGATGCCAGCTGATCTATATCGGTGAGACCAAGCGGAGGCTTGGCGATCGTTTCGCCGAACACCTCCGCTCCGTCCTCAATAACCAACCTCACCTCCCGGTGGCTCAGCACTTCAACTTCCCCTCTCATTCCATATCCGACCTCTCTGTCCTGGGCCTCCTCCACGGCCAGAGTGAGCAACACCGCAAATTGGAGGAACAGCCCCTCATATTCCGCTTGGGGAGTCTGCATCCTCTGGGCTTGAACATTGAATTTTCTCAATTCTGTTAACCCTTGGTGTCTCCTCCACTTCCCACCTCTCTCCCAGCCCTCAAGTTCCTCCTCCTTTTTTCTTTCTTCTCACCGCCCCCCCCCCCCCCCCACCCATCAGTCTGAAGAAGGGTTTTGGCCCGAAACGTTGCCTATCTCCTTCGCTCCGTAGATGCTGCTGCACCCGCTGAGTTTCTCCCGCCTTTTGTGTACCCTCGATTTTCCAGCATTCGCAGTTCCTTCTTTAACTCTTTGGCACATATTAACAAGTGCCCGGATTTGGTGACTAACCCCACAACAGGGGAATACCATCCATGCCATGGTCATCTGAACCTGTTGGCTTGCAGGTTCTGAAGAGGCCACTCCTGCAATACGGACTAACACCAAGGACCATGGACACCGTTGCAGCTTTGTGCATAGAATCCACAAGATGACAGTACCTCACCCAAATCAGGAAATGGGAGGCCTTCTGCAGACGGATTAACATCACGTATGACTCTGCCACGAAACCCCATGTGCTGGAATTCCTCACGGGGCTACATCATGATGAGGGCCTCAGCTACAGCGCCATCAACAGTGCCAGGAGCGCATTGTCATCCTACCTTTGTATAGGAGTAGGATCTCACCAGCTCGTGTCCAAATTGATGAGGAGTAACTTCAATTCGAACCCTCCCCGACCACGATACAACATCACCTGGGTTATAGGGGTAGTATTGACTCAGGAGTTGGTCGCCTATGATTGGACTCCCGCTGGATAGATTCACCCTGAAGATGGTGATGTTAATGGCGTTAACCTTGGCTCAACGGGTCCAGACCTTACAAAAGATCAAATTGGATCATATGGTCTCAACACCTGAGAGAGTAACTTTCTTCATAGTTGAGTTACTCAAGCAGCACAGACCTGCGACTACAGGGCTGCAATTAATATTTCCAGCATACCCCGTTGATGTGAGGCTCTGTATAGCCACCTACATACGTCACTATAATAAAGTGACGCATACCATCAGGAAAATGGCGAAAGGCCTGCTGATCAGCCATAAGAAACCCCATCACAGGGTGACGGTGCAGACGATCTCCAGGTGGCTCAGGGTGGTATTGGATGCAGCAGATATTAATACTAATATCTTTAAATCCCATTCTACCAGGGCTGCATCCACATCAGCGGCGAGGACCATGGAGGTTCCCTATCCTCGCAACAGCGGGCTGGGCCAGCGAAGCTATGTTCCAGCAGTTTTATAATAAACCTGTGGCCGCTCCCGCTATGTTTGTGGAGACAGTGTTAAGTACTGGTCCCCAAGAAACATTTATCCCCAGGTGAGGGTTTTTTTCGTTTGTATTAATAAATACTATATTATTTTTCAGCTTGTCAAGTCTGAAATACATTAACATACTCCTTCCATCAGTATGTGAGCATGGACGTGATCCAGGGCATGTAATCACAGAGCTTTGAAATCTTCACGTGACTCCGAAATGAAATAGTAAGATTAAATGAGAACTTACCAGTTTTAAGTTTGATATTTATTTTATGAGGAGTTGCGATGAGGGATTTCGTGCCCTCTGCTCCCAACCCTCTACTATAAGGTCAACTGGTTAATAGAGTCTCTTCAATCTTACTATATTTAGTCATTGTTGTATAATCTGTGATTCCATACCGCTGCTTTGAAGAATGTCGCGCATGCGTGCTGGCGGGGTCTTCACGAAATCCCTCATCGCAACTCCTCATAAAATAAAGATCAAACTTCAAACTGGTAAGTTCTAGTTTAATCTCACTATTTCCTATCACTACGGATAGCGCTTAAAATGAAAAACAGAAGAAAAAAAACAGATCAGGCTGAATCAGATTGATGAACAGTTTTCAGCCTGAAATGCCAACATTCCTTTTCGCAGATGCTTTGTTGCCTGAACTGCTGATTGCTTCCAACATTTTCGGTTTTAATGTCAGTACTTTGTAGGACGTTCTATTTAGGGATTTAAAGTTTCAGTGTTCGATGGTGATAAACATCTCAATTTAGCAGCAGTTGTGATAATGCAATATTTTAATGCAAATAATGTGAGTTTCATGAAAAAGTGTGCTTCCCTCCATTGTACATCTACAATTTGCTTTTATTTGTTAAAGGTGCACTTGAACAACATGGATGCTGCATCTTTCAGCGTTCGGATGGACGATTTTACAAATATCAAGCAGTTGGCAAAGGAAGCAAGTAGAAAAAATATTCTCATTTACAGTCTGTTGATTAATTCCACTAAGGTAGGAATCTTTCTCTGATGCACATACTCTTTTAGAAAATAGACAATCTATTTCAAGCTAACCAAAGTGAACTTGCACTGTATCTCTGCTTGTTTTTTGTTTGTGGAATTAAAACGTGAAATAGTACAAATTTGTAAAACAAAATGGAAGAAACATTTGTGAACACTGTTGTGAGATTATGATTCTTTGCATCAAGAAATTGCATGCAATTTTACAGGTCTGCTTCGATGTTTTCAGAATGGTATACTTTAAGTTGAGTTATGGCTTTTATTTAATATTACCCAGCTAGCAAGATATACCAGATTGACACCATCTGTTTTGGTTATAGATAAGAAGGTATCTAATTAACCAAGTTAAAACTTATAATGAGTTAATGAATAAACTTGGTTGTCTTCCCCTTTTCCAGCACCTTCAATTTGTTTAGTGTTACTTTTCAAGAACAAACTTTGTGAATTCCTCGATAATCCTTAGAGTACTCCAGTCACTAGGCAGTCAGTAGCACAGTTGGTCATGTAACTTGAGGCTGGGTCATAAAGTGAGGAATTCTCAGCGGAGTGGGTAAGCTTGAGAAAAGATACAAATACATTAAGTAAGAGAGGGAACAACATTTTTTAATGTGTCAGATGGGACAGGGAATGGATTTGGGTAATTGATGAACTATCCAAAATGTCCAATATTTATTTATTTATTAATTTTAATTGGATTTGTGACAATTTCACTTTTTAAATGCTTGTTTTTTTGTGTTGCATTAATGGTCATCTGAGAGTGCCTCTTACTTGGATTTGAATATAATTGCCTTTCTTTCCATTCTAAGCCTCATGCACTTAGTTTTAGTTGAAGCTCAGTTAAGCTTGCATGAATAAAACAATTTTCTCTGTACTTATTCCTACCACAGGAAATCTTATTGAGTCAGGCCACTGAGTTTATTTTCAAAGAGTTAATTTCTGCTTGTCAATTGATTATTGGTTGCAAACCTTCTGTTTTACAAAACTAAACTGATATAAGAATCAAACTGTTTTCATGTGTATTTATATTCTTTCAGGGTAGAGGCAATTTGCATCTAGGGTCTTTTTATTTTGGTTGATAAACTTTTTCCCCCAGTCTTAATTACATATTTTTGGAGGTGGAACAAAATTTGTCCTCAGCAGTGAGGAAGTGCAGCAGCAGGAGTTTAAAATATCCTTTTTAATCAAATAAAACATTTGTTTTGCCAATAAACCAAAAGAGGTAGCTCTAGCAGAGAGGCCATTTTGAGAAGGGCTGCTTTGAGGTGGAAGCTGGTAGGCCAAAGTGTGGATCTTGGTGAATACCAGGCTTAAATGAATAGGGCAAGCATTGTTAAGGGAAGGAAATATAAGATTTTTTTCCTTCTCCGTTGGTCTGCCTGTTTATTAAAAGAGTGGTATGCTCCTTCATTGAGATGTGGGAGATTAGTGAACACTGACGACAGTGCTTGCCGCATCCGTGTCCAACTGCAGCTCCTCTCAGGACACATGGATCAGTTGCAGAGACTGGTGAATTCATTGAGGAGTATGCAGCAGGCAAGGAGTAGGAATCTCAGGGAGTTGTTGCGCTTCAGCTAGATGGTCAGTGTTGGACTCTAGTGGCTCTCCCCCTTTCGAACAAGGATACTGTTGGGTGGGGGTAGGTGGGTGAAGGCCTGTCTGGGGGAATGACAGCAGTAGCCAGACTTGTGGCACCAAAACTGGCCCTGTTGTGCAGCAAGATACTGGAAAGTCCAAATGAGACTTAGTCAGGGACATGATGGGTATCTCTGTAGCCACAAGCAAAACTATAGGATGGTGGGTTGCCTCCCAAATGCCAGGATCAAGGCTGTTTCGGAATGGGCTCTGGGAATTTTGAAAGGGTGGAGTGAGCAGACAGAGGTGATGGCCCACATTGGTGCTAACGAGGCAGGCAGGCAGGAAGAGAGATGAGGCAATGCAAAGTAAATTTAGCGAGTTTGGGAGAAAGTTAAAGAACAGGACTTCTAAGGTTATAATGTCAGGATTATTCCCAGTATGACGTTGCAGAGTGGTAAGAAGCAGAACAATAGTACAGTAAGTGTTGAGTAACTTGAAGCTAAGTGCTGTGTTTTGAGGGTCAGTGTTGATGCTTGGCTCGAGAGGCTTCAGTGAATAGGCTGAGCAGAGGGTGATGGCAAGGTAACGTAAGGTAGACACGTGTTTTGTGACTCTTTTCTTCAGTCTAAGTGCAGGCGGGATGACACTTTTCACAGCCGCCTGCAGCACGTGGGAAATCGGGGAGAGTTCTGGTGTCCCTGAGGACCACGCTTATGGGGGGTGCATCCAGCTGTTGCTCCTGGCTGACTGCTTGAGGAATCTGAAGAGGAAGACGGCAGGAGAATGCGGTAGAGAGGAAAAGATAGACCAGCCATGATTAAATGGCAGAGTAGACTGAATGGCCTCATTTTGCACCAATACATTTTGAACTTCTGAAGTTATGGATGGGCGACCGCAGAACCGTCCAAGAAGATGAGAGCATCATAGGTGGGAGTTTACAACAGGTGGCATGCCTGAATTGCAGGTAGAAATTAGAAGGGTGACCACCAAGAAGTAAAGTGGGTAGACTGCATGTGTAGGAATCCACTATGGTCATTTCCCTCCCAAAAAAGTGTTCTCTTGTGGAGATGATTGTGCACGAGAGAGCTGCTGCAGCCATGTTTGTGTTACCACATCTGGTTCTGAGGCACAGTGGGGTAGGATGAAGTCAGACAGGGCTATAGTCTTGGTAGTTAAGTTGTTGCTCCAACGGAGTTTCTGATCCTTGTTGATTCCCATGATAGTCTGGGTAGGTATGGAGTGTGTCATTTATTGAGGAGCATGTTGTATTGAATGTTGCACAGTTAATAGAAAGTTCTCATTCTGATCTTGTGATGGAAGGAAGGTTGTTGATGAAGAAACTTAAGATGGTTGCAACGAGAGCACTGGCCTGATTAACTCTTGCAGAAACCTTCGGGGATTGGGACTATTGTCCTCCAACAATCTTGTGCTACTATCTCCACTTGTTTAAAATGCAACTTGATGCTTAGTGATTCAGCTTCACCAAACTCCTCTGCCATGAATCCTCAGTCAGATGTATTTGTATTTCAATATATCTGCTAATCTATTTTGACTCTACAGACATTTGAAAGCCCTTGACATAATCGAAACAGCAGTAGTTCCCCTGTAATTAAATTTTGCATTCATAAATATTTCTTCCTTCACATAATTAATTTGATTGATTGGATATGTTGGCCTAAAAAGAGGTAGAATAATGTGCCATAAGACACATTAGCCAAAGTAATCACCTTACCACTCACCGATGTCATGCATAAAGATTATTTGGGCCACATTGGAGGAAATTCTGACATATTTCTAGAGAATTCTGTTGTGATCCAGACTGCAATTGACTAGCTCCATGTGGCTATTATATTTTACATGCAACACAGGAATTGCTCTTATTGCCTTTATTTCTGCTTCCACTTACATTTTAGAATGGATTACAATCCATCTGCAGCCAGATCATTTGAACATTGATCCTTGTTTAGAGAAGTGGCTTGTCGATTGCAATTGAAATTGTAGTTCATTGGTTTCTTATAGTTTTTAGGAACTTGCAAACTTCTTGCAATCTCAGTTAGTTCACGTATTAATTCAGTTTCTACTTCCGCAATGTTGCCTTTCACAGAGTTAGGAAAATGCATTTGGGAATGTCTCAGTGTCTGTGGAGCAGTTCTCTTTTTACCCTCCCTGCGGTTTTCAGTTGTGCTATTGCAATATATGAATATAACTTGTCGAATTGTATACATCACCAGCCTCTGCAAACCACAGCCAGCTAAGCTATGAAAGCCCCCTACCCAAGAGACTGCCTAAGAAGAAGATTATTCTCCAAAAGATTTATTCTGAATTGAAATGTTTTAGCTTTTCATTTGGCCGCAGCCGCTCACTGAGCATTCTGAAATAATTCCCCTCCTTTATTATAAAGTTATTATGCTCATCTTTCTTTCCTTTCCTCTCTTTCTTTCGTCTGATAAATTTGATGAAATTAGTTAAATATACTAGGGTCAATTTTTAGAATATTTTCTGAACTTTGCATTTTATTTTAATTGAACCATCAGGGTGACCGCTCTGAATGTTCCCTTTTGTGAAATATTAATTAAGTTGCTGAAAAAATTATGTTGCAGTGTGTGCCCAAAGCTGAACATTTACTTGTTGATATACAATAGCAGACTTTGAGAATCCTAATTTCTGGCAAGGAGATGCATTCACTGCATTCACTCCTGAGTTGATGATCATTTATTTTAATAGGCAGAAAATTGTGAATTGTTCCCACTTAACCCTTTGTGTGGGAACAGTTCCACTCTGACTATAAAAATGAGTTATGCATTTATCAGAAGTCTCACTGCGCCACTTACTTCCCTAACAGTTATGATCCGGTTGTAACCTGTGTCTTGATGTGAGTCATGCTCATATTAATAGATCTCCACTATGTTCTCATCGAGGAAAGTGGTGCTATTCCTCAGAGAGAACAGCTTTTTAACTGATTTCTCCTTTACCAAGAACCCTTTTTGTATGTAAAGATGAATAGACTTATAGCAGTCCAGAAATTGGATCATGCAATGTTGTCTTTTATGCACTACTGTACATGGTGCGATTCCAATGTAAGAGAAAACAATTGAATCTGAACGTAATTCAGATACGTTGTAGTTTTATGGCCAGCTCCACTCTGCTGCATTATTCTCAAGGGTGTTTTATTGTCAAATGTACCAGACAGAACAATGAATTTCTTACTTGCAGCAGCAAAACAGAATATGTATATGTTACAGAACATATACATATATGTGTGTGTATATACTACATACAGAATATGTAGTATATACACACACATGCATACGTTCACATAAAAAAACAACAATAATAATGCAATAATAACAATAATAGTCTATGTCGTTCAGAGCTTATTTGAGATTGTAGTGTTTAATAGCCTAATGGCTGCAGGGAAGAACCTGTTCCTGAACCTGGATGTTCCAGTTTTCAGGCTCTTGTACCTTCTTCCCAATGGCAGGGATGAGATGAATGTGTGGCAGAGTGGTGTGGGTCTCTGGTGATGCTGAGGCAGCAACTCCGGTAAATTCCTTCGATGGTGGGGAGGTCAAAACTTGTGATGGACTGGGCAGTGTTCACAATGTTTTGCAGTCGTCTTCATTCCAGGGCATTGAAGTTGCAGAAACAGACTGTGATGCAGCAGTTAATACGGTCTATACTGTACACCTGTAGAAATTTAAGGGAATTCTCTCTGACATAGCGAATCTTCATAATCCTCTCAGGACGTTGATGTGTTGATGTGCTTTCTTTATAATTGCATCAGTGTGCCGGGTCCAGGAAAGATCTTCAGAAATATGCACGCCCAGGAATTTGAAGCTTTTAACTCTCTCCACCATTGTCCTATTGATAGGACAGGTTTATGCGTCCTCATACTTCCTCTTCCAAAGTCTACAATCCGTTCCTTGGTCTTACTGACATTGAGAGCCAGGTTGCTGTGCTGGCACCATTTGGTTAATTGATCAATCTCACTTCTATACTGTGACTCATCACCATCTGTAGTTCGTCCAACAACAGTGATGTCGTCGGCGAACTTGAAGATGGAGTTTGTACTATGTCCGGCTGCATAATCGTGAGCATAGAGTGAGTAGAGCAGGGGGCTGAGCACACAGTCTTGAGGTGCTCCCGTACTGATTGTTATTGAGATCGTATAGACTGTGGTCTGTTGATGAGGAAGTCGAGGATCCGGTTGCAGAGTTCTTCATATTTATCCATGACATAGAAATATATGTGTACCCATAATTTCCCAGGCAATGGAGTGGTGAGAGAGCAAGTACAATAGACACAGGCAGAAAATTGATAAATTAAGTGAAGCAATATGTAATCAATGGGTTTCACTGTTGGCAACTATGATATTCCTTTTCGACCAAAGTGGATGGATCTGACAATTCGACAAATTTTGCTAGAGCTGTACGACAACATTTTTAGGGCACGCCCAAAAGACTGTTTTGAATTCTGGGCACCGCATCTTAGAAATAATCTGTTGGCCTCTGATAAAGTGCAGTACATGTTCACCTAGCAGTTACAGCGGCTCCAAGGATTGGACTCTGAGGAAAAGTTTCATAAACCAGGTGTATGTTTCATAGATTGTGGAATGTAATGGGGTGATTTGATTTGTTTAGTATTTTTCAGAAAGTTAATGGAGTAAGCAGAAAAATAGTTTATTAGTTGGTAATGGAAATATGAATGAGGGAATTGTATCTTCAAGGTAGAGCCATGCCATTCAGGAGATCAAGTAAACTTACAATTCTTCATGGAAAGGGTGTTAGAAATTTGCAACACCACATGTTCAATTATTAATTTTAAATCTGAGTTTTTTGTCAGCTAAAGGTCCAAACAGATATGTAATCAGGATAGAACTATGGAAATGTGATACAAATCTGTCATAATGTTGAATGGTGAGGAAAAGTCTAAGTGTTTGAATAGCCATTCTGAAGGATCAGTTTTTTTAATTGTTATTCACCTTGCAAAATTTGGATAAGAATCATGAAAATAAACTGCAGGTACTGGAAATCTGAAAAATAAATAT
The DNA here is from genome assembly GCA_963514005.1 of Raja brachyura. The sequence continues at coordinate 93,635,423 of OY740782.1, forward strand.
AAGATACCTGAATCACTCTGTGGGTTTGGCAGCACTTGTGGAAGGGAAACAGTTGATGCTTCAGGTCCTGGACCCAAAAATGAGAAAGACAATATCAAGTTAGTATTCAATAGCAGGCAAGGTGGGGAAGGAATAGAAACATAGAAACATAGAAAATGCGTAGAACAAATGAACTATTTCCAAGCGTGAAACCAAATGGGCTCATGGGGACTGTTACGCACACATCTATACTGTTGCTAAAAGTATCATCTTGACCACTTCCTGTCTACGTTGTAAATACATTTTTAGAAAAAAGGTTACCCTATATCGCTATGATTTTTTTCGCCATCTTACTCACCATCCTCCTCTCCTCCACCCCAAGGTTTTTTCCGATCAGTGAAATCATAAAAAAGTTATGAATGTTTAAGAAATCGTGAGATCAGCAGATTGGTCTTCTCGCCTGTCGGTCACCATGAAAGTAACGCACCTTCGGGCAGGCAGAGAGAGTAAAGTCTCGAAGGTGGGGTTGAGTCTGAGCTGCGTGCGGGCAGAGAGCAAGTTGAACCGGAAACCTCTGAGTGAAGTCGGAATGGGACCGGGAGCTATGCATGAGGCAGAAAGGTGAAGGTGCAGGGTGAGCTGTGTCTGCTGCGACCCCCCCCTCCCCCCACCTGTGTTCGCGGGCGAAGACTGTTGTGTTCGCGGGCGAAGACTGTTGTGATCGCGGGCGGGGGCTGTTGTGATCGCTTGCGGGGGCTGTTATGGTTGTGGCTGCTGTGTTCGCGGGTGGGGGCTGCTGTGTTCGCGGGTGGGGGCTGCTGTGTTCGCTGGCAAGGGCTGCTGTGTTCGGGGGCGGGCGGGGGCGGCTGTGTTCGCGGTTGGCGGCGATGACCACCACGAGGAGCCAGGTGCTGATGAGTACAGCTGGGGCTGGGAGCCACTGAGTGCGACAGGCGTCGGATCTTGGAGCCGATGAGTGATTCCGGAGCCGGGACCTGCAGCCGGTTAGTGCGGCCGGAGCCGCTGAGACCACATACCCCCACCCCCACCCACCCCCGCTCCACACCGCCCCCTTCCACATATCCCCCCTCCCCTACCCCCACAACCCCACTCCCCTTCCCCCCCCCTATCCCCCACACCGCCCCCCACCCCACACTCCCCACCTCTCCCACACCTCCCCCACACCCCCCCTTCCCCTACTTCCCCTCCCCAGAGTGGTGGAACATTGCTTTGGGGGAACGGGTTGCGCTGGGGGTACAGGTGAGTGGTGAAATATTGCGTTGGGGAATGGGTTGCGTTGGGGGGGACCAGGCCTTCCATGTGATGGGACCCAACGGGTCCCACTTAGTCTGGCCTCCCATTTAGTCTAGTTATACTTATTTTTATGTGAATAAGTTCTTAATAAAAAGCCTGCGTGACATGCCCAGCAAATCAGACTGTGTGAGTAGAACAAAAATGTTGAATCAGAATGATGATAAGCATTTCTGATGATGATGGCACCAGTTTGGTTGCAGGTAGAAAGAGAATGATTTACTAGAAGTTGGAGAATTTGATGTTGAGTCCTGAATGCAACCTTGTGCCTGAATGGAAGATGAGGTGTTTTTTTTTTAATTTGTTTTTTATTATTCAGTGATTTGCTTTTGGAATTTGTGTGCATTAATATTATTTGTACAGGGGTTTGCAGTGTAAAATGTAATGCATGACCAGTAGGTTTCTGCTAATTCTTAGTTCCTTTGGCCACTGAATATGGCGTTCTTACTCTTTGTTTTCGTTTAATCAATGTCAGCTTTAAAAACCACCGGCTGGATGAAAATACAATTTAAATACAATACAATCCAACGAATGCTTTCAGTGAAGTATGAGAGGGAAGTGCACAGTGCAGGGTTGTGGATGGTGGGATTGGTTAAAATTGGGCGATAAACCTTACTGTTTCCACATGTCCAAATTCATTTGTTACTGTTCTCATTTTTAGTTATTTCTTTCTATAACCCCTTAAAGGGCCTTAAAAGTCATTGCAGCAGTTGCTCAAACACAATGCAGTGCTTCGTGCAGCAAATGGAGTACATTTTTCAGAAATCCTGTGTGACCTCGTCTTGCACTGGTGCTCCATGAAATAAATGAAAAAAGAGAAAATCAAACCTTTGAAAGTGTCCTATTCATCTGAGTTTATTAAACCCTTTTTGATCTCTAAATAGAAAAACAGGGGTGGAGGTTAGTGTTTTGACCCAGATACATATACTTTGGACTCCTGACGTGCCTGGTACAGCAATTTGAGTTGTGAGCAGAATATGTTAAAATGCAGTTTGCATGTTTAAGATCGTTGATCCGATGTGTAATTTCCGACAAAACTTATTACTGCTATGAAACGTGGCTAATCACATTTTTTTTATTGTTTAACGCTGCATAGTTATACTTTGTATCAGAACTTGAGGGAAGAAACCTTATCTGTGTTTTGCAAAGTGGAATACTGGAGATGTATTGTGTAATGTGAGAAATTCAAGTGTGGCACTTCAGACATTAAAATGCATGATGCTGATTTCCTTTCTTCCACTTTCAACCATAAATGGCAAAATATTATTCTAAGAGTGTGTTTGTTTTCTTAAAGTTGTAATTAAATTTAGTCCCATCTGAAGTGGAAATATTAAAGCCTGCTCTTTGTTGCTGTAAGGAAGACAGAAATGACTTATAGTTTGATGTCTACTTTGAAATCGAAACGAGCTAACCATATTCTACAAAAAAACATTTTCATTACGACCCTCCTGATAGATGGTTCATTAAAACTTCAATAACTGTATGATTCAGAATATCCCAGGTCAGTACTGCGCTCAAGTGCAGAATGAGATGGAAGACACGAAAGCTTGGGCATTTAAGGGAAGGTAACAGTCATGATTCCTGCCACTGAGCACTTGTTTCCACCTTACTGATATGTTAGCAGTTCTATGGTACTTAATCTTTGCAAACCACTGGGACATCAAAGGCACTGTGTAAATACACGTTTTCCTTTTCGTGTTGGAGTGCTATAACAGGGAAACAGGTCCTTCCACTGAACTTGCCCCCACTGGCCAATGTGTCCCACCTACACTAGTCCCACCTGCCTGTGTCTGGTCCATGTCCCTCTCAACCTGTCCAATCCATGCAACTGTCTAAATGCTTCCTAAACTTTGTGGTAGTATCTGCCTTGACTATCTCCTCCAGCAGCTTGTTCCATAAACTCACCACCATTTGTGTGAAAAGCTCTCAGGTACCTATTAAATCTTTTCCCCCTCTCACCTCAAACCTATGCTCTTTGGTTCTCGATTCCCCAACTCTGGGCAAGAGACTCTGTGCATCTACCCAATCTATTTCTCTCATGATCTTTAACACCTCTATAAGATCACCTCTAATCCTCCTGCACTTCAAGGAATAGAATCCTAGCCTGCTTAACCTTTCCGTATAACTCAATTTAGCTCACAACCTTAACTCCCTATAGCTCTCGAGTACTGGTTACATTTTTGAACGCTTTCCAGTTTGACATCTTTCCTATGACATGGTGCCCAAAACTGAGCACAATACTCTAAATGTTTTCTGCTTCTCTTTTCTGTCTAGCCCCTAAAGTTGTGTTGCTGATTCATTCCTAAAGAATAATTATTTGGGTGATGAATTGGAGGAGAGTCAGCATGTGAGCACCTGTAGCGAGAAAGGAGTTGACATCATCAGAAGAGAACGTGGTAGTGGAAAAGGACAATAAAAAGGCAAGCCTGCTGCTCACAAGAAGGGTCTCAACCCAAAACATCACCTATTCCTTTCCTCCAGAGATGCTGTCTGACCCACTGAATTACTCCACATTTTGTGTCTATCTTTGCTCACAAGATGATGCTGTTTTGTCACACTGCGCATTATTTCAAAGTATCATAATTTGCATGCAAAACAAGGATTATAGCATTCAAAAATTAAAATAAGATTTATTCAAAAATTAGTAACATAAAACAATGGGGGGGGGGCTACAATAAAATATAGGGTTTAGAGTAGGGAATAGAGGCTTTAAAGAAGAGAAAATGGAAACTGATGATGGGCCAAATGGGTTATTCCTTTGCAATAATATGGTTTGATGATACTTTAATGGCTTCATTTGATTTAATGCACTGGAGCACCTTGAGTATCTGTAGAAATGGAAGTCTGACATTTGAGATCATAAACAAATGTTTAACTTGTATGGTTTTGATCACAAATGATGCGTACTAGATTTAATTTTTGCAGTTAAACTGTTTATCATCAAACTTATGTTAATTGCAGTTGAACTTTAATATTCATTGTCTTAATGCAAATTTCTGCTGATACATAATATGCTTAAAAGGTTTAAACATATTAAGAAGTGATCTATAAAAACAAAGGATAGGTAAATCTTTTAGACTTGGCATTTGCCCCTGAGATTTTGTAAGCACGTCTTTTAATTTCCTCTGGTAGACTGTAAAATTATAATTACATGCTAAATATTACCATTGCATTCCTGAGAGATTAGTTCCTCAAGGAACAGATGTTTTTAATGGCAAGACCAGCGAACATTCAATTCGAATGTTAATGACTTATGGTTTAAGAAAAATAAAACTGATCTGCATTTTATAGTTCAGCATGAAAAAAAACAGTTCCATTAAGTCTGTGATAAGGGCAAGTATTTTATGAGCAATAACACAGATATTTTGAGAGAAAAGGCCCTTTTCTGCCTTGTTGAAAATGAGCGGAGTAGAACAGATCATCCAGATTTCAGGAAATGCTTGTGTAATTTAGTTTCCTGTATTATACACAGTGGCACAGCAGTAGAGTTGCTGCCTGACAGCGCCAGAGACCCTGATCGATCCTGATTATGGCCGTTGTTTGTATGGAGTTTGTACGGTCTCCCCGTGACCTGCGTGGGGTTTTCTCCGGGAGCTCCGGTTTCCTCCCATACTCTAAAACCCGCTGAGTTACACCTGAGTTACACCTGCATCCAAAAAAGATGTGTGCAGGTTTGTAGGGTAATTCGCTTGGTATTGTAAATGATCCCAAGTATTTGGAGCAGTGTTAGTGTGCGGGTATCACTGGTCGGCACGGACTCGGTAGGCCAAAATGCTTGTTTCCACACTGTATCTCTAAGCTAAACTATATTGTCTATTCTATTTCAGAATTATATTTTCCACTTTTTTCATAAATCCTATTCGAAAGCTATTATTGAGAACCCAAATTTAAAAACGATTGAAAGAAGTTAAAAATATGTTGGAATACAAAAGAACATATGATGTGAATGCAAAGTGAGAACAAAGAAGTGAGTGCAGTTGCTATTATTGAGGAGAAGATGCTTGGAAAGTTGAGACGTCTGAAGGTGGATAAGTCACCTGGACCAGATGGACTACAGGGTTTTAAAAGAGGCAGCTGCAGAGATTGTGGAGGCATTAGTGGTGATCTTCAAGAATCACGAGAGTCAGGAATTGTTCCAGAGGACTGCAACCTCTCTGTTTAAGAGAGCGAGGTAAATAAACTAAATTAAATTATAGTCTGACTTCAGTGCTTGGTAGAATTTTAGAGTTCATTATTAAGGATGAGCTATCGGTGTAGTTGGAAGCGCATGAAAAGTAAGCTAAAGTCAGCATTTGTTTGTGAAGTGGACATCTTGTCAGACATATCTGTTGGAATTCTTTGAGGAAATAACAAGCTGAATAGACAAAGAGGAGTCAGGGGTGTTATTTACTTGGATTTTCAAAGGCCTTTGAAAGGTGCCCACACGTGAAGCTTCTAAACAAGTGATGAGCCCCTGGTATTAGAGGCAATTTAATCACTTCGCAGTTCCAAGAGAAATGCAGGAAGCAGCCTTAGTCACTTCATGTGGCCTTTTTTTTACCTCACTAAAGCCTCCAACTTTGTTAATCAAGAAGTACAGTGGAGCACCCTTCTCAAATTTGGCGACCTTCTAAAAAATTATCTCAATGTTATGCCTGCTTTATGAGGCGGAAGCATGTTGGCATTGAACCAAAGGACTACCTGAGCCATATGATTAGCTTTGGTGCAAGATCCACAAACCTAATCACAGAGTCCAGTTATGCATTTTCCAGAGCAAAGCAAGAAGCAGAATAGAGGTAAAGTTGCATGTGTAGGTAGGCACAGTGAGAGGTAGAAAACATTGAAAAAACATAGAAAAATAGGTGCAGGAGTAGGCCATTCGGCCCTTCGAGCCTGCACCGCCATTCAATATGATCATGGCCGATCGTCCAACTCAGTATCCCGTACCTGCCTTCTCTCCATACCCCCTGATCCCTTTAACCACAAGAGCCACATCCAACTCCCTCTTGAATATAGCCAATGAACTGGCCTCAACAACCTTCTGTGGCAGAGAATTCCAGAGACTCACCACTCTCTGTGTAAAGATTGTTTTCCTCATCTCGGTCCTAAAGGAATTCCCCCCCATCCTTAGACTGTGGCCCCTTGTTCTGGACTTCCCCAACATCGGGAACAATCTTCCTGCATCTAGCTTGTCCAACCCCTTAAGAATTTGTTGATGGAGATAGAGTGAGAAAACAAGCATGGATTTGGAACCTTTGATTCCATGCTGACCATCAATCACCCATTAACTATTGTCTTACTAAGCTAATCCAACTTAATTCTCTCCATATTTTTGACCAATTCCTCCTAAGGTCTACGACTCATCTACATACAGGGAGCAATTTACAATGCCCTATTTGCCTACCAACCACAGGTCTTTGGGATGTAGGTGGAAACCAGAGCATTTGAAGGAAACCCAGGCGGTCACGGGGAAAATGTGCAAACTCCACAGACAGCACCTGAGGTCAGGATTGAACCTGGGTCTGTGAGGTAGTGGCTCTCCAAACTACGGCACTATACCACCCCTGTTGTGGGACGTATCACTGATGGGGATGAGTCCGAGTATAGAAGAGAGATCGAGCGACTGTCCATATGGTGCCAGCACAACAACCTGGCCCTCAACACCAGCAAAACCAAGGAACTGATTGTGGACTTTGGAAGGAGTAGGATGGGGACCCACAGTCCTGTTTATATCAACGGGTTGATGGTTGAAAGGGTCAAGAGCTTCAAATTCCTGGGCGTGCACATCTGTGAAGATCTTTCCTGGTCCGAGAACACAGATGCAATTATTAAGAAAGCTCATCAGCGCCTCTACTTCCTGAGAAGATTATGGAGAGTTGGTCCGTCAAGGAGGACTCTCTCTAACTTCTACAGGTGTACAGTAGAGAGCTTGCTGACTGGTTGCATCGTGGCTTGGTTCAGCAACTTGAGCGCCCTGGAGAGGAAAAGACTACAAAAAGTAGTAAACACTGCCCAGTCCATCATCGGCTCTGACCTTCCTTCCATCGAGGGGATTTATCACAGTCGCTGCCTCAAAAAGGCTGGCAGCATCATCAAAGACCCACACCACCCTAGCCACACACTCATCTCCTTGCTACCTTGGGGTAGAAGGTACAGGAGCCTGAAGACTGCAACAACCCGGTTTAGGAATAGCTACTTCCCCACAGCCATCAGGCTCGGAACTCTGAACATTAATATCCCTCCATCTGCTATTTGCACTTTATTAATTTATTACGTCATGGGTGTATTTATGTATAGAATTGTAGTCAATGCCTTCTATGTTCTGTTGTGCTATGCAAAGAAAGATTTTCATTGTCCTGTCAGGGACACATGACAATAAACTCTTTTGACTTTGACTTAGACCCCAAAAAACAAACAAATATTTTGTTTATTTCTTTATGATTGCAGTAGTGTTTTTAAAAAAAAAAAAAAAAAGTTTTTCTTTAACTGGAATAGAAAGCTACTGCCGCAGCTTGGCTGGCTGTCAAAGGCAGTCTCAGCAGTTTCACGGCTGAGTCGTTGCCTGGCTCACACACTTGATCTGCCAGCATCAGGGACTTAATGTTGGCCCAGGATGCTCTCAACCATCATGTTTGACCTTAAACTAAGTGAGAGCGAGGTAACGGAGAATTTGAGAGGTGATTGTGGCGAGGAGCCATGCTCAACAAAATCCAAGGCTGACTGGTTATCTCTTTTTGAACAATACACGTGCATTTTCCACACAAGAATCGGTTATAGTTCAGGCAGTTACTGTTAAACTGATAGACACAAAAACCTGGAGTAACTCAGTGGAATCTCTGGTGAGAAGGAATGTGTGATGTTTTGGGTCAAAATCCATTCTCTTAACTGTTAATTTACCGATATTGGCTTGCAACTTAACTTTAATATTGTTAAGACTGTTTAAAAAGTACTTACAATTGAAAATACATTGTATTTAACGGCTCTAAAATTGTAGCAGACAATGCTCTTGCACCTGTTTAGTGCAGGAGTACAAATTTCTCACCCATTATCCCTTGACTGTAGTTTCCAGCACACTTCAGGATTTATTGCAGGGATCAGCATCTTCCGTAACAAGTGTGACATCATACCTTCAGGTGTAAAAAAATACATTATTTCCTGCTTTTGTCAGCTCACTCTGGCCCTAGTCATAGATGTTGTTCACAGTGAGCAAACTTAGAGCCTCGGTCATGTGCTTTTGAAAAGCACAGTGTTATTGGAAATAAATTGTATTATATGAGCTGGATAGACACAAAATGCAGGAGTACCTCGCGGGACAGGCAGCATATGTGGAGAGAAGGAAAGTTTTGGGTCGAGACCCTTCTTCAGTCTGAAAGTCACTGAAAAGGGAAACCAGAGATATAAAACAAAAGAATGAAAGATATGCAAAAAAAGTAAGAATGATAAAGGTGTGGCATCAGCCTAAACACGGGCCACTTAAGCTCGAACCCTCGTCAGGATATACGAGGGCGGGCACTTGATGTCATGGGCAGAGGGAGTGTCCTGGTACATAAGCTCTCTCACCACGAGACCCAAAAGGAGTTTAACCGGTAGCTGAGCCCGAGGGAAGAACCTCGCTCAGCTACAACAACCATTAATATAGTTAGCGCACCCACTTGATGTGTGACTACCGAATAAAGAACCGCTTGCACCAACCCGACGTCTCTTCTTTATTCGCCACGTATGGTGCCGCTACAAAGGAAACAGGCCATTGATTGCTATTTGCTAGGTGAGAATGAAAAGCTGGTTTGATTTGGTGGAGGAAGGACGCAGATAAGGAGTGCAGGGGTTACTTGAAGTTCGAGAAATCAATATTCATGCCCCTGGGTTATTCATACTGATTTCTGGGGAGAGTTATGTGGGAGATTGTGGCCTTGTAGTTCCTGGGGAGTGTTTTAGTGGGAGATAATCCACTCAAAGTTTAAAATATTCTTCAGATAATTCAAAATCTTTCCTTAAATTAAATTGGGAGTACAAGTATGGAGCATATTTAAATATGTGAAAAGTAAAGGGGAATTATACCAGGAAACCATCTGTTATAGTTCATTGTGCATAATAAGTTTCCCTGTACTATCGTAGGAGTAAAAACCCTGGATTTTCAACTCCAAACCATTGAAAGCTACTGTGGGAAGCTTTAAAATGTGCCTCTGGATGAATGAATTAAGATTGGAAAACGGTGTTGAGAATTTTTTGGTGTTGTAAGCCTGATGGACTTAATTCTAGGATTTCAAAGAAGTGGCTTGTGGTATTGTTGGTGTGTTGAATTTAAATTTCCATAATGCCCTTCATTTAGGATAAGTTTTGTTAGAGTGAAAAATAAGAAATGTAACTCCTTTATTCAAAGTGAGTAAGATAGTGAGCAGGAAAACACAGGGCAGTCAGCTTGATATCTTCATGGGGAAATTACCCTGAATCAAGCTATGATTAAGAGTCTAATAGCTGGGCACTTAAATGTTCAGGTCAAATCAACATGGTGTTATATGGAAGAAAAAAAATCATGTTTGACCAATTTAATGTATTTTTTAAAGCTTACTTTACTATACAAATATTTCATTTTGATGAGGTGCCGCATCAAAGGTTATTGTTGAACACAAAAATTCAAATTGAAGGAGATAACATTAACATAGATTAAATAAATGGTTGGCACACAGAAGACAGAGGGTGAACATTAATGGGTCGTACATAGCAAGTACAATGCAACAAGTGGTGCCCCACAAGGGTTGATGTTGGGGCATTGACTTTTTAAGCATGTGTATGTGTATAACTAACTAACTTGGATGAAGACACCAAAGGTTTATTTGTTAAATTTGTTAATGACACTGAGATAAGTAGGAAAGTAAGTTTGCAGGAGGCCACTATAGTTGTCTTCCACTATTTTCAAGATAATGGTTGATTTTACAAGCTTGCTTTGCATCTCATACAACTTTGTGGTTTGTACAAACAACGGCATAACCCATGAATCATAACAGAAAAATCCTAAATCTATGCATCAACCATTGAAATGCTTTACAGAGCATCATCTGAATTATCTTATCCTCATGGAGCACATGAGATTAAGGCAGGTACACTTGTTTCCATGCACAAAATGCATAATGAATAGCGTGCAATCAATTTGACCTTATCCTTTGAAATGGAAAGCAACTAGAGCATAACCAACACTTTCCCAATAAAGCTTTTCACAGCAAAATAATGTAAGCCCTGCTGGCTCAGCTTTAAAATCACCCTGTATCTGCAGGGGCAAAAAGCAACGAGTTGAAGAAACATTGAAGTTGAGGAAATCAAAGGTCAGCCCACTTTGATGTCAATCACATTGCTGCCTTGAGATATAAAATATACCTTTTTATATGGACGTAAGAATTGAGGTTCTCCTGTGTGACTACTGCGCTATGCAGACAGAATGAACACCTGGAGCTGTGTGTGTTGCAAAGAAGCCTACTGATTGCATAGAAAAGCTTAGATTGCACTTAATGAGCTGACCAAAAATTGCTAATTAACACTTGGAATCTCCGGTGTTATCCGCAATGAACTTTCAAACTGCTGGTTTATCCTTGAGAGAAAATCTTGAGCTATAGTACCAGAATCATTATGTAAATAAAAATTCAGCTTCAACAACACCGACAAAATCCAATTAGTGTATCGCATAGCACGAGAGTGCAGCTAATTCGACACAGACTGGACTTAAACCTTAACTTCCTTCTGTATTTCTAAGATCTACATGGGCTACTTTGTTATTTTTAATTTCATTTTTTCTTCAGTTACCTCATGAGACACAGAGGTAATTGTTTGAGTGCATTTTAAGATAATTGTTGTTAAGGATAGTGGGGGTAAAGTGGATTTTAATATTCTCTTGGGAACTCTCATTTAAAGAATGAACATGCCTTGAACTAAATGAAGTTCTTTCCAAAAATGTTTTACAATGTACTTATGTTTACGGTATTAATCAATCATTCAGATACAGAAAATTGTATTTCTTTATTCTCTTATATATGATTTCACTGTCAGACCGGAATCGGGAGGGATTCTGAATGTCTTTCCAAGGATACCATTAATTTGGAAATAGTGCAGTAAAGATTCATCAGGGTGTAACTTGGTCTGGGAGGCTTGAAATGTAAGAAGAGACTGGATCGGCTGTGACCCTTCTCCCTGGAGAGTAGGCTGAGGGGTGACTATAGAGATACACAAAATATTGAGAGGCAAAGATAAGATGATTAATTGCATTCCCCACCCCCCCCCCCCCCCCCCCTCGTAGAGTAATCACGAACAAGAGGGCATGGTTTTAAGATGCAGACAGTGTTTCTTCATTGCAGAATCACGCAGCCAGAGGAAGCCGTAAAGGCGGGTGCCATGATGACGTTTAAAATGCATTTAACCAGGTATATTGATGGAAAGGTTTTGAAGAATATGGACCAAAAGTCCACCTGGTGGACATGCATAAGCTGCTTGATTCAATCCTGAATGACTGATTCTGAAAACAGAAATGCTAGAACGACTCGGACAATCAAGCAGCATCTATGGAAGCGGAAGCCCTTCAGCAGCTAATCCAAAATGTTGAATGGTTTCTTTTTTCACAGATGCTGCTTGACTGAGAGCTTCCATGGTTTCTGTGTTTTGATTTTGATTACAACATGTGTACTTTATTTGTTGACCTGGGGAGGAGTCAAATATTTACTGCTTTTGATTGACATTTGGGAATGGACGCAGATTGACTCGATTCTTGTTTAATACAAATAGCCCACAGTTGTTTCTGCTGTTATTATTGATCCACATAAGTCTCCTTCCAAAACAGTGCCATCACTTTAATTCTACCTTGTATCTTAAAATCTGATGATTCTTGCATCATCTGCTATATGAAAAAAAACTCTAAACCTGTCCAGTTTTTCCACATGGCTCCTCTCCCAGTTACAATTTTGTGTTTTTGTTCTTTTACATTGCTACTCTGAACAGTTTCTTGCATGGACTTTTGCAAATTGTTGACTTGTTTGGAGTTTGGCGATTTTAACGGTTGAATTTTGCTACGTGGTATGTCACAACTGGGACATAGTGTGTTCACACGGAGTAATTCAACACTGGCAGAGCACAATAAAAAAAGATTAATGTGGAACAAAAACTTAGGAATTGCTTCAATAAAATGAGATACACCAGACACGAAGGCCTCCACAGTAAGTCCATGCTATTTTACGGATTAGAGTGGTGCCTTATGCTGCAGATTGCCAGTAATGGTTTTCCTATTTTTGCAAATTTTACTGCGCAGTTCTTTAAAGCTTTTTTTTATAAACCTTTGACATGAGGAGAGATGGACAAAACACCATGACAATTAAACCACAAGTTTTGTAGTTCCACCACTAATTGCTCCTGGCCTTTGTTTTCTCACCAGCTTTTCTGACTCCAGGACTGACCTCATGCCTGCCTGCCCAGGCTGAACAAGAATATGTGAACACACTATGTCCATGTTGTGACGCACCACGTAGCAAAATTCAACCTTTCAAATGCTAAACGCCAAACAAATCAGCACCACAGTTTGCCTGATCATGAACTGTTCTTCTCACCCCACGTCCAATCTGGTTTCAGTCATTCCACTCACTTTTGCCATAGTTCACTGCCAAATTGTTTAACATATTTTCTTTGGTCAAGAGACCATATCCTGCCAGTCAAAGGATAGGGTACAGAAGTTAGTAATATTATACTTCAAGATGTGATTTAATGTTATGCTTCAAGACACCAAAAATATGTTCGGAGCTGCATGATCATTCTGCCGATGTCTAATTTCTTCCATCACAGTCTTTATCTGCCTGGTGAAGTCTGTATACTTCCACTGTAGACTTTGGGCTATTTTGGAGTAGTATTGGAGATATTAATTTATTGATTTTTTTGTTTTTGTTTATTATGTTATCTATGCACATTGTGCTTCCAGGCATGTAATGCTACTGCAAGTAACATTTTCATTGTTCCACTGTTTTATAAATGCCAATTAATCGCCCTTAATTCTTGATGTATCTATTTAAGGACGGCACAGCTGGAAGAGCTGCTGCGTTACAGGTCAAGAGACCAGGCTTCGATCATGACCTCTGGTGCTGTCTGTGTGGAGTTTGCAATGTGTTCCCTATGTGACTGTATGGGTTCCCTCCGGCTGCTCCGATTTCCTCCTGCATTCCACGATAGGTAGTGAAGATGGTTGTCAAAAATTGTAGCAGGATCTTGATCGATTGGCCAGGTGGGTTGAGAATGGGTAATGGAATTTAATACAGAGAAATATGAGGTGTTGCATTTTAGGGAGTTTAACATGGGCAGGACCTACACAGTGAATGGGGAGGCTCTGAGGAGTGTGGTCGAGCAGAGGGATCTCGGAGTGCAGGTGCATAGATCCTTGAAAGTGGTGTCACAGGTGGGTCTGGTGGTCAGAAAGACTTTTGGCACATTTGCCTTCATCAGTCAGAGTATTGAGTATTGTCGTTGGAAGGTGATTAATGAGGCCACATTTGGAGTATTGTGTTCAGTTTTGGGCACCATGCCATAGAAAAGATGTCAAACTGGAAAGAGGGCAGAGAAGATTTACGATGATGTTACCAGGACTTGAGGGCCTGAGCTATTGGGAGAGCAGGCAAAGACTCTATTCCTTGAAAAGCAGGTGGATGAGGGGTGCTCTTATAGAAGTGTACAAAATCATGAGAGAAATGGATTGGGTAAATGCACTGAGTTTCTTGCCCAGAATAGGGGAATTGAGAACCAGAGGACATAGGTTTAAGGTGAGGGGGATAGATTTAATAGGTACCTGAGGGGTAACTTTTGCAGATAAAGGGTGGTTGGTATATGGAACGAGTTGCTGTAGGAAGTAGTTGAGGCAGGTACTGTCGCAACGTTTAAGAAATATTTAGACAGCTACAGCGATAGGATAGGTTTAGAGGGATATGAGCCAAACACTGGCAGTTGGGACTAGTTTAGATGGGACATGTTGGTCGGTGGCAAAATTGGGCCGAAGTGCCTGTTTCCACGCTGTACGACTCTATGACTCTTTCCCAAAGACTTGCGGGTTTTTAGGTTAATTGGCCTCCGTAAATTCCCCCCCAATCTTTTCAGATTGGCTTGTCTCTGATTTTTTTTTCCATTATACTACCATTAGAACCAATATCCTCAAATTTCTCAGGAGGAAGCAGGGCATGATGAAAGTAAGCCGATTAAGTACACTCCCCTGTGACAGTGATTTTACATATAATTGAAAACTTCATGAACACAGTAATCTTGGAACTGGGGTTGTTATCTAAGTTTTAATGAAAGAGACCATGTTACTCCATAATGTAGCTGTTTATAATTTAAAAATTGCGTGGTGCCAAGTGTTTATTGGTGTGTTATTAAAAAAAATAGGAAACGTGAACATTAAAAAACCCATTTAACTTTTAAATGTTGCTCCTTCAAATCACATTTTATGTATTCCAGATTGATTGAGAGAAACATAGGGGCCCAGTGTATCACTTTCAATGAGACGTGGGTCTGCAACAAAGATTGTTTTGCCAGAGTTTGGTAAAAATAAATTACTTTGGATTACTTAATGGAGTCTAGAAAACTAGCATTTGCATCACTCATTTTTTTACAAATAAGTGGTCTTGATGAAAAGGGTAAAGTTAAAGGAAAGAGATTCTTTACTTCTTAAACAATCTGTCTGTGCAAAATACTTAACATCAAGTTGTAAGTTAAGATTTCAAACACATTAATTCTGTCCCAAACCTTCCAAGAATTTGCACATTGTTGAAAGAATCACAGATCAAGTGGGCAGACATGTTAGAAGAGTCTGATGACAGAATACCAAAGCAGATACATTGTGAAGAGCTTTAGACTTTAGTGATACAGCCCTTTGGCTGACTGCGTATACGCTAACCAATGATCGCGCCGTACACAGGCATTATAACTACACACTTGGAACAATTTATAATTCACAGAAAGTAATTAACCAACAAACCTGTACATCTTTGGAATGTGCGAGGAAACCAGAGCACCTGGAGAAAACCCATGTGGTCACAGGGAGAATGTACAAACTCCATACAGACAGCACCCGTCGTCAGGATCGAACTCGTCTCTGGCGCTGTAAGGCAGCAACTCTACTGTTGCCATCATTCTACAGCTTACTGAGGTCAGGAGAGTTTCTGAGATGTTCTCTCAGAACATTCCAGAAGAATTGAGGCATTGACACACACCCATGGGAACAACAAGCACTGCATCATCCTGTTTGGCGTAACCGCGTATAAAGTGGCGCTCGCTCAGACGAGGAAGTTAAAATGGAGGAAGCAAAGAGGAGATGAGACTCTTGAAAATCAAGAACCGCTGATGCTGCAGCATCCTTACTCATTTGTCACTTGTGTGGTGGGAACATTTGAGCCCAGATTTGTCTAATCATTCACATCGCAACACGTCATGGTCTTTCTTGAGAACGAGTGATAACAACAACTATTCGTTACATTTAGAATGCTCTCATTGAAAGAATATGCATTCACTAGTTGTTTGTTTGGAAAGATTTGTATTTCAGAAACGTTTCTTTGCAAAGAAAAAAAAAACAATTTAATTGTTCCCTGCTTTTTAAAAAATTGATTTGGATATTTCGGGGAACTGAATTGACCACACAACCTCAGCTTGATCCTTTGCTCTGGCTGTGGTCATCCTGCTTTCCAATCTCATGTAGTTGTGCTTCCCTCTCCCCAGCCACATCCTGTTGACTGCTGTAGAGTGCTAATATGAACAAAAAGATGCTGGAAACACTCAGCAGGTCAGGCAGCATGCTTCAGGTTGAAGAGCTTCATGCTTCAGGTTGAATAAACTTCATCAGAGGGAAAATGAGAAAATAAGCTGAACTACCAAGGTAATTCCACAGTTTATCAAGCAAAATATACAGCTGGAGGAAATCAATGAGTCAGGCAGTATCTGTGGAAGGAATGGCAGGTGATGGTTCGGAACCCTTTTTCTGAGATAATTTTCCGCAAGATTCCAGCATCTGCAGTTTCTTGTGTCTCCACTGTTTGTAAAGTTGTCTGTTTAAAATCTTAATGAGGAAAGTTCAATAAACAGAGGAATATGCAAGAGCTGTGAAATGCTGTTGTGGTGATCTGAAACCAAAATGGGACTGCTAGAAGTACAATAGATTTTGTTGTGTGGGTCTTGTGTGTGCCGCCATGTAATTAGCAGATGAGAAATAGTGCATTGAGATGGTGATGCTGTTTGTGGCGCATTTCTGAGATGAATGTTTATGGGATAGGATCTTGTATTGAAGCCTGGATTAAATCATTAACTTGTTGTGATTCCAATGATTTTCTCATGCAGTTGCAACACTAGTTGCCGCTATGTTCTTTTTCTCCTTGTCGCACTCCGCCCCACTTCTCTCAACTGCACACATAACATGAGGGCACCACTCTTCACTAAGACCTCCAGCACTTTGACTGAAAACTCACAAATGCTCTTCCCTGGTACATGATCCACCAGCATGCATTGTTAGCTGTCGGCCAATGTATTCCCGTGGGTAAAGACTGGACATCCCGCCCCAGGAGATGCGTTCCTAATTAACCCTGCTTACCCCTGGCTCTCCACATTCCAGCTATTGGAAGTCATAGTTGTTGATATTAAACTCCAATTCTGCATGGAGAAACGTGCTTTTAAGAATCCTGTTAACACGGCACCCACTTACAATTTATTGTCACTGTTTCCTCAGTGATGTGCTATTGGAAGTTCACCTTAAACAAGGCAGGTACATTCATACTTGCTTACCCCTATGTTAAACATTACCAGCTATTACTTTTCGAGACATGTACATTTAATTTTATTTAAGTATTTTGGACTTGCTTTAGCTCAGGCTAGTCATGGTTATGCCTATTAATGCCATTTTGTCCCACTCAATCCCTACTCCAGCTTATGTCCAAAGTAAGCTTGTCATATAATAACATAACTCAAAAAAACGTGTGGGCTTTCTGTGCTTTGTCTTTATTGTAAGGATTATTTTTCAGGAACTTCAACTAGTAGCTCTGCAACCTTTAAGATAGCTTTCTAACAGTCTTTAAGTGGTGATTTATACCAGGTGTGTGGTTGAAACAATAATGTTCAGAGAATGTGTTAGCTTGAGAGATTGGCAGCTTGTTTTTTTTTGCTTACCTCCTGTTGAAAGTACTTAATGGAAATAGTTGCAGACATCAATTTCCTTTTCACTGTGTGGTCAGTATAATTCAAATGTCAGCTGGCACCTGCACAGATTGTAAGATTTTTTTTAAAACACCATCACAAAGGAGAGAATTGTTCATTTTTACACCCACGAAAAAGATCCCTTGCAGTATTTGGATCTGTTGTCAGACTCTTTATGAGCATGTCCCACTTAGGTGACTTTTTAATCACTGCAGGAGAATATGCATTCGCCACATGTTCGCGAGTGGTTTCCAGGGAGTCGCCTTCATGGTCGCAAGGATTTCCCACATTCTGGCAACATGTTGAAAAATTAGCGGTGACCAGAATGAAGCCGCCATGGAGAATAGCGAGAGTTCTCGTGCCGTAGGTGGGTCGCCAGGAGGTCGAAGGCTCTTGTAGGTTGTAGTCGGTGCTGACCGGTGAATTTCATTGGGAGAAAAAAAAAGGTGAGCAGAAGTTTTCGGAACCAAGGATAACAAGGTTTGTAAAAACGAACATTTGACCAGTAACATCAACACAGACTAAAGTGCGAGGCCGGGGGAGACAGTCCATGGGGGTGGGGGGGTGCTCAGCAGGGCCGGTTCAGAGCCGCTATAGCTTAGGGAATGGAACTGTTCCTGAGTCTGGCGGGCGTAGAAGGCCTTGTAACGTCTGCCGGAAGGGAGTAGTTCGAACAGTCCATTACAAGGGTGAGAGGAGTCCTTATGTATGCTGACGGCCTTCCTGAGGCAATGTTGGCAAATTAGATATTCTCAGGAAGGCATTGATGTGATAGGCTTAAGGGCCAGTTTCCATAATGTGAAAATGTATGACTTAAGTTTAGTTTAGAGATGCAGTGCGGAAACAGGCCCTTTGGCCCACGGAGTCTGCGCGGGCCAGCAATTACGCTGTAACCTAGCACCATCCTACACACTAGGGACAATGTAGAATTTACAGAAGCAACTTAACATACAAACCTGTACATCTTTGGATTGTGGGAGGAAACCAAAGCAGCCAAAGAAAAACCCATCCAGGTCATGGGAAGAATGGACAAACCCCGTACACATAGTATCCGTGGTCAGGTTCGAACCCGGGTCTCTGGTGCTGAAAGGCAGCACCTCTACCACTGGGCCACCGTGCTACCTTAATCTATAAGATCAGCACACATAGAGGATCTGTAGCTTTGCATGTGAAGTTATAGGTCCTGATCGTGATAGTGGCTGGCTCACAGAGTACAAAGACTATAAATGATACTGAACTTCATTAAATATTGGTTAAATCCCAGACGATGCATGTCGTCCTATACTGGGCACCATGTTTTAAGAAGGAAGTCGAAGCCCGAGCAGGATGAGAATGAGAAATGCTAGATTGCTAAATAGGAACATTATAATCACGTAAGTATGTAAAATCATGAAGGATTTTGAAAGACCAACAATGGAGAAACAGTTTCTGATGGCAGAAGGACCAGTAACGAGAGGAGGCCAACATAAGGTAGTTTGCACGTGACCGAGATTCGACACAAGGAATATTGAGGAGAACCTGCTGTCGGATGGCTGATGGCTCCATGGAGAACCATCAATTGTCTGCCGCAGGCTCAGCAGTAGGTTCTGGATTTCCACGTCTGGTCACTACTGTGTGGAATATGGGAACGAGATGTGGGTCACATGGAGCTTCTTGCTCTGGTCTTTGGTCCATGAGTGTTCTGTCAAATCTGAGCTCAGCTGCTGGATGAACTGCTAGCTCCAGCCTGCATTTCTAGTTTGATCATATTTGAATTGTTGAACCTCCATTTAATTCGTGTTTAGATCAACAGATCAATTAGGAAGTGGGTGAATAGACTTTATGATGGCATGAGTTGCCAAAAAGTCATTATTTACTTGGCTTACTTGTCATTCATTGTTTTAGTTCAGTTTAGTTTAGTTTGTAGATACAACGCAGAAACAGGCCCTTCAGCCCATCAAGTCCGCAGCGACCAGTGGCACACTAGCACTATTCGACACACACTAGGGACAATTTACAATTTCACCCAAGCCAATTTACAATTTCACCCAAACTACAAACCTTTAGGTCTATTACATCAGATTTTCAAGATTAAATAGTTTCGGGCAACAGCTCTCTGATGAAAATATCCAACCATTCTTAATTTCCATCTTTTCCCACCATCCTGAATGTTTTTCCCTTAAAGCATTTATCCAATTTTATTACGAAAGTTGACATTGCATCTGCTCCCACCATTGTTTCTGTCAGCGTTTTCCAGGTCATAGATTGAATCACACTCATCCTGGCCTATGTTTTGTAGTTATTGCCCATTAGAGTTTGCAGCCATACTGCAGTTCATGGCTCCTGAGGGCCAGCTGATGCTACTCTCCCATCATCTACTCTTCCACCAATTTTCATGATTGGCAAATAAACCAACCATGCCACCTGCATACACATCTAACTCGTGTACTGCAATATACAGCAATATAAATAATGAACAACAGTAGATCCACAATGGTCTCTGATAACCTTCCCTGTCATGCTTCTTGCATTGAAATAAATACAGTTTAAACCATCAGACTTGTCTTGTTTCCTTCCTGGCCTGTCTTGTTAACTTGCTCTCTTTAACATCTGTATTTGTCCCAGCCTTTTCACCTGTCTCTCTACTGCTTTGGGTCCCAGACCGCTGATGACAGAACTCCTTGAACAGCTGCAGTCTATGTGTTGAAGGTACTCTAGCACTGTTTGTCAGTTGTCGACACCAGAATTTTGACCCAGCTCATTAAAATGATTCTGATATATTTTCAAGTCAGGATGTAGCTCTATTAAGAGTGGATCTTGGAGGTCATATTGTTCTCATGCACCCAAGAAACACTATTAATGATAATCAACAACAGCAAATAATTTACAACAGTGTGTGTGGAAGAAAGAAACTTTGCACAGCTGTTCAAAACTGTCCAATCATTTAGCTTGTGGCACATTGGATCCATACCTGAACCTCACTGATCTGCTTTTTGCTAAATTTCCTTGAAATGCTTACTGAAACAAATCTGCAGATTTTAGTCTTGAAAACTGTAGTGGATCCAACTTGGATCAGGAAAAATGTTGACATTCTTCTGACCCATCTGTCCTATTAAAACATTTGAAAAGAGTATTTGCTCTGGATTGCTCTATCTTAATATTCCACTGAGTTGCGTGTCTACAAAATCTCTCCACATAATTGACTAGTGGTTTGCTTCAGGGATTTGTGCTGGGCCCATTACTGTTGTAGCTTATATAAACGATTTGGATGGGAGCGTAGAAGACATGATTAGTAAGTTTGGTGATGCTGCATTTGAAATATGTTCCGTTCAGGTCACCTTGTTCTAGGATGGATGTAGTTAAACTAGAAAAGATGCTGAGAAGATTTATGATGATGTTGTCAGGACTTGAGGGAGCTCACCTATTGGGAAAGGTTGGATAGGCTGGAACTATACTCCTTGCAATGCAGAAGGATGAGGGGTGATATTATAATGGTGTATAGGACCATGAGAGGAATAGATAGGGTGAATACAAAGAGTCTGTTATCGGGCAAATAAACCATCCTTTCATCAGCTAGAGTGTGGTCCTGCCCCCCCTTCTCATCTACTCCATGAAAGACCTTTGAACTATCTTTACTGGAACTTTGCCTTAAACTAAATTATGTGCCCTTTATGCTTTATCTGTGCACTGCAGACGGCTTGACTGTAATCATGTATAACTGTCTTTGACTGGATAGCACGCAACAAAAGCTTTTCACAGTACCTCAGTGCACATGGTAATAATAAACTAAACTAGAACTAAACTAAACTAGGCTTGTAAAGGTTTAGAGGATATATGGGCCAAACACAGGCAGGCGGGACAAGTATAGATGGGGTGCCTTGGTCGGCATGGGCAATTTCATCCGAAGGGGCTGTTTCCATGGTCTATGGCTCAAATTAAACCCTGTCCTGCTATTTTTTGGCTAAATTGTACAGAAACAATATTTAATTTATGATGTACATTGACCAGAACTGCAATGATTACAGACTGACCAAGGTTTGACACGGCTGAAGCTTTACTTGGTATTAGGGTTCTGGATCATGTAAGCATGTGATATCGATGAGCTTAAGCAGCATGTGTAGGTGTGGAGTCCATTCAGCAAAGTCTGGACCTAGTGTCACATCCCGCCATTCAGAATATGTTTCATTTTGCCCTTCTGGCAGCCTCTACCTCCCAACCAATTCCTGCAGCATATCACAAGGTTACTTCTGAATGTGTATCATAGTTGTTAATAGTTGCTTCCATTTTCAGATGGATTAAGTAATCAATTGGAGAAAGTTGTATTGAAGCAATTTGCATTGATTTAAAAATGGCAATGCTATAGGAAGATTAGGTTTAAGGTAGAGACTGAAGTTTGAATATTCTTGCACACCGACAGGCAAAATTGCTTCCACGTTCCTCCTCATCTTGCTTGGTCCTCACTCTTTAATTGATTAATTCAAACATTGCATGGAAGAATGAAGGGCAAGGTGGCAAGAAATGTATTTATGTACTAACATAATTGCTGAGGAGGATAATTGCTTAGTAACTTTAAATACAGATTGGAAGCAGAGAGGTTTGTGATATGACAGGAGTGTGGTGCAGTGAGACTGGTTTTGGATTGCTACAGCAAAAACAAACTGGATAAGAATGATAGCCCTCCTGAGAAACCGATCCCTGCGGCAATCACTGCTACTTGTATTGCCATTAAGTGATTTCAATCCAGCAAGCCTGGAAAGATTAGTGTGTAAGGTTGGATGATTACATTGTGCCTTTGAAAAGGAATTGGGCTGGCAATGGCGTGAGAAGTAATGTCAGGAATGAGCAGGGATGGGGAAGAAACTGACATGGCCTTGATGGACCAAGGCCTCCTCCGAAGCTGTAAAAGCCCTGTCCCACGGTACGAGTTCGTTCCAAGAGTTCCCCCGAGTTTGCCCTGATTCGAACTCGGAGATTTACGGTAATGGCCACTTGTCGGTATTTTTTTAAAACTCGCGAGAGCTCTTGGAATGGCTATAACCCTTTCACCATATTCTGTATGGATTCATCTAGTATTATTTTAGTGCAGACCCATTTTATGTCTTGCATATTGCTTCTTCGTCGAGTTTTAATTCTCTCTGTCTTTCTAATACTACCCGACTTATGTAAGGGTTACGTCCCATGGACTCTTTTGGAAGTCAGATGTTACATAAGACGAAAGACCACATGGGAGCTCCCATGCAGAGACCACATGCGAGCATCCACAAGAAAAGCTGACTGGCTTGCGGAAGCGGGCGCATTCGATGGCAGTAGTGCACTGCTACCAAGACTGCCGAGATGCACAACTCGGAAATAAAGCAGTGGGCTTAGATAATTGTATTCATAAGTGCAAGTTTATGTAGGTAGCCTACTTGGTAAGTCGGGGAGTGCCATTACTGTTGCTCCCTGCACAGTACTTCGCTAAACACTTCCGTTACATTGAAATAACAGTTAATTGTGTAAGCTCTTCGAAATGTTTTGTTTGTCCTCCAAAAATCTCTGGTGTCTTTAAACCCCTGTCTCACGGTGCGAGTTGGCCCACGAGTTACCCCAAGTTTTCACTCGTGGTGATCACGTACAGCCAACGTAGCGGGAATGTCGGAACTCGCGCGATCAACTTGTCCACTCGTGGCGCTAATGGCAGGTACCTGTGAAACTTGTGAACTCGTGAAAAAAGTCAAACATGCAAACAAACCATGGGAGACTGCATCTTTGGAGGGAAATCATAAAATGTATAGGGATGTTTCGGGCCGGGACCCTAAAGGTTGACTACCCGTTTCGCAGATGCCGTTCCTAGCCCCCCTCTCACTCCTCCCCACCCATAGTCTTTGCCTTCTCCCAATTCCACCATCCCTCGCCCCCCCCCCCCCCCCCCCCAAACCTGTCCTTGCCTGAACTGCTGAAGATAATCGAGTGCTTTAAATGCGAATCCCGGACTGCAGCAACAACACACGCCCTGAGCGGGAGAGGAACTTGGTAACTCAAGAGCAAACGGGAGGGGAACTTGGTAACTCTGGAGCCGAACTCGGAACATCGCAGAAAGTACAAGTAAACGGCAAACTTACCATACCCGTGGGAACTCGCCTCAAACACTTGAACATCAACTTGGAATATCGTACACAACCATGAGTCTGTCACTCTGGGTCACTCGTGGGTCAACTCGCACTGTCAGACAGGGCCTTTAGTCTTCCTTTCAGACCTTAGGCTTCTGAAATACACATCCCTCATTGCCTAATACCTAATTTTATTTTCTCACATTGTCTCATGCTCATTTGAACCTTGCTGAAGTGCGGCATAACATTCCCAAATTACTTAATTTCACAGTAATCTTGCCGAAAGAAACATGGAAACCAAAATAAGAAGATTTTGCATTCTATTTATAAGAAGTCATGGGTAATAGATTATAAAATGATGTTTACCATCTACCAGCCCCATTTTATGAAAGTTCCTAGTTTTTTTAGTATATTAAAATTGGTTGCAATGTTACTTGCTAAATTCTCTCTTGTTAATTCTGAGCTTGAAGGTTTTTTTGTAGCATTGCACACTATTTTCTTGTGTATTCGAGAAGAAACTGTAACACGAATCTTTAACTTCCAGATGATGCAGCTGCAAAAGCAGCCAGCCAAGTACACGTTTTATCATTTGAATTGTTTGTTCTTCTCCTGGGAATTGCGCACTGCACATTATTGAAGATTTGCTATTTAATATGTGAGGGAGGACGATTACCAGAACAGAAAAATAATTTTACACCTCTCTGTTTACTTCACCAATTGTGGCTGAGAATAGACATTGTGATATTGCTGACAGAAACGGCGTTTCTAATCATCCTTAACTGCCTGTGTGGAGCCGGGTGGTGAGGAGGCTTTTTCCTGTGCTACTGCAGTTGATGGGTGGTGCTTCTGGACTTTGACTTGATAATGAAGGGACTGGAGTACATTTTCATGGCAATATTATGTACAGAATGGTATTCTCAAGTACCTTTGACCCTTTTCCTCGGCAGTGAAGTTTATTGGGATGGAGGAAGCCTTGATATTGAAGAATGAATTGTAGATGATCCACATTACAGCTATTGTATTTGTCTGTCTCTTGTAGGAATTCCCCTGATTTTTGAGAGTAGGATTTTTCATGTTTGTCTGGGCTGGAATTGATTTTAGCACATCTGCAATGTGTGCAAAGGTTGACACTGGTTGGTTCAATTCTTCATTCTTTTGGGGCTGGATTATGCATTGAACCACTTGCCTTCACCCGCTATTTATCCCTTTAACCATACTAAGCTCTTGCAGGCCAATTTGAGCTGGCGGTGTCAAAGTATTTAAGGTTTTGCTGGACAGATGAAAAATGCCAAATGAATTGCACCTTAAACTGTTATATATCCAGAGATAACAGTGTAGAGACCATCAGTAGAGAGCAGCACTGGTATGAGTAAAATAGAGAGACTTAAGACTAGACGAAACAGCAATAGTGCCAGTTTGTATCCCATAAACTGAGATTCAGCCATCTTGCGATTTGGAGAGATCTGAGCCTTGGGGGGAAAAGCCTGAGACCCCACTCCTCACCATCCTGATAACCTTGACCTGAAAAGGGCATTTTCTGAAAGACTCTGTGAATCAGACTCTAATAACAATTTATTCATTAGTCATAAGTTTATTGTCATGTGTACCAAGGTACAGTGAAAAACATTTGTTGTGTGCCAACCAGTCAACGGAAAGACAATGCAATGATTACAATTAAGTCATCCACAGTGTATGGATACATGATAAAGGGAGCACATGAATAACATTTAGTGCAAGTTAAAGCTAGTAGAGTCTGATCAAAGATCAAGGAATTCTATTTATATTTTGGGTTCAACTTTATTTTTCTGTTAAGATTGTCTCCAAATCACAGGATCCAAACTAATTCCATAGCAATTCAAATTGTTCAGCCCAGTCACAAACTTGTGCGGACTTCTTACACTTTACAATTTTCTCTCGTCCTCTCCTGAAAATTGTTGAATCCTACTGGCCTGTCATTTGGTGTATACCATGCGACCATCTAAATTTGCAGCTGGAGTTACTATTAGTCGGCAATGCTACAAAAACCATGCACCAGTTTTAAGTATTTAGAACATTTTTATGCTAATACATACAAATTCCAACCATTTAGTCCTCATCACACCAATCGGCCTTGTAATGTGTTCATACATATTCATGTGTATGTTAATAAGTTTGTGTTCAATATAAGTAATAAATCTCTCTCGTGATCCAGGCAACCAGGGTGTAAGTCTTATTCTTCATTCTGCCGTCCGGAATATAACAAAATTGGCGACGAGGACGGGATAGAGTTTGTGAACTCATCCTTTAAATACAGTGCAGGTCTATTTTGCAACATGCAGTATTGTTTAACATTTAAAACAGCAAATACAGAGTGGTGTCGCAGTTGTTTGTGAACTGGTCATGATAGGCCGCAGATCCGTCTATGTATAGGACTGTAGTTTAAAACAGCAGCTGTACAAATCGTCGAGAGTTTGCCAGGCTATCTCTATGTTGTGTCCACGTGACAAGTCAAGTCAAGAGTGTTTTATTGTCATATGTCCCGGACGGGACAATGAAATTCTTACTTGCTGCAGCACAACAGAATATGTGAATATGTAAACATTGTATATAATGGAGAAAAAAAAGAAAAAGTTCAATAAATAACAACTATAGTGCAAATAACAAATAATAATATAGTCTTTTGCAGATCAGAGCTCATAGCTTATTCGTTGTGTTTAATAGCCTGATGGCTGTGGAAAAGAAGCTGTTTCTGAACCTGGACCTAACAGTCTTCAGGCTCCTGTACCTTCTTCCTGTTGGCAATGGTGAGATAAGTGTGTGGCCAGGATGGTGTGGGTCGTTGATGATTTTGGCTGCCTTTTTGAGGTAGCGGCTATGATAGATCCCTTCGACGGTGGGGAGGTCATGTACCTGATGGACTGGGCAGTGGTCACAACTTTTTGTAGTCTTTTTCGCTCCTGGACGTTCAAGTTGCCGAACCAAGCCACGATGCAAGCAGTCAGAATGCTCTCTACCGTGCACCTGTAGAAGTTTGGGAGAATCCTCTTCGACATGCCGAAACTCCTTAATCTTCTCTGGAAGTAGTCGCTGATGTGCCTTCTTTACAAATGCATTGGTGTGCTGATCCAGGAAAGATCTTCTGATATATGCATGCCCAGGAATTTGAAGTTATTGACCATCTCCACCATCGTCCCGTTGATATAAACAGGATTGTGGGTCCTCATCCTACCCCTAATAAAGTCCACAATCAGTTCCTTGGTCTTACTGATGTTGAGAGCCAGGTTGTTGTGCTGGCACCATTTGGTCAGTTGGTCGATCTCACTTCTATTCTCTGACTCGTCCCCATCTATGATTCGTCCAACCACAGTGGTGTCATCGACGAACTTGATGATGGAGTTTGCACTATGACCGACTATGCAGTCATGGGTATAGAGTGAGTAAAGCAAGGGGCTAAGCAGGCAGCCTTGAGGTGTTCCCGTACTAAATGTTAGGATGAAGTGGTTCCTTCAATTCGACCAGGCTGTGGTCTGGATGAGGAAGTTGAGGATCCAATTGCAGAGGGATGCTCAGAGACCCAGTTCCATGAGCTTTGTAACCAGTTTGGAAGGGATGATGGTATAAACGCCGAGCTTTAGTCTATAAACAACAGCCTGACATAGGTGTTTTTTTTGTCCAAGTGGTCTAGTGCGGAGTGGAGAGCCAGTGAAATTGCATCTACCATTGACCTGTTGTGGCGGTATGCGAACTGCAGTTGGTCGAGGTTCTTGTCGAGGTAGGAGTTGATGTGCACCATGACCAACTTCTCAAAGCACTTTATCATCACAGACGTCACTTCATCCCGCACCCTATCACGGAGTGAGTGCCACTGGTCAATAGTCATTGAGGCACGTCACCTTACTCTTCTTGGGCTCCGGTATTATTGATGCCCTCTTAAAGCAGTTGGGAACCTCAGACCTCAGAAGTGAGAGGTTGAAAATGTTCGTAGAAATGCCAGCCTGTTGGTCCTCACTGGTTTTTAGAACACGGCCGGGTATACCATCAGGTCCAGGCGTTTTCCGTGGGTTCACCCCCCTGAAGAATCTTCTGACATCGGCCTCTGTGACCATGACTGCAACACCGTCAGGGCGAATAGGGGTTTGGGAAGACACATCAGTGTTCTCCCTATAGAACTGTGCGTAGAACGCATTGAGCTCATCAGGGAACGATGCTTCGCTGTCGTTTGAGCCGCCTCCTGATTTTGCCTTGTAGGAGGTGATGGCATTCAAGCCCTGCCACAGTTGCCGTACATCCGTCGCATCCTCCAGCTTAGAGCAGAAGTCCCTTTTGGCCTTTTTGATGGCCTTACTAAGGTGTTATCTGGACATTTATAGACCTCTGCATCGCCAAACCACAGCCCGGCATCTTGCCTTCAGAAGAATGCGGATCTCATGGTTCATCCAAGGTTTCTGGTCAGCAAACACTCGGAAGGTTTTTGTTGGCGTCCTTGGGATTGTATAGGATTTTAGACTTTCTTTTGTCGAGCTCCTCAAGCTGTATAGCCTTTGTACAGCTAAGTTTTAGGTGAATTGCTACACCCGAGCAGACAGGAAATCGGGGTTTTTGAACAGACTTAAAAAAAAAAGAGAGCGACACGATGGCAGCATCCATGGGCTACACCGGTAACCTTGGCACTTTCGACAAGTGTAGAGAGCTGTTCAGCTCCTATATGGAGAGAGCGAACATGTTTTTCATGGCAAACAACATAATGGAGATTAACGGTGAAGGAGAGGTAGTGACTGAAGCAAATAAGGTCATTTGAGAACGCATGAAAGCAATACTGCTCACGGAGATCGGTCCTGAAGTGTACTGCACACTCGTGAATCACCTTGCACCCCTAAAGGCAAAAGACGTGCCATTCAATGACATTATGAAGAAGTTGGAGGAGCACTTCAATTCAAAGCCTCTGGAAATTGCTGAACGCTATATATTTGGCACTATAAACCAGAAGCAGAATGAGACAATCAATGAGTACATCGTTGCCTTGAAAAGCATAAGTTTGCACTGTAACTTTGGAACCTTTCTCGGACGCGGACTACGTGACATTTGTTTGTGGTCTAGTGGATGAACAAATTCAGTCCAAACTCATGACCACTCCAGATCAGATCTTACATTCGAGATAGCATGCAAGATTGCTACCACAATGGAGATGGCATCAAAGAATCTTCGCGGGTTTCGTCCACCACGGACTGCAGTGGCCGTTTACAGTCACAAGGCAGCGCCTATAGCCAAACCAAGGGGCGCTAAAACAAAACAAAAGTATGGTGGGGAGCCGAGTTCAGCTAGTTGTTATCGTTGCAATGCTAATCACTCATCCCAATTTTGTCAGTTCAAAATGGCCAAGTGCTACAACTGCCAGAAGAAATGCCAACAAAACTATTGATGAATAGTAAGATTAAATGAGAACTTACCAGTTTGATGTTGATTTTATGAGTTACGTTGGTGATTACGTGAAGAAGGCCCGCCAGGCCGCATGCGCAGCAAACTTCAAAGCAGCGGTGTGAAATCACAAATAAACAACACCGAAATAAACAGTAAGATCAGTGACTCAAGAACTACCAGATGATCTTTTATGAGAGAGGGTTGGACGTGGTGGGCACGTAATCACCAACATATCACCAACATACCAACACTCCTCATAAAATCAGCATCAAACTTCAAACTGTTAAGTTCTCGTTTAATCTTACTATTTTACTTTGGAGTCATGTGAGTGATTCCGTGAAGAGTTCAAAGCTTTGTGATTTCATGCCGCAGATTACAATTTCGGCATCTCACTGCATTTGATTGACTCGAAAGAGAAATAAATGCATTAGTAATAACATTGTATTCAATGTAATGATAGGGTTTATTTAACAATGTAAACAAACAACAGTACCCCTAAAATTTAGGTACTTAAAATGTCATTGGCAAACAGCCCTGGATTGACAATTGGCCGATGATAAAGTTCTGAAACATCAGCTCATTTGCCCATCCGACGGCCGCTAAAATTTGGTCGAAGGACACATCCCTCCCTTTGGCCGCCAACATAGCTGCTGACCTAGTATAATGAGATGTAAACACACTATCTAAATGATATACTGACTTTGATGCTGACCTGGTGGAATGAGACATACAGCGTCAATGTTAATACCTGTTGCAGCCACCTTGAAATAGTCTGAACCGAATTTCTCTTGTGTAATTGTTTATTAACTAATACACAGTGCTGAATCTATACTTCTAAGGATTCTGGTGGCCTTGATAACATAAAATGAGACAGTGTGGTATTCGAAATGATCTTAAAAATCATGCCAGTCCTGGTCTGCTCTGCTAATGTAGACCAGAATGTAAATGTAATGGCATGAACAGCCAATTCCATCCTGTCCAGCCACAGCGTTTGCAATATTTTGCCGTCGTTGTGCTGATATTAGAGTCATGACTAAGGATGTAGCTGGAACCCCTTGGTGAAGTAATGTTTACACATTTACAATAACCAACTGCATAATCTTGTGATGTGATTACTTGTATCAAGATCTTTTTAACAACTTGATATCCGGGTTGGACCCAACAATGTAGTTCCCTTATGTTACAGCTGTAATTTCTCTATAACTGAACTATTGTCAATTTCACTTAAAACGAACCGGAAATGTCAGTAATTTGTATCGTATCAAATGTATCATTAATATTTAACAAACATTTCTGATCCCCTCAATAGAGATGTACTGCTTTTTTTGGATGCTATCCATGCATACTGCAGTGAACACCCTCATGGCTAAATGTGCCAACCTGAGGCATAAGTCAATCCATTGAAAATGTGTAAGTCAATAATCATTTTACTGTGCAAAGACCAGTCTCCTGAACCACAGTTTAAAACAGCAAGTTCTTGCTTTTTGGCATAACTGTACTTTACTGTTATAGTACAGTTATATTGTCTTTGATAACCTTTGTAATGGGATTTGTATAACATGTATCTCTTACCTTATGAATCTGTTGAAGTCAGGAATAAGTTTTTACATCGGAAAGTTCATATGCCCGATACTCTCCATTCTTCATAGTAACATGCCAATCCTGCCTTATTGCATGGGTGGTTTGCATGAGAACTTCTGCCCAATTTCCAAACCCTGGCCATAATCCAACTTACTTGGAATGCTCCGGCTGTGCCTCAACCAAATATTTTTACCCTTTGTGTGTTGTACAAACAAATGTAAATATTACAACTTGTGAACGGTGCGCTACCCAAATTTTGGAAGTGCTAGACCCATTTAGTTGAGCATGATTGGAAGGTGCATGGAATTTCTGAGCTATCATGCTACCCCCAGATCCAGTGAACTGCTACTGCCGATGAGCACGTGGGGTGCATTCTGAACGATGACTTTTGCCTGGTGTTGGCCGAATGTATTCATCTGCCAGGCTTCTTCCCCCGTAGAATAGACCTACCTGAATAACCGATTCAGTGGCTGGCTCTCCCATCCCCCTATTGGCGGTGTTCACTGCCGGCACATATGTGCTTGAGTCTGTTCTATTGACATCTTTTAGAGCCCGGAATCATCTTGACCTTTTTCTCTTCCCTCCTCAGAGAGGGCGATTCGTAGGCAACTCTTACAGGCGCTGCCGCAGGATACAAATACTGATACGAACCCATTGGCCTTAACCCAATACAATATTTTACTGGGATGGCAACTTTATTGTCAGGAAAGGTACCTCTGACACGTGCCCTTCAGCCCTTTGGGTATGCCCCACGGCCATACCCTGAGACTCAGTGTCAGCAGGATACTGACCCATCTTGGTCTCTGCCTCCGAGGGAGACCTTTGCAGCACTGTATACAATAGTTGCTGCATTTCGGATAGTCGTTTCAATGCACGATCCAGCGCCGGTGAGGAATTCATCCCCCGACTCCGTGGGTCTTGCTCTCTAGCCCCCGTGGAGAATCATCTCCCGACTTTGTGTGCAAGCAGATATGTGTGAATTTGAGCAACCCTGTCCCAGGCGTTGCTGGCGCCGCCTTTCATAAAGGCCGGCGCTTTTTGACATGAACAGCCCTGCATCAGGCGCTGTTGGCACGGCTCTCCCATAGGCCGTTAATGTCGCAAATGAAACAGCCCTGTATCAGGTGCTGCTGGCACAGCTCTCCCGTAGGCCGGCACTTTCATATATGAAGCAGCCCTGTCAGGTGCTGCTGGCGCGGTCTGTCCCATAGGCCCGCGCTATTGCTGTGTACATTTAGTGTAGCTTTACCTGTGAAGGGCAAAAATAAATCATAGCATCCTGTGCTTAAACAATTATAACATTGTCAGAACATATAACAATAACTTTTTACTTAGCCTTTAGCTTTTACTTAAAGAAAAAACACTATAGAATACATACTTTTTATTATAAGGAGAAACCCTTTATAGCCAGACTCACCTGAGTCCAAATAGGGCTGAATGAGTCCCAGTAATTTATTGACTGAGGACCAACGTCTGTGAGCCACTGACCCCACTGTCAGTGGCTCCAGCGTTGCTTCCTTGCCGTTTTTACGGCATCCCACAGGCTGGGAGCCGCTGACCCCCCTGCCAGCGACTCTGCTTAAATTTCCTGCCGTTTTTGCCGCATCCCTGCAAGCTGGGGAGTCGCTAACGGCACTGTTAGCGGCTCCTTATCTCGCAACCCGATCAATTTTGCCGGTTTATCCGCATTTGCGGTCAGACTGGAATTTCCCCACAGTCCATAACCAGCAACTTGTCGGGCTGCGAAACTGGCAGGAAAAACCTCTGAAAAAAGAGGCTCCTGCCTAAAAACCCCTGGTAAGTAAAAAACCAAACTTACATTTTAAGTTTAACTTACCACCGGCAGGAGCTCTGTCCTGCCTGCCCATCATAATCGCCAGCTGCCGAAATAAACCAACCCTCCTTGGAAAGGGTTGGCTGAGTAGAATAGAGTTAGACTGGAAGAACATTTTCAGCGTCGATTTGTCCAAATCATGTCTTGAAAACGTCATAAGCAAACATAAGGACATTTTTGCCGGCAGTTGCACGGGAATAACAGGGTACTCTGCACACATTTGACTTAAGCAAGATGTGAAGCCTGTGTATTGTCGCCCAAGACCTGTACCATATGCACTAAAGCAAAGTGGAGGAAGAACTTGACAGGTTAGAGCGGAATGGACTACTCATGAAGACAGACTAGAGTAACTGAGTAATGCCAATTTTGGCCAATCCCAAGGCCGACAAAACTGTTCGACCATGCCGTGACTACAAAGTCCCAATCAACCAAGCCAATGACGACGAACGATATCCGTTACCAACCTCGCAAGACCTGTATGCAGTACTGAGCCGAGCAAGAGTCTTCACTAAACTGGATTTGTTTTGTGCTTACGCCCAACTCAATGTCGACAAGGAAAAACTATCAACACTCATAAGGGCTTGTATTCATATACAAAGCTGCCCGATGGTGTGAAATCCTCCCCGGAAATCTTCCAGTCTGTCATGGACAAAATGTTACAAGGCATTCCGCATGGTGTGTGCAACCAGGATGACCTACTGATATTCACAGAGGGCATGGTAGAACATCTGAAAATCCTCAAGCAAGTTCTTACATGACTGAACTGCCACAATGCCAAACTATGACAAAGTAAATGTGCATTTGCGCAGTCAGAGGTGGTCTATCTTGGACTCAAAGTAGACGCCAACGGACTTCGCCCTGTGAAGGCGAAAGTTGAAGCAATAGTGAATGCTCCAAAACCCAACAATGTGTCAGAGCTAAGATCATTCTTTGGGATGGTGCAGTTCTATGCACAATTCCATCCAGATTTAGCAACTGTGCTAAAGCCACTACATAATCTGCTACAAAAAGATGTGAAATGGACGTGGGGAAAGGAACTGCAATGTGCATTTGACATCTGCAAGGAAAACTTGACAAGTGACAAACTCCTTGTTCACTACGACACAGCACACGAGATGAAACTTGCTTGTGATGCTTCAAGTTATGGCGTAGGTGCAGTGATCTACGTAATGAATGACAGGAAAAGCCTATTGCTTTTGCATCCCGCACCCTATCACCGAGTGAGCGCAATTATACATAGAGAGGAAAGAAGCACTCAGCATCGTGTTCGGAATCAAGAAATTCCATCAGTTTCTTCTCGGCAGACCATTCAGCCTAGTGACTGATCACAAGGCACTACTAGTGATACTTCGTCCCAAGTCAGCTATATCTTCCACGGCGACATCAAGGATGCAGCGCTGGGCAATTCTGCTATCCAGTATGACTACAAGGTTGAGTACAGAAGCTCCAAATGCAACGCAGTTGTACCGGTTGCCCTATGAGAACTCTGATGTGGGAAGTGAGAACTCAATTTACACACTGCAAGTTGTAGATGAAGACTTTCCAATGACTGCAACAGAAATTGCTGTAGAAACAGAGATAGACACAGTGCTGAAGAGGGTCTATGAGCAGACATTGAACGGTTGGACTGAAATCGATAGTGGATTGAACTCGGTTCTGAACTCAGAGCTGAAGCCTTTCCATAATCGACGCCATGAATTATCATGTGAGCAGGGATGCATTAAGTGGGGTTTCAGAGTGGTTGTACCAGAGTCTTTGAGAAACAAAATTATGAATGAACTTCATGCTGAACATCCTAGCATGGTAAGCATGAAGTCAATTGCCAGAGGTTTTGTGTATTGGCCTGGTATTGACAGTGACATTCAGTCACTGGTGAGCAAATGTAGTGTCTGCCAAAATTGCCGGAGTAAACCACCAAAAACATCACTGCAACCCTGGTCACGGTCAAGTAGACCTTTTCGGAGAGTTCATGTAGATTTTTGTGAAAAGGGTAATGATCACTTATGGGGTCAATAAACATATGGGGTCAAGCACTCAAGTCCATTGAGTGTACCATAGATGAGTTGAGATCAATTTTTGCATGCCATGGTTTACCGGAAGAACTTGTTTCTGATAACGGGCCTTAGTTTCGTTCAGAACGGTTCAAAGAGACTTCCGGTGGCGCTATGGAGCAGGAGAAACTAGCGCCATCCAGCTCCGCAAAAATTGTATTTAAATCGGGGGAAAAACGGGGTTATTTATAGTAACTTACCAGAGAGGAGCGTTTCTGAACGGCACCGGCAGCTAGATAAGGTCCGTGACGTCATCAGGCGTGCGACTTTTAAAGCATTAATGTCGACCCAAAGAACCCCCCCCCCCCAAAGTGAATAAAACAGTGCCGAAAAAAGAGGTAGGTCCAGCTGAAGCCTCGACCTCGAGTTTGACTGGCTCTCTGGAGGATATCCCAAAGAAGAAATCAGAAATGGAGGACCTGAAAACTACCATTATGGTGAGCTTAAAAAAATGAAAAAAGAATATAAAGAAGAATTTAAGTTGCTCAGAGCTGATATTGAAGTATTTAAAGAGCAAGTTAAAGAGGAGTTGAAAAAAGAAGTTGTAACCACAGTAAAAATTATGATGGATGAATGGAAGATAAAAGCAGATGCTGATCTAAAACAACAGATGGATGAAGTTAATCAGAAAGTTGGTGGTCTGGAACTCGCGGTTGATCTCAAGTTGGAACCTATTATGAGAACACTTGATCAACAACACGATGCAATAAAGGAATTGACCAGTATTGCTGACTCAAGTGCTAAGGCGAATGACAAACTTCTCTCCGAGAACAAGCGTTTAACAAATTTATTGAATAAAATAACTGAGAAATGTATTGACTTGGAGGGAAGGCAACGGCGCGAGAGCTTGCGTATCGTGGGTGTGCGTGAAGGCAAGGAGGGAGCTCAAGACACCAGAGAGTTTGCTGCAAATCTTCTGAAGAATGTCTTGAATCTGGAGCAAGCACCCCTACTTGGCCGTGCGCACAGAGCACTGAGACGATGTCCAAAGACGGGTTTGCCACCAAGACAACTGATTGTGAAAGTGGTCTACGATCATGTTTTGGAAGATATGATGAAGATAATAATTCGCAAACAGAATCTGCTTTATGATGGTGACAAGATCAGCATATTCAGGGATTATCCTGCGGAAGTGGCCAGGAGAAGAGCCCTCTTTACTGAAACAAGGCACATTCTCAGGAATATAAAGGGCGTGAGATATGGCCTGATGTATCCTGCCACATTGCGTGTAAGCTATGATAATAAAGAGCATCACTTCACTAAACATACCGAAGCTCTGGAGTTCGCCCGTAAAATCGAGAAGGAGTTGGATGAGGAAGAAGAAGGAGAAGCAGAGAGAACACAGAGAGAAGATGAGGATGAAGAATAACGAACTTGAATCATATTCAACACTTACCTGATGCCGATGTTCACCCAGCAATAAGGAGGAAGAATGATGAACTTTTAAAATTATTGGACTTGGAGAGCTCAATGATTATTAATAATAAATTAATATACAATAGTATTAGTTTAGTACTAACCATTATTAACAAATGTATGTGATACCTCCTTAAACAATTTAAAATGATAGCAGTAATTAAAACAATATAGCATTAATAAGAATGGAAATGTAACACCCCGCCCCTAAATATATTGCCCTTAAGGCATTTACGGAGCTGGAAATATAAACATCTTTTTTTTTCCCAACGGAAGTCCGTAGATTAATAGCCACGACTATTAATCTTACACTAGGCTTAGTGTAAGGCTTACACTAACATCACCTAACGTAGCTATAGACACTTTTTCTTTCCTGCACTTTTCTAATAATATTATTAACTCTTTTTCCTTTTATTTTTATATATTTTTTATATATTATATGTGGAATTATATTACTTTACTTTTGAATGGTATTATACAGTAGACTGGAGGGGATATGTATGTCAGATAATGTTATTAGTATTAGTTGATCACAAACTAGGGTACGAAATTGGGATGTATATGCTGAGACATCTACCTCATTATAATCCACCATAATACCCAAATGCAAGATACTAATAAGAAAAAGGGGGGTGATGGAATCACCATCTGTAGTTGGAATGTAAAAGGTATTAATGAACCAATTAAAAGAGGTAAGGTTTTGACGCAAGTAAATACAATGAAAACTGATATAATTTATCTTCAAGAGACACATCTAAAAAAGGATGCACAATATAGATTAACGGCAAATTGGATTTCTAGGGTGTATCATTCATCATTTACTCATAAATCTCGAGGAGTTGCCATCCTTATTCGTAAAGGTATTCAATTTAAACATAGTTCAATAATAGAGGATCCTGAAGGTAGATATATAATAGTTACGGGTGAACTATACTCGAAGAAGGTTGTACTTATGAATATATTTGGCCCAAATTTTGATAATCCGCTTTTTTTTTTAAGGAAATATTTAACACTATTCCTATAGTAACACAGCACAATCTAATAATTGGGGGCGACTTAAATTGCACTTTGGATAATTATTTGGATAGATCATCAACCAAAAGGAAGGCTATTTCTAAATCAAGCGAATTCATAAATGTCTTTATTAGGTCAACTAATGTCAAAGATATTTGGAGAAATGATAATCCTAATGGTCGAGAATACTCATTTTACTCTCCGGTATTTGGAACATACTCTAGGATAGATTATTTCCTAATAGATTCAAAACTTGTCCCATTTACGTATGACTCAAAATATCATAATATTATTATCTCAGATCATGCTCCATTAACATTCAAGATTAATTTAAAGGGTATAACTAAAGGATATTCGCAATGGAGATTTAATCCTCATATATTAAATGATAAAGCGTGCTCAGATTATCTGGTTAAACAGATTGAATTATTTTTTGAAACCAATGATAAACCTGGAATGTCATCATCTCTTTTATGGGACACATTTAAAGCTTTTATACGGGGTGCTATAATTTCTGTGCAGGCACATCTGAACAAGGAAAATTGAAAGATTCAACAGAAATTGGAAAATGAAATAAGGCAGTTGGACATGGAAAATGCTGTGTCTCCATCTAGGGTTATACACAATAAAATTGCAACATTAAAATATAAATTAAATGAGATACAATCAAAGTATGTTATTAAACTTTTTCAAAAGACCAAACAAGTATATTTTGAATTTGGGGATAAACCGCATAAATTGTTAGCTCGGCAACTAAGAAAATCAGAAGAAGAAAAAATGATATACAAGGTCAAATCTGAACAAGGAGAAATATTAACTTTACCAAAAGACATTAATGATAGATTCCAACAATACTATCAAAAACTTTATACATCAAAGGTGATGGATCAACCCGAGGGAATGGAAACGTTTCTCCAGAAATGTCACATTAATGGATTAGAACAGGAAGGTAGAGAATTATTAGATGCTGAAATATCAGCAAAAGATATTGAGGAATCAATTAGATCATTGAAGAATGGTAAAGCTGCAGGACCCGACGGTTTGGGTGTTGAATTTTATAAGAAGTTTCATGATTTGATCGTCCCACGGCTACAAACTATGTACAAAGCTGCCTACGAACAAGAACAACTTCCAGAAACCCTAAAAGAATCTACGATTACACTTATTCCTAAAGCAGACAAAGATCCAGAAGACCCAGGATCATACAGAGCAATAGCTCTTTTAAATACAGATAAAAAAATATTAACAAAAATTTTATCTCAAAGGTTAAGTTTAGTGATCAATAGATTAATACATCATGATCAACCAGGTTTTATTCCTAAACGTTACTCCACTTATAATTTAAGACGTCTATTTAATATCATTTACTCGAAAAGAATGATTGATATTGAATTAACAATTATATCCCTGGATGCGGAGAAGGCGTTTGACCAGGTTGAATGGCCTTACTTATTTAGGATAATGCAGAAATTTCAACTGGGAGAAGGATTTTGCAAATGGATTAGAATTTTATACTCTGGCCCAACAGCAAGAATCCTAACAAACCAAATGTTATCAGCAAAATTTAATCTTTCTAGGGGTTGTAGACAAGGCTGTCCGTTATCACCCTTATTATTTGCACTCGCTATAGAATTATTGGCCGAAAGGATTAGATCAGAACCAGAAATTTATGGATATAATACTAAAACCACAATTAACAAAATATCTTTATATGCAGATGATGTTTTAATATACATAACAAAACCGGAGATTAGTATTCCTAAATTACTTGAAGTTATAAATGAATTTAGTAGGTTCTCAGGATATAGAATTAACTGGAATAAAAGTGAAATTATGCCTATAATAGGAATTAAATTGAATAAATTACAAAAATTTCCATTTAAAATAGCTAATAATCAAATTAAATATCTTGGAATTAATGTATCAAAATCTTATAACTCTTTATTTAAATCAAATTTCCCCCAATTATTAAATAAATTAAAAAATAATATTTTATATTGGAAAACATTACCGATATCAATGATCGGTAGAATAAATGGATTAAAATGATTTTTTTGCCACAATTACTATATTTATTTCAAGCCATCCCGTTATATCTTCCTAAAAATTTTTTTTTTTAAATTGATTCTATAGTTAACAGCTTTATTTGGGATTATAAAAATCACAGAATAAGTAAAACAAACTTATGTAAGTCTAAGATAAATGGTGGCCTAGCTCTACCTAATTTTTTATATTATTTTTGGGCGGTTCAGATTAAGAACTTTAATTATTGGTTGGTACAGATGGAACAGGACCCGGTTTGATTAAGAATAGAAAAGGAAGATTGTTTCCCATTTGATATAAGCACAATATTCCTTACCCCTGGAGTGGTACAAGAAAAAACATATAAGGAAAATCCTATATTTTTAAATAATATACGTATTTGGAAACAAATCATTAAGACTTTACATTTAGAAACTATGCCACTTTGTTTACCAATTATGAATAATCCTATGTTTAAACCCTCGACATTGGATGTGGGGTTTAGACATTGGAAATATTTAGGAATAATAAGGATAGAACATCTTTAAAGGAATGGGAAATTTCTCTCATTTCAGGAGTTGAAAGAGATTTATGGATTGCAAGCAAATAATTTATTTAGATATTTACAAATTAGAGATTATGTCAAATTAAATACGCAAGATTACAGAAATAGAGATCCAGGTTTACTGGATGAAGTACTTAATAAGCATCCACCAACAGAAAAATTAATAGCATATATATATATAATATTCTTTTGGACAGGGAAATGCCAAAAACTGAACTATTTAAGAGGGCGTTAGATGTGGCACTTGTGGCTAAAGGGATCAGGGGGTATGGAGAGAAGGCAGGTACGGGATACTGAGTTGGATGATCAGCCATGATCACATTGAATGGCGGTGCAGGCTCGAAGGGCCGAATGGCCTACTCCTGCACCTATTTTCTATGTTTCTATGTTTCTATTTCGACAAAAATGGGAAAATGAAATTGGTTTACCGATATCAGAAGATTTTTGGGAAGAAAGCTTACAACGAATTCATCGCTGTTCGTTAAATGCCAGACATACTTTGATACAATTCAAAGTAATACATAGATTACACTACTCAAAAAAGAAATTAAATAGAATTTTTCCTAATATATCACCACAGTGTGATAAATGTCAGCACATAGAAGCCGATTTAACTCATCGTTTTGTATTATGTACAAAACTTAGTAGTTATTGGACTGAGATTTTCAAAATTATTTCCATAGTTTTAAAGATTACATTAAGCCCTGACCCAAAATTAATTATATTTGGGGTTTCAGATTCAAACCAAACTTTAACAGCAAATCAAAGAAATTTTCTGGATTATTGTTTAATAATTGGAAAAAAATTAATATTAAAATTTTGGAAGGGACCATTATCCCCTACAATTAAAATGTGGACAGTGGAAATGTTGGAGACGTTACAACTGGAGAGAATTAGGTTTATCCTAATGGATAAACTTGAGCTTTTCGAACAAATATGGTCTCCATTCACCGATTATATGAAGGGGTAGCTGGGCTCGGCATTGAAACTCAATAAGTACCCGGTGGGAAGATCAAACAAAAATGTTTAATTTCAGATTTATATACTTGTCTCTATATATTATAATTAGAAATTGTTCCATTCATTGATAAGATGTATACTGTTTTCTTTTCCTCAAGTATAATAATTGTTTACTAGTTATAGGGTTTTTTTAAATTATTATTTTTATTTTATTTTTTTTTCCTTTTAATCAAATATAATCATATTCTTCAAATTACTCACTATTCTTTCTTTATACTTTTTTCTTTTTCTCTTTTTCATACTATAAAAAAATGGAGGCCTATATACATGGTTTGGTAATATTTATATAATTTTGGAAAGATGTATTAATTATATCTGAAAAAATTGTTATTATTTGTAATATATATGGCCTCTAATAAAAATATATTTAAAAAAAAGAACGGTTCAAAGAGTTAATGCAGCTGAATGGTGTTGAACACACACTTGTTCCCCCATACCATCCTGCCTCCAACGGGGTGGCGGAAAGGTCTGTTAGAATTGTCAAAGATGCTCTCAAGAAACAGGTTTTGCAGGGTAGTTCAAAGCTCAGCATGAAACATTGTTTGACTAGTTTCTTGTTGAAGTACAGAACCACACAACACACAATGGGGTTACTCACTTGCAGAACTGTTGATGAAGAGAAGGCTAAGAATACGCCAAGTCTAGTTCAACCCAATTTGGCCGTCAGTTGTCAAAAATGCCATTTTGACTCCCACAAAAATGAGATGAACTTCAAGCCAGATGAGCAAGTTTGTGATCTCAGTCCTCCCATCAAATCTAGTCGAGGCAAATGGGATGTTGGGAAAATAGTGGAAGTGCTAAGTAAAATATACTTAGTTGAAGTCAGAGATAGGATCAAAAGTGTTCATGTTGATCCAGCCAAAAATGAACCAAAAACTGAGCATGAAGTCCTAATCCCTGAGTTTTTATCTGAAAGTAAGTTGAAAGAGACCACTGTGATTGAACAACAAAGTTCAGTTAGTACAGACAAAGAAACGGATTCCTCTGGTCAACGTCACGGTACTAAAACAGAGCCAAACAAGCCTACGTTTGAGACAACACCTAAACCTGGTACACCTGTTACTGTTAGATGATCAAGCAGGATCCGTAAACCAGTAGTCAGGTTAGGTTAAATCAGTGTAAGTTAAATAACTCACTGCACAAGTAAAACAAAAATGTGTAGATATGTAAAATAAATATATTCTGTGTATCATTTTAAATTTCATAAATACTGGTTTAAATCAAGTATCACAACAACAAAATTGAAACTGAGTACATAGATTTAATACTTAAACAAAAGAGAGCAGTGTAATTTATTCATGCAAATTCATGTGTATGTTAATGAGTTGGTGTTCAATATAAGCAGGGAATGCTGGGTAATAAATCTCTCTCATGATCCAGCCAACTGGTAAGTCTTAAAAAAAAATTTTTTTTTTTTTAAGTTAAATTTTATTAGAGATATGGACATATCATAGTCCGAACCACTACACACTTTGTTAAACGGTTACATATTAAATATCCAGGATTCCAGGGACTCCGCTACCAATGTAGCTGGGGTCTTCATTTATCGGTTACATGTTAACATTGACTCTTATTATTATTTTTTTTAATAGATAGAAAAAATAAAGAAAAAGAAAAGAGAATTAGAAAAATAGAATAAACTATACATAATACAACTTAGGAGATAGGTCCGTAGGTAAGAAAACATAACTATTCATCTAGTCCTGGGTTCAAGCTTCCGTCAAGCCTCAGCGCTGGCCCATTCTACCCCTTCAAATAATCTATGAATGGAGACCATATTCTAGTAAATAATTCTGGTTTGTCAAATAAGACAAATCTAATTTTTTCCAGATTTAAGGTCTCCGACATCTCCATAATCCACATTTTGATTGTGGGGATGTGGGGTTTTTCCAAAATTTTAATATTAATTTTTTCCCAGTTATTATACTATAATCAAGGAAATTTATTTGGTTTATTGTAAGTTTTAGATATTGTTCAGATATGCCCAATATTATTAATTTAGGATCGAGGCTCCACTTGAGTATTAACCACTACGGAAATAATTAAAAAAATATCCACCCAAAATATTTTAATTTTTATGCAAGTTACAAAGGTATGGATTAAATTAGCCTCAGAATATTGACATTTATCGCAGATAGGAGAAATATTAGGAAAAATTCTATTTAATTTTGTTTTAGAATAATGCAATCTATGTAATATTTTAAATTGTATTAAAGAATGTCTGGTGTTTAACGAACATTGATGTATATGTTGTGTACTTTCATCCCAAATATCTTTCGTTATGGGTTGAACAAATTCATTTCCCCATGCTTGTCTATGTAATTCCGTCGACGGATTCTCACTATCTAAAAGAATATTCTAAATGTAAGATATTAATTTGACTGTGTTAGGGTGTTTATGTCCTCTGGTCCAGTGAGTAAGTCTTGTGCTTCATTCTGCCAGAATATAACAGGCCTGTTCTCATCAAACATGGCTGTAGGCCAATATAACAGCACAGAAAAATACAAACCAAATGGAGAAATTCCTGAAAGAATAAGCATGATATTGTGGAGACTCAACTTGTCAGCACAAAAATGTGATTAAGGGAATTGTAACAAATGTAACACTTAATATG
This sequence comes from Raja brachyura, assembly GCA_963514005.1. The sequence goes on from OY740782.1 coordinate 93,678,462, forward strand.
CTTCATTTTGAGCATGATAACACAATTGATATTTACAAAGCGAATTTAACTGATTTTGTTATTAATAAAACCGTGAAATTTTAGGTCTGACTGCTGAAATATAGGAACTCCACAGTGTGTGTCCTGCATCGTGTGCCTGAGACTATTTTACTCGATTGAAGTGCAGGCTGTGGCAACTGAGGTTGGTGAATTCACTTTGTAAATGATCCCGATTACGAAAGGTAATAAAATGACAGAAAGAAAGAGTAGGAATATCCATTTTTTTAAATGGTTATTTTTAATGAAATTTTTTGGGGGAATTAAAAGAAACTAAGAGTTTCCTATCATCCGGAATGAAGGCAAACTGAGAGTAATGGAACTTAGAAATTCCTCTGCAAAAACAGTTATCTCTAGTTGACCTGAGATCCTTATTAACCAAAGTGATTACAGTGGATGTGGCAAAGGCATTTTTTGGAAGTAATGTTAAAGATCAACTTTGAACAAAATGGATTTCTGAGCAGGTTTGGGGGGCTCGGTAACCTCAAGTATCCCATTGCTACGTTCCTATCATCAATATCTACAATTGATCATCATTATTAAACAAGCGTTACCTTCTTTAACCATTGAAGAAAGGTTGATGAAAAATCTTAGGTAGTGAATTGTGAATGGGATACCAAATACTTCTGTACATGCTGTTCAAATACATCGTATAAATAACCAGATGCATATATCGGTATATGTTAGAATGATCACAAACAATGGTTGCCATATGGGCTAAATAAATTAAAGTTTAGATGTAGGTTTCTACCTTGGGGTTTGTTGCAACATTCTCCTTTGTGAGGAATCTGTAATTAACACTTCATGACTAAATTCTGCTTTGGTTTTTAGATCGGCACATGGATGTGCAGATAATATTAATTTCTCTTGGCATCGTGTTTGGCACGGACATTATGGGCCAAAGGGTCTGTTCCCATGCTGTAATGTTCCATGTTGTATGTCCGTACCAAATTCCACCCCATTCAAGCATTTATCATGATGGAAGTTCCAGTTTATATATGAAAAGATAAAATCCCCCTATCTGTGATCTCAAGACATAATTTATCTTCTAACTCTTGTTGACCCCTGCCATGAGTTATCAGTCAGGCCTCTTGCATTGAAATAAATGCAGTTTAAACAAGTCTTCCTTTACTCGTAGTCATAGAGTGATATAGTGTGGAAACAGGCCCTTCGGCCCAACTCGCCCACACTGGCCAACAATGCCCCAGCTACCCTAGTCCCACTTGCCTGCGTTTGGTCCATAACCCTCCAAACCTTTCCTATCTATGTACTTGTTCAACTGTTTCTTAAATGATGGGATAATCCCAGCCTCAACTACCTCCACTGGCAGCTTGATCCATACACCCACCACCCTCTGTGTGAAAAAGTTACCCCTTGGATTTCTATTAAATCCTTTCCCCTTCACCTTGAACCTATGTCTTCTGGTCCTCGATTCCCCTACTCTGGGCAAAAAACTGTGCATCTATTCCTCTCAAGATTTTGTATACCTCTATAAGGTCTCCCCTCATCCTCCTACGCTCCATGGAATAGAGACCCAGCCTACTCAACCTCTCCCTATAGCTCACACCTTCTAGTCCTGGCAACATCCTCGTAAATCTTTTCTGAACCCTTTCAAGCTTGACAAGCTTTGCTCCATGGCATGCTCCTGCTTAACTTGTTCACTGATCTTGCTCTAATTAAGCCCCGTATTTGTGTTTTTCTATATGCACACAGTTTTATTCCATACTGTTTTGATTTGGGAACTAGTCCAGGATTGTTCCAGGATAAGCTCTGGGATTTTTTTTACAAGCTTTGCATACTTAATCAAAAAAAGCATGATGTTTGAGTTTACAAAGGATAAAAACTTAAAGTGCTCAACAGAACAGGAAACAACTTTGAAGTTTAAAACAAATATTGGGGTTGTTTCTGAGTGAGGGAAGGACTGTGTGTTTAGAGGGGATAATGGGAATGGTGAAGACAAGATGGTTGATGTCGTGCTTGGAGTTGGAAATAAAATGGTCCAGAGATGAGGAGGAAGGATGTTGAAGACGGGAGAAGGAGTTGTCACTGAGAGGCAAGGACCCCTTACTAGAGAAAAAGACCTGGAACATGAGGAGATGGCAACGGAAGAAGAGCTCAACATCATGAGATGTGTGTATTGGGTCTGAAGAATTGTTCCAACCAAAATCACCTTTCTATGTTCACAGCGAGGCTGTCTAACTTGCTGAGTTACTCCACCACTTTACATGTGTTTCTTATTAGGCACAGAAGACTGTAGTCAAATTGGGTCCTCACTGGCTGACATGGACAAACAAATGGCCTCTTTCATGCTGCACAACTACATGACCCAGAGGACTAAGTTGTCATCAATCATGTGTGCTTGGCATGCAATATAGTAGTGGCTATGCTTTGTGTTCCACTTTCAAATTTCAGATCTGCTGAGTTCAGTGGAACTGAATTCATAAGCTCTGTACACAGTCAAATGGATATACTGTTTGTTCAGCAGCCTTAAGACACATTTCTATCCTTGATATATATTTTTTGAACTGCGCACATATATGTGTTATCTTATACAGCCTGTAATATATGTTGAATGTTAGATTTTAAAAAGTAGCTGAGAATTATTTTCATTATTATTCCTTCAAGTTTTTTTCTTGTTAGGAATCATTAATTTCATTTGACACTTGTGAACTGTGCATCTGCTAACATAGAAGATAAATCCTGGCCACACACTCATTTCACCACTGCCATCGGGAAGAAGTTACAGGAGCCCGAAAACTGTAACATCCAGGTTAAGGAACAGCTTCCCAGCAGCCATCAGGCTATTAAACACTCAATCTCAAATAAGCTCTGAACTACAATAGACTATTATTATTATTTTTATTGCACCACTATTGTTTGTTTGTTTTTTGTGTGTGTGGACACAAAATGCTGGAGTAACGCAGCAGGTGAGGCAGCATCTCTGGAGGGAAGGAATGGGCGACTTTTTGGGTCGAGACCCTTTTTCAGTCTGATGTCAGCGGAGGGAGCGAGACAAAGATAGAATGTAGTCGGACAGTAAGACTAGTGGGAGAACTGGGAAGGGGAAGTGGATGGAGACAGAAAGCAAGGGCTATCTGAAGTCAGAGAAGTCAATGTTCATACCGCTGGGGTGTAAACTACCCAAGCAAAATATGACGTACTGTTCATCCAATTTGCGCTGGGTCTCACTCTGACAAAGTAAGAATTTCATTGTTCTATCTGGGACATCTGACAATAAAACACTCTTGAAATTCTTTCCAGTAAAATGTATGTTCCGGTTCTCCTGCTGCTCCATTGATAGCCAGTTATTGTGTATATCGGAAGGTTTATCATCTCACTCCATTTTTAACAGTCAAAAATATTTGATATCTTCACTTGCTTAAAGAATATTTTTTTACATCTGAAATAGATGGCTACTTGGTAATGGTGCATTATTGCAGTGTTAACTACACAGGATACGTTTATAAAGCATATAAACGTAGCATTATATACTACACTTAATGGATTTGAGGTGAAAATAATCTGTTTGGAATCTTCATTGTCCACTGATCTATCACTTCCATCCTGCAACCAGTACTGTTGCAGATGAGTCATTTCTAAATGTATCCTTTTCCCAATGCCTTAAAGCCTATGGGTGTGGTGTTTAGTTATGTGCTTTGGCTGCTTAGGTAGATTGCTGAGGTACGACATATTTATGTCCTTTCAATCTAGTCAATATATTTAAGAACTGCCAGGTCGGCACATGTTGGCCCCTGCTTCTTATTTCACGGAATCTGATGTTTACTGTCAAGCAATTTCCCCTCGGGAATGGAAAGAATGCCAAAGGGATGATTAATGATGAGCTTCTGCCACAGCTTTCATTGCTATGGCATCTCAGTTATATTTATCCAAAAGAAAGTCCATATTTTCAAGGAATATTTAAGCTTGAAACAATATCAATGCATTATTTGTTTTAATCTGCATGCAAAATGTGCATTGTTTTAGAGTTTATAGATACAGCCCGGAAACAGGCTCTTTGACCTACCAAATCCGCGCTCACCCTGTACTCTCGCACTGACGTACACACAGGGGACAATTTACAATCTTTACCAAAGCCGATTAATCTACAAACCTGTATGTCGTTGGAGTGTGGGACTAAACTGGAGCACCCGGCGAAACCCAACGTGGTCACAGGGCGAACGTACAAATTCCATAAAGACAACACCCATAGTCAGGATCAAACCCTCTGGCACGTAGGCTGCACCATCTGTGCTGTCTGTGTTTTCATTTAATTTAAATTGTTATTGTTTCAGTGTGCTAACTTTCTCCTTTTGTGGTCGTGGAAGGAGGAAAGGAGGTGTATAAATCCAGTTCCCTTCCTTTCATTTATTGGGGGATGCAGGTGATGTGGGGTGAAGTTGCTGAAGAAGAAGAGATCATGTATTCTGCCAGGTTCCTGTATTGACCTGTTTGTTGCATTGAGTATAACTGCATCAAATAGACATTCTGGTCATGGGATCTATTCCAGTTGCGATGAACCTCAGATTGACACCAACAAATGGAAGTGGTTGAGGCAGGTGCAATAACAATATTTAAAAAATATTTGGGAAGGTACATAGATAGGAAAAGCTTCGAGGGAAATTAGTAAAGTTCAGGCCACTGGGATTTGCATAGACGGGCCTTCTTGATCGACATGGACAAGTTGAGTCTGTGCTCTCTGACTATGTCTCTATAACACTGCCCCACCTCTCCTATACACCTCTCTCCCACCACCACCGCTGAGGAAGACTCTGCCACTACAATAGCACAAACTCATTCCATGCCAAATTAGCAGAAAGAATGCTGGGGCTGATGTGCTGCAACCCTGTAAATTGTAACTGAAGTGGGCAATTTGATCTTCAGTACCCACGGTTCATGAAAAGAGGGGTACTACTTGAGGAAGCCTCTCGTGATTAGAAATGGCACCAGAGAATATTGCCATATTTTTCAGTCTATTTTGACCCGTGTTGGGGAGATTACAAATGCTGGTGATGCAGACAAAGTTGTTAGCCAAAATGTTTTATTTGCATTATAGACTTATAATTATATGCCACGACTTTGACTGCATTGGATTGTTTTCATAGCTTTTGATTATGTGGAAACTGGGTAAACTGTGGCCACAATGTTGCAAACCATTGAACCTGCACACTCAAATGTATCACACTTCACTCCAAAACAGCAATCCAGGCAACATTGTAATTTGTCTTTGGCTGCGGAGAGGGGGCCTCTTAATTACTTATCGTTCATGAGCGTGTGATTTTGAATAACCACACAAACATCTTCATAATAATCATAATCATACTTTATTAGCAAAGTACATTTGGAACATATGAGGAATTTGATTTGCCATACAGTCATACCAATAAAAAGCAACAAGACACACAAAATACATTTTAACAGAAACATCCACCACAGTGACTCCTCCACATTCCTCACTGTGATGGGAGGCGAAAAAAAAGTTAAATCTCCCTTTTTTGTCAGGGACCTTGAGCCTTCCGTGGACGGGATGATCTTGGCTCCCGTAGCCGGCGGTCAGGCCTTCTGTATCGGGGCGTCAGGCTCCCGCATCGGGGGAGTCGAACTTCCGAGTCGGGGCTAGTTGAACCTCCTGCCACTTTGGAGCTTCCCGACATCAGCCTCTGCCCAAGACTGCAAGCTCCTCGATGTTGGAATGCACAGGCCGCAGTTGGAGTGTCGATCCCAGGCAAGGGATCAAGGCTTAATTACATTTTTAAATTTACGTTTGAAATATTATGTTCAAGTTTCAGAAATGTATCCTTGGGTCATTGAAGTACCTTTTGTTCGATATCCCCCTGAAGTTTTTGTTATGGTTATTCTCTTTTTATTCAAAACATAACTATGCTGAAGTGAAATGCCTGAGATCCATTAGAACTACTTCCAAGCACACATACCAGAGTGATGCCAGGGTTTGTGCATGATTGTTAGGGCACAATTGGATGGCCTCATGCAATACAAATACCAGTGTTTATACAATTTTGGCAATAGGTTTGACATATTTGACATAGAAACATAGAAAACATAGAAAAGTAGGTGCAGGAGTAGGCCATTCGGCCCTTCGAGCCTGCACCGCCATTCAATATGATCATGGCTGATCATCCAACTCAGTATCCCGTACCTGCCTTCTCTCCATACCCCCTGATCCCTTTAGCCACAAGAGCCACATCCAACTCCCTCTTGAATATAGCCAATGAACTGGCCTCAACGACCTTCTGTGGCAGAGAATTCTGGTCATCAAATAGCATGCCTTTACTCCTTTTCAGTTTGTTGCCTATTGTTTACCCGCCAGAAAATTTACTTTCCAGCGTAATAGTCTGTCTGTTCATGAGGTCCCAATGTGATTTGCCTCATTCTTTTTGCAATATTGGATCTGCAGACCAATTTCTCTTTCCCTGCGGTTCATGAACAACCCCAACCTGCTACTCCATATTCTGCAGTGTTCATCAATGAGCCTGACGGACATCCTCCCAACCTTGCGACCACTCCAAGTCGCCATGTAGGTTTGTGAGTGCACTCGCCAACTCTTTCCCTTTTATTGTTATTCATCAGCTTCTTTGGATCATTCCCCTGCTTCACGTAGATAACCCCACGTGACAGTATGAATGACGATAAGAAAAGTGTTACACAAATAGAGGAGTAAGGTCTTCCTTTACTGAAGCCTTTACTGACATTTGCTTCAGTCTGCATTTGAAGCCGTCCTCTTTGGAGTTCATCACAGATTTGATCTAGATTTAGACACAAGATCAGAATACCTTGGGGAAACGTGAGAGAAGCTGCTTTCAACATGAAGGCAGTATTTGAATTATACCTTTGAGATGCCTCGGTGAATATGAGGCCACTAAGAATCAAGGGTGCAAATCTTCCTAAGGCTTGAGTAATATGTGATGGAGAGATGGTCAGAGCCCTAGATATGATTGTGGGAGTTTTGTGAAGCAAAATGCATGCAAGTGATAACTATTTCGAACAACCTGACCAACTATTGCCTGAACTTCAATGCACCACCAGCCCCCATAATTGTTGGGTTTAAGTCAGTAGGACAAAGTTGATCTGGCGACACAGCCTAATTTCATTTTGTGATAGTGCAGGCATTCATTTGCACAGTGAGCGTTATAAGCTAGATATGGATTTTATTAAGAAAATGAAATATAAGAAGACGCACGAGACTGCGGAAAGAAACCCATGAAGTGCTGGAATAAATCTGCAGGTCAGGCATCGGTGGACAACATGGAAACTTGATGTTTCAGTCTGATGAAGGGTCTGACCTGAAAAGTCGCCTATCCATGTCTTCCAGATATGTGGCCTGACCTGCTAAGTTACTCCACCACACTACACTTTTTTTGTAAACCAGCAACTGTAGTTCCTTGTATCTAGAGATTGCAGAGGCCGAAATCTGGCACAAAAAAAATCCAAATTGTTCTAGAAGTTCAAAGGACAAAAGACATTTATTGTCACATGCACCAATAGGCGCAGTGAAATTTGAGTTAATTTGAGTCAGTGAGTGAAGCTGCATTTGTGAAGGCAGAGGTATGTTAATGTTTCGGGTTGAGATCCTCAAGGACTTGTGACGAAACTGTGGTCACAAAGTAACAAGCATTACAAAATGCAAAATTTAAAAATAATACTTTCCTTTTTGAAGAATGTTTGTTGTTTTAATGACTAAGCTTGCTTTGGTTCCATTTAGTTGAGAGATACAATATGGATGCAAGCCCTTCAGCTCACTGAATATGCACCCATCCTCAATTTCCCGTTCGCACTAGTTTAGTTTAGAGATGCAGAGCGGAAACAAGTCCTTCGGCCCACCGAGTCTGCACAGAACAACAATCCCCGCACGTTAACACTACCCTACACATACTGGGGACAATTTACTTTTATACCAAGCCAATTAACGTACAAATCTGTACGTCTTTGGAGTGTGGGATGAAACCAAAGATCCCGGACATAACCCACACTGGTCATGGGGAGAACATGCAAACTTCGCACAGACATGACCTGGGGTCAGGATTGAACCTGAGTCTTTGGCGCTGTGAGCCAGCAGCTCTACCAGTTGCACCACTGACCAACCCTATTTTGCACTAAATATAATACTGTTCTTGTTTTTGGGCTGCCAAGTAAAAAATATAAAAATGATTTATATGTTTATCAGCTCAGAGCTGGAACATGACTAGCACCACTATTTTTAAAGTTAATTTTATTAGGAGCAATTGGTGACTGCCAAAGCTCCTTGTTCCCTTGGGAGTTTGGGATTACACCCTCATTTTGTAAGAGGTCCATTCAATAGTTTGATGGCAATGCCAAATAAGCATTTTCCTGAACCTGGTTATATGTGCATTCCAGCCTTTGTATCTTCTACCAGACAGGATAGCGAAGGACGGGATTATATCTTTCACTCTCTGCAATTTTTTGCAGTATTGGGCAGAGCAGTCGCCAAACCAAGTCGTAATGCATCCTTTCTGCAGTGCATCTATGGAAACTGGTGAGATTCTTTGGAGACATGCCAAAATTCGGGTCTTCGCGTGGTGCTGCGCACAGCAGCCTCACCAGCAGTTTGTCCGTCCTTTCACCGTGTTTGTTATTTTTAGTTGGGGAGGGGGAAGAGGGGAACATTTCCCAGTCATTTCTTGATCGAGATGCATCTTTTCTCCGAGTCGCATCCTTGCCGGCCTACCATCTGGATTGGCGCGGCCTTTCCTGCTGGAGACCGGCCAGAGCTTCAACAGCAGCGCAGCACCGAATTACCACCGCGGAGCGGGACGATGTCTTACCGAAGATCTCCGTGTTGATACTCCGGAGTGTTGGACCTGCTGACTTCAACACCGTGGACCTGTTGTTTGCGGAGCTTCTAGCTGCGGGTGGCGCTGACTTTAACATCGCGGAGTCCTGGGACACCTTGCCGGGGGTTGCCATTGTTGGAGCGCCAGCTCGGCCTGTGGACTTCGGGAGCCGCGTTAAGAAGCGACGGATTCGGAAACTCCAAGCCGCTGAGAGTGTTATTCCGTTCCGACATCGGAATTCTGATCATCCCGGCGAGAGGGCCTGAACATCGGGCCGCGGTAGCGGCGACTGCGGAGGGCTCAAAGGCCCTGACCACAGGTGAACAATGAGGAAGATGACTGAACTTTATTGCCTTCCCTCACAGTGGGAAACTTTGATTCCACTGTGTGGGGATGATCATGTTAAACTCTATTGTGTGTTGTGTTTTTTATTCATATGGCTGTATGGTAATTTAAATCTCACTGTACCAATTGGTGCATGTGACAATAAATGTAATTTCAACTTCAACTTGAAATTCCTCCTGAGGATGTGGAGACATTATTGTGGTTTCTTGGCTGCAGCACTAATGTGATTGGACCAGGACAAATCGACCATCCACCATTCAGCATCATTGTGTTTGCACCTCACCCTGCTCCCTGAGGTCGATGACTAACTCCTTAATTTTGATGACATTGAGGGAGAGGTTGTTGTATTGACTCTGTGCTTCCAAGCTCTCTAACTTCTTCCTGTACTCTGTCTTAGAAACATAGAAACATAGAAAAATAGGTGCAGGAGTAGGCCATTCGGCCCTTCGAGCCTGCACTGCCATTCAATGTGATCATGGCTGATCATCCAACTCAGTATCCCGTACCTGCCTTCTCTCCATACCCCCGATCCCTTTAGCCACAAGTGCAACATCTAACGCCCTCTTAAATATAGCCAATGAACTGGCCTCAACTACCTTCTGTGGCAGAGAATTCCAGAGACTCACCACTCTCTGTGTAAAGAATGTTTTCCTCATCTCGGTCCTAAAGGAATTCCCCCTTACCCTTAGACTGTGACCCCTTGTTCTGGACTCCCCCAACATCGGGAACAATCTTCCAGCATCTAGCTTGTCCAACCCCTTAAGAATTTTGTAAGTTTCTATAAGATCCCCCCTCAATCTTCTAAATTCCAGCGAGTACAAGCCGAGTCTATCCAATCTTTCCTCATATGAAAGTCCTGACATCCCAGTCTTACTGTTTGAGATCTGGCCCACAATGGTTGTGACACCTGCCAACTTGTAAATTAAGTTAAACAGTTTTTGGCTGCATTATGAGTGTATTATCGCCCCTCTGTACTGTTTGCTGCTTATGCATCAGGAGGTTGTTAATCAAGTCTCAGAAGGAATTGCTGAGTCCAATGTCCGGAGCTTGGAGATGAGTTTCATTGATATTATCGTGTTGAAGGTGGACCTATAGTTAATAAATAGGAGTCTGATGCAAGTGTCCTTGTTATCCATTTGTTCTAGGATAAGTAGAGGACCAGGGAGATGGCATCTGGCAGTAGATGAGTTGCAGTAGGTCAATGTTGTCTTCAAATCAGGAGTTGTTGTATGCCATGACCAGCCAATAAGGCATGCTACCTTGTTTTTCTTTGGCACTGGAATGATAGCGGTCTTCTTAAAACAGATGGGAACCTTGGATCAGAGTGATGAGAGGTTTGGGAGTTCTGCAGATATTCCTGCCAGCTGGTCCACGTGGGTTCTGAGGTCATGGCCGGCGACTCCATCATAACCCGTCGCTTCACGGTGATTTGTTCTCTGGCAGGCCAATCTGATGCCTGCGACAGTGACCATGTGTACAGATTCACCATGACGGTCATGGCAGTGATGCCAGTCCAGTGACCCTCTGTTCAAATCAAACAAAGTATGCAGTGGGCTCTTCGGGGAGGGAATCCTTGTTGACAGTCTCTGGAATTATCTGCCACAGAAGGTAGTTGAGGCCAGTTCATTGGCTATATTTAAGTGGGAGTTAGATGTGGCCCTTGTGGCTAAAGGGATCATGGGGTATGGAGAGAAGGCAGGTGCAGGATACTGTGTTGGATGATCAGCCATGATCATATTGAATGGCGGTGCAGGCTCGAAGGGCCGAATGGCCTACTCCTGCACCTATTTTCTATGTTTCTAAGACAGAGATTCTGCCCATCTAGTGGCATGCAAGCTTTGCCACAATCAGTGACTGTCCATGCAGATAGTCTGGGATTTCAGTCTGGTCTAGAATTGGGTCTTAGTATCGCTAATGATTCTGCGAACGTGGAACCTATATAAGACGGCACAATTAATGTTTTACTTGCTGCTGCTTTACAGGCACATTGGACACAACAACAAAAATAAATATACACTGCATTTTAAGTAATTCTTGTGCTGAGGTAAGGTCATGGTTAGGTTTGTGTGAGATGGTTTGTGTACTTGTTGGTTGACGGAAATAATTTGTTCATGAACCTGGAGGTAACAGTTCTCGGGCTCCTGTACCTTCTCCCCAATGGTAGCAAGGAGAAGAGAGCTTGTCCAAGGTGCTGAAGGTCTTGGATGATATCAGCTGGCTTCTTGTGGCAGTGCTTCCTGTAGATCCCTTAGATGATGGGATAGAAACATAGAAACATAGAAAATAGGTGCAGGAGTAGGCCATTCGGCCCTTCGAGCCTGCACCGCCATTCAATGTGATCATGGCTGATCATCCAACTCAGTATCCCGTACCTGCCTTCTCTCCATACCCCCTGATCCCTTTAGCCACAAGTGCCACATCTAACGCCCTCTTAAATATAGCCAATGAACTGGCCTCAACTACCTTCTGTGGCAGAGAATTCCAGAGACTCACCACTCTCTGTGTAAAGAATGTTTTCCTCATTTCGGTCCTAATTTTCCTCATTTCGGTCCTAAATGAGGATGCTCAGTACCTGTGAAGGACCAGGCATTGTCCACCACTTTCAATAGCCACCTTTGTCTTGAGCGTTCGAATTACTGAACCCAGGCTGATCAGTATTAACACCTCTGGGCATCTGTGGAAGTTCAGGAGCCCAGTTTGTAACATGCCGATTGTCCTCAAACATCTGAGGAAATAGAAGCATTGATGAGCTCTCTTTGTGATTGCATCATTGTGGTTGTGGAGGAAATAAGTAAACGTTCTATTATTGAGCTTTACCAACTCCAGTCCATACAAGAAAATGTGTCTGAAATATTCAGTGAGTGCAGCCTACAAGTTCCATAAATGAGTACAGTCTACCTTCATTAGTACCGGCCTCTTTATAGCAGATTTCGGTTATAGCAGACCATGACGTCCATTTGTGGTGGCGCTTGGCGGGCGGCGGGCAGTGTAGTATTGGCCAGCGGAAAGGCAGCAAAGGCGCGTGAGCGAGCAGTAAAACACTCTTGAAGAGCATTGCATTGGGTATGGATTTGCAGCGACTGCAACAAAGCACGGTCCCATGGGTGTTGGATGCAGATGCAGGACGAGACACTGCACCTTCATTGCCATGGTAACACATGCCTCGGTAACCTGGTAATGGTGTAAGGCTCCCATTACACTGTTCCACCCCCACCATCAAGATACCTACTGAGCTGACCCAGGTGGCATGCATCCGGTTGAGCAGGCATGTGCCGTGCGTAATTAGTCAGGGTAGGCACTCAGTACGCTTAAAAAAATGTAAACTGCGCATGCGCAGATTGTTCTCGCCGTTAAATAAATAAATAAATAAATAAAAACAGTGACAATTCAATTTGCCCAAGGCTTCCTAGTCTCCTTTATTCTGAATGACTGAATTGAGGGGGGGGGGTGGGGGGGGTGAGGGGGGGGGTGGGTGGGTGGGGGGGGGGGGTGAAGGCTGATGGCAGATGGAAAGATGGAGAGATGGTGGGGAAAACGGGAGTACAGGGAATAGTTAAATCAGTTGTCATCTTATTGAATGACAACACTTGTCAAGGGACCAATTGGGGGAACAGTTCCTTTCACAGCGTGTGGAGAGTCTGTGCCAGGGGTAAAGTTGTGGGGGGGGCACGAGTGCTGAGAAAGAGGGTGCCAGGGATACTGCCAGTAACTCACTCACAACTATCGCAGCTCTCCGGGTGCGAAGCCACGCACTGTAGCTGGGGATAGAAGCAGCTCGGGGAGCTACGAGTGGCCACCAGGACCCGACAGCAGAACTGGCCGGCACTTCAGCACCTTCTGCCGGCCCGCTCACCTTTGGCAGTACTCTCCGTCGGAACACCTGTCACCTGCCGTTCGCCGACTTCGCTCATGTCAGCGGCTGCCTGCAAATCCTTAAATTCTCACGGCCGAGTAATTCGCTGTCGGAATTTAAGGACATGAGTGAGGCCAGTGAGCGGCAGGAGAGAGGTTTTTAGAGGGAGAGCTGCCAGAGGTGAGCGTGGATCGGCAGAAGGAGCTAAGGTGGCGGCTGGTTCCGCTGTCCAGCCCAGCGGCCGCTCAGCCACCCGAGCTACTTCTCTCTCTCCCCCCCCCCCCACCCGGCCTCAATGCGGTGGCATTCCACGCCTCCGTGCAAGGAGCGTCGCAAGTGGCAGTATCCCGATCCCCTCCTTCATAACATTCGTGCTCTCCCCGCAACTTTACCCCGGGCCAGACTCCCCAAACGCTTGGAAAGGAGCTCTCCCCCCATCCCCACACCCCAGGAAATACGATATTTAAAAACATCACCAATAAATGTACTTACCACATCATTGGTACACGAGCTCCATTCTTCTCTCGCTGTTTCCTAACATACACTTAAAATATTGACAAACCAGATTAGGAAACCCTGCCACGAAACTAGCGCTGCGCATGCGCAGTAGGATGATGCGCATGCGCAGTGCTGCAAAGGCAGAATTTCTGCTGCCTTCAGCCCCGCTTGAAACTGACGGCTTCAGGCAGCGCTGACGGCACGTGGGCTGCACAGACCTTCGGTCTCTTACATAGGCATAATTCTCCCATGCCTTTACTATTTATATTTAGTAATGACTATTTAATAATTTTAGTCAGGGTAGGCAGTGCCTACCTTGCCTACCCTGACGGCACGTGCCTGGAGTGGAGAGAGTGAGCAGGATGAAGACAGCGTGAGCACCGGGCCTGTTCCTGGCGTACTGTGTGTGCGATCGGGGGGGTGTCGTGTGGCACTCTGCCTAGAGAATTCTCCTTGGTTTAACCCCTCCCCCCGGCACCACACTTCTTCCTAACCTCAAACTAATTAATACTTAAGGGCCTGTCCCACTTGGGTGTCATTTGCGCGTCACACAGATGGCGCACAAAGATTTTGTACATCCCAAAATCCTGTGGCGCTGCGTGCGACCCTGCCTACGTCACCACGCACCATGCGCCGTGACACGTAAATTATATCGCGTAGATGGCGCGCAAATGACGCCCAAGTTGGACAGGCCCTTTACCAGTCTTACACGTTTATAACAAGACAATCAACAAAAATGGACACCGTTCCACCGACAAGTCACAGTGAAATTTCTTTGCAAGGCATACCCAAGGCATATAAGTGCACTGTCAAAGTCACAAAGTATACACAGTATCCGCGCCAGGTCTTTGTTCTACCCCTCCCCACCCCGCCTCCCTCATGGCGCTCCCCCCATGTTCCTTCCCCCGACAGTGGCGTCCTCACTCCACATTGTCCGTCCTTGTCCATCGGTTAGCTCTTCCATCGACCGCCACACTGATCTCTTCACTTTCTAGCAATGTTGCAAAATTTTGAGATTTTAAAAATCAAGTCTGCAATTTATCCCATCAGATAAAGCATAAAAAGAAGTTTAATTTGACACCTAATTCACTTTCATGTCTTCAGTATTAAGAAAGTTATGGCCATTTTCATACTCGGAAATTAGCATCATGTTCCCCATTGCCTTTCAATTGACTTAACTCAAAAGCTGTGATCTGGAACAGTTAAAAGCCCATAACTTTCTTAAAAATTAAAAGAACTCAATGAAATTTTCAGTTATTATAGATTGAAGCATTCTGAAACAAATATGAAACAATCTTACTTGGATGACCTGAAATTAAAGCATATAATTAGTTATCTAATTGTAGCTAATTACAAAATTCAATGAGTAGATCTAAACATCTATCAATTTCTTAAGAAAAGATAAACTTTTTTTAAATTGCCTAAGTGTCCAAATAACATTCCCACAATAATCCACAATATAACATAATTTTTTAATTTTTCATGAATTTCTGGGCCAAATGGAAGGAATTTAGTGTTTGATTCCTGTATATTAATGGCCATTTAAATCAACTAGCGAGTGGGTTTTAGTGGAATGCGGTGGATTGGAACGTTGCGGTTAGTGGTGAAGTCGGGAGGAAAAATATTGTTTGTTCATACATTTTTTTGGACCCCATTTCGCAACATGAAAATGATATTAAAGCCTCCCGAAAAACCAACTTTTAATATAAAAATAAACTATTTACCTTTTTTTCTTCCCTACGCAAAATCCTTCCGGTTGTCGGCGCTCACGGCTTTTGAAGGTGATTTTTAAATTACTCTAGTTAATAAATAATTTAGAGTAATTTAAAAATACTTTCATTCATGAAATGTCGGAGCGATTTTTCTTCCGCAACGAAATCGCCCGACATTGATCGATTTTCCCTGCCTGTGGAAAAACGGCACTTTAAGCCCGCCCCCCTCTGAAAGGCGCCGAAGTCGCGCACACGGGGAGCGGCAGAACTGCAGCGCTGCTCAAGGTAAGTTTTGTAACATACCTATACTATCGCTGACCGGTTCTCTCCGGACGCCTCAGTGGCGCTTCCCAGGCCTCAGCCGCATGGGTCCGATCTCGGCCACGGGCTCCACCATTCCAGACTCCGTCAACCACGTGCTGCATCAGCCACAGGCTCTGCTGACTCCGCCGGCCATGGGGCTCTGACTTGCAGCGGCTCTGGCCTTGGCCACTCCGTGGCTTGCCGGGAGGCTGTAAACTATAGAATAAACAGAGGAAGGTGATGCAGAAATCCCAATGCCAGAAGAAATATATAAAGTTAAGGTGTTACAGTACCAGGACCCAATGTAGCTTGGTAATAGCCCTGTCCCACGGTACGAGTTCATTCCAAGAGCTCTCCAGAGTTTAAAAAAAATCAAACTCGTAAGCACAGAGAATGAACGTAGCGGGTACGTCGGAGCTCGGGGACGTCTCCTAGCGGCACGTATCGCTAATGGCACGTACTCGGGAAGACTCGCTAATGGCAGGTAAGCACGGGAAGACTCGTGAAGATTTTTCAACATGTTGAAAAATGTCCATGAGGGCCCCGAGAACCGACGAGTGGCCATTACCATAAATCTCCGAGTTCGAATCAGGGCAAACTAGGGAGAGCTCTTGGAATGAACTCGTACCGTGGGACAGGGCTTTAAGGGGAACAACAGGGGTCCAATGGAATTTGTTATAGATGAACGTATGATGAGCTGAAACTTAGCAAGTGTAATGGGAGATTGCTCTGAGGTGAATTGGAATGTACAAGTCAGAAGGTGAAAGAACAAGGCTGAGTTCCAAAGTTGGAAAAAGTGATGATAGTTAGATAAGAGCAGGTAGATGCACTTTACCAAAAATAATTTTAGGTTTTAATTTGCCTCAGTGTCAAGCGAGGTGTTAAGGTTGTAATCAGTCTGGCTAATTATAGGTTGGTACATGTGATAGAGTTGGCAGTAAACTAGCAGAACGTGGGGCAGTGATATTAGCTTGGCAATGTTAAGCTGGTTGGAATCTGCGGCCTTTCCAAGTCTGGATGAGAAGTCTGACAGCATGAAGGGTATGAAAGGTTGGGCAGGTGGCACGGTGTCATTAATTTAGATATATTAAATACAATCATGCGCTTGAACGTTATGTTAATAGACCTGTACAGCATAGAAACTGGCACAATGCCTGTGCTGAACATGATACCAAGACCGCCTCTTTCCACCCACAATTCCCTGCATATTCATGTACCTATCTAAATGTCTCTTAAATGCCACTATTATATTTGGCTCCAACACCACACCCAGCAGTGCTTTCCAGCAGCAAGGATGAAAAGATTCAAATATGAATCAAGAGCAATTGGTTTAAACAGAGAACTGAGTTATTGCTGGAGATCCTTTGGGTCGAATCAGATGTGTGGGAATGGAACCAACAGAGGACAATTATGTGCAGCTGAACTGAGGAGGATAGATATTGGATGAATATGGTTTAATTAATAATGTCAAAGGTTGAGGAGAGGATGAAAGGGTATAAGCACTTCAGGTGGAATCACAGAAACTACTTTTTCATGGAGGCCAGACATAAAGTATTCAAACAGTAGTTGAGAGATACCCATGATTTTAGACAGTTGCACATAACCAAGATCCTTTGATACAAAGGAAAGTAGGAGATTGGGAAGGAGAATTGTGGGATCTTGGAATCAGTTGTGTTTTGCTGTTATTTTGTTTCTTTCATTTATTGAACTAATTTAATTTTCCAAAACTCTTGCAGCTTATTTGTGCATTATTCCTTACACCACAGTTGTGTAGATAGTGTAGATTGTGTAGATGGAAATTTCAGCCCAATGTGCTGAGCTGAGATTTGCAACCAATGTTAATTTTATTGATGAAATAACACTAATATTTAATAATTTCTGATGATTTCTACAAAAAGCCATTTGTAAAATTTCCACTTGTCTTTAGCATTATATGATGAAGGAACCGTTGAGAAGTTATAAAATTACATGTTACTTTTTTGGCTTGAAATAATTTCAAAATTAGTGGGGTTTAATTTGTTGGAGGCAATGTAATTGCAGTGATTTATAGCAAAATGAATATTGCAACAAAAAGGCGGAAGAGAAGCAATAATGATGTCCAAACATTAACACAAAATGTTGGAAAAATGAACTTCTGAATATGTTGGAATTTAGATGAAACCGTTATCATGAAAGAAAGTTAAGCATTTTGTGTAACTGCTTTTATGAGATACTAGACTAAGTGGGACCCGTGGGGGGGGGGGGGGGCTCTGTGTGGAGTGCTAATATGGGTGTTGTGGGCCGAATGGACTGGTTTCCAGAGGGCT
The DNA here is from genome assembly GCA_963514005.1 of Raja brachyura. The sequence continues at coordinate 93,696,322 of OY740782.1, forward strand.
AGTATGGACATTGTGGATTATTGGGCTGGCAGCTCAGTTACTGAGGCCTGGTGGGCTGGCAGCTCATTCACTCAGGCCAGGTGGACTGGCAGCTCAGTCACTCAGGCCTGGTGGGCTGCAGCTCAGAAATTGTAAGCAATTCTGCCCAAAACAGGTGAGAGACTCCGTGAGAGAGAAGGGGGAGAGGGTGGAGAATCAATTTTAGACATTTTTCATCTTTTTCTGCAGATCACAGCAATGAAGGAGGAAAGTCTATCCTGGCCTGAATCTCACAGGGAGCAAATGAAAGGAGGGAGAAGAATACTGGGGTGAGGTTTAATACTTGCACGGGGAATACTTATTGATAGGCCGAAGGGCTCCTGGGCTAGTACAGGCCTCATGAGCCGAAAGGGCTCTTTTAAAAAAAAAAAGAAGAAATCTGTGAAATCTCAGTGAAAGGCACTTTTTCTGGACTTTTCCTGGCCTGGCATGGACCTTTTGGGCCAAAATGCGACTCCTGGGTTAATACGGTCATTTTGGGCAAAAGGGACGGGTTTCTCAGCTAATAGGGGCCTTGTGGGCCGAAATTAGTAGTTTCAGGCAGGCCAAACAACTAATTTCATTTTATTTCCAATTGCATTGCAGTTTCAACCACAGGGCAGGCCGAATAGGTAATTGCATTTTCATTTCACTTCCATTGCCATTGCTGTTTCAAGCACAGGGCAGGCCAAGCCAAACAGCTCATTGCATTTTCACTTCATTTCCATTGCCATTGCACTTTCAAGCACAGGGCAGGCCAAACAACTCATTTCATTTTCATCAAGGGCTAACACATAATTTATTCAAGTACGTTGCATACTCACAGTGTTCTGTAGTTTTCCAGCTCAGACAGAGAGTTGTGACCTCTCCCTCGCCATCTTGCAGACAGACTGAGCCATGCCAACACTTCTGGGTTTTATAGTCCCTCCCCCCTCCCACTGGAAGGGGCATTGCCTTCATGGCAGTGAGTGACAGGAGAGAGAATCTCAAGATTTTTTAAACACTAATAAGTCTTTTATTTTTCATCGATGGGATAAATCCTCGGGGCCTGCGCAGCGGAGGAGAACTCTGAGTAAGATGGCCAAAAAATAACAGCCATATGTGGTAGCGTTTTTTCTAAAAATCTAAGCACAGTGCAAACAGGAAGTGGTGAAGATGACACTTTTAATTATATACATGCAGAAGCAGTCTGATTGGCCACATTAATGTGATTCTGTGCACACTTGAATGTCAAAAGATCTTTATAAGCTCTTCATGAAGGTGAAGTCTCATTGGCAAAATTGTGATTAAAAATCTTTTGTTTGATATTATTTTGGAAAATATGTTTATAGTTAATTAATATATAGTCTATAGGTTGGACAGAACAGATGTTATCACCCCAAATGCTGCAAAAAATGAAATTGGTTCAGAGCTCTTTCGCCATTGAACTCCGTTCAATAACACGTATCGACCTGTAGCTGAATTTCTACTGTAGTTCCAGTTCATTATCAGTGGAAGGAGGGGGTCTGCAAAAAAAAAAAAAGCTGAGTCCAGCTACTATGGATTCACTGTTGACATGTGACAAATTATTAGATTTCATGCTGGTAATGTCACAGTAAAAGTAATGTGCAGGAGAAGCTACCAAAAGTTACTTAAATAAACTTTGGTGAAGGTAAAGAAGAAATAATTGATTTATCTTGCGATTCGCTTGACCCAGTACATTAGTTACAATCATATTGATACTACTTCCAAAGAGGTATTGTTTTCATAAATGATTCATGCTCAAGAAAGATTTAAAGGCACATAGAAATGATTTAGTGTTTCTTTTAATTTGTTCATTTTATAAAATGTTCTGATTTATTTAAATTAATTGATTGTAGAAATTAGATTGGTGCCTTTATTTGCATGTGCAAATAATGTTTTAGACCAGTTTGACAAAATTAAAACACCAAACAAACCCTCTGGCAGGAAATATCATTGCCTCTTGCATAATACTTGTCTGCATTCGTATTCAATTATCTGGATGCAGGAAACCATGCCACTGGTTGTTCTTCCCGCTGTTATCATACTCTTGAACGAGCCTCTCATATGCTGATGGTGTATTCCTCATTTTAAAATCTATCTCATTGCAGTCCTTGCAATACCTGTTATGCTCATCTGCCTGGATAGCATGAAAAACAAGGTTTTCACTGTTTCTGTATGTGACGGTCCTAAACCAAGATCAATTCAGTGGTAAAACACAAAGTGTTGGAGTCGTTCAGCAGATCAGGCAACATTTTGGAGGACAAGGACAGGTAACATTTTGATCCGAAAAATTGGCTATACTTGTCCTCCAGAAACGCGTCCTTCACAGATGCTACCTGACCTGCTGAGTTACTCCAACACCTAGTGCTTTGCTCAAGAATGCAGCATCTGAAATTCTCTGTGTCACTAATTCAGTGGTCGCAGACTTTGTGCAAATCACACCTGAGCCATGGTCTGTGATCTCTGACCACTTGATCATTTTACACCTCACAATGGCATGGGGCTGCTCACAGGACAACACTCAATCAAGGCAGACCATTTTCTCAAAGAAGTTTGTACACAGAAGAGATCGCATTGTCTCCTCTTCCGCTGCCTTTTCTCATTGCCCTGATGTCAGCCTTTTATGTATCTGTTCACTGCCTGTCACAGATATAGTACTGTGGGCTGTGCAATGTCACTGCTGTACATAGGTGACAATAAAGACCCATTGAACCTTTTGACATTCTCCTGAGTGTTCAGTAACATGATATTCTCAAGTCTTTTCGAGAAGCACCAGACACTCGGGTCCAATCATTTGACATGATTCTCGGTATAGAATATCACTGTGACTTGTCACATGTGACAATAAAATATCATTCATCATAAGCCGTCATTGTGCATGCTTGACCAATTTGGCGAATGTTTTCATGGACTCAAGTGAACATGGACATTGTGTGGAACATCTCTGGTACAGCCAAAGAAGGCATAATCCAATTTCTAGGCATTTGTTATTTTTTATGTTTGTTAAATGTTTTGGAAAGTTTCTGAATGTTTGAGAAATAACTGGAATGCATGGCTGACATCAGCAGTTACGTGCGGTGTGAGTCAGCTGCTGTCTTTCTCCTTTTGTCACCAGAGATTGTGTCAACATTTTTAGCAAGTTCCAGCCAAAGATTACATCTAAATTTGCTTCGCAGGTAGGCAGTTAACTGGCCGTACATGCCACTGACCACCAAATCCAGGCCACCATTTACACAAATATTTACGTTAAAATTAAACTGTCTTTTTAAACTTCAGAAGCCAGTTCACTGGAAACTAATTGTTTGAATGTGGCTCGTGCAGAGGAATGCAGCCTTTCAAGACATAGACTGAAAATGGTCAATCAATTTTCATGGTACCACTTTGCATCACAATAAGATAGAGGGAGGTAATGGGTAATTATGGGGGTTAAGACAGAACACATAGCTTCAGGAACATTGGAGCCACAAGTCTGAAATTTCGAGACTATTTCTAAGTGTGGCACCAGTTACTGAGTTGGCTCACATGTGTCCCAATTATATATTTTTCACCTGCACTGATATTCAAATTATGACACAAATCACTAATTGGCATATTTATCTCCACTCTCCATGAAACGTGTATTTAATTTGTATATCTTTGATTGAGGCAACAGGCACAGTTGGTGTGTACCATTTATTACGAATGCAATAACTGTGTGGTTGAGATGGTTCCAACATGATGCCCTTGAGGATGGGAGCTTGGCGCTGAACCATTCTTCTGTGGCCGATTAGACAAGCAGGAAGGTAGATTTGTGGTGTGGATACTTCAATAAACGATTGCCGACTAGACTGATTCATGAGACTTGGGGGAATATTTCCATGACTGAAGCTGGAATTAATCTGGGTAATTTGCAAGCTTCCATTTGATTAATTTGCAACACCACTCCTATGGTGTTTAAAGCTGGAGTGTGTGCCTGTTAGCAGCGACCATGAACTCTCTGCCAGCTAGATGCAGTCTGTGTATCACTCCATATTTGAGACCTTCATACAAGGCAATGGGCAGGATATAGTTCATTGGAAGCGTTAATCACATTTTTCTGTAAAAAGGCATGTGATAAATTGGGTATGACCATGGATGGCATTGTGAGAGTGCTATGCCCTGATTTAGCCATGGGTATATAGGGACTGGACTAAATCATCCAGCCGCTCATGGTGTCTCTGTTTCAATGAGGTCATGGCTAATCTATCACCTAACTTTGGAAGACATCACTTTGTAAAACCCAACTTTGCTTCATATACCTTAATTAGCCTGTTTAAAAAAATCTATTAACCTTCAATTTAATATTTACTGTTCACCCAACATTCCACATTTCCCTTATGATTTTTGAGAAATTGAATAAGAAATAGAGATGCTCCCAAAGACATGAGGGTGTTGGTTAACTGGAATAATTGGCCACTGTAAACAGTGTGAAAAAGTGGAATTCCAGAATTGATGTGAATGAGTGATCGATGTTTGGCATGGACTCGGTGGGCGGGGGGGGGGGGGGGGGGGGGGGGGGGGAAGAACCAATCCAGTCAAGATGCTGTATGACTTAAATGATGGGTCAGAAGATGAAAAGGGGTTTGAAACATCTACTTGTTGTGTGTGGATGTGTTTTCTAATTTCACTTCTGAAAGACTTATCTCAAGTTTTTGTTATCCTGACCACACCCCCCGCCATCCACCCCTATCAGTTTTCAATGAAATCAGTCCAAAATGTGAATGGCTACAACTCCATATGTGTAATCCCTCACCATCGTTTAATTTTGGGAATCCAGTTGTAAGGGGTAGGAATACCCATGGCAAATTTATGACCAGTATGACATCTTCTGAAAGTGATCACTAGCATCATCTATTATGAGTTAAACAACTTTTTCCTGAAATTTGCATGGAACATAGAACACGGGTACAGACACTTCAGCCCACTATGTCCGTGTCAAATGTGACGCCAAGTTAAACTAATCTGCTAAACCCCTTCTGTACCCTCTGCAAAACCTCTGCATCCTCCCTGAAACGTGTCGACCCGAATTGCACACAGTACTGCAAATGCGGCTTCACCAAAATGTTCTAAAGCAGCAACATAACTCCCTGGCTCTTATATTCATTGCCCTGACCGATGAAGGCAAGCATACCATTTCACATGAGAAACACTTACCAATAGTTCCAATTTCTAGGCTCCTATAATGCTAATAATGCATTTCCTCAGATATCAGTCTAACATTTAAATTGTTTAACATTTGACACAGCTGGCGTCCTGTTGCCATCGCAACAACCTGGCGCTCAATGCATTTAAGACAGTGGAATTGATTGCAGACTTTAAGAGAGCATCAACAACACCACAGTCACATCTCTGGAGTATTTTAAGTTCGTGGGAACCATCATCTCCAAGGATCTTAAATGGGGGGCCACCATCGTCTCCACAGTCAAAAAGGCCCAACAGAGGATGTACTTCCTGCGGCAGCTGAGGAAGCACGATCTGCCACAGGCAATGATGGTCCAATTCTATACGGCCATCGTAGAGTCTGTCCTCACCTTCTCCATCTATGTCTGGTTTGGCTCAGCCACCAAGCACGACATCCGGAGGCTGCAGTGAATCGTCCGATCAGCTGAGAAGGTTATTGGCTGCAACCTTCCCTCCATTGACAAACTGTACACTGCAAGGGCCAGGAAGCGAGCGGATAAGATCATCTGTGATCCCTCTCACCCTGGCCACAAACTCTTTGAATCACTTCCCTCTGGAAGGTGACTTTGGACTGTCAAAACTGCCACGGCCAGACATAAAAAGTTTTTTTCCACGAGTAGTAACTCTACTCAATAACCAAATGTAGCCTCCTTTTGCTCTGGTATTTTATTTAATTCACATGTTTAACCGATAATGTTTTATTATTAATGTTTATTGTTTTACGTGTCATTCCTAACTGTCACTGCATGTCATGTTCTCACTTGAGAACAGAGCACCAAGGCAAATTCCTTGTATGTGAATACTTGGCCAGTAAACTTATTCATTCATTCATTAAGTGGTTTTCATGAAGAATTCCACATTAAGAGTTTACATTATGAAATATTGTGCTGTCATAAGTAGCAAATATAGGCATGTATCTCAGGAATTCATATCACATGACACAAATCAACTCATACATCGACAAAAACCTGGACCCACTGCAGTTCGCTTACTGCCACAACAGATCAACGGTGGATGCAATCTCACTGGCTCTCCACTCCGCTCTGGACCACTTAGACAACAAAAAGTCAAGTCAGGCTGTTATTCATTGACTTCAGCTTGGCATTTAATACCATCATCCCTTCCAAGCTGGTTACCAAGCTCTCAGATCTGGGTCTCTGCGCCTCCTTCTGCAATTGGATCCTCGACTTCCTCATTCACAGACCACAGTCTGTCTGAATTGGTGGAAATGTATCATCCTCGATAAGAATCTGCACGGGAGCACCTCAAGGCTGTGTGCTCAGCCCCCTGCTGTACTCACTCTATACTCATGACTGCGTAGCTGGGCATAGTGCGAACTCCATCATCAAGTTCACCGACTACACCATTGTTGTGGGGCGTATCACTGATGGGGACGAGTCAGAGTATAGAAGTGTGATCGACCGATTGACCAAATGGTGCCAGCACAATAACCTGGCTCTCAACATCAGCAAAACCAAGGAACTGATTTTGGACTTTGGAAGGGGTAGGATGGGGACCCACAGTCCCGTTTATATCAACGGGTCGATGGTGGAAAGGGTTAGGAACTTCAAATTCCTGGGCGTGCATACGTCCGAAGATCTCTCCTGGTCTGGCAACTTGAGCGACCAGGAGCGGAAAAGGCTGCAAAAAGTTGTAAACATCATCTCTGACCTTTATACCATCGAGGGGATCTATCGCAGTCGCTGCCTCAAAAAGGCTGCCAACATCATCAAGGACCCACACCATCCCTGGCCACACACTCATCTCTCCGCTGCAATCAGGTAGAAGGTACAGGAGCCTGAAATCTGCAACATCCGGGTTCAGGAACAGCTGCTTTCCCACAGCCATCAGACTATTAAACGCAACTTAAAACAAACTCTGAACTATAACAGCCTATTGCACTTTATCTGTTTATTTACGTGTGTATATATATATTCTATGATATATGGACACAGTGATATGTTCTGTATTTATGCCTACAGTATTCTGTAGTGCTGCAGCAAGCAAGAATTTCATTGTCCTATCTGGGACACATGACAATAAACTCAATTGACTTGATTTGTAATACTTTGCCATCATGTTGAGCAAGTTTACATTCTGTTTACTATACCACTTAAAATCTTAGACAAAGCATCTTCAATACGCCAAATTCCATGGGAATTACAAATTTGATTATTCCAAGTTTTACGAATATATTCTACCACTACATTATTCCGCAGAAAAATAGCCTTGCGTTTACTACCTATTTACTGTATATGTCATTTATTATTGACAGATATCATTTCACTTAAATGTTAATGGTGCAAATATAAAAGAGAGATCTTCTGAGTTGCATTTGTATTCGATATCAAACTGGAATTCAAATTCCAGTTTGATATCTAATTTTTTTCTAATAGCATAAGATGAATGGACACGCTCAATAATTAAAACCATCATTCTACATAGAGCAATTATTCTGTGGGAGTATTTTTTACCTTTTTGCAAATATGAGTTCAAATACTTGAATTTACTTTTACACCTCAGTGTTCGATCGCTTAACTATATCATCTCCTCAGATGCATGAAGAGAACTGGTTATCATAACATCACCAGTTAAGAGGAAAACATCTGGCCAATGACTTGATGGAAATAAGAAATGGATTTAAGAAAATATATTCAAAACTGTGCGACTGTGGATCCGTGACAGAAGGAATAGGAGGAGGAAGCAATTTCAAAATCAAACGAGGAGCTCCAGAATACCTAAGACAGACACAAAATGCTGGAGTAACTCAGCGGGTCAGGCAGCATCTCTAGAGAAAAGGGATAGGTGACATTTCAGGTCGACACTCTTCTTCAGACTCTCCAGAATATTTAATATTGCTTCTTTCCTAAATTACCCTAATAATCCCCCATTGTCATAAGGTGGAAAGTCATCTTACAAAGACGCCATAATTTTCAGCATTACTTTTAAGATTTCTTTATTGTGATGCAGTCCCAAAATTCTACAGTACAGAAGGAGCTCCATATAGTACATGCCAGCTCTTTGAACCACTCACTTATCAGTTCAGCCCGACATCAGTCTGAAGAAGGTCTCGACCCGAAACATTGCCCTTTCCTTCTCTCCAGAGATGTTGCCTGTTACCTGTAGGCATTTTATGTCTACCTTCGATTTAAACTAACATTTGCAGTTCTTTCCTACACTTATCAGTTCTGCTCCCTGCTCTTTCCCTTTCAGAATTGTTTTTTAATAGGTGCAGGTGTAGGCCATTCAGCCCTTTGAGCCAGCGCTGCCATTCAATGTGATCATGGCTGATCATCCACAATCAGTACCCCGTTCCTGCCTTCTCCCTATATCCCCTGACTCTGCTATCTTTAAGAGCCCTATCTAGCTCTTAAGTATCCAGAGAATCAGCCTCCACCGCCAGAGAATTCCACACTCACAACTCTCTGTGAAAAAGTGTTTCCTTTTAATGTAATTGGCCAGATTTTTTCCTTTTAACTAGTGATGTTATAATAGCCAGTTAGTATCTTTCTGCCAAAATCTGTTTCTTCATAGACCATATTTAATGGGAAGTGCAGTTTTACTGTTTTAATTGTTTGCTTTTGAAATAATTAACTTTAATTTACTGTGGTTTAAACTGCTATGTCAACACTGTAAATGTAAGAACATTGCATTCCATTAATTAAAAAAATGAACATGTAGGCCTGAAAGGGACTGTAGCCACTCTCCTTCTGGGTAAATTACACTTAAGTTTGCTTCAGTGGCTTCAAATATTTTGTGAGGTTTGCCAAGTTGAATTCAGACAAGTGTGAGATTATCTTCAGACAATATCCAAGCTATTTAAACATTACATAGGGTACAGTAAATCCCTGTTCATCTTTCTAATCGCTCTGTTAATGTTTAATATGAACCAAATTCAAATGCTGGCGAGCATGCATCACAAAAGATATACGGCTACTCCTGGACTTGGCAGAAAATGAAGCTGAAAATGAATGTTGTTTGCTAGGCCTTTTTCCCCACCTCTCCCAACATCCTCCACTTCTCCGACCAACCTCCATTCCTGCCCTCCAACCCTGCTGCAAAAATACTTGTCTTGAACCAAAGATAGACACAAAGTGCTGAAATAACTCAGCGGGTCAGGCAGCATCTCTGGGGGAAAAAAGGATGGGTGAGGTTTCGGGTCGGAACCTGTCCTCAGAAACAGCTGCTTAAAATCAACTTTGTTCTTGTTTTCACTTTGCACTTTTTTCTCAGCTTAAATAATACTTGACCACCAATCACTGGACATTTTATTTTTACTTCAACAACTTGAGTCCATTTGTAATGGTTCACAATCTGGGTTGGTTTTCCCTTTAAATGCAATAAAGAGTAAAGTTTTTCTATTTAATTGATGCTGGTAAAGATACTGGAGGAATTGTCTGTCTTGTCTCAGATGACATGAAATATATTGGCTGAAACATAGGTAATTGGAATATTATAAGTGGGCAGAGCATGTGATAATTGTGCAGCACATTAAGGGAGATATGACTGTTTTCATTTGCTATTGGGAGATCCCAATTTTGAAATATATGGTCTTTGTTCATGTACATAAGCTCACTTTATTCTCTCTGAAACCAAGTTCATAGATCTGTTCATAGATCTATTACCATACTGAATTAGCCTGGTTCTTTCTCAGCAGTTTACCAAAGCTGGTTAATTTGCACCTGGAGCGCTGCAATATGGAAACTAAGCTTCATTTCGACTTAATATAATTTTGTACCTGGCAGCAAATGCTATTTTAACCATTTGGGCTGATTACAATTTGGTCATTACCATACCTAGTTTTTGTATTTTTGAATGGAAAATATAAATGGTCTTTTTACTGAGGGAGGCACATATCCACAAACTAAATGACAAAAATCTAAGATATCATTTAATTACTGTGTTGCTGGAATCACCCCAATTGCAGTTCTCATGTTTGTGTCTATGTGCAAATAAAAGCCAACAACAACGTAGCTTTGGTTCTGTTGTAGAAATCCAAATGTTAATTTTGTAATGAAAAGTTAAATTGTGATTTATGTCATGCCATATGCATAACTGTCATGAGAGTAGACACAATGAACTGCAGATGCTGGTTTACAGAAAGAGACATAAAGTACTGGAGTAACTCAGTGGGTAAGTCAGCATCTCTGGAAACCATGGATAGGCAATGTTTTGGGTTGGGTCTGAAGAAAGGACCCGACCTGAAACTTTGCCTATCCGTGTTCTCGAATGATGTTGTTTGACCCACCGAGTTGCTCCAGCACTTTGTGTCTTTATTAAAAATTTAATGAGAAGTATTTATTTAACTGTTTGACCTCTTCATTTTCCACGGAGCAATCAAATAACACTTTGTTCTCTGTATCATGGCTTATCTTTAAAAAAACTTCTTTCCAAATGATTTTTGCAGCTATATTGACTCTTTTTCACTCACTGTCAGGCACGATTTCTGTCTGTCTGGTCTGCCCCATTGCAGCTGATGGGCATTCATTGTTTCATTTAGTTTAGCACAAGTTCAGCTTCCCTCGCTTGAAACATTTAGCAGATAATCATGCTTGAGACACGCACATCTGGAATTGTACATCCTCCCCCTTGCAACAATATTCTGCAGCTACCATCACAAAGGCCGAGGATCTTCTGTTTCAAATGAATCTAGCATTGTTTCCTTGCTCTTAGTGACAATTATACAAAAGGCCCAAGTCTGTCCCATATATAGAATCTTTCATATGCATCTTTGAACGATCTTTTTATACAACTAGGCATTTTTTATACAGTCATTTTACTCACATTGTAAAAGCAAGGATATATAGCTTTCTGGGATGGTAAAGGGCTTGAAACTAAATTTAGATGCCATTTTCACTGATTTTGATAATTCCTTGTAAATCAAAATGAATTATCAATTAACATGAATTGAAAGAGAAGGTAGACACAAAATGCTGGAGTAACTCAGCGGATCAGGCTGCTTCTCTGGAGAGATGGAATGGGTGACATTTGGGTCGAGGCCCTTCTTCAGACTGATGAAGGGTCTCAACCCGAAACGTCACCCATTCCTTCTCTCGAGAGATGCTGGCTGACCTGCTGAGTTACTCCAGAATTTTGTGTCTCCCTTCGATTTAAACTAGCATCTGCAGTTCTTTCCTACACATTCATCGAAAGAGAGCCCAATATCATTAATTTAATTGATTTAAATTTGCTGTTGTTTTGAATAGTATGTTATATCCCAGGCACGATCCAGTTCAAGATATTAAGATGTTCCTGTTAAATTTTAACGTTGAAATTAAGTGAAATATCCGATTCAAATGGAAAATCTTAATCTTGTGACGTTCATGGCACCAGTGCTAATGGAACAGTGTGGAAAAATGCATTCCAAATCCAAGCATGACATTTAACATAATTCTAGTTTGCTTCTATTATGCTCAAAATCCTCTCCAGCCATAACGTTTCAGGGCAATTTAAATGCTGCATTTGTCTGAATCCAGCAGTGATAATTTTCCAAATCACATGTACCATTCAGAAGGTAATAATATCTAATCTTCAAACTATATCGAGAGTGAATGAGTGTTACAAAATGTTATTCAGAATTCTATCCAATATCTTTATCCTTGAAAAATGTTAAACTTTTTTTAGATCGGTGTCTTGTGAAGAAATCTTTTCAAATCTATTATTCTTATTTCATGATAAGTTCTACTGACGAATGAAAAATTGTCTTGAGTAAATAGTATCACAGTTTAATGCAACATAGAAACATAGAAAATAGGTGCAGGAGTAGGGCATTCGGCCCTTGGAGCTTGCACCGCCATGCAGTATGATCATGGCTGATCATCCAACTTAGTATCCCGTACCTGCCTTCTCTCCAAACCCCTGATCTAACTCCCTCTTAAATATAGCCAATGAACTGGCCTCAACTACTTTCTGTGGTAGAGAATTCTAGAGATTCACCACTCTCTGTGTGAAAAATGTTTTTCTCATCTTGGTCCTACAAGACTTCCCCCTTATCTTTAAACTGTGACCCCTTGTTCTGGACTTCCCCAACATCGGGAACAATCTTCCTGCATCTAGCCTGCCCAACTCCTTAAGAAGTTTCTATAAGATCCCCCCTTAATCTTCTAAATTCTAGCGAGTACATGCCGAGTCTTTCTTCATATGAAAGTCGTGACATCCCAGGAATCAGTCTGGTGAACCTTCTCTGTACTCCCTCTATGGCAAGAATGTCTTTCCTCAGATTAGGAGACCAAAACTGTACGCAATACTCCAGGTGTGGTCTTACCAAGACCATGTACAACTGCAGTAGAACCTCCCTGCTCCTATACTCAAATCCTTTTCCTATGAATGCTAACATACCATTCGCTTTCTTCACGGCCTGCTGCACCTGCATGCCTACTTTCAATGACTGGTGTACCATGACACCCAGGTCTCGTTGCATCTCCCCTTTTCCTAATCGGCCACTATTCAAATAATAGTCTACTTTCCTGTTTTTGCCACCAAAGTGGATAACCTCACATTTATCCACATTATACTGCATCTGCCAACATTTGCCCATTCACCCAACCTTATCCAAGTCACCTTGCAGCCTCCTAGAACCCTCCTCACAGCTAACACTGCCCCCCCAGCTTCATGTTTTCCGCAGACTTGGAGATGTTTGCATTCAATTCCCTTGTCCAAATCAGTAATATATATTGTAAATAGCTGGGGTCCCAACACCGAGCCTTGCGGTACCCCACTAGTCACTGCCTGCCATTCTGAAAAGGACCCGTTTACTCCTACTCTTTGCTTCCTATCTGCCTGCCAGTTCTCTATCCACATCAATACTGAACCCCCAATACCGTGTGCTTTAAGTTTGCTTACTAATCTATTATGTGGGACCTAGTTGAAAGCCTTCTGAAAGTCCAGATATACCACATTCACTGGTTCTCCCTTATCCACTCTACTAGTTACATCCTCGAAAAATTCGTCAGACATGATTTACCTTTCATAAATCCATGCTGACTTTGTCCAATGATTTCACCACTTTCCAAATGTGCTGCTATTCTATCTTTAATACCTGATTCTAGCAGTTTCCCCACTCCCGATGTTAGACTGACTGGTCTGTAATTCCCCGTTTTCTCTCTCTCTCCCTTTTTAAAAAGTGGAGTTACATTAGCTACCCTCCAATCCTCAGGAAGTACTCCAGAATCTAAAGAGTTTTGAAAAATTATCACTAATGCATCCACTATTTCTGGGGCTACTTCCTTAAGTATTCTGGGATGCAGCCTATCTGGCCCTGGGGATTTATCGGCCTTAACTCCATTCAATTTACCTAACACCACTTCCCGGCTAACCTGGATTTCACTCAGTTCCGTCTCATTTGACCCCCAGTCCCCTGCTATTTCCGGCAGATTATTTATGTCTTCCTAAGCGAAGACAGAAGCAAAGTAGTTATTCAATTGGTCTGCCATGTCCTTGTTCCCCATGATCAATTCACCTGTTTCTGACTGCAAGGGACCTACATGTGTTTTAACTAATCTTTTTCTCTTCACATATCTATAAAAACTTTTGCAGTCAGTTTTTATGTTCCCTGCCAGTTTTATTTCATAATCTATTTTCCCTTTCCTAATTAATCCCTTTGTCCTCATCTGCTGGATTCTGAATTTCTCCCAGTCCTCTGGTAGGCTGCTTTTTTCTGGCTAATTTGTATGCTTTATCTTTTTTGCCAGAAAAAGCAGCCTACCAGAGGACTGGGAGAAATGCAGTCCAACAGAGGACAAAGGGATTAATTAGGAAAGGGAAAATAGATTATGAAAACCTCAGGTTAAATTAAAAACTCTAAACAAATCATTATAATACCAAAGCACAATATTTATGGTATTAACATTCAAGATCGAGTTCTTAATTATGATGCATAGATGTATGTAAAGTCTTCATATTGTAAACACTAAATGGAGCAACATGTTGGCAATTTAATGCATCAATTGTAGATGTTTTGCTGTGGGGCAAAATAGATGTGATCCTTGTTAAAGAAAGAAAAGCAATTACAGTGTCCTCCATAATGTTTGGGACAAAGACCCATCGTTTAATTATTTGCCTCTGTACTCCACAATTTACAATACGACAGTACTTTATTAGCCAAGTATGTTTTGCAACAAGCGGGGAATTTCATTTGCCAAGACAGTCATACAAATAAAAAGCAACAGAACACACAAAATACATTTTAACATAAACATCCACTACAGTGACTCCTCCACATTCATCATTATGATGGAAGGCAAAACAAAAATTCAATCTCTTCCCTTCTTTGTTCTCGGGGGGCCTCGAGCCTTCTGTTGACGGGACGATCTTACTCCCGTAGCCAGCGGTCGGGCCCTCTTCGTCGAGGTGATCATCGGGGTGGGGGGGGGAGAAATCTCAGCTCCCACGCGCCGAGCGATCAGACCCTAATAAGACTAGTCAACCACAGACTCTCTGCATATGAGGTAGGAGTTGGGCCAGGCGGGTAGGTAGTTTTTGAGGTAATGCGCCGCTTACACAAGACTTCTGTGTACTCCTGATGCATGACCTAGACATTCTCAACAAAATCCTAAATGCTCGTTCTTCACTTAGTGTGTCAAGTGCCAGAAATTCCAAGGAGTTACTGGAGATGTTGCACTTCTTTGAAAAAACTCTGAGCACATCCTTGAATCATTTCCTCTCCTGGTATTTCCTGGTATTCCACACAATAGAGTTCAGAACACTGTATTTTGTGAATCTGGTGTCAGGTGTGCAGACTAAATGATCTGCTCAATATAACTGACTGAAAATAACTGCTCCCTCAATGCTGGAGATGTTGGCTGAGAGAGGATGCTGCCTTTGGTTCATTTGTCCTTCCAGTGAACTTGGAGGATTTTCCAGGTGTCTTAGTGATAACCTGACTATGTTGTCTGAAGCTCTTTGTAAGGTCAAATGCTGCAACAAGGTTGCAAATTATACAGTTTGAATTCAAAGAGTTCATAAGTTTATGTGGATAGGAGCAGAATTAGGCCATTCGGTCTACTCCGCCATTCAATCATGGCTGATCTATCTTTCCCTTTTAGCCCCATTCTCATGCCTTCTCCCCATAACCCCTGATGCCTGTATTAATCAAGAATCTATCTATCTCTGCCTTAAAAATAAGTTGCCTCTTTGAGACAAAATAAATGGAATGATATTTGTGACTGGGTCTTTCTATTAGTTAGACTGAAGGAATTTTTGCTCACCTTGTCTGAGTATTTATAGTTAGTGGTGAGGGTGAGAGGGATGGTGCTGAGGATGCGTCAAGCATACAAAGAATGTAGCCCTGGAAAATATTCACCGATTCCATCTCGTGTCATTTAAAGATATGATTTACGCAATAGTATTTATTCTGCTGAGTCTTAATATAAAATCTACAGCTCAGTAATGGTTTATTAAATCCAAATAATCTATGTTAAAAAAATCATTCTTATGAACCTCCTGTCACTTAAACTCTGCAAGGAACCTCCTGTCACTAAATCCTGTCAAATTATTGCCTCACATTTTCCTACCGCATCCCTTTATTCCTTTACTAAATGCATTTGAAAGGTATGTACTGCGAAAGGTTTGCACCAGTTTCTTTGTGCATCTTTCCTTCCAGCTTGATTCCTACTCCGCTTGCAACTTTTCAATGTAATGGCGTACATTTTGTATGAGTTTCTACAGCTTGGAAAGGATGAGCACTTTTTATAGTTATTTTGTTCCATGTGAGGTTTGAGAATCTTTGCTTTTACATTATAATTAGCCAACACAGACAGTGCCAAGGCAGATCTGGTTGGATAGACTCTGCAAGGGACATTTAACAACAATCAATTAAGTTACTTGTTTTCATGAAACTGTTGGACTGGCTTAAGAATTTGATTTGATGTACACTGAGAATACTCTCTCTTGCTCTTTTTCATGCCTAATGGGTCTGTCCCACTTAGGCAACTAAAGGAGACTATGCGGTTGCCGCTTGTTCGCATGTGGTTGCCAGGGAGTCGCCTTCATGGTCGTGAATAGTTCCTGTATTCTCAGAACTAGTCGCGGCTTCATTCTGGTCAACATGTTGAAAAATTAGTGGCAACCAGAATGAAGCCGCCATGGAGAGTAGCGTGAATTCTCGTACTGTAGGTGCAGTGGTAGTGGGTTGCCAGGAGGTCGACGGTTGTTGTATGTTGTTGCCGGTGCTGACCGGTGGGCTCATTGCGGGGCAAAAAACCGTAAACAGTAGTTTTCAAAAACAAGGATAACCGACCAGCTGTTGTTAATGTCCGCCGAGTTTCACAGCCGTGTATCCCCGGCTTCTTAAAAGTTTTCTCCCTTCTTCTCCCCTCTTCTCCCCTCTCTCCCCCCTTCTCCCCTCTCCCCCTCTCCCCCCCTCTTTTAAAAGACTTATGTGACCCTTCCCGTACACTGTGCTTTCACCGTCTTAATTCCAGTGCCAACCTTCCTGTTCATCGTGATGTATGTCTGTATCACATTGGCTTTGTGCCGTGTGAATTTCACTCAGACAGCGCTCCCTCCGATTGCCCTGTCCCCCGCCTGCGCAATAGCACTACACGCAGGAGGAAAAATTTACAATTTTACCAAGCCAATTACCCAACAAACCTGTATGCCTTTAGAGTGTGGGAGGAAACCAGAGCACCCGGAGAAAACCCACGGAGGTCACGGGGAGAATGCACAAACTCTGTATAGAGAGCACCAGTGGTCAGGATCGAACCTGGGTCTCTGGCGCAGAAAGGCAGCAACTCTACTGCTATGCCACCATGCTGCTCTTAAATGCTTGAAGTCAAATGTAAATCTAGTTGAAATTGACTTGCTTGTTAACAAATAGTTTAACTTTCTGATATTGCAATGTTAGCCGACTTGAGTTTTCCCCTTGTGCTTCATATTGGATTGTCAATCATGATTACATACTCCAAAGTGTGTAGTGCTGCTTACAAACCAATTTCTCTGATGCCAGTATCTTTGTGAGTGAGCTGTCGCAGGGGAGCAGACAGCTGGCTGAAATTGGAAATGAATATACCAAGGTAGTTGACCATCCTCAGAAACCTCTGCAGGGCGGGGACATCTGCTGGTGACAACGAATGGACTTTGCAGGCCCGTCTGCAAATGTGTCTTTGATTCCTCCTGTGGAACCTTCCTTCTGATTGAACAATGGAAGATCTGGCTCCTGGCATATCTCCTTTACCATGCTGATACAATGGGGTCTGTAACCGGACAACCTGTCCTTCCATCAAAGGCTGGAGTGATCAACTTGATTGACCTTCTGTGAGCCTTTTGTTGAGAAGTTGGGCCTGAACTTCTTGAATCTTACACACGTGTGGTTGCAACAGTTTCTTTGAGACTGGGAGGATGGTATGTGTTATCCTTGACATCAGTCTGTGTGCTTGAGATCCAAGCGTTGTGTCATGTGGTACATTTCTGATATTAAGAAGATCTAGGAAAAAGTCCGATCGGTCTCTGTAAGATTTTTCCATGACTTGTTTCATGATGCGGAATGCTCGTTCAGCGAACCCATTCAATTGGGGATACTCCTTTTGTAGTGAGATTGGGATATCTGCTTTGTGGTCCTTCATGATGACCCCATCTTCAATGGTTAATTCATCTCTGAAAGAAAAATAAAGACGAATAGCATGCAGCGGCATGCGTTGATTGCCGGGCCATCCATGTTTGATGATGGTGGTGAGTGTCTGTAAAGTTGCGTCCTCTGCCATGTGTAACATCAATTCCTCCAGGCGAGAAGAAGAAATGTGATTGACCACCATAACATCAAAACTGTCCTTCTCGGCTGCATGCTGGGTTGTGGATTTCCTGGGATCCCAAGACAGAGTACATATGTTTTCCACATTTGTAAACAAGGGTAATGTTGTACTTCTGAAATCTTAACATCATCCTTTGAAGTCTTGCTGGTGCCGCATGTATGGGTTTGTTCAGTATAGTGACCAGTGGTTGGTGATCAGTTTCTATGGTCACTGGTATGCCATAGATGTAGTCGTTGAACTTAGTACACGCAAAGACCACCGGCAACAACTTTTTTTTGATTTGAACATATCTGGTTTCAGTGTCCGTCATTGTCCATGAAGCATATGCAACAGGCCATCCTTCCTGCAAACATGCTGCACCGAGACCATACTGTGAAGCATCACAGGGAAGGGTGACTGGCTTATTGACATCATTGTAAGACAGAACAGGTGGGCAAGACATATGCCGTTTCAGTGCCTCAAAGACATATTGCTGCTGCTCATGACACATCCAGGCAGTATCTTTGTGAGTGAGCTGTCGAAGGGGAGCTGACAGCTGGCTGAAATTAGGAATAAATTTACCAAGGTAGTTGACCATCCCCAGAAACCTTTGCAGGGCGGGGACATCTGCTGGCGCCATCATTTCACTGATAGCCGTTGATTTGGAAGGGTCAGCTTTAAGGCCTTTGCTTGTAAAAATGTGTCCAACATAGCTGACCTGATTCACCCGGAAATTGCACTTGAGAGGATTAAGCTTCAAGTGCACCTTTCTTGCGCGGTTAAGCACTTTTCTTAAATTAGCGTTGTGTTCTTCAAAGTCTTTACCCGCAATGATGATGTCGTCAACGATGATTGCGCAGGGATAACCTTCGAAAATCTGTTCCATGGCATGCTGGAACACCTCATTGGCAGAGTTGAGTCCGAACGGCATCCGTAGAAACCTGTAGCAGCCAAAAGATGTACTGAGTGTAGTTAGTATTGAAAATTTATAGTCGAACGGAATCTGCCAGAAGGAGCTCTTAGCATCTAACACTGAAAATATTGTTGCATTTGCCATGTGTGCAGCTCCTTGCTTCTATCTTTAAAGCATGACATATGATTCAATTGTCTCACCAGCCTTCTGAGTCCATGTGTTGAACTTGTGCCGTTCCATGGTGAGATTAGTTTGAGGGCTGCATAACTCTTGAAATTTCTTCTTGAAACATTGAGGATCAGTTTTTCATGCAGCGGGGGTGATAACTTCTACTCCATCTCCCTCAGCAGGCTGTCTCACCTCCTCCGCATACACAAAAGACTTTGCACATCTGATAGCCTCCTGTCCGTTAAGATTGAGAAGTATGTATGCTTGAGTGCAGGGTGGTGCTGCTGCTGCGATAAAATTGTCATATTCTTCCTCGAAGATGCGCCATCTTTCACCGATGTTGCTATCGAAGACGAGCGGGTCTGGTCTCCCGAATTAGCAAATAAACTTTTAGATCTGTCTTTAGAGAAAAAGAGAGAGAAAAATTCACGAAGCTCAAGCCGATGAAGTTCCGGAATAAAACTTCTGACACCATGTATGAAGTTGTGTGACTAACGACATGTAGTTTAACTTCATAATAAGTTTTATTAACCATGAGGAAATCCAACTCAACAAAGCCCCTGCATTCCTCTCCAGTATTCCTTATCTGAACTGTCCCTAGATGGCATGCAATCGCGAGATATCATTCTCCAGGAACAGTCTCTACGAATACCTGACCTGGATTAGGAATATAGTGACTGATCTACAGTTGCTACCTATTAACTCAATCTCATAGATATGCCTGTGAGTTTAATGAAAGCTGGATTTAAGCCAGTTAGGAGCTGGACCCCAGTGAATCTAATGCTAAAGCTCATAATATCCTAAATATTCCATCTCCTGTTTGGATATCTTCAACCTTTATGAGCACAACGTTTGTAACCTCCCCCAGAAAACATAATTATAGATTATGCAACCGCAAGAGGTGCTACACTTGTCGTTTTACCTCCCCCCTCAATTCCATTCAAGGACCCAAGCAATCGTTCCAGGTCCAACAGAGGTTCACCTGCATCTCCTCCAACCTCATCTATTGCATCCCCTACTCTAGATGTCAACTGATCTATATCGGTGAGACCAAGCGGAGGCTTGGCGATCGTTTTGCCGAACACCTCCACTCGGTCCGCAATAACCAACCTGACCTCCCGGTGGCTCAGCACTTCAACTCCTCCTCCCATTCCGTATCCGACCTCTCTGTCCTGGGCCTCCTCCACGGCCAGAGTGAGCAACACCGCAAATTGGAGGAAGAGCACTTCATATTCCGCTTGGGGAGTCTGCATCCTCTTGGCATGAACATCGAATTCTCTCAATTCTGTTAACCCTTGCTGTCTCCTCCCCTTCCTACCTCTCCCTCAGCCCTCGGGCTCCTCCTCCTTTTTCCTTTCTTCCCCCCGCCTCCCCCCACCCCCCATCAGTCTGAAGAAGGGTTTGGGCCCGAAACGTTGCCTGTCTCCTTCGTTCCATAGATGCTGCTGCACCCGCTGAGTTTCTCTAGCATTTTGTGTACCCTCGATTTTCCAGCATCTGCAGTTCCTTCTTTAACATAATTATATATTATTTGTTTTACTGACTTTATTGGGACGATTATGCATTTTATAATTGCCGTTTTTTTGTATTGTAGCAAAATCTAACCAGATTTTATCCATATAATTAAGATATCAACTGTGATTAATCTCAATCACAATTACAACAATTATGTCATATAGCCAGACATGTAAAAGCATTCTAGGCGCATTTTTTTCATGCGAGTTGGAATTCTGAGATCTACACAGGAGCATAGATTTATGACCACAGATTTTCAAATGACAAACAACTCAATACAGCATAAAAGCTCAATTTGACATTGAGCTGTCTTACTGCCAAATAGATTTCACCCAAAAAAAGGGAAAACATACCACATCGTTTCTAATGGCTTTCTTAAATAGAGCAGCTCTGCTTTCACAATTTGATGAAAATGAATGGGCCAGAAGTTGCTGGAAAGGACCAGAACTTCTACAGGGAATTGCGTATGCCCTCAGGTTCAGGCTTTGCCTGTGAATGCAGAAGTCGTGAAGTTACTGGCTGTCCTTACTCAGTGTTTCCTGGTGGCATCCATCACTGGTCAAAATAACCAATTGCAGATGCTGGTTTATCGAGGAAAGTCCCAAAATGTTAGAGTAACTCAGAGGGTCATGCAGAATCCCTGGAGAACATGGATAGGTGGCATTTCAGGGCAGGATCCTTTTTGGGACTGGCAGGATCCTTCATCAGTCTGAAGAAGGGTCCCGACCCGAAATGTCCCCTATCCATGTTCGCCAGAGATGCTGCCTGATACACTGAGTTACTCCAGGATTTTGTGCCTTTCCTTGGCATTTACCATTGGGCTCTGTAGACCTCCAACCTCTGGGCACTATCATGCTGGATTTGCCTGCACTTATTCTGGGGATATGTCTGTAGAAACTGCTGTAGATGCACAAGTCTGTTCTTGTGAAATGAGATTAGAATGGTAAGATCTAAGTAAGTTCCTTTTAATTTACCTATTTGTGTTTGTAGTAATATATTTTTAAATTATTTTAATTCAGGGAGATTCAGC
Organism: Raja brachyura; assembly: GCA_963514005.1. The sequence goes on from OY740782.1 coordinate 93,717,893, forward strand.
AACATTAGGGTGGCACAGTGCTAGAGTTGCTGTCTTGCAGCGCCAGAAACCCAAGTTCGATCTTGACTACGGATGCTTGTCTGTATGGAGTTTATACATTCTCCCTGTGATCTATGTGGGTTTTCTCTGGTTTCCTCCCACATTCCAAAGACGTACAAGTTGATAGGCTAATTTGCTTGGTTTAATTGTAAATTGTCCCTAGTGAATGTAGGATAATGTTGGTGTGCGGGGACCGCTGGTTGGCACGAACTCGGTGGGCCAAAGGGCCTTTTTCCATGCTGTATCTCTAAACGAAACTAAATTAACATTCAATATTTAACAGCTTTGTGAGACCCTAAAACTGGACCCACAACCTTTCTGACTGTCAAAGTGTTCTCATCTGTAGCGTGGACAGGATTTCTGCAAGAGTGGTGGAGCCTTGGCTGTGGTGGTGGGAAGGCTGGTACTGGAGGAGTGGAGTGGGGGTGGAGAGATTAGGATGGGGCAGCGGAGGGAAAGTTGGGAAGTTAAATCTGCTCTGTGTCTCCAATTCCCAGCTCACAATCCAGCAATCCAGTATGACCACGGACACCCCTGATGGGAAAGCACACGCACTTCAACGTGAATGTAGGAGACGGTATGATTGGTACATTTGCGGATGGCTTGAAAATCAGTAGCGTTGTGGAAACCAGCTTCTAGCAGGATAAAGGTCAGATGGAAAATTGATGAAGTGTTAGCAAATGGAATTGAATCCCGAAAAGTGCAAGGTCACCCATTTTGTCAAGTCATATGGGGGTAGAACATGCACAGTCAGTGACAGGGCACGAAGGGATCTTGATGAATAGAAAGACCAAGGGACCAAGATACTGCAGATGCTGATTTATACCATAGTTAGACCCAAAACGCTGCAGTAACTCAGCGGGACAGGCAGCATCACAGGATATAAGGAATGGATTATGTTTCGGCAAACTTTGGTGTAAACCAGCATCTAGAGTGCCTTCCTACACAATCTAAGTCCACTGTTCTGTGAAAGTGGCAACATGGGTCATGTGAGTGACTACGTGAAGAAGGCTGTCAACCCGCATGCGCGTCATTACACCTGACGCATTGCGCAACAACTGACTGGCGGGCGCGTCGCTCCTTCCAACGGTAAGTTTAAAAACGCTCAGGTAAATGTTATACTTTATCTGAGGTCATTGCTCCGGGTTCGGTTATTGCGTTTGTTTCAGCATACTTGAACTAGCGGAGAACATGTCCAAGGTGAAGAGGCGGGCCGCATCGAAACCTGCTACTGCAGGTAGCGGGCGGCCGCCGAATTCACCTTCAGCGTCACTGGCAGAGGAGCCAGCGGCTACAGACTAGGTGCCAATTCCCAGCACCTTGGCTACCCCGCGGGGGATAAAAGCCACGAAAAAGTCTGTAAGGGCCCTGGACTCAGATGAGTCGGGCCAAGAGGTGGAAATTTCATCCACACCTATGGGCAGTGCTGATGGCAGGCTGACCCACATGGAGCAACTTATTGAGAGGTTGCTCCACAATGATATGCTCCGGAGGAGTGACCTATCAGAGCCCGGGTATTATGGGGAACCCGAGGCAGCTGCACCTGTGTCAGGGCTGCATATTCCCCTCTCTGATGAGGGAAGCGTACATGGCCAGTATTTTACTGACCCAGAGTACGGAGGCACAGCTGGGCAGCATGCTTCAAAGCCATACCCCGGGAGTACCCCCGATGGCATCCAAATTTGCTATCCCTTCCCTAACAGGGGAGCCATTGGGAGAATAACTGGCCATGAGCATCAATTACTTGGCCTCCCAGCAACTCCAAGACCAGGCCATGGAGGAAACTACTGCCAAGTACATTACCCCACTGACTGTGCCTCACTAAATGTCCCGACAGTGAACAATTCCATCTGGGGACACATTGGAGGGGGCGTCAGAGCCCAGGAAGTAAAACTTCCAAAAGTTTTACGATTAGTTGCTTCAGGCATCATGGCCTTTGCCAGGTCAGTGGATGGGGTGCCCCTCTCTGATACCAGCAGGACGTGGTGGCAGTGCACATTTTGAAATCTATTGCCTCCGGAAGAATGCCATCCGTCCTGCTCTGAACCTGAAATTTGCAGGGCTGTGCAAGCTGGGGAATGTCCAACCCCCAAACCTATTATTCGGGGAAGACCTGCCTAAGCAGGTAAAGGAAATGGATGAGGAGGCAAAAACCGCCTCCTACGATTTCATCTTTCCGGCAACAGTACCCATACCCCCCTTTCCACACCAACCGTTCCGCAACATATGGTGGACGTCACGAGCAGCAGGCGCAGAGGCCTTTTTTAGGGCAGGCCCCAAGCCGGGCCATGTTCAAGATGCGTGCATGGCGCCTTGCAACAGCCCTACCCCCCAGACCTCAGGGGGCAGAAGCAACCACCATACCACAGATAACCACTGAGGTAAGTGAGTCCGGTTGTTTGCGTAACATATCCTCGATGGATCAGTTACAAGTTGGGGGTAGATTACAGTTTTTCTTACATGAATGGCATTGGATAACATCTGACTCGTTTATACTGCGCAGTATACAAAGTTTTAAAATTGAGTTCCTTTTCGACTCCTCACCACCCACTCAGCATACATCGAGCCGCACTTTTGTTCTTTCACAACAGTAGTGTGCGAGTGCACACGGAGAAATTGAGTCTTTAGTCAAGAAAGGGGTAATTGAGAGGTCGAGTCATGAGCCTCATCAGTTTGTGTCCAATATATTTAATATATTATATAATATAACAATTGGTTTCCAAAGGATGTTACATGGCATGCATTGACCTCCAAGATGCTTACTATTTAGTGGCCATTCATGAAGACCACAGGAGATATTTGATGTTTAGCTGGATGGAACAATTGTGGCAGTTTAAAGCATCGCCTAATAGGTCAACCTCAGCGCCCAGACTATTCACAAAATTGTGAAAACCAGTCCTGGGGCTACCCAGGGCACAGAATCATATAGTCATGGCATATTTGGATGACATCTTAATCATTGGGAAGACTTTGGAATTAGCTGAATTATCTGTGTCAGCTACCAAACTCATGTTTGAGAGACTGGGTTTTCCAATTCATCCAGTTAAGACTAAATTGGTACCATCTAGGATAATTGATTATTTGGGATTCACCATTAACTCAATGCAAATGACAGTGACTCTGCCTGCAGAAACCTCGTTGTTAAGAACCAACCTTCTATTAGACATTTGGCTAGTATAATTGGCAAATTAGTGGCTGCTTTCCCAGCTGCTCAGTTCGGGCCTTTGCACTACCAAAATTTACAGTGTGCAAAGGAGCAGGAGCTCAATCTTCATGGAGGTCGCTTCGATAGATCCATGCGGTGCCAGCTGAAGCCATTGCTAAGTTACAATGGTGGGTTACCAATATTCAGTATTGTTCTGGTAGTATTTTAGTTGATACACCATCAGTTATCCTGCAAACTGATGCCAGTGCGCTAGGTTGGGGTGCTACCAACACCATCTAGCTATGGGGGCAGATGGAATCTGCAGGAATCATCGATGTTTCAGTTACACGGTATAAACTACTTTGTTGGGAGGACTCTATGGGTTAAAGGCTTATTGTACCTGTAAATGACTTCCAGACATGATTCAAACACATCTCTAATCAGTACTAAAACTTAACTGCATGAAGGATGGTTAGTTATCATCACATCCTGGCTGCTCAAACTGTCGGTGCTGAGAAATAGTATTAGTATAAGTATTACAGTGGGGTGGAGTTAGAGATGCTGGCTGGTCTGTGATTGGTTAAAGTGCAACATCAATCTACATCCTTCCCCCCCCAAAGGTTAAGTGTGAAAGGGCACTCATGCCATGGGGTTAAACATACTCGCCATGTCTGTCTGGTGGTCTACTAACACGGCCCGAGCGCGTGCAGACCAAACCCTCCCATCCCTCACTTGAAAGATGAGACGGAGAGCCTGGAGGCGAGAATGACGTGATGGAGGCCTGCGGTGACCAAAAGGGGAAACATGCGGTGGGAGAGGCCCCGTGGTTAGTGGAGACCGCGGGACGTGGAGGGGTGCAAGGCATGCAGGGACGGGTGGGAGACACAACAAAAGGCGGCTGAAACTGGAACCAGCAGGCGGTGGTCGAGGCTCCCTCACAGCAAACAGGTGTTGTCGACTTCTCCGGTACACCGCTCCTTCACAGTCTACCAGGTAAGACCGTGGCTCGTCAGTCGGGTTGACCACAGTGCCCAGACGGGAATGTCCAGTTGAACCGGAAGTAAAGGCCTGAGTGGTCTGCTGGAACTGTCGTATGACCGTTTCTGAATATCGTGCTTCTCTTGTAGATGTTTCTGGATAGTGGCAGGCTTCAGCACCTGAGGAACCAGTTGCTGTTGTGCGATGGGTACCGGAGGCCTCGTCAATCTCAACATCAGTCGCTGTGCCGGCGATCCCAGGGTTCCGTTCCTGGCAACATTTTTGAGATTCAGGAGATAGAGATAAACGTCTGACTTTGAAGTCTGTGCTCGCTCCAGCAAGTGTTTGGCGCTTCTGACAGCGCTTCAGCTAGACCATTACTCTGTGGATACTCGGGACGGCTCGTGACGTGCTGGAAGTTCCATCGGTCTGCGAAAAGCTTGAACATGTGGCTGGTGAACTGCCGACCGTTGTCGGTTCTCAGGCTGACAGGAGCACCAAAGGTAGAGAAGTGTCTTTTCAGCTTCTGGATGACCATCTCCGATGTGAGGGAAGTCAGTTGGTCTAGTTCAAACCAATTAGAAAAGGAGTCGACTAGAACGAGGTAGTGCTTCCCGCACCATTCGAAAATGTCCAGGGCAGAGCTGGTGGAGGTTGTTGCGGAAGGGACTGCTGCTGCTGATGAGGCGCAAGGCTGTTGCAAGCGGGGCAGAGGCTACGCGGTCCCGGATGTAGCTGGCCATTCCCGGCCAGTAGAACAGGCTACGGGCGCGTGCCAGTGTGACGTCGGCTCCTGGGTGACCGCTGTGTGCCTCTTTGAGGTATACGTCTTGTAGCGATGAGGGTATCACCACCTTGTGACCCTTGACGACAACCCCATCCTGAACTACCAGTTCATCACGAACCAGGAAGAAAGGCTGTACCTCTGTGGGCGTGTTGGATTGTCTGTCTGGCCAGCCTGTTTTGATGATGGAGGAGAGGATTTGAAGCATAATCTGAAGTCTCCAGCAATATATATATCCAGAATATATATATATATATATATATATATATATATATATATATATATATATATATATATGTTTATGTCGACACCGAGAACCGTGAAATTTCCTGTTCAATAGGGATGTCGTTCACAAGATGCCCGAGGTGCACGGAAGAGAGTGTCAGCGACGTGCATGTCCTTACCCTTAGTGAATAGAGGTAATAGAGAAATCGTACCACTGCAGCTGCATCATCATACGCTGCAAACGAGCTGGCGCGGCGTGGATGGGCTTGTTCAGGATTGTCACCAGTGGTTGGTGGTCTGTCTCGACCGTGAAGGTGTTGCCAAAGATGAAGTCTTGGAATTTGGAGCAAGCAAAAACGACAGCCAAAAGTTCCTTTTCGATTTGCGCGTAGTGCTGCTCCGTGTCGGTCATGGTGCGAGAGGCATACGAGACAGGTAGTAGAGTACCCTCGGCAGATGGTTGCAAGCAGGCTGCTCCAAGCCCGAATTTCAAAGCATTGCAGGTGATCGTCACCGGACGTTTCAGGTCGAAAAACATTAGAGTTAGTGCACTGGTCAGTTTGGACTTTAAGATATCGAAAGCAATCTGATGTTGCTGGAACCATGACCATGCTGTGTCCTTTTTTGTCAGCTCCCGCAGTGTGGAGCTTAGTTCGCTGAGGTTTGGTATGAACTTGCCGAGATAGTTTACCATGCCCAGAAAACGCTGCAGGCCTTTCACGTTTGTGGGGGCAGGCGTTTCTGAGATGGCAGTAGCCTTCTTCGGATCGAGTTTGAGACCCTTAGGAGTGAAGATGTGGCCGACGTAGGAAACCTCTGGAACCCGGAACTTGTACTTGTCAGGATTGAGCTTGAGGTTGATCTTGCGTGCGCGATCCAAGATGAGCCTGAGATTGTGGACGTGCTCCGTTATCTGCCATACACTAGTATATCATCGACAATGATGGCACAAGGTAGGTCCTCGAATAATAGCTCCATAGTTCTTTGGAAGACTTCACTGGCAGAGTTGATTCCGAATGGCATTCTCAGAAACTTGTATCTGCCGAATGGAGTGGCAAATGTGGTGAGGTTTGATGACTCCTTGTCCAGCGGTATCTGCCAGAAAGAGCTCTTTGCATCGAGGTCAGAAAATAAGGTGGCTGTTCCGACCTTTGCTGCAACCTCCTCGACAGTCTTCATAGGACGTTGTGGGCGCTTAATGGCAGTATTCAGTTCTTTCGAGTTGATGCACAAACGGATTTCATTTTTTCCCTTCTTGACAATCATGGTTGAGACCCAGTCGGTGGGGTCACTGGCTGCTTCAATTATGCCTGTGGAGGCCATGTCCTTCAGCGCAGAATGAACCTTGTCACTCATGGCAAATGACAATCGGTGTGGAGGTCGGATGACGGGTGTCACTTCGGGGTCAATAATAATCTTGTAAGTCACGGGCAACTTGCCCAAGTTGTTGTCGAAAAGATCAGGGAATTCACTGAGCGGGTCAAACTTAAAACTGGTAAGTTCTCGTTTAATCTTACTATTTGAGTCCATAATGTATGCGGCCACTCACAAAGATTGCTACAATTCGCGCCTTGACTCTCTGGCAGCACAAGTTCATGTTCTTGTATTCCTTAGTATTGTATATTGCTGTATTTATTAGATGGGAAATGTTGTTCCTGCTCATGTTAACATTGTCAAAGTCTGTGCGGAACACTTTCTCGCACACCTCACAGAACACGAGAAACTGTTCTGAATGCACCATCAGGGAGCCGAAATCTGATGTTGATGTGTCATATGCCTTATGGTGAATGAATATGGGGGCAGGATCAACTAAGGTGGTATCAGGTCATAGCAGAACTTCTCTGCATACGTGACATTTTGAAGTCAGTTCATGCGAGGTGAGGATTCTACGAGAGATGTGGCCTGCAATGTAAGCTAGTGTGTTCTCTTCCGGGTGATTGAGTGACATGCTGCAAACTACATTGTTCTGTTGTGCCCTATTGTGGTGGGAAAGAGATGGATATGGTTTCTTGACTGTCCTTTGTGAGTGTTTTCAGTGTTAAAAGAAATTTTGCATTGTCAGGTGAACAGTTTGCACTTCGAGATGGCTTTAGCAGTTCGGCTAAGATGACCATTCCAAAAGCACAGCAAAACTCCTTCCCTGATGGGCTTTCTCGGAATCCGCCCTTTCGCCGAATGGTCGAGAATAAACTCTCAACGACATCCTGATTAAGCCTGGATGTGAGCATGAAACGAGCATCTGTATTTTCCTTTATGTGCTGCCACAGCTGTGTTGCAAGAAATTGCAAGCCGCCAATCTTTGACAAACATTACATTTTTTGCTCCCAGCACTTTTAAGCTTTGCAGTACAGGCAAGCATGATTCAAAGAATGACCAATGCGCAGATTTTTCAGACATGGGCATCCTCAAATTTTTTTTGGCCTTGAGACACCTGCTGTTAAATGCATTAAACAGTCCGTTTATCATTGCAATGAACTCCGCAGTATAAGCAGCCTCCCCAGGCAACTTTCCAATAGATGAATAGGTAAACAAGCCTGATGCCACCGAATGGCTGAGCACCTGCGCTGCTTTGTTGACTCTCATTTTGGAGAAGTTGTCAGTACAAAGTGACCTCTTGTCAGTTTATGGATTTGTCTAATGTGCAACTGTGATTCAATTTTTAAAAATGCGTGAATATGTGCCCACTAAATACGTTTCTTTCTGCCATCCTCTCCAATGACCTCAAAAACATACTTCTCCAAATTTGATCTCGTGTTTTTTAGCAAGTGTGGCGGGTCATGCAAGCAAAAGATCTTAGCTTTTCCATGGATGAAGAAAGGATGATTTTCTGTCACACCCAAGTTGTTGTACAGCCGAACATTGCTTGGGCCTTTGTCACAAACCACGGCCTTAGGCTGCAGTCCAACTGCCGGAACCTTATGTAAGCATTCATTGAGTAATATTTGCAGTTTGTCCACCCTTGTGCTGTCTCGCGTTAGAAAGTAACCTACAGGTTGTTTCCATTTCCCAAACAGGCCTCTAACCATGAAAACAAGAGCATGGTTGGCAGGCCGTGACGTCTACCCTAGCGATCCAAAGTCCTCAAAACCCTCGACTGTATCTTCAGTGATAATGTACGAGGCCTGCATGTAGACTCATTTCATCAAATTAGACTATACAGACTGTATCCCTCTCTGGCATGCCTGCTGCCCTGTCCTTCAAAAGCCTCAAGATCTTAGGGGGAAATCCCGGTCTTACTTCGGCATTACGCAACCATCTACGCAGGGATGAAATTGATGGAAGTGTAAATATGCACTGGCACAACTGATATGCTTGGGGACTCTTGTGGTAGAGGTACAAGGCAAGTACCTTGTCTGAATAATTCCATCGTCTTCCTCTTGCTCTTCTACGTCCTGACGCATTCCGCAATTGTGATGCAAAGAAAGACTTTGCTGGCCTTGTAAAAATTCTACTCCGATCAACTCAATAATTGCATTGCTTTTTGTAGTTCAATTTTTCATTGATTTCTTCATCTGTTGCACCCTTTGCTTGAGGCGGAAAGTACACTGTCTTTCATTCTTCAGAGCTCTTCTGTGATTTACATCTGGTGTGAATTGAAGTTCATTCTCACGAATCTGGTCCGCAGCTAAGCACTAAGAATGGTCGGCCTGTATGTTGTGTGACACTGCCAAGGGAAAAAAAAGTTAGAAAGGGCTTAAAAGAGGTATACAAATGAAATGGATTTAGCGTATACACAGGGCTGCCAACTCTCATGCATTGAGCGTGAGACTCACTCATTTCACAAAATTCTCACGCTCTCACGCTGATCACAAAGTTTCTCACGCTCAACAATCTGCAGGTGCTGGAAGTTCAAAATAAAGCAAAAATTGTTTTAGAGGTGAGTAAAAACCACGAGGGGAATATAAGGTGAATGCATATCCTTTTTCCCAGGATAAGTGATTCAAGCACTCGAGGGCATTGGTTGAAAGCAGGGCTGTCAAACTACTGGCCTGCCGGATGATTTAGGGGGAAAAAAAAGTGGTTTAGTTTCTCCCATGCAGATGGTGTGATAGGTGAGACACGGCGGTGGTCCCAGCACCAACCCCCCTCCCCCTTCCCCCCTAAGGCACGGCACACACCTCCCACCCTCACCTCCGGCCACTCTATGTCCGTCGGCCGCTCTGTCCACACCCCATGGAGTTTTAACCCCGGCTCGGAGCCAGGAGCGGACCGGATAAGTGGGGGCATCGGTGCCGCCTCTGCAGCTGCGGGGTTGAATCTTGGGCTAAGGCTCCGCTCCGGTACCTGACCCCCGAGGCACTGACCCTTACCTCCCCGGACCCCCGGGTCATTGACCCTCACCTCCCCTGGACCCCAGCTGGACAAGGAGCACCTGAGCCAGCCCGCATTCCCGGGGGGGGGGGGGGGGGAGGGAAATGCTCCCCGGGCATTGCCAAGTCTCCACTCACTCCGGATGTTGTCGCCGCTTCACTGACACTGACACACTCTCATACACACACTGGCACACACAAGGTTTAAAGGGATATGGGCCAAATGCGGATGAATGGGACTAGTTTAAATGGGGCATCTTGATCTGCATGGACAAGTTGGGATGAAGGGCCTGTTTCCATGCTGTAAGTCTATGACACATTGTAGAAAGGGTGCAATTGCTCTGGAGAGGATCCAGGGGCGATTTATGAACATATTGGCAGGGCTGGAATTTTTTTTTCATTTTGATAAAAAATTTGATAACTTGTATTGTATCCTCTACAGCAACGGAGGTGAAGAAAAAACTTAGTTGAGGTGAATAATATTATGAGAATAAGACAAATTTGCCTAACAAATTTGTTAACAAAGACTATTTGCTTAACAAATAGTGTAGGAAAGAATAGTAAGATTGAACGAAAACTTACCAGTTCGAAGGTTGATCTTTATTTCATGAGGAGTTGCAGTGAGGGATTTCGTGAAGAACCCGCCGGTACGCATGCGCGACATTCTTCAAAGTAGCGGTGTGGAATCACAGAAACAACAACAGAAATGACTTGGCATAGGAAGATTGAAGAGACTCTAATTACCAGTTGAGTATGATCGAGGGTTGGGAGCGGAGGGCACGAAATCCCTCACCGCAACTCCTCATGAAATAAAGATCAACCTTCAAACTGGTAAGTTCTCGTTCAATCTTACTATTTCATTTCGGAGTCACGTGAGTGACTTCAAAGCTTCTGTGATTACACGCCCTGGACCACGTCCATGCTGACACACCGGTAGCAAGGATGGATGGGAGTAAACAAGTTGCTGAAACCAGGTTATACTGAAAAACAAAAGAATATTTATTAACAACAAAGCAAAACCCCTTATTCGGGGACATCCCCACGTTCTTGCCCGGCGTTCAGCACGGCCTCCGCGAACTGTAGGGGAGCAGCAACAGGCTTATTGTAGAATCGCTGGAACACAGCTTCATTCGCCCATCCTGCTGTGGCGAGAATATGGTCCATGGGCACCTCGATGACCCTCGCCGCCGACGTCGATGCAGCCCTGGTGGAATGAGAGTTGAACACATTAGTGTCAATACCTGACTTACCCAAGACGACCCGGAGCCACCTGGATATCGTCTGGACTGTCACTCGATGGTGAGGTCTCTTGTGAGTGACAAGCAGGTATTTCTCCATTCCTCTGATGCGTTCCGTCACCTTGACATAGTGGCGGATATGGGCGGCTAAACATAGCCTAGCATCTGCGGGGTATGCCGGGAACTTCAGCTGCAGCCCTGTGCACCCAGGTCTATGCTGCTTTAGTAGCTCATCAATAAAGAAGACTACTTCTCCAGGGGTAGAGATCATCTTGTCGACGCGGAGTTTATGTAGCGTCTGTACCCTCTGTGCTGAAGTCAGTGCTAGTAACATCACCAGTTTCATCGTGAGTTTGTCCAGCTGTAGCCCTTGCATGGGCGACCACGACCTGAGCAGGGTTAGTACATCCCTGACATCCCAGGTGATGTTATAGCGTGGTGTAGGCGGATTCATATTAAATATACCCCGCATGAGTCTGGACACTAGCCTGTCGGATCCTACCTCAATCTTGAGGTAGAATGACAACGCACTTCTGGCGCTGTTGATGGCACTGTAGGTTAAGTGTTCATCATGGTGCAACCCCGCGAGGAATTCCAGGACGTCAGCTATGGATGCATCGTCATAGGTGATGCGAGAGCGGCTACAGTAGGCTTCCCATTTCCTGATGTGGGAAAGGTATCTTCGCCTGGTCGACTCTCGGCACGACGCTCCAATGGTATCCATGGTTCGAGTTGAGAGGCCATACTGCAGCAATGGCCTGGTTAGAACCTGCAAGCCAATAAATTTAAGTAGCGATGGCAGGGATGTGGCTCCCCTGACACAGGGTGAGTAACCAATTGTGGGCAACCCTCCAAGAGGACCCAAGGCTGACTGATCATGTCAAAGACCACCGGATACCATGGCTGCGTGGGCCAGTCAGGTATAATAAGAATGCCTTTGGCAGCATCCATCTGGATCTTGCGCAATACCCGACTGATGAGGCAAAACGGGGGGAATGCATAGAAAAACCACTTCCCCCAGTCGAGCGAGAATGCATCCATCGCCATTGCCCCAGGATCTGGTTCCCATGAAACGTATGTTGGTACCTGATGGTTCAACCGTGACGCAAAGAGGTCAATAGCTGGTTGACCAAATTTGGCTGTAATTTTGGAAAAAATTTGAGGATGCAACATCCATTCGATGTTGTCATTAAACTTGCGTGACCTGGTGTCCGCCACAGTATTGAGCTCACCCGGTAAATAGGTAGCTGAAATCCAAAGATTTCTGTCAATGCACCAGAGCCAAATTGTATTAGCCAATTCATCACATGATATCGACCTGGTACCTCCCATATGGTTTAAATATGCCACCGCAGTGGTATTGTCTATTTGGACACGGACATGAGCATCAATAAGATGGGAACAATAAGCTCGAAGTCCGTGAAACGCTGCAAGCAGCTCCAAATAGTTTATCCCGTGTGACAACAACATGGTAGACACAAGGGTGTCCCATCTGCCCCCACAACTAGAACAGGTATCCGTAGCTCCCCAGCCATAGGAGCTTGCATCGGTTTGCAAGTACACCATCGGATTGGGCACAATAATGGGTTTCAATGAGCTACTGATATGGAGCACCCACCATTGTAACTCAATTTGAGCTTTAGAAGGCAGCCGCATTGGTCTATCAAAATGACCAGCGTTCCGCCTTAACGCGGAGATCTTGGTTCTTTGCAAATTTTGATAATGCAAAGGCCCGTACTGGGCTGCTGGAAACAATGCTACGATTTTACCAATCACCTTAGCTGTTTGTCGAATTGATGGTGTACTGGCGCAGGCCAAATTCTGACATGCTTGGGTGACATCCCCAACCTTATTGGTCGGTATGGTGGCCCTCATGCAATTGGAATCCACCGTGAACCCCAGATAATCCATGACCTGGGAAGGGCAGAACTTGGACTTGTCTGGATGGACAATAAACCCCAACCGCTGAAAAATCGCGACAGTGGCTGAAACTCCCCGTTCAGCTGCCTCCAGGGTTTTGCCAATAATCAGGATATCATCCAAATAGGCCATTACGATATGCTGCTGCATGCGTAACTGGGCCATAATAGGTTTTAACAATTTAGTAAATAGTCTAGGGGCTGTAGTAAGCCCATTTGGCAAAGCCCTGTATTGCCAGAGCTGACCCATCCAAACAAATTTTAAGAACTTCCGGTGATGTTTCCGAATGGATACAGAATAGTACAAATCTTTTAAATCAATGCATGCCATAAAGCAGCCATGCGAAATCAAAGATTTGGCTGTCTCAAAAGTGTCCATTTTAAAATGGGTGTATGTTAAAAATGTATTCAGATGGGTCAGATCAATAATCACTCGACAACCTCCATCCTTTTTCGGTCTGGTGAAGATATTGGAGACAAATTCAATTGGCTCGTGCATAGTTTTTTCTATCACGCCTTTTTGTTCTAACCGCAAAATCTCAGCAGAGCCTGCTGCCTGTTCAACGGCAGACAGCGTAAACTTCCGATTAGGCATATGCTGGGATGGAGGAATGTCCCCGTTAATAAACTCAATAGTATGACCCCGAATACTCCGTAAAATAAACTCATCGGAAGTAATAGTCCCCCATGCCCCAGAAAAGAAACGGAGGCGCCCACCAACATGTGACCTTAAAGGAACAGAGAAATGAAAACCAGACCGCCTCACCTCCATGGTTACCGGCGGTCCTTGACATGTTTGGTTGGTCGTGGAGGTGCTGGGTTGGGCTGATAGTGTGGTGTCTTCATTTTCCACTGGGGCCGCTGCGGACCTGGCCCTAAAAAAGTCCGCTGCTGCTGGGCCTGTGGATAGCGAGGCGGAGCCGAAGTATAAGTTCTGGTTGATGTGGCAACCGGGCCTCGTGGCCGGGCAAGTGGAGCTTTCGGGGCCGACGGTCTGGGGGCGATCTGCGACCGCATGAGTCCCACCGTCTTGGCATGCTCGTCGAGCTCTTCGGGAGGTCTTCTCCGAAGAGCTGTCGGGGCGGCGGTGGTTTGCACAACCCAGCAAACTTCGGGTTGAGTGACGGGCGGATGCTGTGTTTACGAAAGGCATTTATCTCATGTTGGGTGGCACATAATAGTGCCAGTGCATCCTCCTGGTCTAGATTTAGATCTTCCCCGTCGACCGACCGCGCAAAGGCGGTAATACCGGCCGTGAGGAGCTTCAGGATCCGCTGGAGTTTCAACTCCTGGTGACGGATAGCCACGCCGATGTTGCCCCATATGGGTGTATTGACCACAGGCACATTGAGGGCATTGCAGTTAGACGGAGCCTTGTGGCGATGGATAGCCTGAGAGAGGACTTCCTCCTGGAGCTGATGGTTTGTGAGGAAGTCCACAGTGGCAGCCAGTTTGGGGTTGAGAGGAAGCCCAGTCGTGTGCGGAGCAGCGAACTTCGCCGCCACATCGAGAAGTTCTTCCGGCGGCAATTCCGACGGAGATGGTGTAGGGTCGACAAACCCTTCCTCGTCTGGCTGTTCGAGGCTGGCGATGGAGGCTGGTGAGACTGCCCTGTGCCTGTCGATGCTGGACGCTTGCTGCTGTTGGCTGTGTAGCAGAAGCTCCAGTAGCCGCTCCATGCGGTCAATACGCCCACCACCCTGAACACTCGGGTGGTCGGAGTCCTCCGGCTCAGAAATATTGCCGGGGCTCCTCTCATCGGCCCGCACCTCGTCGAGGCGATCTCGGTGCCGGTAGTTGTCGCTGCCAGCCGCCGAAGCGAAACCGCGCGATTCCCGCGCGGGAGATGTGTTCAACCGCCTCCGTTTAGCAGGAGCGGAGGCCGCTGCCACTGAGGGCAAAAGCGGCGGGGAGTCGGCACCAGCCGGAGCATGGAGACCCGACGCCCGCGCGGGCTTGCCGGCTGCCCACATCGTGGACCTTGCCGATGCATGGTCTTGTCCTCCCATCCATGGGGGACTCGGCGACCGAGGCGGGACCCTACCCAAACGACCCGTCCCGGCGTCGAGGGTTGGGGGGTGGACACTGGACCTCACAGTGGACCTGGGTCCCGCCGTTGAACCAGACCGCAGCTCGGCGGCAGGTAAAGCCTTAGGCCCAGAAGGGTTAGGCTGGCGGGCTTCTCCCCTCCCCCTGCTCGGAGGGCTGAGGGAGGAGGGCCGTGCGGCTGCACGCGACCCCTTGCCCGAGGTCGCCAATGGGCCCGCTGGCGACCTGAATGCTGCAGCAGGGTCTACCTGCTCTGGTGGGACACCGCAGTCCTGCTCCTCGAACTCCTCCCCGGAGCTGCGGTGTGTTAGCGGGTCCTGACCTGCAGGAACAGGGCTCCCCGGTTTCCCCGCCTTCCTCCCGGCCCCAGGTGTAGTCGATAATGAGGGCGCCGGGAGAGATGGCCGACGACTTCGACCGGACGTCTTTCGGCCCTTCGTACTCCCGTCCATGTCCTTGCTGAAAGAGAAATCAAACAACAAGGACCAACCAACTTAAGGTTAGTGTCACTCACCTAAGCGGTCCCTTATGAAGGGCTGGCGGGGAGCGCACCCCACCGCCAGCCGTCGGCAGCAATGCGTTGCGACGATATGTCGCGCATGTGTACCGGCGGGTTCTTCACGAAGTCACTCACGTGACTCCGAAATGAAATTGCAGAAGCTGGTTTAAACTGAAGATAGACACTAAAAACTAGAAAAACGCAGCAGGACAGGCATCATCTCTGGAGAGAAAGAATGGGTGATGTTTCGGGTCAAGACCTTTAGCCTGAAGAGGTTGAAAACCAGCCATAAAACACAATGACTGGACATGTGTGTTACCCAACTAAGGACAGAAATCAGAATCATGTGTTCATCTTTATTCACGTAACACCATAGTAAATATATTACAGAAAAAATAATTTAATGGGGTGGCATGGTGGCGTGGCGATAGAGTTGCTGCCTTACTACCACATGGGTTTTCTCTTTAGATATTCCGGTTTCTCCCATATCCAAAAGAAGTGCAGGTTTGTAGGTTAATTGGCTTCTGTAAATTGTCCCTGGCATGATGGATGAAACTGGTTTATGATAGATTGCTCGTCGATGCGGACTTGGTGGGCTGAAGGGCCTGTTTCCATATATATTTTTACATATATATCTTAATTTCATTGAACCATATATGATTGAATATGTGGCATTATTTTTGTCTTGTTTCTATATTCAAAGGGTAAGGTTAATTGATTTATTTGTGCAGAACAGTGATGGAAGTCCGACTTTTGCTTTGTTTCTCTGTGTTTTTCTCTATATATATGCATAACAGCATGAATATAGTCATTCATATGCTGCACCTGTTGATCAGAGCCTGGCTCTATTGTGGAATGTAATTAGGAATGTAATTTAGCCTAATCTTGTTCATATCTAATCCAATTTAGAGCATAAATGTTGCATTCAAGTGTAAATTAAAAGGCTCGCTACAGTATGCACCAGATTGCCCAATTTCAAGCTGAAAAATGCAAAAGCTCCCTCCCCCCTCGGTCGCTACGCTCCCTCGCAATTTCAAATCTCACCCAATGTTGGCAGTCCTGTATACATGTAAATAAATCAGCATCTACTGGTAATTCTCATTTGAAATTAATGTGATGCACCAATTTCAGGCTACAAAATTGAAAGTAAAATAATGATCTTGCGCGAAACTGTCTCCCAGGACGCGTTGCTCACTGCGGCTGTCCGCTGCTCTGGTCCCAGTCAGGGTTCCTCTTTGACCGCTCCTTTCTCAACACGGCTGATGGTGGTCCATGCCACCGAGCCACAGGGTTGGCGAGCGGCGTTCCGGCGTTTGCTCTGGAATGTTCTGAAACATCTCAGACGTGAAAATAGAAGTGTCATACATGCTATTACATATTGTGCCATTGACAATTGTATCAGTTAGCTGCTTTGATGGCTTTGGTGAAGATGGAAGGTTCTCATTCTTCCTCGCAAGTATTCTGCGTTGGGTAGACATTGTAATTTAGTAAAAGTGAGAAAATAAATTTTAATAAAAAAATTACTTGCCTCTTTGCTGCTTTGAAGGCTTTGGTGAAGATGGAAGGTTCTCATTCTTCCTCGCAAGTATTCTGCGTTGGGTAGACAGTTGTTTCGGCGGGTTAGGGATGTCAAAGAGCGTTGGAACTGCTTTCCAATTTAGCCTGTTCTTGGTCTGCTTGTTGGAAAACTGGTCAAGTTCGAAATGCTCAGAACAAAGACGGCAGTTATTTGACAAATACTCTGCAGTTCGGTGTAGGAGATCATGTCGGCGGGTATTCTGGACCCACTGTCGACATTTGAAATTACAGAAAATATCATGCAGTCAATATGTTCTTATTCTACTTTAAATAACGGGTGTAGAAAGAAAATGCTCTTGAGGAGAAGATTTTTACAAGGATGCTACCATGAGGCCTCGACTGTATCTGAGACAAAGGGGAGCACCCACCTCTAAGATCTGAACTATAGTGAGACTTCGGGCAGACTTAATAAAATTCTCAGTATAAAACAGTCAATATGTTCTTATTCTGCATCAAATAACAGAGAGGTAGAAAGAAAATGCTCTTAAGGAGACGATTTTTACAAGGAAGTTGCCTTGAGGCCTCGACTGTATCTGAGACAAAGTGGAGCACCCAGCTTTAAGATCTGAACTAAAGAAAAGAATGGCAGGACTCAAGCCTCCGGGGCCACTCTCCATGCAAGAAAACTTGGCCAAGCATTATAAGGACCGGATAAGGGCATTCCAGCTCGACGAGACGGCAACAGAACTAGCGAATAAGTCAGATAAGATTCGCTGTGCAACATTCCTCCACATAGCCTGGCCGGCAGCTCAGGAGATTTATGAGACCTTTGAGTTTGCCCAGGAGGAATGTGACAAAATACAACCGAAATACTGTCAACCAAAAAATAACTTAACTGTCTCAAGGTATATCTTTAATACACGTAATCAGCGGCGAGGGGAGACCTTCTCCAGCTACCTGTACCGGTGCTGGCTCGAAGGGCCTCCTCCTGCACCGATTTTCTATGTTTACCTGACAGCAGTGAAGTCTTTAGCTAATGATTGCGAGTTTGGCATTATCCATGACTCATTGCTGTGAGACAGAATTGTCTGCGGCTGTTATGACTCCCGAAGGCAGGTACCTCAGAGTCTCTTAACATAATCAAAAACCAGGTTCAAGTTTAAGAAAATATTCTTTAATTTAGTTAAAATAAGACAAAAACCCGAACCTGATTTTAAACAACACAGTCAGGGACAAGAATCGACTAATAAACAAATATAACAGTGCTCCCGCCAGCCTCGCAATGGACCGTCGAACTGGAGTCTCTAATCCTGCCCAAATAGAGATACCCCTGCAACAAAATACATGAAAACCCTCTGGTCAGCCCTTATCCGTCCCAATACAACATTAAATGACAAACATAGGTAACAATACACAAAGTTCTATGCCATGCGGCCAGGCCTCCTGCAGCTCAGACCGGCAGCCTGTTCACTTGTCAGGGTCAGCGAAGAAGAGAGAGAATTCTGGGAACTCCTGCTATTTAAGCTTCCGATGAGTCACCGGTCATCTGACGCAGCTTGGCCAATTGGGTACAGGAGCTCTTAACCCCTTGATTCCTGACTCCCAGCCATGGGGCCTGCACTCAGGAGAGAAACAGAAAAGGTAAGTACATAGCATTAACCGGGGGGAAGCGCCCAACAGCGGCATAACCAGCCAGCCACTCCGAGAAAAACTACTACAATGCGATGGTTTAACACTGGAAAAATACAGTGACATGCGTCTGATAGCTGAAGCAGCAGCCAAGCACGTGAAGCAGATAGCCCAACCGCCATCGACACCGAAGACACTGTTGAGTACGTGAAACGGGACAGCGCCAGTCGGCCATGGGGACAAGGCAGGGATTCACGACCCAGACAACCACAAACAGAAATCCGTGATTTTGGTAAGGATATCGTCTGCTGGTCATACACCCGCAGGCATAAAGGCAACTACTGCTCTGCTCAGTACATGAGATGTCACACCTGCGGAGAGATTGTATATCTTTCCAGATCTCCGGATTGCCCAGTAAATAGAGTGCCCAACAGCCGCCCACGTCCCCGACAACATGACCGGCTAATGGGTCAAAAGGCCGGGGACTGGAGCCGTGACGTCCGCGAGTCGAGTTCCAGACGAACACTTCACCACTGCCTGAGCCAGTGGTGGATGATGTTGATGTATTCTACATTGACGCCGTGACTGACGCTGTGATTGAGTCGACGGATGAATGGGGACAGATGTGCAGCATCAACAATGTGAACATTAAGTTCAAACTTGACTCTGGAGCTCAAGTGGACATCCTGCCAGAGCACTTGTTCAGAAAGACTGGTCTTGCCTTACTAAACACAAACGTGACACTGAGGTCATACTCTGGACATACAATGAAGCCTGTGGGGCAGGCAAAAGGGAACGTCAAAGTAGGTAAGAAAGAACACAGGGTTGTTTTTCAAATAGTGAGGGGGAATGTGAAATTGATATTTGGGAAACTAACATGTGAAAAGTTAGGGCTTCTTGTGCGAAAGGAGGCAGTTGATGGCGTGAGTGCGAGCCCATCATACACTGCGAGGATCATTGAGGAAAACCGCAAGATTTTCCAAGGGCTGGGATGGCTAAAAAGACATGAATACAACATAGCGCTGCAAGAGAACGTGTAGCCTAAGTAAAACGCGCCCCGCACTATCACCTATAAGATCAGGGATAAGGTCAAAGCCGAATTAGAGTGCATGGAAAGCTTGGGAATCATAAAGCCCGTGAGCGAACTGACAGATTGGGTGAATTCAATGACTGTGGTTAACAAGCCTAATGGCGAAGTCCGCATATGCCTTGACCCACGTGACCTCAATGC
Source organism: Raja brachyura (assembly GCA_963514005.1). The sequence goes on from OY740782.1 coordinate 93,737,457, forward strand.
GGCCATTCGTAGGGAGCATTTCCTAATGCTGATGTTCGAGAACATTGCAGCCCGCATGCCAAATGCAGAATGGTTCTCGAAATTTGACGCTACAAGTGGGTACTGGCAGTTCCCACTGAGTGATGACAGCTCGCGTCTGACCACATTTAATACTCCCTTTGGGAGATACCGATACCTCGTGCTTCCATTTGGAATCTCATCCGCAAGTGAGATTTGGCAGCGGGCGATGCAGGAAGTGTTCGGCGATTTAGAAGGGGTGGAGATAGTCGTTGACGACATTCTCGTTTGCGGTGTGAATGCAGCACAACATGACGCAAGGGTGAAAGGCCTACTCTAACGGGTGAAAGAATCAGGCCTTAAGGGGCACTGGCATTTACATTAGATATTACACTACATATACAATACAAATTCCATTCTAATACATTCAATGATAGTACATTACAAATATATCACAACTCCCCCTTCACTTTAATTACATCACAACTTGTGCATTCTATGTTCCTGCCAATGTGTTGGCAAGGTATCAGTAGCCGCAAAAATCTTCCTTAAATGAAGTGGAATAACTATGATTGTGTATAAACATTTAAAACTACAGTCTTTGAAAGACATATCTTCTTGAAGTTCTTTGCATTATGTTTTGTATTACGAAACATTATTTGTTTTTACAAACATAGCTTTAAAAGCTTAATTTAAAGAAGCTTTAATGTGCCAGGGGACAGGTCTACTCCATGTTCCCAGGGTGAGAACAAAAAGGGCTGAAGCAGCATTCAGTTTCTATGCTCCACACCTGTGGAACAGGCTCCCCGAACACCTGAGGTGTGCACAGGCCTAAAGACACTATTGTTTGATGTAGCTTTTTCATGACCCTACATGCGGGTAATTTTAATCCTCTTGTTTTAACCTTTTTATGTGCTTTTAAATTTGCCTTAATATTTTAGTGATTTTGCTTTACTATTCATACAATTGGCTTATTGGCTATTTTGTTGACCTGTGTTGTATTGTGGTTCTGCAATGTTTTTAAACTATTTTATTCTCTTGTTTCTTTTGTAAAGCACTATGAATTACAGCTTGTATGAATGGTGCTATATATATAAACTTGCCTTGCCTTGCCATTGAACATGGAAACTGTGCAGGTTCAGATGTCTTTCTTTTGTTCCTTGTGCTAAGTATGTTGACTGCATGCTGGGCACAGGTTCCATGAAGCTACCTTCACAAGCCGCCTCTTCATGTGTTGCCAGACTATTTAAGCAGATTGTGGATCACATCTACTTATAATAAAGTAGATCATTCCACACTTCTCAACGTTTTGGAAAACATTAATATCTACAAATTAAAATATTAAGAAAATAGATTTTCTGAGCTCAAAACCTTTCTTACTTTTCCAGTGGTGCATAGAGTGAAGTGAAAAACACTTACGTATTTTACATGGATTATTTCAGTTGGAGATATTTTTATCCTTGCATTTTTGTACATAATAATTTAGAAATTCCATTTTGCTAGAATGGAGCACTAAATGGTCAGGGTACATAAATGACTATGGATCTCTTCCATCAAAGATTACCAATTACTGAGATTAGGTCAGTGCTAATGAATGGCCTTTACACTTTTCTGTGCAAGCTATTGCTATTGCAGAGTGAGTGAGTGAGTGAGGAAGGCCTCATGTAAGTCTTTGAGTGAATCGGGTCAGGAAATCTTGAGAGTGAGATCAAATGAGGAGTGAAGTTGGAACCTTGATCAAAGGATGGATTCTAGCCTCGCTGTCTAGACATGTCTTGGATTTGGAAATTGGAGGTTCAACAGGTTTTGGACATTTGGGGAGCATGGTTTATTTGGGGGTAGGGCAAAAAAGTCAGAAGTCCAGATTTAGGATCGATCGGCGTCAGAACCAAAAGGTTGAGAAGTAATTGTGGAGTCTGCGTTGGAGTTGAGAAGCAATCAGTTGGGTGGGAGTGGATGTGTCTCCTGGGTAGGGTGGTCATGTTTAGTTTAGAGTAGATACAACACGGAAACAGGCCCTTTTGGCCCATCGGGTCCACGCCAACCAGCGATCCCCGCACATTGTAACTATCCTTTACCAATTTTTACATCTACCAATTAACCTACATACCTATATGACTGGAGTGTGGGAGGAAACCGAAGATCTCGGAGAAAACCCACGCAGGTCACGGGGAGAACGTACAAACTCTATACAGACAGCACGGGTAGTCAGGATCGAACCCTGGTCTCCGGCGATGCATTTGCACCACCATGCCGCCCTAAATAAAGGTCATGGAAATATATGTGTTTGGAAAGAACTACAGATGCTGTTTTAAATCAACGGTCGACACACAATGCTGGAGTAACTCAGCGGGACAGGCAACATCTCTGGAAAGAAGGAATGGGTGATGTTTCAGGTCGAGACCCGTCTTCAGTCTCGACCCGAAACGGAGTTACTCCAGCATTTTGTGTCTACCTTCAATGAAGTAAATATCAGGCAATGAGTTAGTTGATGGGGAGGGAGGCTTGGATGTTTTGAGAGATGGGTCATTGAAAGTAATTCTGTGAGATTGATGAGCTGGATGGAGTGAGATGATGGGGGCACTGCAATAATTTTCTCACCCCGAGTATGACGTTTGCAGGGATTATGTCCCGGCTCTTCTGAGAATCCCGTTGTCAGGTGCACCTCAGAAGAGCGTGACCTAATTTCCCAGGCAAAGGCCTGAGGGAGCTTAACACAGGAACAACATTGGCGTAATGCAATTAATAAGGAAACAGCATCATGACTGTAAGTGCAACTACTGACCATATGTGCCTGCTCATATTTCTGGATTGAAACAAATCAACCCAGGTCGCATTCAATGATGTTCTTTTTTAAAAATAGCCAATTTTCTTTCTGCACAGCATTGAAAAACATCAGTGCAACACCTTGATCAATATATGTTATCAATAGGCTCTAACTGAGTAAACTGTGTATTGTCTGCAATGACATACATTGTCTAGGTAACCTTTATTGACTAACTGGAAAGATTATCTCAGAATGTTTTATACCTGTTCATTGTTAGGATTTTACAGACATTAAGTCATTTTGTGACAGGTTATTACTTGTCAGAAACCAAATGATGAAAAAGTGTAAATTCACACAACTTTTAAATGTTTCATAGTCAGAATGAAAATATAAATGACACTATAAAAGATCATTTGTACAATTTTCTATGCGGGCTTGCTTTGCCGCCTATCTGGGGTCTGGCACTGTAAATGAATTGTCTATATGCCTCCAGTTAGGTAAAATTAGCCTGACTAACAAGGGGATGCTCTGAAGTAAAAGCAGTAAATGAGAGAATTGTCACATTTTCATCAGAATTGTCGGGAATTAACCTGCAAGTTAAAGACATTTGTGGAGGAATGTACTGCAGATGCTGGTTTAAGCCGAAGACAGACACAAAAAGCTGGAGTATCTCAGTGGACCAGGCAGCATCTCTGGAGAAAATGAATAGGTGATGTTTTGGGTCGAGTCCCTTCTTCAGACTGCCCTGACTCTCAGTCTGAGGAATGGTCTTGATTCTGTTTCTCCAGAGATGTTGCCTGACATGCTGAGGTAAATACTTGTTTTTAAAGGTTGCCCTTGTTATGTAGGGTGGAAGGAATCTGATGTGCCGATCTTAGGATGGGTGGAGGTCATCTTTGTCCCTCTTCTGCATCGTGACTGACAAACAAAAGTTCAGCAAAGGACGAGACGCTGGATATGCAGAGCTAGAAGGAAACCATTTTTTTTATTGATAATGATGATTGCACCTGTGCTGTTAACCTTTTTATTTTCTTGAGCTTGCAGCTATCTGAACTCATGAACTTATCTAAGGAAACTACACCCGTTCATTACAGGGATATCGGTGTGTGATGGAAACAAATTGGTTGGCAGATTTAATGAAAATAGCCAATACCACATAAAAACCCATCACGGGGAACAGCAGAGAGTCCTGCACAAGGTCTCTCAGTAAAAGCCAGTGACATCCAGGATGCTGAGAATTTCCAAAGCAGATGGTATGGATCAAACAATTACAGGCACGTTGCCCGCAGATTTTCCTACAGGTGCTGATTGCTCAAAGCCTAGCAAGGGACACTGATTCATGGAAACGTACTGTGAAACTGGTGCAGGTCTGCATTAGTTACGGAAGGTAGAATTCTGCCTCCGTGTTTATGGTCACCACAGGGAGGGGTTCAGTTCCAGGCACCATGCTGGTTCAGAATCTGCACTCTGCAATAAAAGAAGAAGAAAGTTGCTGAGTCACCGCATTACTTAATTTCTTAACCACATTAGATATGAAGGGAGAAACAGACGAGAAAAGGCATGTGTAGTATCTACTCCAGGATCCTTCTAAAGACTATAATTTGTACAAAAACATTCTTAGCATCATTAAGATGTCATCCCGCCATCATGTCTGTACCAGACTTCAGCTACCCTGTCAGTTCCACTTCACTGCCATGGTGTTACTGAGCCTAAAAGATACTGAGCTCACCCACAATTTCAACAATCACCAGAGTGTTTAGTTTAGTTCAGAGACACACCACGGGAACAGGCCTTTCGTCCCACCGCGTCTGCGCCGACCAGCAAACCCCACACACTAATACTACTCTACACACGCCAAGGTCAATTTACAATTTTACCGACGTCAATTAACCGACAAACCTGTACGTCTTTGGAGTGTGGGAGGGAACTGGAGCACCCAAAGAAAACCCACGCAGGTCATGGGGAGAACGTACAAACTCCGTACAAACAGCACCATTGGTCAAGATTGAACTCGGATCTCTGTCGCTGTAGGGCAGCAATTCGATCGCTGCACCACTGTGCCGTCCTGATTTTTCCAAAGTCTCAAAGTTTTCTTTGGAAATGTGTTTTAAGTATGAGGGCAGTGACAGTATCCCACTGAAGTAAGTTACTGCCTGTTCTTGTCATTAGTTCTATTCAATTACCACTTTAGTTCAGATTTGATTTCAAGTAACAAATGTTAGTAACATCGATCGGAATATTTACAGGGAGTTTCTTTCCATCCCAGCTATGGAGAAATCCCCCTGTAGTGTATCTGCATAGATAGACTATCATGTCCAACAATGTGTCTGAAATGTGATAATGTTGAGGACTAATTTTAGTTTAGAGATGCAGGAAAGAAACCGTGCCTTCGGCCCACTGAGTCCGTGCTGACCAGCGATCCCCGCACACTAACATTATCCTACACACACTAGGGACAATTTACAATTTTCTAAGCCAATTTACCTACAGACCTGAACAATAGACAATACGTGCAGGAGTAGGCCATTCGGCCCTTTGAGCCAGCCATTCAATGTGATCATGGTTGATCATCCACAATCAGTACCCCGTTCCTGCCTACTCCCCATATCCCCTGACTCTGCTATCTTTAAGAGCTCTAACTAACTCTCTCTTGAAAGCACCCAGAGAACTGGCATCCACCGCCTTCTGAGGCAGAGAATTCCACCAACTCACAACTCTCTGTGTGAAAAGGTTTTTCCTCATCTCCGTTCTAAATGGCTTACCCCTTATTCGTAAACTGTGACCCCTGGTTCTGGACTCCCCCAACATCGGGAACATCTAGATCATTAATGTATATTGTAAATAGCTGCGGTCCCAGCACCGAGCCTTGCGGTACCCCACTAGTCACTGCCTGCCATTCTGAAAGGGGCCCGTTAATCCCTACTCTTTGTTTCCTGTCTGCCAACCAATTTTCTATCCATGTCAGCACCCTACCCCCAATTACATGTGCTCTAATTTAGCCCACTAATCTCCTATGTGGGACCTTATCAAATGTTTTCTGAAAGTCCAGGTACACTACACCCACTGGCTCCCCCTTGTCCATTTTCCTAGATACATCCTCAAACAATTCCAGAAGATTAGTCAAGCATGACTTCCCCTTCGTAAATCCATGTTGACTCGGACTGATCTTGTTACTGCTATCCAAATGTGCCGCTATTTCATCTTTTATAATTGACTCCAGCATCTTCCCCACCACTGATGTCAGGCTAACTGGTCTATAATTCCCTGTTTTCTCTCCCGCCTTTCTTAAAAAGTGTGATAATATTAGTTACCCATCAATCCACAGGAACTGATCCTGAATCTATAGAACATTGGAAAATTATCACCAATGTGTCCACGATTCCAAAAGCCACCCTGGGATGCAGACCATCACACCTGGGGATTTATCAGTCTTCAGTCCCATCAGTCTACCCAACACCATTTCCTGCCTAATGTGCATTCCCTTCAGTTCCTCTATCACCCTAGATCCTCTGGCACCAGTACACCAGGGAGATTGTTTGTGTACTCCTTAGTGAAGACGGATCCAAAGTACCTGTTCTACTCGTCTGCCATTTCCTTGTTCCCAATAATAAATTCACCTTTTTCAGTCTTCAATGGCCCAACTTTGGTCTTAACTAGTGTTTTCCTCTTCACATACCTAAAGAAGCTTTTACTATCCTCCTTTATATTCTTGGCTAGCTAACCTTCGTACCTCGTCTTTTCTCCCCGTAATTGAAGAAATACGTCTTTGGAGTGTGGGAGGAAACAGAAGCACCCGGAGAAAATAATGGAGGTCGTGGGGAGAGGATGTAAACTCCGTACAGACAGCACCCGTGGTCAAGATCGAACCAGGTCTCTGGTGTTGTAAGGCAGAAACTCCACTGCTGTGCCACCATTTGCAGATAATCCCTTAACTGATTAGAACTCACATTGGACTACACTTGTCCGGCTTATGCTGCCAAGCCCAAGCAAAGAGACTGACTATTCCAAAGATTTGTCTATCCCCTTCTGAACACAGCATGAAATAAGTATCAGAATGTATCTGCTTTTATTTATGAGGTCCCCCTGCTTTCAAAGAAAACAAAGTGATGCAACAGCTCAGAGGGTCACCTGGCATCTCTGGAGGACATGGAGAGATGATGGTTCGAGTCCAAACTCTTCTTCAGAATCTTAAAAATGCCTTTTGTTGGTTTAAAATTTAGACCTTTTTTTTAATGCATTTTCCATTCATCCCAGATCCTCTTCCTTTGCTTTCTCAACTGTTCATATATTATTTTGCTGGGTGTGAGAAAGATAATTCATCCTTTCACTTCCTGGTTTACGTTTAAGTACCAAACATTTCTTCAACCGCAAGTAAAAATCAGAACAAAGAAGTGAAAATATCTGAAATTAAAATGGAATATGCTGGAACGTCTCAGCAGGTCAGATTCCTGAAGCAAACTGATCGGTTTGCCTTTTAGCTGTGATTCTCACTTTGTTGCTATTGCCATTCCTTTTGCTTTGATTCTATGAGCAAGCTACCTCGTCTTCCTTCACCCCCCCCCCCCCCCCCCCATTTTGTTGAAGGACCATGACACAGAACATTGACATCTGTTGCAGACAAGGATGCTGTCAGCACGACTGCCTGTTTCTTTGGACAGAAATAAATAGCTGGAGTAACTCAGCAGGTCAGGCAGCATCTTTGGAGAAAAGGAATAGGTGACTTTTTGGATAGAGACCCTTCTTCAGATGTACTTTTTTCCCGAGTTGCTGCCTGACCCACTGAGTTACTCCAGCTTTTTGTGTCCATCTTCGGTTTAAACCAGCGTCTGCAGCTCATCGCTACATATTTTGCCTGTTTAATTTTACATTTTCCGTTCCTGTTTCCTTCTATTTTCCTTCTGCCATGTAGGCAACCTATTTATCATCTACCCATGGATCCAGGGTGCGATCTTGTATACATTTGCTGTACAATCTCACACCAAAATTGCAATTATTCTTGGGAAAAGAAAAATATTATCAAAACTATAGGACGTTTATGTAATTAAACCATGAATCATGTGCGATTTTATCTTTTGGCAGGCCTTTACTTTAATTGCTTCACACTTTAGAATACACTTAATGAGCTCACACTTCTGGTGCTCAGTGTCGGAAGTCAGAAGTGCAAATCCTAGGCTCGTAGGAAGTTTGGCTGGTCTGGTGGGATTTTTCCATCCAAATGCATTAATTGCCGTTAGCATGAGTGCGACTTCATAAAATCTAACTGACACCCACTTCTAGCGGTGTCATGTTAGCACTTGCATTGGATTCACAAACAATGCATTGGAATATGTTTTCCCATTTGGCTCTCTAATTTCTCCATTAGATAACATAGAATGGTACAGCACAGGAACAGGACCTTAGGCCTACAATGTCTGTGCTGAACATGATATCCAATTGAACTACTTGCTCTGCCTGCACATGATCAATATCACACCATTCCCTGCATATTCATGTGCCTATCCAAAAGTCTCTTAAATGCCTATCCAAAAGTCTCGTATCTGTCTTCACCATCACCCCTAGCAACGTGTTCCAGGCACCCACCACTCTCTATAAAAGGAAACTTGCCCCCCCCCCCGCATTTCTCCTTTAAACTTCACAACCCTGATGTTAATTCGATGCTCTCTGGGAAAAATGTTCTGACTGACTACCATACCTATGCCTCTCACAATTGTATGTACCTGCATCAGGTCTCTCCTGAGCTTCTGATGCTCCAGAGAAAACAATCCATTTGTCCAACCTCTTCTTTCAAATACCCACTAATTCAGGCAGCATACTTGTAAATCTCTTCTTCTTCCTCTTCAAAGCCTCCACATCTCCCTGTAATGACCAGAACTACACACAATACTTCAAATGTGATCCAACTATAGTAAAAAGACAGTGTATTACTTTGGCACAAAGTAGTGTGTACTACCTGATGCAGAAACATAGATACAAGCAGTGTATTGGTATTAGTTTATTCTTGTACCATGTACTGAGATGTAGTGAAAGTATTTGTTTGCTATTCATGAATACAATCAAGACATAGACTAGTACAGAAGTAGTGTAAACAGAAAAATACCCATGTGCAAAATATTGTATGTTAGAGTAATAACATAACATTTCCAGAGTGTGATCACAATTACTCAGAGTAAAAGGGTGGAACTCATTGTCATGTTCCAGCGTTGACGCACCAATTGCAGCAGGTGTTGCAGTCCGTTGAAGCTCTTATCCACAGCGTTTCTACCTTTCTACCATTTGCACAAACAGAAATTGGGCTTTAAGATCAGGCAAACCTGGGATGAATCCCCAAAATCTGAACGTCGACATAGATTATTTTCATCATCTTATTGGGAAAAAAAGGAATCAACGGCATATCGTTATGCTTTAATTTTCTGGAAAATAAATATATTTTTGGCACAAATTTTCCTTCAGGTTCCTTATGAAAGAGGCAGAGTGCAGTCCTGGTTTCTGCCTTCTCTGTGGGGTGTGACCCTTATCACTGCGGCAGATGTTCACATCGACTGAATATTGTACTTGCTCCAGCATTCAGGGTGGCATCATTGGTATCCTAGAGAAGTGGGCAGGAATCACTCACTCCACTCCTTGAAACATTAGGCTCATATCTCCAACAGGCTTTAAGATTAACGCTACAATAAAAGATGTTGACTGGGGTGAATGATGGAGGAGAGGCCATATGTGATGCCAAAAACAGACAAGCCTCTATTGATTCTTTTCCAAACCACTGGATAATGGGCTGAAGCATGTGAACTACACAAGAGTTTTTAGAGCATAGATTGGTTTGCGGGAATGTTGTGATCTGACTTTTAATATTCCATTTTTGGCTAACTACAACCATCAGGGTAATTAGTTAGCTATTTCCTGCCGCCAACAACCCCTCCCCTCCACCCCAGGCTAAGGTGCATTTAAAAAAGATTCTGTTTTAAAATTAAAACTTGCATTGGAAGAAGTCCACTAATTACTACCTGCTTGTAATAACGTTGGACTATTAATCTTAAATTGATTTAGGCATAAGAGACAGTGGAATGTGCCCTGGAGATCATTGGAGACAAGTGTCTCCATATTTGAAAGAGATGAACTACAGTTTTTCACGGAAACTTATAATTATCCTTAAAAAAAATGTGAACTTGACACAAGCTTTGTTACGATTCCAGATCGTCATTTTTATATCCAGTTTTAGTTTGTGGGTCACCATACAAATGTTCTGCTGCATTGAACTGAGTGAACTGTTTTTTTTTGCATCAACCCTATATTAGTTATGTTTTATGTAAATCAATGAAATAACATTGGTGGTAGTTCATTAGATTAATGATTGAACATCATTAATTTGCCAAGGAAAAATGTGCATTTATTTCTTTAAATAGTTTGTGTTCTGGAATGTACGTGTTTGAACCGGTATTAGACTCCCAAGAACGTGTTATTTAGGGTTATTGTGTCAAACAAAGCAGAAACAGGCCTTTCAGTCCATCCTGTCCATTCTGACCATTAATTATTCATCTATACTAATCCTATTTCTCAGCACTTGCAGGGTTGTCTTCTATGTCTTCGTCTCGATACTTAAATGTTGTGAATGTCGCTGTCCTTATCATCCTGTCAGGGAGAGCATCACAAATTCCAGTCACCCTCTGGACGAAAACTAAAGTCTCTTGTATTCCCTCCAAATGTTTTACTGCGCACCTTAATCCCATGGTTACAGACGGTTCTGCCATGGGAAACATTTACTACTTGCTCTCTCAATGACTATGAAAATTGTGTACACTTCTGTGAGGTCCCCAGTCCTAGAAATCCGGTTTATCCAGTCTCTCCATATAACTGAGACAGTCCATCCCAAGGAAAATCCTGAATCTCTTATGAACCTTCACCAAAATAACCAGGTCCTTTCTATACCACAAATGAATCTGCACACAATTATCCAAAAACAGCCTTGTCAGTGCTTTGTAAAGCTTTACCTTAAATTCCCAGCTCTTATAATCTCTGCCCCACCTACTGAAGGCCAGCATCACATATGTCTTCTTTACTATCCTGTTGACCTATTGTGCTGCCTTCTGGGAAGTTTGGACGGACACATTATTCCCTGGAGTCTACCATTTTTTGTGAATATCCGACCCTTATTTGATCTCCCAAAATGTATCACTTCAGACTTAAGGATTAAATTCCAACTGCCATTGCGCTGCTCAAATGATCTATATATTTTTGTCTCATCTGCAAATTAGTCATCATAGCCCCTGCATTAAAATCTCAGGCTTCCAATCACAAATGCAACCGTCGTCAATCATCCTCTGTTTTGTACCACCAAGCCAATTTTGTATCCAATTTGTCAGCTTGACCTTTGGGATCAGTCTCCCATGTGGGACGAAATTGAAGGCCTTACTGAAATCCAGTATCTACTATACTGCCCTTTTCAATGCACTTTGATATCTCCTCAAGAAATGCAGTCAGATTAATTAGACAAGATCTACCCTTGACAAAGCCATGATGGCCATTTTGGATCAGGCCCAGCCTTTCCAAGTGATCAATAATCCTCTCCCTCAGAATTTTGTTCCAGTACCTTCTCTACCACTGACATACAAATCGCTGGGCTGTAATTACATGGCTTTCTCCTGCTACCCTTCTTGAAAAAAATCAATAAATAAATTATATTTGGAATTACTCAATTATGAGAAGAGGGTGGGCCGGCTGTGCTTGTTGTCCTTGGAGTGGACAAGGCAGTGCAGGAACCTGGGATGTGGAGGCTTTGAGAGGAATAGATTGAACAGCAATACACTTTTCATCAATCTGATATTATTGGAACAACTGTTATTGCTGAAAGAATACACAGAAAATACCCCCCCTGCTAGTCTTGGTTGATCGCAGAGCTGGAGAATGAACGAATGAATTAATGTTTATTGGCCAAGTATGTACACATACAAGGAATTTGCCTTGGTGCTCCGCTCGCAAGTAATAGCATGAAATATAGTAACAATTAAGAATGACACATAAAACATTTAACATTAATAATAAAACATTATAGTTTAAACATGTGAATTAAATAAAATACCAGAGCAAAATGAGGCTACATATTTTTGGTTATTGAGTCAAGCTACTACTCGTGGAAAAAAGCTGTTTTTATGTCGGGCTGTGGTGGCTTTGACAGACCGAAGTCGCCATCCAGAGGGAAGTGCTTCAAAGGGTTTGTGGCCAGGGTGAGAGGGGTCAGAGATGACCTTACCCGCTCGCTTCCTGGTGAGTGGGTAACTCATTGTACCTCATAATTTCCTGAAACTCATTGTAAATGTTTGTTAAATCTAAATTAGTTATACACAAAAATAATAACTTTCTCCTTACTCTCTTGTATGACACATGTTCCTTATGTTGGTTTCCTGATCTTTTATTCCCCGTCTAGCTAGTTTTCATTATTCTTAATCGCATCCTGAAGTCTGTACAAGCCAAACAGGAATGAAAAGATAAGCTGAACAACACAGATTCCATAATTGCATTTTGGTTTCTTATGTTATCAGTATTATTGTTTCCTCAATATTTGTGGGGCTTGAAATTATTTGCACCATTACCAAACAAATCTTGCAAATTTGAAAACTGCATTGATGCATAGTGGATAACGCAATTTTATACCGTCTTTAGACTTTATTTTAGCCCATGGAATGTGGAAACAGCCCATTCGACCCAGAAAGTTAGAGCCGATCAGCAATCACCCCTTACGCCAGCACTTAAGAGCAGCACAGTGGAGCAACAGTAGAATTGCTGCCATACAACGAATGCAGCGCCGGAGACCCGGGTTCGATCACGACTATGGGTGCTGTCGGGATCGAAACTGCATGCATGGCAGATGCAGTTTAATGTGGATAAATGTGTGGTTATCCACTTTGGTAGCAAAAACTGGAAGGCAGATTATTCAATAAATGGTGTCAAGTTGGGAAAAGGGGAAGCACAACGGGATCTGTATGTCCTTGTTCATCCGTCAATGAAAGTAATGCAGGCATTGAAGATGCAGTCAATGCAGGCATTGAAGAAAGTGAATGGCATGTTGGCCTTTATAACAAGAGGAGTTGAGTATAAGAGCAAAGACGTCCTTCTGCAGTTGTCTCGGGCCCCAGTGAGACCACACCTGGAGTGTTGTGTGCAGTTTTGGTCCCCTAATTTGAGGAAGGACATTCTTGCTATTGAGGGAATGCAGCATAGGTTTACAAGGTTAATTCCCGGGATGGTGGGACTGTCACATGCTGAGAGAATGGAGCGGCTGGGCTTGTATACTTTGAAGTTTAGAAGGGTGAGAGGGGATCTTATTGAAACATATAAGATTATTAAGGGTTTGGACACGCTAGAGACAGGAAACATGTTCCTGATGTTGGGGGTGTCCAGAACCAGGGGCCACAGTTTAAGAATAAGGGGTAAGCCATTTAGAACGGAGACGAGGAAACACTTTTTCTCACAGAGAGTTGTGAGTCTGTGGAATTCTCTGCCTCAGAGGGCGGTGGAGGCTGGTTCTCTGGATACTTTCAAGTTAGAGCTAGATAGGTCTCTTAAAGATAGCGGAGTCAGGAGATATGGGGAGAAGGTAGTAACGGGGTACTGATTGGGGATGATCAGCCATGATCACATTGAATGGCGGTGCTGGCTCGAAGGGCCGAATGGCCTATCCTGCACCTATTGTCTATTGCTGTCAGTACGGAGTTTGTACGTTTTCCCCGTGACCTGCGTAGGTTTTCTCTGTGATCTTTGGTTTCCTCCTGTTAATATTGACCAAATTAAAGACACCATAAAATGGAGGATCCATGCATTTGTCAGAATTGCTTAACCTTTGTCAGTGGAAATTTACAGGCTGTGAATGGCGCCAGCCAGTCTAAGCCTAGATTGATATGAAGGATGGTGAAGGACCCAGGTGTTTTTCTATGTTCCTCCTAATTAATAAAATGTATAACAACTCTGCAAAAGAAACTTAACTGCATCACTTTGATTGGATCGCTGCAAAGGGGATTGTAAATAGTGTAAATAATGTTGCGATACAGTTACCCCGCTGTTTGTTGATTCGTCAAAATGTTGAGCCTTGGAAGAATTGTTTTGAGTTCCAGGGTAAATGTTGCATTGTTCAGTTGGTTTCAGTTCCTTTCAGAAGCTCTTGAGAGACACATTGTATTGAAGACTCTGTAATTGGTTTGAGGAACTGTCAATAATCTATTGATGTAAATAATATGTTAGATTGGATTGTAAAGAGTCCACCCCTATGTAGTTCGGCCTCTCAAGGCTCGTGGACCTATAAAAGGTGTCTCCATTTTAGATCGGTGTCGATCTTCTGGAAGAGCGCTTGGGACTGCGTGACCTTTTGGAGTGTGTCTGCTTGCAGGGGACTGAAGGGCTTGGCCAGGCAGAGACAAGGATCGACCCAGCAGTGGTTTAAGTATATTACAGGGGAATATGTGTTTATTCAAAAATAATGAAGAATAGTTGGTCCACTGCTTGTCAGTGTTTTACTGAACTAGACTTGGGGGGTAAGCTTTAAGAGCATATTTACACTCCCACACTCCAAAGACGTTCAGGTATGTAGGTTAATTGGCTTGGTAAATGTACGAATTGTCCCTAGTGGGTATAGGATAGTGTTAATGTGGGCGGGCGCGACTCACGTTGCAGCGGCCCCTACAGCCTATCTTTTTTATTTTTTGTCTAGTTAAATGTAATTGTTCATTTTTTTTGTATTGTTTCTAACTGTATATGTGTGGGGGGTGGGAGGGGGAAACTTTTAAAATCTCTTCCCTGCACAAGAGACACAACTTTTTCCCTGTCGGGTCTCCGTTGTCGTTGGGGCCGAGCACCGTGGAGCGGCCTCCGACCGGGATGACCTGGGGGCTCCAGTCACTGAGCCTGTGGAGCTGCGGACTTACCATCGTGGGGCTGGCCGGCCTCGGAGCGTGAGGAGCGGTGGTGGCTCGCCGCTGCGGCCCGACTCCGGAGCTCCAGCTCCGGCTCCAGCTGCAACTGCAGACCGGTGGGCTGTCGGGATATCGGGAGCTCGCGGGTCCGGGTGGGAGATCGCTCTCCGGAGCTCCCGCAACACAGCTTCCCCAGCCCATGTTGCGGGGTTGGAGCGACCCGGAGCGAGGCCATACATCGCCCGGCGCAGCTTTAATGGCCGCGGGTCATTCTAGCGGGACATTCCAGCGCCCGCCGGGGTCTCCAACGTTATGACTTTTGGGCCTAGAGCGGGGCCGTACATCGCCCAGCGCGGCCTCGATGGTCGTGGGACTTAACACTGCCCGCCTGGGGCTTCGACCTCGGGAGAGAAATGGTGCGGGGGAGAGAGAAGACTTTCAGTGAGGAGGAGATTCACGGTGATGGATGTTTGTGTGAATTGAATTGTTTGTGTGTTTTTTTATGAATTGTTCTGTTTGTATGGCTTGTAGAAACAGAGTTTCGTTCGAGCCTCTCTGAGGTTCGAATGACAAGTAATAAAATCAAATCAAATCAAATGTGCGGGGATCGCTGGTCAGCATGGACCTGGTGGGCCGAAAGGGCCTGTTTCTGTGCTGTATCTCTAAAACTAAAACTATCCAACACTCTTGGGACAATTAAACTACAAACCTATATGTCTATGGAGTGTAGGAGGAAACCGGAGCAGCAAGAGAAAACCCACATGTTCACAGGGAGTAAGTAGAAATTTTGTACAGACGGCACCCAAAGTCAGAATCGAACCCAGGTCTCTGGCGCTGTGTCACTGGGCTGCCCTCGGTATTGGTATTGATATTGATTTATTATTTTTGTATGTACGGAGATACAGAGAAAAAGTTTGTTTTCATGCTATCCAAGTAAATCATACCATGCAGGATGTAGTGTAAAAGAGAATGTGGAATATAATGTTACACTACAAAGTGCAGACAAAATAGAAGTGCAAATCCATAACAAGTTTGGGAATTCGTCCTTCACACCTAGAGTCTGATATCAAGGGAAATGAGCTGTTTTTGAAACTGTTGATACATGCTTTCATGCTTTTGTATCTTCTGCCCCATGGAAGCAGGGAGACGAGAGAATGACCAGGATGTAGTTGGTGCTTGATTATGAGGCAGCGTGAAGTAGAGATGAGAAATAGGTCAGATGGTTTGTATGATAGACTAGACCATTCACAATTCTCTGCAATTTTTTGTGGTCTTGGCCGGAGCAGTTGTCATATCAAGCGGTGATGCATCCCAATAGGGTGATTTCTGTGGTGTATCTAAAGAAATTGCTAAGGGTCATTAGAGACATGCCTAATTCTGTTAGTCTTCTGATGAGGTAGAGGCATTAGTGTGCCCAAAGTAACAATGTGGTTTGACCAAGACAAACTGTTGACGATATTTACACGTAGAGACTTTAAGCTCTCAACCATCTCCACTCCAGCACCATTGATACACCTCGCTTCCTGAAGTCAATGACCAGCTTCTTCATTCTGCTGACATTGAGGGAGAGGTTGTTGCCTTGACGCCATGCTACCAAGCTAGCTATTCCTTTCCTTATCTTTGCCTCACCATCTTTGAGAACCATCAACGTTGAGAATTTTCATCCAACATCACTTATCTTTACTGATTGCAATCTACGGATCAGGAAGTCAAGGATCCAGTTGCAGATGCCAATATTGAACACGAGGTCTAGTAGTTTGGAGATGAATTCAGTTAGAATTTATTGTGCTGACGTCGGAGCTCTGATCAATAAATAGGAGTCTGAAGCAGGCGACTTTGTTATGTTTGTTCTATGACTTTGTTATCAAGATGCCTTATGGAGAGGTGAATGCAAGGTTGTTATGATGGGAGGTGATTTGCAGTGTTTCCAGCATGACTGTAAAACTGAGGTTGATGTGTGCCATGAACAGCCCCTCGAAGCACTTCACGTTGATGGATGTCAGAGCCATCTGTGGGTAGCGCCGTGGTGGTGGCGCCATCGAGTGTGGCAGCCTCGCCAGCAGCTGTCTGTCCTTTCATCCTTTTTGTTATTATTAGTCTTTTTATGTGGGAGGTAGTGGGGGGGAAGAGAGAAACCGTCTTCTCAGTCACTACCTGGTCGAGGATGCGTCTTTTCTCTGAGCCGCATCTTCGTCCCTCCTCGCAGCCTACCATCTGGATTGGCACGGCCTTTCCTGACATTGAGGTAGCAGCACTGAATTATCATCGCGGAGCGGGCCATGCCTTACCGGGTTCGCCGTGTTGGAGCTCCGGAGTGTTGGGCCTGCCGACTTTAACATCGTGGAGCTCTGGTCTGCGGAGCTTCCAACTGCGGGCGGCGCTGACTTTAACATCGCAGAGGCCTGGGATCTTTCGTTGAGGATCGCCATTGTTGGAGCTCCACCCAACTCGGCCTGTGGACTTCAGAAGCTGCGGTCTCCAGTAGGAAGTGGCCGATTCGGAATCTCCAAGCCGCTGAGAGTGTTATTCCATTCCAACACCGGAGCTCTGATCATCCCGGCGAGAGAGCCTCAATAGGCCCCGACCACGGTTGAACAAGAGGAAGAGGACTGAACTTTATTGCCTTCCCTCACAGTGGGAAATGTTGATTCCGCTGTGGTGGATGTTTTATGTTAAATTCTATAGTGTTTTGTTTATCTTATTTGTGTGCTGCATGGTAACTCAAATTTCACTGCACCAGTTGGTGTATGTGACAATAAATGTAACTTGAACTGGAAAGTGTAATCATTAGGCACTTTAAACAAATGTTGGCACTAGGATGAAAGCGGACTTCTTAAAAAGAGATGGTATTCTTATTCTACAAGCTATTAACAATTCTGTGACAATTGTACCATTTTTGCCTTCTTCAAATACTTTGTTGGGACCAAAAATGTTTTGCAATGGCCTTTTGTCTCAACTTCAGAGATGACAAGGCATTGCAATCAGGCAGCTAAGGACCAGGTCAAGGAGGCTACGAGAGCTTGACACCCAACATTTTATCTACCCACCTTCACAGGGAGCGATAATCTTATCTATGAACTGAGAGGAGTAACACTTCACTGGCCACCCTTCCATAAAGCATTCCTCACTCACATCTACAGCGTTATAAATCATCAGCGCAGGCTCACTCACGCATGTACCCGCTCATCTACCACACTGGATCTAAATGTTACCCTCACGATTAGCTTCCAAGCCTCAAGTGTGGTCCAACTTTCCGAAACATTGGCTGGGCCACGGCTGAACTAACATTTGTATTTCTGGTCACTATATATGAAAGGATATAATTCCAATAAGGAGGCTACAGGTAAGATTCACCAGGATGTTGCTTGGGTTGGTGTATTTCAGTTATGCAGAGTGACTAGATAGGTTGAGATTGTTTTCCGCTGTGGCCTATCCATTGGTTCAGCAGAAAAGATTGAGGAGGTATACAAAGGTACATAGACAGATCAGATAGGAAGAAACTCCCCCATAGTTGATGTATCGGAAACTAGAAGGCATAGCTTTTGGCTAATAAGATATTTTGATGAACACCAGAATGTACTGCCTGATGGAGTCAGTTACTCTCACAATTTTTATTCTCCCCCCCCCCCCCATTCCTCACAATCAGTGTGAAGAAGGGTCTTGACCCAAAATGTCACCTATCCATGTTCTCTAGAGATGCTGCCTATCCTGCTGAGCTACTCAAGCACTTTGCATCATTTTGTGCCTTTGTGAATTGCTGTGGCTAATAATACTGCAGACTAAATGTTTGTGCATTGGATTAAATTAGATGCGTGCATGATGCTCAGCATGAATTGGCGAGTCAAAGAACCTCTTTACAACATGCTGCGTGACTCGATGACTCTTTGCTTATGTTGGCCCACATTTGTTTATTCAGGCCACATACCATAGTTTGTTGATCACACACTGCATTAGGGTGGTTATTGAAGACCAGGCATCTGCTTCTTGTTGATTAACTATGAGGACTAAGTACACCAGCGTTATATTGTTAAGGGCCTGTCCCACTTATGCGACTTTTCAGCAACTGTCTTCGACCTTCAAGCTCGAGGGCACTCGCCTGAAAAACCTCGAGCTGGATCGACCGTCAGCGATGAAACCGTGAGCTAGATCGACCGTCAGTAATCACACACACACACACTCACACAAACACATTGCAAAGGCGGGGGCCAGGGAAAGCGGAGGAGCGCTGTCTGAAATTCACACCTGCGATGAACAGAAAGGTAGAAGACGGCTGGCACAATGTATAGGTATGTTACAAAACTTACCTTAAGCAGCGCTGCAGTTCTGCCGCTCCCTGTGTGCGCGACTTTGGCGCCTTTCAGAGGGGGGTGGGCTTAAAGTGCCGTTTTTCTTCAGACTGAGCAAGTCGATCCATGTTGGGCGATTTTGTTGCGGAAGAAAAATCGCTCCGAAATTTCATGAATGAAGGTATTTTTAAATTACGCTAGATTATTTATTATCTAGCGTAATTTAAAAATCAGCTTCAAAAGCCGTGAGCGCCGATAACGGGGAGTTTATTTTTATATTAAAAATTGTTTTTTATGGAGGCTTTAATAATATTTTCATGGTGCGAAATGGGGTCCAAAAAAATGTATGAACCTGCTGTATTCTTTATACTGACTTCACAGCAAACCACAACGTTCCAATCTACCGCATTCCACTAAAACCCACTCGCTAGTTGATTTACATGTCCATTAATTTACAGGCATTAAACACTAAATTCCTTCCATTTGGCCCTGAAATTCATGAAAATGAGATTTAAAAATTATGTTATATTGTGGATTATTGTGTGAATGTTATTTAGACACTTAGGCAATTTTAAAAAAGTTTATATTTTCTTAAGAAATGGATAGATGTTTAGATCTACTCATTGAATTTTGTAATTAGCTACAATTAGATAACTAACTAATTATATGCTTTAATTTCAGGTCATCCAAGTAAGATAGTTTCATATTTGTTTCAGAATGCTTCAATCTATAATAACTGGAAATTTCATTGAGTTCTCTTAATTTTTAACAAAGTTATGGACTTTTAACGATTCTAGATCACAGCTTTTGAGTTAAGTCAATTGAAAGGCAATGGGGAACAAGATGCTAATTTCCGAGTATGAAAATGGTCATAACTTTCTCAATACTGAAGATATGAAAGTGAATTAGGTGTCAAATTAAACTTCTTTTTATGCTTTATCTGATGGGATAAATTGCAGACTTGATTTTTAAAATCTCAAAATTTTGTAACATTGCTACAATGTACGTAAGTCCTTTAAAAGAGCAGGGAGGGGAGAGAAAGGGGGAGAAGGTGGGGAGAAGGAGTGAAGACACTTTTAAGAAGCCAGACAACTTTTTAATAAAGTTTAGCGGGCATTTAACATTGCCGGGCGGTTTTTCATGGTTCTGAAAACTCGTGGTTACGGTTTTTCCCCCCAATGAGCCAATTAAAATGCCCGGTCAGCAAAGGAGATTGCCTACGGCTACCTCGACTGCCTATAACTACATGGCAACCCCACTACCACTGCACTACGAGTTCAAAAGAACCATGCCGACCAATTTTTACTTGCGGAAATGTTTTCTGGATGCTGAAAATTGTTCCTCGACCAAACTGAGGCTGTGAGTATGCAGGAACTTGGCTCGAGCATGAAAGAGAGTTACAGTGAACTTCTAGGACCACTTGTCGACCATGCTGCGAGTTTGTGGCGAGCGCAAACTCTTTTAAACTCGAATATTACGTCGCCATAGTGGGACAGGCCCTTTACAGTTGAAACTGAGTGTGACATCTTCTCAATCACAGGGTGTTTGACCAACTCATATGGGGAACATTCTACAAAGAGGTCCAGAAGTCTCTCATTGGAAGGGATGATTAACTGACTGTTCAACGTGCCATTGACATAGCACAAGAATATAAAACTACAAATAGGCAAATTTTAGTTTTAATTTAGTTTAGTTTAGAGAAGGGAACTGGCAAACCTTGAACAGAAAGTTTTTGTATTGCAGTTGATGTGATCCACCATCTTCACAAGATTCTTTTCCAAAAACTCTTTATGCCCCAAACAACATTCTCTATTAGTTGGGAGCGAGTTGGTGCTGCTCTGTACATATGTCATTAAAGGCTGGATAATAAACATTTTGATAGGTATCTAAATACCGGCAGCACTGAAAAATTTGACGAGAGCTTTTGGCTAAAGCACATTGTTTAAGGACATAGAATATTTTCCAAGAGACCCACAATAATGTGTTTAAATGTAGCTGTTGAATTTCACAATTATTTCAGAGCTTCTTCAAATTACATTAGGGAGAAATGGAACAATGCTTAAATGTTCATTTAAACATGAACTGGACAAATTACCAGCCCTGGTTTCTGTGTTATTTTTCTGCAGTTTGTCTTATTTATGAATGCATTTTTTTTTCTTTACATGCCAGAGTTGTGTTTACAAAGGTTTAGAAGAAAGATGGGGAACCTGATTTAAAGTGTACAATACTTTGACATGGCTGAAACAGACTGGACTGTCCTTGACTGGGGTACATAGAAGAAGGGGTCACAATCTTGGGAAATGAGCAAAGATATTTAGGAGATGTGGAGAAATGTCTTCACTTGGAGGGTGGTGATAACTGGAGAAATCTCAACAATAAGCAATAGAACAGGCCAAGTCACTGAATACTTTTACGAAGAGAATGAATAAATATCAAGACAGAAAAGATATCCAGAGATTTGAGGAGAGAATAGAAGCATAATGAAAATCTGGAAAAAATCTCAAAATGGGGGCAAAGATTGAATAGAATAGGCAGCATCTGTGAAGAGTGAAATAAAATGTGGTATGTTAACATATATGGTGTACAATGTGGTATGATTCACCTAGGTTACCCCATTTCCACACCCCTCAATTTTTGTTAAAGCATGACATTCATTTGGCACATCATGTTTTAACACATACAAGGGTACATGTATTGATCCCCTTAATTAATCAAAATGCATATAAATCAGATCCCTTAAAACTCTTAAAAATTCTAAAAGTTTGGGATAAGTATCACCCTAATATATTAGTACGAGCTGCATTTGTCTTACAAGCTCATCGTATTCTTTGTGAAGGGGGGTTACACAAAAAGCTGGAGAAACTCAGCGGGTGCAGCAGCATCTAAGGAGCGAAGGAGATAGGTGACGTTTCGGGTCGAGACCCTTCTTCAGACTGGTCAGGGATCAGGGAAACGAGAGATATAGATAGTGATGTGGAGAGATAAAGAACAATGAATGAAAGATATGCAAAAAAGTATCGATGATAAAGGAAACAGGCCATTGTTAGCTGTTTGTAGTGTGAAAATGAGAAGCTAGTGTGACTTGGGTGGGGAGTAAGATAGAAAGAGAAGGAATGCCAGGGCCCGAGGGCTGAGGGAGAGGTGGGAAGGGGAGGAGGCAGCCTGGGCTAACAGAATTGAGAAAATTCAATGTTTAAGCCCAGAGGATGCAGACTCCCCAAGCGGAATATGAGGTGCTGTTCCTCCAACTTGCGGTGTTGCTCACTCTGGCCGAGGAGGAGGCCCAGGACCAAGAGGTCGGATACGGAATGGGAGGGGGAGTTGAAGTGCTGAGCCACCAGGAGGTCGGGTTGGTTATTGCGGACCGAGCAGAGGTGTTCGGCGAAACGATCGCCCAGCCTCCGCTTGGTCTCACCGATGTAGATCAGCTGGCATCTGGAGCAACGGATGCAGTAGATGAGGTTGGAGGAGGTGCAGGTGAACATCTGTCGGACTTGGAAGGACTGCTTGGGTAGTCTTGTGAAATTTAGCTTGGAAAACTGGGTAGGGACAGTCAGTTCTATTGAAATATTTAATTGCTGAAACTCAAGCAATAAATCAATCTGAATGAGATCAATCTTTGTTTCTGAGGTTTGTTTCATTGTAGTAAGTTTCCGTTTGCAACATGTTATGTCATCACCCAACAGCTATAAATTATCTTCTAAATCTTATGCTTGTCCAAGAAAGATTTCTGGTACGTGCATGGTATTCAGCACGTCCTCACTTGATTTAAGTGCAATAGCTTTTTTTTAAGAATAAATTTTACATTAGATTTGATTCATTAAAAGATGCAGCATAGAAACAGGCCCTTCTGACCACGCAAGTACACGCAATCCTTCGATCATCCATTCACACTGGTACGATATTATCTCACTCCCTACACATGATGGGGATGCACAGAGGCCAATTAACCTACAAACTCACACATCTTTCGGATTTGGGAGGAAACCAGGGAAATCAAAGGAAACCCATGTGGTTTTGAGGAAGGACATGCTAACTCCACACAGACAGCAACTGGGGTTAGGATTGAACCTGGGTTTCTAACACTGTGAGGCTGCAGTTCCACCAGCTGTCACCAGCTCTGGTTCCAACCAATGATTCAGTGACTTTAAGATGTACCTACAAAAAAATCAATCTACAAATCACACATTGTAATCTCTAACTGAATTGTGTACTTGAAAGTTTAGCATGCTTTAAGAGATTGAGTTGAAAGCACATCTAATACAAATTAGTGTTAATTTGCAGAAAGTGGTGCAAGTACTCAACGACTCAGTGTATCTATGCGGAGGGAAAGAAAGTTCATATTTCAGGTTTCTGATCCTTGTGCAGTTAAGAGTAAAATTTCCCATTTATCTTTTATCCTTCTACTAATTGACTAACCTTTTACACTCGCTTAGAACCAAATTGTTTTCACTGAAATGTATAACCTTAAAAGGTATTGTCGGTAGATTCATGATTAAATTTCAGAAGAGAATTGTATACACAGTTGAAAAGGAGACATTTGAAAGAGCTCAAGAGCAGGAATGTGAGACTAATTGGACGTTCCTTCCAAACTTTGGCTTAGCGATGATGTTGAAAAAGCTTCTTTCTGTGGTTGTATCATTTGAACTATAGATGATGCGTCATAGAGAAAAGTTATGTGGCCCTTCATGTGTACACAACGTGCTTTGTCGAGAGTTGTATATTTGATATCTCACCGATGTAGATCAGCTGGCATCTGGAGCAACGGATGCAGTAGATGAGGTTGGAGGAGGTGCAGGTGAACGTCTGTCGGACTTGGAAGGACTGCTTGGACATCTGTCAGACTTGGAAGAATGTATATCTAAGATTAATGTTATCTTAGATAACATTAAAGATCAATTATTAGAGCATTTGTGAAATCAGAGAATGATTAGCAGAGTCAACATGATTCTACAAAGTATATATTGGTTGTAACTAACAGAATACATAAGGTGGTTATAATATATCTGAATATTTGAAAGGCATTTGATAAGGTATTTTATATAATGTTCTGAAAATAGGGATGTATAGGGAGTAATGTATTACAATGGAATACAAATTGGTCAAAGGACAGGAAACAAAATAGGAATAATCTGATCTTTTCTCGGTTATCAAGCTGATGGTTTTACGGATAAGTAATGAGCCTGGGAAGGAATAAAGACAAGTTCAACAAATGGTCAAGTAGGTGGAAGTTTAGGGTCATTGTGGGAAAACGGGAGATTTTAAGATGAAAAGAATACCACACAATTGTAGAAAACATGAGAAATTATTAAATCTGTTTTGCAGAGGAATCTTGATACACTCTTTCAGTGAAATGTAAAAAAGTAAAGAGTCATACAGCATGGAAACAGGCTCTTTGGTCTAACTCGTTCATGCCGACAAAGATGCCATACCTAAGCTGGTCCCATTTGCCCGCATTTGGTCCATATCACTCTAAACCTTTCCTATCCATGTGCATGTACAGTGAGCAGTTTGGAAGACATATGGAATGTGTTAACATGGGGAATTAAAAATGTAGATACAGTTTTTTAGAGCTTTCCTGAGGCCACATCTGGATTTTTATATGTAAATTTGGTTTCTCCTTGGAGATGACAAAGCATAGCCTTATTGGATGAATTCCTTGGATAAGATGACTTTAAGATTTGCTTTGCTTCTCTGGAATTTAAATGAATGAAAGGTGATTTTAATGAAGTACAATATTTGGAGAGGATATATACTGAGGGTAATAAAAATGAACTGCAGATGCTGGTTTATAGACATAAGGCAGCATCTATGGAGAAAATGAACGGGTGACTTTTTGGGTTGACATCCTTCTACAGGCTGAATTTCAGTTGTTTCTTCAGATTGGATAATCTAAAACTAGAAGATTACGTTTCTGGATCTCTTTGGATCCAAAGTTTAAGTTTCCTAATGCTTGGTATAAAATCTCAACAGTCATCAGACTTTCACTTACTTGGAGAACAAAAATAGAAGTGCTACTTGACTGAATTTCTTGCCCTATTTCTTCGAACTATTTTAAAATTATAATATAGATTGAAGCAAATTTGCACGAAACGTGAATCATAAGCAATTACTCTTCGGGAACCATGAATGTTCCAAATATTGTTGTCAGTGTATGTGTGTGGGGCCAGTCATGACTGATATTATGTTGGCTTGGATGCTGGTATGCTTCGTCTATAGTCTACATAGCTATAGATATATTGCATGTCTATTGAAAAAAATGTGTTGATGGCCCAGTGGCTAACTTGTCAGACTGGTAATTCAGAGGCTTGGGCTGACAGTCCTGAAATCCTACCACGTCAACTGTGGAAATTAAATTCAGTCATTATCAGAAGAAGGGTCTCAACCCAAAACATCACCTATTCCTTTTCTCTAGTGATGCTGCATAACCCGCTGAGTTGCTTCAGCTTTTTGTGTCTATCTTCGGTGTAAACCAACATCTGCAATTCCTTCCTACATACTCGGTAGTTTAGCTTGTAATTGAACGTGACAATCATTGAGTTTGCAATCTGCACAAAGGTAACCGTGCAGATATAGTCAAGAGCCAAGAGTGTTTTATTGTCATATGTCCCAGATAGGACAATGAAATTCTTGCTTGCTGCAACACAACAGAATATGTAAACATAGTACGTAACGGAGAAAAACATGTCAGTGTGTATATATAGCATGCACGCATACTCAATAAATAAACAAATATTAGTGCAATAATAATAATAATAGTCTGTTGTAGTTCAGATGTAACGCTGGCTGCCTTTTTGAGGCAGCAATTTCAATACATCCCTTTGATGGTGGGGAGGTCAGAGCCGGTGATGGACTGGACAGTGTTCACAACCTTTGGCAATATTTTCTGCTCCTGGACGTTCAAGTTGTCAAACCAGGCCACGATGCAACCAATCAGTATGCTCTTTACTGTGCACCTGTAGAAGGAACAGAGCAGGTGCAGTGGACTGCAAAACTACTTTAAAGCCAAAGGTAGTGAACGGAGAGAAATATTGCTGGATTTGCGACGTATATATTCCTTTAATGCACAAAGACAAAATAGGAAAGTGACCTAACCAGTGGGAAAAATTAAGAGTACTAAATCAAGAATAAATGCTGATAATCTTTCCTGGAAAAGCAGTGCACCTGAGGGTCAGGAGTCTTTTAGAATTCAAGGACTCATTCTCCTGCCTGAGCTTCAGGGTAGATCAGACATTCAGGTGCCTGAACTGGTGTGAAGAAATGGTTATCTGCACGATAGCCACAATTCGGGCTTGTACCACATTTGCCCATAACTCTCTAGGTGGCCCTGCATTAAATTTTTACATGCCAGGCTGGTTCCAGGTTAAAGCTGGAGGTTTTTGCAACATCCCAGGGATCTCATGGAAAGATTGTATGAGGAACGTCCCTGACATTTTTATTGAAGGAGGTTTAAGTGCATTTCATTCCATCTTACCAAAGAGAAGTAGGTAGGGGCAGCTCATGCAATGTCACTGGGATCAAAGGCTTGTCCTCGCTCAATGTAATTTCCACCATGCATCGGAAGCATATGAGACCTTGCTCCTGGATCATCCCGCCCAATCCTGAACGTGCTGGCAGCAGTCAAGATGTTTTTTACTCTGCAGCAACTGGCTATGGTGCCAGTGTCCAAACCACTGGGAAAACAAAGAGTCCTGTTCCATCTTTAGGAATGTCTGGTGACAATGTGGCTGATGCCTCCCACAGATGCAGATGAGCATCATGTACACAGTCTCATGATTTTACTGAGACTCGCAATCCTCTGGCAAACTGAAACTGCGGTTCCCCTGTAGTGGCTTGGTCTTGCGGATGATCCCAAGAGTATATTGACCAAGATTCTTGTCGCTCTGCAGTGCAACATGAAGGGAGCAGCCTTGCCAACAATTGTACACTGAAAAGTTTAGATCAAGCACCTGGAGACGAGATTGAGGTGGGGAGCGGGCAACTTGTTGAGAGAGAACAGTCTGAAGAAAGGTCTCAACCTGAAACGTCACCCATTCCTTCTCTCCAGAGATGCTGCCTATTCCGCTGAGTTACTCCAGCACTTTGCGTCTACCTTCAAGAGAGGACAGTAGTTGGTGCACCATGGAACTACCACCACTCCTCCCACCTCCCGGCCTAGCCAATGCATCCGCTTTGCTAGAGTTTTGGTTTAGTTTAGGTTAGAGTGAGCACAGGGAAACAGGGCCTTCAGCCCACCGAGTCTGCGCTGACCAGCACTCCCCATACAGTAGCACCATCCTACACACTAGGCACAGTTTACAATTTTTACTGTAGCGCATTAACCGCAGAACCATCTTTGGAGTGTGGGATGAAACCAGAGCATCCAGAGAAACTCCAAGTGGTCACTGGGAGAACATGCAAACTGTATGCAGACAACACCCGTAGTCAGGATTAAACCCGAGTCTCTGGTGCTTTAAAGCAGCCAGCAACTATCACTGCACTACCGTGCTGCCTCTGAGTTGAAGAGAGCATGCTGCAAACTCGTTTCTGGACGTTATTCCTCAGCCACAGTGGCTGCAGTTGGAGCTGTACTGAGCTGGCCTTGCATCCAAGCAGTTTGAGCTTTCACTGACTGAGTCAGACTTTGGGCCACTGCTGCATGCACCGCAGAAATGTTGCAATTCTCCCATCAAATGCTGCATCATGGTTGAACAAGGTTATTTGCAACTCCCTAGTTAGAAAGGATGGTCTCCAAACTCTGTGCTTTACCCTACCAATATATCCACCAGACATGTAAATGTGTTTTCTTTCTTCTGCTAGGCTTCAGGTGCCATTTCCCAATGACTGCATTGCTATTAGCTGAAACCCATGGTTTCAGACATTACATTGTGCAGGTTCATCAGCCACCTTCTGCGCATGATTGTTGAAATCTTCCTCTGGGTTCTCTACAGGAACACACATGTGAATTCACCCTCCCAGGAGAATCCATTGTCAGGGAAATGGACAGGAGATTCTGTGGCTGCAATTGAAATACCAGGATGATATGTTGAGGCAAATATAGATGTTAACGAAAGGCTAGAGAGAATCAAGCGTGCTTATTTTTCATATGTACCGACAACAAATAATGAAATTCTTACTTGCTGCAACTTAACAGGTCCATAAATCTAATAACACACAGATAACATATAATGATCACAAATATAATAAATTACTAAGCATAAAACAAGGTAACCACAATAGTCCAAAAACCAAAGTCTGCAGTTCCACCGAAGACACAGTCCAGAGATGCTTATGGTCGCTGAAGTTAGTGTTGTGCGGTGTTCAAGAGTCTGATGGTTGCTAGGAAGAAGTTGTACTTGAACTTTGTGGTCACAGTTTTGTGGCATGCAATTAGGCTGAAACATTATAGTATGGTCATCCTTAATGGCTGCAGACTTGCAGCTGTCCACCACCTCGGCAGTGAATGTTCCAATAATAATAAATACTATATAATAACAAGGAATGCAGATGCTGATTTATACCAAAGGTAGACACAAAATGCTGGAGTAACTCCGTGGGACAGGCAATATTTCTGGAGAAAATGGAGAAATTACATTTCAGGTTGGGACCCTTATTCAAACTATCTGTTATAGATATTATCTCCTTCATGGGTCTGCCTGCCTTTAATTTCTTTTACAATAGCTTTGATTGTATGCTACCTTATCCTGCCACAGAGACGGATGCATGTTACTGAGTGTTGTGCAATGTATTTAGGAGATGTGGTTCATGTTTGACTCACAGCTGGCACTGTGCCACAGCTGGGAGTTATGGTTATGAGACTCGCCAAATGTGTCAGGGTGGAATGAAACAGATGAAAGATTATTATATCCTCATTGATGGATTGTAGGACAGCGACAAGTGCCTAAAGCTAATAACAATGCAGTCATTGGGAAATGGCACTTGAAGGTGCATTCATGGAACTGGACCTTTCCTGTGAGATCATTGACCTTCTCCTGTCTAGATCCTCAAATGTCCTCTGACATTTTCCTCCACAGATGTCTCCTCACTAAGTGTGTGGATCTGTAGATACGGGACCTCTGCTACTTTCCCTGTCCCGTACCAACTTTGCCTGAGCAGCAATCAAAACTCTCGGAGATCACTTTCCCCCATGCGTCGCCACTCTTCAATGTTCTCATGTTCCAGTTCAGTTTCTGTGTTGCTTCCATCACCAAATGAGAATGCACCTCCTCTTTAACAAGCACAGGCTTGCATTAAGCAATGGCATTTAGCCTAAGTTGAAGCTGGCCAGTCATGGTATTTTGCCCCAATTATGTCTCCAAGTAATAAATGCCTTGCATATCTCTTTCAATGAGCTGACTGTTAAAATTCTAAATGTAATGAAATGAAGAGACAACATGAAGTTAGTTAGCATGTTCCCTAAATTGCAGTGAAATTAGATCAATTATGCATTTTGATACCCATGCACATTTTTGAAAACCATCAAATTTAGCCCTTGTATCTTTGAAAGCAACTCCATTGATGATGAAAATTGCCTCTTGGAAACTACATTCTGTTGTTATTTTGTTCATCTTTATACAAGTTGAATGGACTTTCCTTATGTCTGTAAAGGTGCTCTCAATATAGCCTGTTTCTATATTTCCATCGGCATTGGTATTCAATGTCTATGTTTAAGAAACATTGTCACTGTCCTACAATCCATCCAATAAATAGGCGTTTCTGCGGCCGCAAACGAGACTCCAGGATGGTATGTTGCCTCCCTGGTGCAAAGGTCAGGGATGTCACTGAACGGCTGCAGAACATTCTGGAGGGGGAGGGTGAACAGCCAGTTGTCGTGGTGCATATTGGCACCAACGATATAGGTAAAAAAAAGGATGAGGTCCTATAAGGTGAATTTAGGGAGCTAGGAGATAAACTTAAAAGTAGGACCTCAAAGGTAATAATCTCTGGATTATTACCAGTACCACGGGCCAGTCCGAGTAGAAATAGGAGGATATTGCAGATGAATACGTGGCTTGAAAAATGGTGCAAGGGGGAGGGATTCAAATTTTTAGGGCACTAGAACCATTTCTGGGGGAGGTGGGACCAGTACAAACAGGACGGTCTGCACCTGGGCTGGAATGGAACCAATGTCCTTGGGGAAGTGTTTGCTAGTGCTGTCGGGGAGGATTTATACTAATGTGGCAGGGGGATGGGTACAAGAGCAGAGAGGCAGGTGGGTGTAAAACGAGGGTGGAAGCAATAGGGAGCAAGGTGAAAAGTAAAAGTGGCAGGCAGACAAAACCAGGGCAAAAATCAAAAAGGGCCACTTCTCAACAAAATTGTATAAGGGGTAAGAGTGTTGTAAAAACGTGCAGATAGCTATTAATGAGTATGATATAGTTGGGATCACGGAGACATGGCTCCAGGGTGACCAAGGCTGGGAGCTGAACATCCAGGGATATTCAATATTCAGGAGTGATTGAGAGAAAGGAAAAGGAGGTAGGGTAGCGTTGCTGGTTAGAGAGGAGATTAACGTAATGGAAAGGAAGGACATTAGCTTGGAGCATGTGGAATCGGTATGGATAGAGCTGCGAAACACTAAAGGGCAGAAAACGCTAGTGGGAGTTGTGTACAGGCCACCTAACAGTAGTAGTGAAGTTGGGGATGGTATCAAACAGGAAATTAGAAATGCGTGCGACAAAGGCAAAACAGTTATAATGGGTGACTTCAGTCTACATATAGATTGGGTGAATCAAATTGACAGGGGCGCTGAGGAAGAGGAATGTTTGGAAAGTATGCGGGATAGTTATCTAAATCAACATATAGAGGAACCAACGAGAGAGCAGGCTATTTTAGACTGGGTATTGAGTAATGTGGAAGGGTTAGTTAGCAGTCTTATTGTGCGTGCCCCCTTGGGCAAGAGTGACCATAATATGGTCGAGTTCTTCATTAGGATGGAGAGTGACATTGTTAATTCAGAAACAATGGTTCTGAACTTAAGGAAAGGTAACTTTGAGGGTATGAGGCGTGAATTGGCCAAGATTGACTGGCAATCAATTCTAAAAGGGTTGACGGTGGATATGCAATGGAAGACATTTAAAGACTGCATGGATGAGCTACAAAAATTGTTCATCCCAGTTTGGCAAAAGAATAGATCAGGGAAGGTAGTGCATCCGTGGATAACAAGGGAAATCAGCGATAGTATCAAAGCAAAGGATGATGCGTACAAAGTAGCCAGAAAAAGCAGCATACCAGAGGACTGGGAGAAATTCAGAGACCAGCAGAGGAGGACAAAGGGCTTGATTAGGACAGGAAAAATAGATTATGAAAGAAAACTGGCAGGGAACATAAAAACTGACTGCAAAAGTTTTTATAGATATGTGAAGAGAAAGAGATTAGTTAAAACAAATGTAGGTCCCTTGCAGTCAGAAACAGGTGAGTTGATCATGGGGAACAAGGATATGGCGGACCAATTGAATAACTACTTTGGTTCCGTCTTCACTAAGGAAGACATAAATAATCTGCCGGAAATAGCAGGGGACCGCGGGTCAAAGGAGGACTTGAGTGAAATCCAGGTTAGTCGGGAAGTGGTGTTGGGTAAATTGAATGGATTAAAGGCCAATAAATCCCCAGGGCCAGATAGGCTGCATCCCATAGTACTTAAGGAAGTAGCTCCGGAAATAGTGGATGCATTAGTGATAATCTTTCAAAACTCTTTAGATTCTGGAGTAGTTCCTGACGATTGGCGGGTAGCAAACGTAACCCCTCTTTTTAAGAAGGGGGGGAGAGAGAAAACGGGGAATTACAGACCAGTTAGTCTAACATCGGTAGTGGGGAAACTGCTAGAGTCAGTTATTAAAGATGGGATAGCAGCACATTTGGAAAGTGGTGAAATCATTGGACAAAGTCAGCAATGGATTTACGAAAGGTAAATCATGTCTGACGAATCTTGTGGAATTTTTCGAGGATGTAACTAGTAGCGTGGCTAGGGGAGAACCAGTGGATGTGGTGTATCTGGACTTCCAGAAGGCTTTCGACAAGATCCCACATAAGAGATGAGTATATAAACTTAAAGCATACGGCATTGGGGGTTCAGTATTGATATGGATAGAGAACTGGCTGGCAAACAGGAAGCAAAGAGTAGGAGTAAACGAGTCGTTTTCACAATGGCAGGCAGTGACTAGTGGGGTACCACAAGGCTCAGTGCTGGGACCCCAGCTATTTACAATATACATTAATGATCTGGATGAGGGAATTGAAGGCAATATCTCCAAGTTTGTGGATGACACTAAGCTGGGGGGCAGTGTTAGCTGTGAGGAGGATGCTAGGAGACTGCAAGGTGACTTGGATAGGCTGGGTGAGTGGGCAAATGTTTGGCAGATGCAGTATAATGTGGATAAATGTGAGGTTATATCCATTTTGGTGGCAAAAATAGGAAAACAGACTATTATCTAAATGGAGGCCGATTAGGAAAAGGGGAGATGCAGCGCGACCTGGGTGTCATGGTACACCAGTCATTGAAAGTAGGCATGCAGGTGCAGCAGGCAGTGAAGAAAGCGAATGGTATGTTAGCTTTCATAGCAAAAGGATTTGAGTATAGGAGCAGGGAGGTTCTACTTCAGTTGTATAGGGTCTTGGTGAGACCACACCTGGAGTATTGCATACAGTTCTGCTCTCCAAATCTGAGGAAGGACATTATTGCCATAGAGGGAGTGCAGAGAAGGTTCACCAGACTGATTCCTGGGATGTCAGGACTGTCTTATGAACAAAGACTGCATAGACTCGGTTTATACTCTGTAGAATTTAGGAGATTGAGAGGCGATCTTATAGAAACTTACAAAATTCTTAAGGGGTTGGACAGGCTAGATGCAGGAAGATTGTTCCCGATGTTGGGGATGTTGTAAATAAGCAATTTACAAACTCTAAAAGTGTTCAACACATTTTAATGATAGCACAAGGTATTACATACATCCTCAAATACTGGCTACATTCTTCTAGTGAACCGTATCCAGGAAGGGGAAGGCGTTATGATTGATGTTAACTAGGCGGGGTTAATGGTACTGAGGTAACTATGTTATTCGTTGCATGCAAAACCATCTACATCCTTCCCCTTAGAAAATTTAAAAGAAACAGACCGTTGTCACTACAACAGAATTAAACAGAATCGCCATAACGAACAGGTGGCTTGCTGATCCGGCCCGAGCGCGTACGGATGCCTCCCCCTTCCCCCGGAGGAGCAGAAAAAACAGGGGGACCCGAGACAGCAGGGGAACCAGGGAAGGGCGGTGGGGTTGGAGGAACAGGAGAGGGAGAACCGCGACCGCCAACAGGTGACCCGCGCAGAGGGGAACCGGGCGCTCGATATGGGGACCGAGGCATGCAGGGAACGCTGGCTGGGACAGGAGCCGGCTGCTGGTATGAGAGCAGCGGGGCATAGGGGCCCGGGGCCTGCGGCTTCGGCTCATTAACCGCAAGCAGGTGTTGTCGGCTTCTACGGTAGATGGTTCCCTCATAGTCGACCAGATACGAACGAGGTGAGTCGGCCACCCCAACCACAGTAGCCAGACGGGAGTGACCACTGGCGGTTTGCAATCGAACAACCTGTCCAGGCAACAGAGGATCGAGCGGTCTGCACGACCGATCGTGGGAACGCCGCTGGCTGTCATGTTTCTCTTGAATGCGCCTCTGCACAGAGGCAGGCTCCAGCACCCGAGGTTTCAGCTGGCGCTGGGCAATCGGGATGGTAGATCTGGTTGTTCTGGACATCAGACGCTGAGCAGGGGACCCCATGGCCGGATCTCTGGAAACATTCCTGAGGTTCAGGAGATCCAAATACAAATCAGAGTTAGACAGTCTCGCTTGTTCCATCAGAAGCTTGGCGCTGCGGACGGCCCGTTCAGCAAGGCCGTTGCTCTGTGGGTACTCCGGGCTGCTGGTGAAATGCACAAAATTCCATTTGTCAGCAAAACTTTTGAACTCACGGCTGGTAAACTGCCTGCCATTGTCAGTCTGCAGCCTGACAGGGGACCCAAACGTGGAGAAGTGTTTCCGCAGCTTCCGGATCACCATCTCCGACGTGAGGGATGTCAGCAAATCCACCTCGAACCAGTTTGAGTACGAGTCGACCAGGACAAGGTAGTGGTTACCACGCCACTCGAAGATGTCGGCAGCCAGCGAGGACCAGGCCAAGGCAGGAGCGGGCTGTTGCAGCAGGGGCTGTCGCTGCTGATGTGGAGCAAGACTGTTGCACGTGGAGCAGGCAGAAACACGGTCTCGAATATATTTGGCCATTCCAGGCCAGTAGAATTGGCACTGAGCGTGGGCGAGTGTTGCATCGACCCCGGGGTGTCCGCTGTGGGCTGCGCAGTAGTAAGAATCGAACAGGGAGGACGGGACCACCACTTTATGTCCCTTAACGATAACGCCATTCTGGAGCACCAGTTCGTCACGGACCAGGAAGAAGGGCTGTGTTTCAGGCGGTGCAGCGGAGCGCTTTGTTGGCCACCCTGATTTAATCACAGACGCAAGCCGTTGCAAAACTGGATCGGCAGCGGTGTGCTCGGCCAAAAGCTGCAGCTGCTTGGTGGGAATAAAATTGACGCCCAGTATGAGCAAGTCCTCTGTTTCGTAGGGGTGGCGAGCACAGGAGGCCCGCGGGGCGCGCGATAACGTGTCCGCGATGTGCATCTCGGTGCCTTTCTTGTAGACGATGTCGAAATCAAAGCGCTGGAGCTGCAGCATCATACGCTGCAGCCTGGCAGGGGCAGCATGAATCGGCTTGTTCAGGATTGTCACCAGTGGCTGGTGGTCGGTTTCGACTGTAAATCTGCTGCCAAACAGGAAGTCTCTGAACTTGGAGCAGGCAAACACCACCGCAAGCAGCTCCTTCTCGATCTGAGCGTACCGCTGCTCGGTGTCCGTCATGGTGCGGGAGGCATAGGAGACAGGATGTAACGATCCATCGACAGATTGGAGGCATGCCGCGCCCAGGCCGAACTTAGAAGCGTCACATGTGACGGTGATGGGGCGACTCGCATCAAAAAATCGCAACGTCGGAGTGTTAATCAGTTTCGACTTGAGACAGTCAAACGCCTGCTGGTGCTGTGGGAGCCAGACCCAGGCGATATCCTTTTTTGTCAGCTGCCGCAGGGGAGCACTCAGCTCACTGAGATGTGGTACAAACTTCCCAAGGTAGTTCACCATGCCCAAGAAACGTTGTAGACCTGGCACGTCGGTGGGGGCTGCCATCTCAGAGATGGCCGCTGCCTTCAAAGGGTCGGGTTTTAGTCCGTTAGAGGTGAAAACGTGTCCAACATACGTGACTTCTGAGACACGAAACCGGCACTTCTTTGGGTTCAGCTTCAGGTTGGCCTTTCGCGCCCGATCCAGGACGCGGCGGAGGTTCCGGTCATGTTCGGCAATGTCCTTTCCATAGACTAAGATGTCATCCACGATGATGGCACATGGCAGGCCCGAGAATATCTGCTCCATCGTTCACTGGAACACCTCGCTAGCGGAATTGATGCCGAATGGCATTCGCAGGAATTTGAATCTGCCGAATGGTGTGGCGAAGGTTGTCAGGTCGGAAGATGCTTTGTCCAACGGGATCTGCCAGAACGAGTTCTTAGCGTCTAGGACCGAAAAGACGGTGGCTTGCCCGACCTGAGCCGCCACGTCCTCAACAGACCGCATGGGGTAGTGTGGTCGCCTGATGGCAAGGTTTAAGTCCTTGGGGTTGATACACACACGTATTTCATTCTTGTCTTTCTTTATCGTGGCAACCATGGTGGAGACCCAATCGGTGGGCTCGCTGACCGCTTCTAGCACCCCCTTGTCGACCATGTTGTTAAGCATCGCCTCGACCCTGTCTTTCATGGCGTGGGACACCCTGTGAGGTGCGCGGACCACGGGTTGTACATTTGGGTCAATGGAAATATGGTATGTCAGTGGTAACTTTCCCAGGTCATCGTTGAACAGGTCCTGGTATTCTGCAATCGGGTTAAATGACAGTTGCACTTTGTGGACCGTGTGGTCGAAGGACACCAGGCCAAGATCTTGGCACGCACGGTTTCCCAGCAGGGTAACACAGTCAGAGTTCAAAACATAAAAAATCAAGTTTCTCGTGGCCTTCTGTAGCCTGCAAGTTAAAGTGGCCCTCCCCACAGGCCTGAGAATTTCTCCACCATAGGCGTGTAGAGTAGCATTGTCAGCGACCAAGGCCTCATTAGTCCTTATCTTGTTGAAAAGATTTATTGACAAAACATTGACCTTTGCCCCAGTATCTAACTTCGCAAGGAAGGTTACATTGTTGACAGTCACAGACACGGAGGGATCAAGACGTTGGCCAGGTGCCTGGAGGAGGGTAAACACATTCGAATCCTCGGGAGAATTAATTGGATCTGCATCATAGGATTCAGCAACATCGGGCTGTGGGTTGGAACAGCTATCAGATTGTTTAAGCATGTTTAGACTGGGTCTGGAAATCTGTACCTGTCTCCCACGAGAACGGAATAAGCGGCAGGCAGAAACGAAATGATTCAGTTTGTTACAAAAATTACAAGCCTTGCCATAGGCAGGGCACGTCGACCGTCTGTGGTGCATGTAGTTACAGTTAGGGCACCTTTTTGGGGGCACATCAGCAGGACCAGGGTTGGCACGCGGCAGAAAAGCATTGTTTCCCCTCTGAGGCAGGGCTCTACTAAATCCAGCCTGGTGAACAGACTTATCTCCCAAGTCCCGGTGATCATCTGGCAATACAACGACCTCAGACAATCTGCAGGCATGCATGGCTATTTCTAACGTTAGATCCGGATCCCTAAGAAGCTCACATCGCAGCTTCTGGTCACGCATGCCAGTTACTAAAATGTCTCTAGTGAGCTGGTCTGTCATGTCACCGAAACGGCACCGCTGGGCGAGATAACGCAAATCGGCAATAAAACATTCAACAGGTTCCTCCGGCAGCTGTCTCCTTGTAAAGAACCGTGCCCTCTCTAGAATGCGGTTCGAGGGCAGGTCACAAATCTCCCTGAACTTACGTAGCAGGCAAGCAGGGTCACTGGCAGATTCTGCAGGGGTAACCACCACGTTGTTGTCGTCCAGGACCGCTGGAACATAGACGAAAGTTCTGGCTCTCTTCATGGCATCAGGTCCGACAAGGTTAAGTAGGAGGGAGGCTTTGAGGGAGTCAGGATCATTGCGGTGAGCGACGTTGACAAAGTGGGTGAAATCAATTTCAAACGTAGCCCAGCGCTCAGAAATATCAGCATCAAAGACAAGCTGCGCGGGCTTTCTGCACGAGGATGCCATGGTCAGAGAGATAAAGCACAAAAGGCACAAATCAAATAAAAGAAATAAAACCCGATAGACAGGTAGGCGCAAGTATCTTCCAGCTCCGACACCATGTAAATAAGCAATTTACAAACTCTAAAAGTGTTCAACACATTTTAATGATAGCACAAGGTATTACATACATCCTCAAATACTGGCTACATTCTTCTAGTGAACCGTATCCAGGAAGGGGAAGGCGTTATGATTGATGTTAACTAGGCGGGGTTAATGGTACTGAGGTAACTATGTTATTGGTTGCATGCAAAACCATCTACAGTCCAGGACAAGGGGTCACAGCTTAAGGATAAGGGGGAAATCCTTTAGGACCGAGATGAGAAGGATTTTTTTCACACAGAGAGTGGTGGGTCTCTGGAACTCTCTGCCACAGAGGGTAGTTGAGGTCAGTTCATTGGCTATATTTAAGAGGGAGTTAGATGTGGCACTTGTGTCTAAGGGGATCAGAGGGTATGGAGAGAAGGCAGGTACGGGATACTAAGTTGGATGATCAGCCATGATCATATTGAATGGCGGTGCAGGCTCGAAGGGCCGAATGGCCTACTCCTGCACCTAATTTCTATGTTTCTAAAGAACTGCAGATGCTGGAAAAATCGAAGGTAGACAAAAATGCTGGAGAAACTCAGCGGGCGAGGCAGCATCGGTAGACAAAAATGCTGGAGAAAATGCTGCCTCACCTGCTGAGTTTCTCCAGCATTTTTGCCTATTCAATGTCTATGGTTGAGTTGCCTAAAATAACAACGATTATAGAGCCCAATTTTTAGAATCAACTTTTGACAATTATGGGAATAAGTCATATGTAATTTGTGAAGCATTCACAATGCAAATAATTGCAAACGGCCAATTTCCCTTGTGTTTCCCTTAGATTGAACATCTCTGATCTCTCTGGAAGTCTCTTACACTTTTGTGAGTTTATGTAATGTTGAATTAGTTTGACCTTTAGCATCGTCTCAATGAGAGTCCTTTGTTAAGCGAATTGTTTACCATATCCATGGCCTCAATGTGTTTATCCAGTCTTCTGAAAGGTAATTGTTGAGACCTGAGAGCCAGATTTAAACCAATCAGTGTTTTATATGACTTATATAATTTTGACGGCATAACTTAATTTTAACATGACAGAAAGAAAATTAATAATCGTAGCTCTACATCCGTATAGCTCAGTTAAATAATGGGCCCGATTGTGCTTTGTGCAAACCCATGATATATCGCATCAAGTTTTGTAACTTTGTCAACTCCCTACATGTGGTGACTTTTTGCATCCCTTGTGAATGCAAAACACAAGGATCTCACTGTGACCTGTCTCATGTGATAATATAGTTTCATTCATTCATTCATTCAGCTGACTAACAGCCAAGAGACAATTTTCTGGAGCAGCCCGGAAAAATTGGGCCATCCCACAAAACAGAGCAGTCTGCATCTGTGACCAGGGCGCAGGTGGCAGATCTTGAGGCTCAGCCTCTGGGCTGTCAGATTGATCCAGTGACAGCACATGCTGCCTGTTTACAAGAGACATTGAAAGCATGTGGTACAAATTTAAGCAATTTCAATATATTAAAAAGTTATGCATTCATTTAAAATATATTTAACTGCCATGTACAAGGTGGGCCAAGGGGCCTGTTTCAAACCTATACACCTCTATGACTCCATGGCTCCATATAAATTAACTGAACACATTAATATTAGTTCAAATATAAACAAATCATTTGCTTTCTGGTCAGTTTGCCAGTGCATCCCTTGTCCTTTGTAACTTTTCTTACCTCTAGTTTCCCTCTCTCCTGACTCTCAGTGTGAGGAAGGGTCTTGACCCAAAACGCTCCTATTCTTTTTCCTCAGACGTGCTGCCTGACCTGTTGAGTTACTTCAGCATTTGTGTCAATCCTTGATATACTTTGCTCAGATTTACTTCCTTCCAAATAGATTAGTTTATTGTCACATATAGGTACAGTGAAAGCTGTTGTTGCATGCTATCCAGTCAGCAGAAAGACAATACATGATTACAATCGACCCATACAGTTTACAATGTATTACAGTATGTTTACAGTACAAGGGAATACATTTTAGTACAACGAGATCTGGGGGTCCTTGTTTCGCAGTCACTGAAAGTAAGCATGCAGGTACAGCAGGCAGTGAAGAAAACAAATGGCATGTTGGCCTTCATAACATGAGGGATTGAATATAAAAGCAAAGAGGTCCTTCTGCAGTTGTACAGGGCCCTAGTGAGACCACACCTGGAGTATTGTGTGCAATTTTGGTCTCCAAATTTGAGGAAGGACATTCTTGCTATTGAGGGAGTGCAGCGTAGGTTCATGAGGTTAATTCCCGGGATGGTGGGACTATCATATGTTGATAGAATGGAGCGGCTGGGCTTGTATACTCTGGAATTTAGAAGGATGAGAGGGGTTCTTATTGAAACATATAAGATTATTAAGGGTTACACAAAAGGCTGGAGAAACTCAGCGGGTGCAGCAGCATCTAAGGAGCGAAGGAGATAGGCGACGTTTCGGGTCGAGACCCTTCTTCAGACTGGTCAGGGATCAGGGAAACGAGAGATATAAACAGTGATGTGGAGAGATAAGGAACAATGAGTGAAAGATATGCAAAAAAGTATTGGTGGTAAAGGAAGCAGGCCATTGTAAGCTGTTTGTGGTGTGAAAATGAGAAGCTAGTGCGACTGGGGGGGGGGGGGGGGGGAGATGGAGAAGGAATGTCAGGGCCAGAGGGCTGAGGGAGAGGTGGGGGGGAGGCAGTCTGGGTTAACAGAATTGAGAAAATTCAATGTTTAAGCCCAGAGGATTAAGATTATTAAGGGTTTGGACATGGTAGACGCAAGCAGCATGTTCCCGATGTTGGAGGAGTCCAGAACCAGGGGCCACAGTTTACGAATAAGGGGTAAGCAATTTAGAACGGAGATGAGGAAATACCTTTTTACACAGAGGGTTGTGAATCTGTGGAATTGTCTGCCTCGGAAGGCAGTGAAGGCCAATTCTGCGGATGCTTTCAAGAGAGAGTTGGATAGAGCTTCTAAAGACAGCGGAGGCAGGGGATATGGGGAAAAGGCAGGAACGGGGTACTTATTGTGGATGATCAGCCATGATCACATTGAATGGCGGTGCTGGCTCAAAGGGCCGAATGGACTACTCCTGCACCTATTGTCTATTGTCTTTTAGTGCAAGGTAAATCCAGCAAAGTCCAATCAAGGCAAGTCCAAAGGTCACCAAAGAGGTAGATAGCTGTTCAGCACTATTCTCCAGTTGTGGTAGGATGATTCAGTTGCCTGATAACAGCTGGGAAGACACGGTCCCTGAATCTGGAGGTGTGCATTTTCACACCTTTTGCCATATGGGAGAGGGTAGAAAAGGGTGGCCAGGGTGCGACTCGACATTGATAATGCTGCCGGTCTTGTTAAGGCAGCGTGAGGTACAAATGGAGTCAATAGAAGGGAGGTTAGTTTGTGTGCTGGTCTGGGTCCACAATTTGCTGTAATTTCTTGCGGTCTTGAATGGAGCTGTTCCCAAACCAAGCTGTGATGCATCCTGATAAAATGCTTTTTATGCATTGATAGCCAAGAGTCAAGGGTGTTTTTTTTTGTCATAAACAGGAAACATAAATTATTTCCAGCAGTAATACCACATAAAGTATATTTAAACATAGTACTCTGTAAAATAGTACTATAATAAACAACAAAAAAGTTCAGTGCATAAAAAACAAGCAATAATAATACAAAAATAAAAACAATGTCTCCCACGTCTATGTATTCCAGAGCTTAGTTGGAGATTGTGATGTTTAATAGCCTAATGGTTGTTGGAGAAAAAGCTGCTCCTGAACCAGGACATTACAGTTTTCAGCCTCCCATACCTTATTCTCAATGGCAGGAGTGAAATGAGAGTGTGACCAGGGTGGCGTGGGTCTCTGATGATCCTGGCTGACATTTAATGGAAGGAGGGGACTGCAATATGCCAGCCACTGCTGCAACATACCTCGGTGCTTGAACATGAAGTGTTTACAGCCCTTCAGCTCAGCAGAATTGGTCTTTGCGGCTGAATGCAGAGTTGAGGCATTGAAGCAGGTCAGAAGCTGGTGCACACTCTGTTCTTCCATGTTACTTAATACCAATAGCTGTAGTTTTCTCCAGAGCCAAGAGGCACACGATCAGATCAAATACTTCAACATATTCAACTCTTTATTATATTCTTATTGCTTATTCGCAATCTTGAACGATAGGTTCAGGGCATAGCTTCCAAACTACTGCTTTTCTGCAGGTTTATCACGAGCAAGAATTAACTTGGTCGGATCCACTTAATGTTCCCACACCCCCCCCCCCCCCCTTCCTTCCACCTGCTTGCTGGCATCCCCTACCCTTTCACCATACACATTCCACCAAACTTCATCTAGCATTCAATGAACCCAACTAACACTGCCTCCCAGCAATTAGCTGTGTTTTAGGAAACGAGGAGCACTATGTGAACACAACAAACCAGATGGTTCATAGGATGGTCCCTCAATTCATCCTGTACTGACCCCACTTCCCATCCATCCTGCACTACTCCCCCCTTCATCCTGCACTGCTCCCCCATTCATGCTGCACAGATCCCCCCATTCAAACCCACTATAATCCCCTGCGCTCTCCCCCTCACAATTTTACTTACTCCAACCAACACGCACTAATTCCCCTGCCTCAATCCATCCATTCCACACCGATTGCCTTCTCAACCCCCCCCCCCCTCACTGCCACCTATCCATCCTGCACTGATTCACAACCCCCCCCCCCCCCCCCCCCCCCCCCCGATTCTGTTGTGCTGGAAATGTCTTCAGAGCGAACATTGACTATGTTTGATAACGGTATGCAATCAAATATGTTTTAATTCCCAATGTTATTATTTGTTTTAATCTATAAAGATGCAATAA
Source organism: Raja brachyura (assembly GCA_963514005.1). The sequence goes on from OY740782.1 coordinate 93,779,609, forward strand.
TTAAGTTGTGAACACGTGAAACATTAAAACCTCAGTGTTCGATTGTCATTGTTACCGTTGACACGTTATTACAGAATTCATTTTAACGGCAAATCAATGCTCTTAATATGGAGTATCAGTACTGTAGTTATTTAATGAGCAACATTCACAACCATACGTTGGATTTATCCAGGTTTTACTTCTACCGTCAGTCATATACATCACAAATTTGGTCAGGAGATATTTCAGTTGAAATTTTAACGTTAATTCTGAAGTGGGAATGATGGAAAAAGCGTTTATCAACAATTTTTTAAAATTTGTTGCTTACAAACTGGGTATCTTCATTGCTGTTCACAACACATACAACTAATCTGAATGTCCGGTAATGTGGCGTCTTGACAACTTTAAATATATTACCAAAAGAACATTTGCTGCATTTATGTCCTTTGGCCATCTCGTGTTAGTTAGTGTAATGTTTAATCTGTCAGATGAGTATAGTCAGTTTTGACAGCTATTATCATAAAATACCTTTAGAAAATTCCTTGCAACCTGGATATTTTGTTGTGGGTAAATTATGTGGGATGCGAGAGTGTTTCTGTACCAATAGCAATAACGACCCATGCTATGCCATGTCATGATAATGTTCGGTCCTTCACAGAAAACATGCTTGCATCTGTAGTGTGCATGGTTAAGCATATATGTTATCATGGTCCAGGATTTATTGACACAAGTTGATCATATGCTGAATAATCCTACGACATTTTTGTTTGGAAGTGGAAAGAAATAATAAAAATTGCATTAATTGCAATGTGTAAAGAGAGTTGAGATACAGTATTATAATTTTGCTGCATGTCACTGTGGTATATATCATGTCTTGATTGGTGAATATGTTTAGTTTGTGACTTTATTTGAAGCAGAAATAATATGTGAATGCTTCATTGAGCATAATTCCGACTGGTAACTTCGCACTTCGGCCGAGCACATTATCGCACATGTCATGCAAGCCATCTTAAATGACCACCTAAACTGTCATTTGGCAACCTAATAAGCTGCCAAGGCTGCCCGGCTGGCAACAGGGGAAAAAAGTTAAGCGAGAGCCCTGCAAGACCCTTCTTTCAGACTGAAGAAGGGTCTCGACCTGAAACAGCATCCATTCCTTCTCTCCAGAGATGTTGCCGGTCCTGCTGAGTTACTCCTGCATTTTGCGTCCATCTTTAAATGACGTCATGCGCTCCAGACGGCTGTGCGGGCATATGATGACGGGCGCGATTTTCGCGGGACCGTCACTACCGGCCTGTTGCGAATGTGACGGCCGAAATGTGGGACAGGCCCTTTACTCTTGTCCTCAATGAGGAAACTGAATGATCTGATTTGGGCTTTTTCTTCTTGGCAAGCTCTGACTCTAAAGGGCCTGTCCCACTTGGGAATATTTTTTTCAGTGACTTCCGGCATCATTGACTGACGTATCAGGTCACCATAAAATTTGCGGGGTGAAGCGGCGTGATGCGGCGGTGACGTGATGTGATGACCCACCATTTTTTTGTCGCCGCTTCGATTTTGAAATGTTCAAAATCTTTTGGCAACACTGATCAAAAGGGAAAAAAGTTGTTCGGCACGGACTTGAAGGGCCGAGATGGCCTGTTTCCGTGCTGTAATTGTTATATGGTTATAACAGTGATATGACGCTGGCAGTCACCGACAAAATCGCCGTCAAACAGGCCATTAACTAATTGGAATGTTTCTATGGTTTCCAATGTTTTCTCAAGTTACATGGCGGTACCAGTGCATAATTGATCAAAAAGATGTTCATATTTAAATTATTTTATGCACAACATAACCAGGGATACAGTGTAAGCATCCCCATTGTTTGAATATGCATGCACACACACACTCACACCATACACTCACACCTCCATCACATCCATGCTAAAATTAATTCTCATTTATATTGTACCGGATGTATTGCAACGAATATATTATAGATCATGCTTCCACTTTGCACACTGATGATGTCCGTTTATCTTTAAGTGTTCCGTGTACCCTCAGCTGTGCAGTGTACTGAATAGATTGATCTTAAATTTGAGTCAGTCAGTTTTAAGGGCATTTTAATTCCTGCAACAAAAAATTAAAACTAGGGGCGAGATGTGCAAAGAATCCCGTGAATGGTTCCAGCGCCGTGTGTGATGAGTAGCTCCTATTTCCCAAGCCTGCTTCTTTATTATTTTTTGGGTGCTTGGGGTAGCTTGCTCTCCAAACTCAAATCAGAAACATTCACCTCTTCCTATTCCTCAGCAAATGTTTGGTGAAATTATATAATCTATAAATGTACATATAATTAAGAGAGGCATCCAAACCTATTTCCTCGGGTGGAAATCTTCAACACTAGAGGGCACGGCTATAAAGTGAGAGGGGAAAAGATTAATGGAGATGTGCAGGGCAGGTTTATTTTTACACAGCTAAAACACACTGCCAGGGTTGGTGGTGGAAGCAGATACGATAATGGTGTTTTAAAGGCGTTTGCATAGGCTCATGAAAGTGCAGGGAATGGAGGGACATGGATCATGCACAGGCAGATGAGATTAGTTTAACTTGGCATCATATTTGGCACAAATATTGTGGCCCGCTCCTGTGCTGTGTTGTTCTGTGTGAACACAATGGTTTATAAGACCACCAGGGGCACCGCATGATAGACAGCGCCGTCATCAGTCTGTTTTTACGTCTTTTTAAAACACTTTAGTGTGTGTTAAAAGTCTGTGTAAATGTTCTCCATTCTATTTTATGTGGGGAGAAGGGGAGGGGTCGGGGGAAACTTTTTTTAGTTTCTTACTTTACCGGAAATGCCATTAATTTTCGGATAGCATTCTCCAGTCGTTCTGCGGCCTACCACCGATGGAGCTGGAGTCCTCCTCAGACTGACCTTGGGACCCACCGCGGAGGAGTGGACTTAACATCGGAGTCGACCCCTTGCCTGGGATCTCTCTAACCACATCCTTGTGGACTTTGCATCGGGAGCTCGCAGTTTCAGGTGTGGCCATGGATGTCGGGAGCTCCAATGTCATGGAAGGTTCGACCAGCCCTGACGCGGGGTTCGATCGTCCAGCGCAGAGGAGCTGATATCCCCCCGATGCAGGAGCTGATCACCTCGATGCGGAGGGTCCGTAACTGGCTACGGGAGTCAAGATCATCCCGTCAATGGAAGGCTCCAGGCTCCCAACTGTGGGAGAGCAAAGGGAAGCGAGTGAACTTTTTTCGCCTTCCATCACAGTGAGGAATGTGGAGGAGTCACTATGATGGATGTTTCATGTTAAAATGTGTTTTGTGCGGTCTGTTGCTTTTTATTGATGACTGACTTGACAAATGAAATTCCTCGTATGTTGTAAAACATACTTGGCTAATAAAGTATTAATGTGATTGTGATTGTAATTGACCATGAAACAAAACATCACCCATTCCTTCTCTCCAGAGATGCTTCCTGTCCCGCTGAGTTACTCCAACTTTTTGTGTCTATCTTTGGTTTAAACCAGCATCTGCAGTTCCTTATTACACACCCTGTGTGAAAGACAGTTGTGTTCTTTTAAATGGTAAAACATTTTTTTGTGTGTGTCCAAACTGAATATGAACCATAAAGGAAGAAACAGTGGAATCTGTGGAACTTCCAATATATAAAACTTACAAATGCATTATTAAAAAACAGCCCCCCCCAGGACAGTGATCTCTGGATTACTCCCAGTGCAAGTACTACCAAGTTGAAGGCTGATGACCTTAGAGCATCGATAATTATGTGCAACTGGGATATTGTGGACGTTATGAAAACCCAGCTAAGAGAGGGACAGGACTGGCAACTTGATGTTCCAGAGTACGTGCTACAGAAGAGATAGAGGTGGGAGTAAAAGAATAGAATGGAATACTTTATTGTCCCCTGTGACTAGACAGTGAAATTCTTTGCTGCATACTCAATGTATACAAATAGCAGCCACCTACGGCGCTGATTAAGTTACAAAGCACGGCGGCTCCTCCTTTTGTTCTGCCACCCCCCCCCCCCCCCCCCGCGGGTCCCCATTGTCCATTGTCTCCCCCACCTCCCTCACGGGGGTTCCCCCACGCCGAGTACTCTATTGTCGTTCACCCCCCCCCCCCCCACGGCAGTTCCTACGCGTTCTCATCGACCTTCGACTGTGAGTCGACCCGCGAGGCATCGTCGCAGTCGCGAGGCTTCCCCCGCCGAGGCCCCATCATCGTGAGGCTTCACCACAGCCTGTGCTTCACCACCGCTATTGACAGCCCATTTAACGCCTCCGTGGTGCCGACTGGGACACCAGCCACGGGCTCTGTCGTCCGCTTCGCCAACCCGGACACCAACCCGCGAGGCCCAGCTCCTCCCTCCGACCAGCGACGTACTAGCCGGGCCCCGATCTGGGAGGCATCGAGACCGCAGCACCTCAATAAAATTGTGAAGTGACTGAAGTGTCCATTGGGTGAACCTTTTGGGACCAACAGCCACTGTTCTATTCATTCATCATTGTTGAAAACATTAGCGACGCAGTGGTGCTGGTTTCTGACGGGAAATGTGTCGGACGCACCACACATTTCTGTCCTCCAGTTCCTGCGAAATTCCGCCGCTGGAAGTATAGGATTTTGGTGTGTGTGCTTTATCATCATTCCTTACAATGCTATGTATGACAGTGATCACAACTTCTACTGAAGTGCGGATGGCCATTGGCTCGCTAGAAGCTCATCCGCCCTTTAACAGGTCTTGTTTTTGGTCCTGCTGGGCCATTGTGTGGGCAAAGGGCCTGTTGGGCAAAGGGCCTGTTTCCACACTGTATCACTCTATGACTCTATGACTCTAGGAGGTAGTTGAGGCAGGTACAAAAACAACATTTAAAATATATTTGGACAGGTACATGGGTAGGAAAGGTTTAGAAGAATACTAGACCAAGTGGGATCCATTGGGTCCCAGTGACACGGGAGGACTGGCCCCCGAACACAATATTCCACCACTCACCTGTACCCCTCAACTGCGCAGGCATGGCTGATGGGTTCCCATTGTGATGCCAGAGATCCCCACTGTGATGCAACCGTCCCCAAGTGCGACTCGCCATCCCCCTTCCCAACCCTATCCTCCTCCATTCCCCCTCATCCCCAACACTTCCTCCCCCACCTCTTCATCCTCTTCTTTCCCATCTCCTCCACCCATCCTACCCTCTTCTCTCCCTCCCTCTCCTATCCCCTAACCCCAGTGACTTCCTCCCTCCCTCCATAACCCCTCTCCCCTCCCAATCTTCCTTGACCTGATTGTGAAGTGGAAGTTGCTGTGTTTTTGAAAACTGAGTTTTTTTAAATGTAAATGAGATCCCATTGTGATGTCATTATGGGGTGGAACACTGGTGACGGGCAGTTTATGTAAATTAGATTTTATTGTGATGTCAACGCCGCTAATAGGCCACCAGGGGCACCGCATTGAAGGCAGCCTCTGCCTACAGCCTGTCTGTTTATCAATCTTTTTTAAATTTTTAGTCAGTTTTAAAGTTTATGTTGGAATTTTCTTTAGTTTTTCTATGTGGGGGAGGGGGGTAGGGTAAGGGGGAAACTGTTTCCCAGTCACTTCCTGGCGAGGACGCGACTATTTTCCAATTTGCGTCCTCGCCCCCCTCCTCACGGCCTACCACCTAGATTGGAGCGGCCTTTCCTGCCGGGGACCTGGACCAGAGCTCCAGCAGCAACAGCGCAGTGCAGGATACATCGCGGAGCGGGCGATGCCTACCTGGATCGCCGTTTGGAGCTCCGCAGTGCTGGGCTGCAACATCGCGGAGCTGAGGTTTGCAGAGCTTCCAGTGCAGCCGGCGCTGTCTTCAACATCGCGGAGTCCTGGGGCCCTTTGTCGAGGGCCGCCAGCGTTGAATCTCTGCCCAGCGCAGTCTGTGGACTTTGGGAGTCGCGGACTCCGGTAGGAGGTGGCCGACACGGATGTCCAAGCCGGTGAGGATGTCCTCCAGTCCTGACGTCAGACTTATATCACCCCAGCGAGCGGACCTGATCATCGGGCCGCCCGCAGCGGCGACAGTGGGGAGCACCCCGAGCACGGGAGGACAGCGGAGGAGGATGACTGAATTTTGGAGCCTTCCCTCACAGTGGGAAACTTTGATCCCGCTGTGTGGGGATGTTTGTGTTAAGACTTTGTGTTATGTATTCTTTATTACTCGTATGGCTGTATGGCAACCACACATTTCACTGTACCAATTGGTACATGTGACAAATAAATGTACCTTGTAACTGCCAGTGCAGATGGGTGGGTGTGGTGTGCCCCTCCAGCGCCCAGCCCTGCCAAAGCCCGGCTCCGTCAATCCCCCACACTCACTCCTCACTTCCCCAGGATCTTGAGGTTGCAGCAGTCGCCCAGGCTCCGCACTCCAGGGCTTCCCAACTCAGGGCTGCCTCTGGGACGGCTTCGGGATGGATGGCTTCGGGATGGATGGCTTCGGGGCGGCTTCTGGACTCAGCGTGGCTCACGGACTCAGCCCGGCCTCCGGGGCTTTATTCTCCTAATCCGGGTGATTGACAGCGGATGCCGGAAGTGGTGTCGCAGTCCCGGCGAATGACAGCAGAGAAAACCAATCTGCTGATCTTACGATTTAAAAATCTCCATAACTTTTCTAATATTCCACCGATCGGAACAAAACCTGTTGCGTTTGTAACACAGGAGAACAGCGAGTAATGTGGCGAAAACCGTAGGGCTGCCGGGTTTTGGTTTTATGCAAATGTAAATACAACGCAAACCGGAAGAGGAGAGCTTTAATGGATTATAAATAAGTAAATAGATAGACAGACAGACAGGCACAGACACAGACAGGCCGACCAAATGCGGGCAAGTGGGACTACTTTAGATTGGGCATCTTGGTCAGCATGGGTAAGTTGGCTTGAAGTGCCTGTTTCATGCTGTACGATTCTAGGACAAAACTTAATTTGGAATATAAAGAGACAAGTAGATCAATGGTTCTTTCTTGTCATATGTGCACAGCACAGTGAAATGCTTTTGCACAATACACAAATGGGTTTGGCTTTCTCAGCTAGTTACAATGGTATTGATTAAATGTTGGTTTGTTTTCCACATGCTACACCTGTATGAGAATGTGCAAGCATAAAGTCATTTAGCTTTAACAATCATACTGTATTTTTGAGGAACCATAAACCTGCAAACAATTGTGTCACAGCATGCCAGGTGAAGTTATTAAATTAATGTTTTCTTCCCTCAACATAGGTTGCTATACAACAATTTATTGTCGCTCATGGGCCAGCATTTCCCAGGAATGACAAAAGTGCAGATTATGTTCCTCATTTTCCTCCTTGATGTTTCTGATTTAAGAATAAATTAATGGATAACGCAGCACTATCACGTTCTGGCTGCTCAAATGCACATCTGTTTTTCAGGAATTCAGACCCTTTTTCCGAGAAATAACAGAGAAAACACAAATGCATTCAGAAAAATAACCAAATCGAAGGATGGATATATGTGTCATATAAATTCTTTTAGATATATTATTTCCCTTGCACTATACTGCAGATCATTTACTTAACAGCCATTGCAAATTTTAAATTCAGATGGAAATATTGTATCGGAATGCTAAATATATTGTGATTTTCTGCTTATCCTCTTACTCCAGAATCTGCTGAACGACAAGATATTAAGATAATGTGGAATGTATCTATACTATAGACACTTAGCCGGTAGATCACGCAAGTCAGTGAGGGAAATGAGCGTGAGATGTTGCAACTAAAGTGGTGTCTCAGCCATAGAAACTGACGCATCAGCCATTAATCAGCTAGGTTAAATTTTAAATCAAAACTCCACAGTATCCGCAACTGTTTATAACATTTTTCTTGTATGATATTCATTATTAACATCTAAGTAATTCGCAGCTGCCTTGATTCTGATAACTTATATAACCATATAACCATATAATAATTACAGCACGAAAACAGGCCCTCTTGGCCCTTCCAATCCGTGCTGACCATTTATTTTCCCCTAGTCCCATCTTCCTGCACTCAGACCATACCCCTCCATTCCCTTCCCGTCCATGTACCTATTGACTTTACTTTTAAATGTTAAAATCGATTCTGCCTCCACCACTTCTGCTGGAAGCTCATTCCACACAGCCACCACTCTCTGAGTAAAGAAGTTCCCCCTCATGTTACCCCTAGACTTCTGTCCCTCAATTCTCATGTCATGCCCTCTTGTTTGAATCTTCCCTACCCTCAATGGGCCAAGCTTATCCACGTCAACTCTGTCTATCCCTTTCATCATTTTAAAGACCTCAATCAAGTCTCCCCTTAACCTTCTGCGCTCCAAAGAATAAAGACCTAACTTGTTCAACCTTTCTCTGTAACTTAGTTGCTGGAACCCAGGCAACATTCTAGTAAATCTCCTCTGTACTCTCTCTATTTTGTTGACATCCTTCCTATAATTAGGCAACCAAAATTGTACACCATACTTCAGAATTGGTCTTACCAATGCCTTGCACAATTTTAACATTACTTCCCTACTCCTATATTCAATGCTCTGATTTATAAAGGCCAGCACACCAAAAGCTTTCTTTACCACCCTATCTATATGCGATTCCACCTTCAGGGAACAATGCAGTTATTCCTAGATCCCTCTGTTCCACAGCATTCCTCAATTCCCTACCATTTACCATGTACGTCCTAATTTGATTTGTCCTGCCAAGATGTAGCACTTCACACTTATCAGCATTAAACTCCATCAGCCATCTTTCAGCCCACTTTTCCAAATGGCCCAAATCTCTATGTAGACTTTAAAAATCTACTTCATTATCTACAACACCACCTATCTTAGTATCATCTGCATACTTACTTATCCAAGTTTCCACCCCATCATCCAGATCATTGATGTACATTATATGCTCCTTCTGTGAACAAATCTGCAAATTTATCCGCTCATATGTCCTCCCATTGTCTTAATTTCACACAAATTATTCGAATTTTACATGAATATGTTACCTTTCTGGTCACAACCCTTCTTAAGATAAATTCTGGTGGAGGGGATGGGGGGAGAAACCTGAAAGAGAGGCGAGGACAGGACAAAGCTTTGGAAGTGAGAGGTGGATACAGGTGAGGTTTTATTTTGAAATGCAGATGAGTGGACAAAGGCCAGAGATGAAAAGAATAGTTACCTAAAATTGGAGAGTTCAGTGTTCATAGAGTTGGTTGTCAGTTGTTTGTAAGTGGAAGATGTGGTGCTGTTTCCATGTGGCCTCACTCCAGAAATGGAGGAGGCCAAGGACAGAAAGGTCAGTATGCAGATGTCTTGGTTTGTTATGACCCCCACATTCAGCATTCTCAAAAAATCAATCTGAAGAATGGTCCCGATCGCAAAAAGTCACTTAGCCATATTTTCCAGAGATGCTGCCAAGCCCACTGTGTCACTGCGGCATTTTTTTTTTTTCTTAGCCTTCCTGTAAACATTTACTGCACCATCACAAAGCCTTTTCATCCTTAATAGGGGACCAGTACTGCCCTCAATACTCTTAATGTGGCCTAACCAAAAATCAAGAATTCAGAAACTCGGCAAACCAGAAAGAAAGTAGTGGTGGATGACTATTTTTCACACTGGAAGCTTAAAATAAGTGGTGTACCACCAGAATCGGGGAAGGCATTTGTTGTTTGTAATATATATGAATGACTTGGATGGGAACATTGGCGGTCTGATGAGTAAATTTGCAAACAGCACGAAACATTCTGAACATTCAGCGGGTCCTGGATCAACTGGAAGGTTAGGTGGAACGGTGGCATTTGAAATTGAATCCTGAAGAAAATGACCTTTGAGAAATCAAATTCTGGTTGGATATACAGAGCAAATGCAGACAACGTAGGAGCGATGATGTACAGAGCGAACTTGAGATGCAAGTCCATAGTTCCCTGAAATTGGCAACACAGGTGGGTAGGTTAAGGAAGGCAGTTGATATGCTTGCCTTGTCAATAATTAGTATAGTTTGGTATAATATGTGAGATATCATGTTGCGCTTGTGCAAAGCATTAGTTAGACTGCTCATAGAGTATCGTGCCCAGTTCTGGTTGCCACATAACAGGATGTGGTAGCAATAGAGGCCGTGGATAAGAGATTTGTAAGAATGTTTTAGTTTATTATTGTACCAAGATTCAGTGGGAAACTTTGATAGCATGTTATCCAGTCAAATCATACCACATTCAGGTAATACACAAGTATAGCAGGTAGTGCAAACACAAAAATACCAGAGTGCAGAATGTAGTGATAAGCATTACAACATTACACTTACATAGAAACATAGACATAGAAACATAGAAAATAGGTGCAGGAGGAGACCATTCAGCCCTTCGAGCAGCACCACCATTCATTGTGATCATGGCGTCCCCAATCAATAACCTGTGCCTGCCTTCTCCCAATATCCCTTGATTCCACTAACCCCTAGAGCTCATGGGCCGCGGGTATTAGAGAGCCGGGGATGAGGGAGGGATGGAAGCAGAAGCAGCGGTGGGAGCGGATGCGGACGGGGATTCGGGGCTGGCGAGTGTTTGCTGGGCTGGCGAGTGTTTGCCGGTCTGGCGAATGTTTGCCGGGTTGGCGAGTCGCTTGCTGCAGCTCCGGCCATGGAGCACCCTCAGTGCAAAAGTCCCGGAGGCGTCGGAAGCGTTGCGCCGTTGCCGTTAGAGTCTCTGTGCCAAATTCACCCTGGTGACCATCATGGATCAGGCTGCGGCTTGGTGCATCTTGGAGGACAACCCATGGCTGCTGGAAGTAGGTACCAAACACTGGGTAGAAACAATGGAAGATATTGGCCTTCAAATGGGGTGGTTGGAGAAAGCATCCTGCTTGCCTGCTAGAATTTCACTTACTGTAACTGCAGGAAAAATGTTCCTGATGTTGGGGGAGTTCAGAACCAAGGGTCACAGTTTAAGAATAAAGGGTAGGCTAGTTAGGACTGAGGTGAGGACAAACTTTCTTCAGCCAGAGAGTTGTGAATCAGTGGAATTCTCTGCCACAGAAGGCAATGGAGGCCAATTCACTGGATGTTTTCAAGAGAGAGTTACATTTAGAACTTGGGGCTCGCGAAATCGAGGGATATGGGGAGAAAACAGGAAAGAGGTACTGATTTTAGATGAACAGCCATGATCATATTGAATGGCTGTGCTGGCTCGGAGGGCCGAATGGCCTATTCCTGCATCTATTTTCTTTGTTTCTATGCTTGAGTATATGGCAATATAACTCGACCACTTGATTTTGAAGCATTCATGCATGGTGGAGGTATAATGTAGTCATAGAGTGATACAGTGTGAAAACAGGCCCTTCGGCGTAACTTGACCACACCCGCCAAAATGTCCCAGCTACACTACCTGCTGTTGGTCCATATCCCTCCAAACCTGTCCTATCCATGTATCAGTCTAACTGTTTCTTAAATGTTGGGATAGTCCCTGCCTCAACTACCTCCTGTCTGGTGTCCCTGCTTATGTGCAAACACCAGATCACAAGAGCCACGCTCCGGGTGTCCCGGATATTGCAATGAGTTTGCTATTCCGGAGGACACTGGTGAGGCAATGGAGGTATACCTTGCCAACAATATCAATTATTTAGTGTCTCACCAGCTCCAGCAATTTATGATGCAAGAGACTACCTATAAATATAAGACACCTGTTTACTGTGCATCACTGAAAGTGCCCACGGTGAACCCAGTAATCTGGGCACCCATGAGTCCTTCTACGAGAGGACAGGAGGTTCGGCATCAATGCGTCCTCCAAATGGTGGCTGCAGCAATTACTGCATTTGGCACTATGGTCAAAGGGACCATGATTACTCAAACTCAAAAAGATATGTTGGCTCTATTATGCAATGCATTCTTTGAAGTAAATTGCATTAGAAAAATCGCCAACTCTCAATCAAGATTTTGCTGCACTATGTAAGGCGACAAATATACAAACGCCTAGGTTCCTGTTTGGAACGGACCTTGTCAAACAAATGTGTGATATTGATGATGAGGCAAAAACGATTGGTTTAATGAAGCCAAGCCTATCACAGCCACCTATTTGCAAACCAGGGTTTGTGTACTGAAGGTCGGATCCAGGTGCTGGACCGAGCAGGGGGAGGCCAGTGGGGCAACGAGGTTACCCACCAAGACAGAGCAGCTTCAACCCCAATATGAACAGACAGCAGGCTTACAGGTCAACTGCAGAGGTACAGGGAACTTTTGTTTAAGGTTCTGATGCACAACCTCCTATTGGAGGTAGATTACAATTGTTTTTACAATGAATGGTGCTGTATAACGTGATATGTTTATACTAAATACTGTGTCAGGTTCTACCATTGAGTTTATCTCAGGGATAGATCCACCTCAGCAGCACAAGCCAAATAAAATGTTGGTGTTTTTCTGCTCCAGAAACTGAACAGGTTACCAATGAGATTAAGAATTTATGCCAAAAAGTAGTGATTGAGAAAGCCATCTCATCCTCAACAATTTGTGTCTAATATACTCCCCAGACCTAAGAAAGATGGGGGCTGTAGAGTAATTCTGGACCTCACTCACTTAGATTCTTCAGTTCTCTATAGACATTTTAAATGGACACCTTCGTTACTGCAAAACAGCTGGTCTCACAAGGTTGTTATATGGCAACTATTGATTTGCAAGATGCGTATTATTCAGTGCCAATTCATGCTCATTATCCACTTGAAATTTAATTGGATAGGACAGCTGTGGCAAAACAAAGCATTGCCTAATGGATTAAGTTCAGCACCTAGGCTATTTACTAAATTGTTAAAACCTGTGCCGGGGCTATTGAGGGCCCATAATCACATTGTCATGGCTTATTTTGATGATATCTTAATTATCAGCAACACTAAAGAGTCAGCTGAGGAGTCGGTTCCAGTAACCAAAAATGTGTTGGAAACATTAAAATTTTTGGTCCATCCAACTAAGTCTAAATTGCAGCCAACTCAAAATATTGAGTATTTGGGATTTCTTATTGATTCAGTTGATACGACAGTAACATTACCAACAGCCAAGGTTGTGGATATTGCTGATGTCTGTACTTGCCTCACACAAAAACTTTATACCTCCATCCGAGATTTTGCTAAGGTCATTGGGAAATTGGTAGCAGCTTTCCCTGCAGTACAGTTTGGTCCTTTGCATTATCATCATTTGCAAAGAGCAAGAGAACAAGCACTAAAAGAGCATGCAGGCCATTTTAAACGGGTTACGCTGTTACCAACCACAGCTCTAGCAGAATTGCAGTGGTGGATTGTTAATGTTAGTCAAGCTACCAATAACATTTTGGTGCAGAAAGCTTCAATTATTTTAGAGACTGATGTAAGTGCTCTCGGATGGGGGGCTATGGACATTGAGTCTAGCTGTGGGGGTAGATGGAATGAACAAGAAGGTTTGATTCTACACACACAAGGAATTATTGGGGGCATTTTATGGGTTAAAGGCATATTGCTCCACAATGAATAATTTACACGTTCAACTCCAGATTGATAACACCACGGGAGTGGCATATATTAATCATATGTGAGGAAGATCACTTTCATGTGATAGCATGGCTAATCTTATATGGCATTGGTGTATTTCGAGAAACATCTGGGTTTCAGCCATCTATCTACCAGGGGTAGACAATGTGGTGGCAGACCATAGGTCACGAAAATTTAATGACAATTTAGAATGGATGTTGAATTCTAAAGTTTTTCAAACAATTGTCACTCGATTTGTGTTGCCAGATATTCATCTGTTTGCATCCAGACTGAATCACCAGTTGCCCAAATATGTTTCATGGGAGCCAGATCCAGGAGCAGTAGCTGGGGATGCATTTTTGTTACATTGGGGGCACTCATTCTTTTATGCTTTTCCTCCATTTTGTCTGATTATGAAATGTCTAACCAAAATAGAGCGTGACTCCGCCACAGGCGTTTTGGTGGTCCCAGATTGGTCAACACAACCATGGTTCCCATTGGTACTTAGAATGATGGTTCAGCCATTCATGATGATTCTCAGCTGCAGTAATTTGTTGGGGCATCCGGTTACAGGAGAAAGTCACCCATTACATGACCATATCAATTTGTTTGTGTGCAGGTTCTGAACAGATCATTCCAAGGCTTTGGATTGTCGAACAGGACCATGAAGGTTATCACTGCAGCCTGGAGGAATAGTACTAAAAAATACATAAAGAAATGGGAGATGTTCTGTGTACAATCAAATATATCTTACCATACTGCAAGCATAAGTGATGTGTTCGAGTTCCTTGCTAACTTGTATTTTGATGAGCACTTGAGTTATAGTGCTATTAACAGTGCTCGGAGTGCTTTGTTCTCCTATTTAGGGCAGTCCTCAGGACAACAACCTATCGGGGCTCATCCGTTAGTATCCCGATTTATGAGAGGAATTTTTAACAAAAACCCTCCTAAACCTCGATATACAGAAATCTGGGATATCAGTATTGTTCTCACACTGCTTTGGCAATGGGCTCCAATTACGTCATTGTCTATGCAGAGATTAACTCTGAAAGGGGTTATGCTAATGGCGCTGGTTTCAGCACAACATGTACAAACATTACAATTGTTACGAATAGATTGTATGCATTTGTCTGTAGATGACATTACATTTTATGTCTATGATTTAATCAAACAAAGCAGGCCAGGTATGGCAGGAACCAAGGTGACGTTTAAAGCATATCCTGTTGACCAAATGTTATGTGTAGTTAAACATTTAAGCCAATATCTTGAGTTAACAAGGAGTCTCAGAGGTTCTGAGACAACACTGCTCATTAGTCACAAAAAGCCATATAAAGAGTGTCAGTACAAACTATTTCTAGAAGGTTGAAACAGGTTCTCAATTATGCTGGAGTCGACACTCATGTATTTAAATCTCACTCCACCAGGGCGGCTTCAACATCCATGGCGAAGGCTCAGGACATGCCGTTAGACCAAATCCTCGCGGCTGCAGGATGGTCTAGAGAATCGACATTCTCACAATTATATGACAAACCTGTACAGACAGTGTCACAGTTTGGGCATGCTGTTTTTGGGTTCCATTTACTTCATTTGCTTTGTTTCATATCAATGTTTGTAATTTCCCCATGGGATAGAGGGGTTATTACTGATTTTTGTTATTATTATTTAAAATAGTTATTGTATATTTGAAGCAATGTTCAATATATTATTTATTCACTGCTGTGTCAACCAAAGCAGTTTGTCGTATGGAGTGCATCTACAGCATGTAAACACAGAGCTTTGAAATCTTCATGTAGTCACTCACGTGACTCCGAAGTAAAATAGTAAGATTAAACGAGAACTTACCAGTTCGAAGTTTGATCCTTATATTATGAGGAGTTACATTGAGGGATTACATGCCCTCCGCTCCCACCCTCATAATCTAAGAGTTCATCTGGTAGTTCTAGTCGTTTTAAAGTCTTACTGTGTTACTTCGGCTATTTGTTTTCTGTGTTTTCACGCCGCTGCTTTGAAGAATGATGCACATACGCCTGGCGGGGCTTCTTCACATAATCCCTCAACGTAACGCCTCATAAAATAAGGATCAAACTTCGAACTGGTAAGTTCTCATTTAATCTTACTATTCTACCGCACATATCAATATTACAAAGAAAGTTCATATTACTAGTGAAAGGCCACCAACTGTGTGGCCAATTTTAGTTCACTAGATTTTTAATGTGCGTATATTATTTTAGAAATATAAGTGTCTTACCAGCAACAAGGCTGTTTGCTCGACTAGATACTTCATTTGAAAAAAAGCAAATTGTGGATGGTGTAGATCTTAACTTGAGAAAAAGAAATTGTTGTAAATACACAGCAGGTCAAGCTGTGGAGAGAGTGTTATTATTTTGGATCATAATAGTACCGACCACTGCTCTTTCAACAGAGATTGTACGTGACCTGTTGAATGTTTCCAGCAATGTTTAATTTAGTTTATTTAGTTCAGCTTAGTTTAGAGATACAGCGTGGAAACAGGTCCTTTGGCCTACTGAGTCCATGCTGAGCATCAATTACCCAGTACACTAGATATATCCTACACTGTGGGGACAAGTCAGAAGCCAATTAACCTACAAACCTGCATGTCTTTGCAATGTGGGAGGAAACAGGAGCACCTGGAGAAAACCCACATAGAAACATAGAAAATAGGAGCAGGAGGAGGCCATGAGGCCCTTCAAGCCTGCACCACCATTCATTGTGATCATGGCTTATCCCATGCCTGCCCTCCCCATATCCCTTGATTCAGCTCGTCCCAAGAGCTCTATCTAACTCTCGTTAAAATTCATTCAGTGAATTGGCCTCTACTGCCTTCTGTGGCAGAGAATAGTAAGATTAAACGAGAACTTAACAATTTGAAGTTTGATCTTTATTTTATGAGGAGTTACGATGAGGGATTACATGAAGACCCCGCCAGCCCGCATGCGTGTCATTCAAAGCAGCGGTGTGAAATCACAGATAACAGTTGTTGAACTGAATATAGTAAGATTCGAGAAACTAGAACTACCACCTGACCTTTATGATAGAGGGTTGGGAGTGGAGGGCACGTAATCCCTCATCGTAACTCCTCATAAAAAAAGATCAAAGTTCCAACTGGTAAGTTCTCGTTTAATCGTACTATTTTACTTCGGAGTCACACACTGCACCAATTGACCATGGATGAGTGAAACTCAATAAGCATGACATAGATTGAAACACGCTGGTGCTACCTAATGATGACAATAGTTAACCCACTCATCCAGGAGGAATAAAAAATATAGAACCTAAAGTAGTGTTGGCAAATACCCCTGGTCTGGCAAATGGGTTAGTTATACACATATGGAATTTCACTGGTTTGACCATCCTACAGCCACTAGTACGAGATCCAGCGAAACATACACAAACCTCGCTGCTGAAGTTGTAGCAGCCCTGGTGGAGTGAGATTTGGACACCAGTGTTCACTCCAGCACAAGCCAAACTGTAATCACCTGGGAAAGGTCTGTACCAATACCTACGTCTGAGGTTTATATATATATTTTTTTTGTGTAACTAACAACATGCTAGTTCAGACCCTCTAAGGCTATGGTGACATAATGACTGTTGTACATGTGCGACCACACCCACAACCAAAAGTCCATGGGTATGCAATAACTAGTTTGAGACCTGACGCCCCCAGTCTACTCTGAAAGAAAGACAATGCATTTCGTTGTCTCTGTACTGTACACTGACAATGACAATTAAAATTGAATCTGAATCTGATGAACATAAAGTATCATATATTTTTGTAGCTGTACCCATCCTATCCAATCGTAGCTAGACAACGATTGGCCCATTGCGCTGAACCCAGTGTCAAGAGGATAAGCACCTAGTAATTGAATAGACCGAGGATAGGAATATAGCTGGAGCCCACCGGCTACGCAGCGTCAGCAGGACATAACCATCGCATATCTCTGAGTAACTGGGCCTGGGAAATTTTAAGTTGAAGATACCCTTCATAATCTGGATATCAGAGGTCGAGACCCGACAGCGTGGTGTCCCGACCCCAGCAGGAAGTATGATAACAAGGCACTACTGGCACAATATATATACCATCTCTCTTGAAATATAGCTTTGAGAGGAATACCAAGACATCTGTTATACATACTGCGTCATACATAGAAACAAAGAAACATAGAAAATAGGTGCAGGAGGAGGCCATTCGGCCCTTCGGCTCTTCAAGCCAGCACCACCATTCATTGTGGTCATGGCTGACCGTCCGCTATCAATAACCCATGCCTGCCTTCTCCCCATAGAGCACTGTCCAATTCTCTCTTAAATCCATCCAGTGATTTGGTCTGCACTGCCCTCTGTGGCAGGGAATTTCATAAATTCACAACTCTCTGGGTAAAAAGGTTTTTTTCTCACCTCACTCTTAAATGACCTCCCCTTTATTCCAAGACTGTGGCCCCTGGTTCTGGACTCACCCAACATTAGGAACACTTTTCCTGCATCTAGCTTGTCCAGTCCTTTTATAATTTTATATGTTTCTATAAGATCCCCCCCTCATCCTTCTAAACTCCAGTGAATACAAGCCTAGTCTTTTCAATCTTTCCTCATATGACAGTCCCGCCATCCCAGGGATAAATCTCGTGAACCTACGCTGCACTGCCTCAATCACAAGGGTGACCTTCCTCAAAATAGGAGTCCAAAACTGTACACAATACTCCAGATGTGGTTTCACCAGAGCCCTATACAACTGCACAAGAATCTCTTAACTCTTGTACTGAAATCCTCTTGGTATGAAGGCCAACATTCCATTAGCTTTCCATTAGCTTACTTCACCGCTGTCCTATATGATATATAGGACTGTAAACAGGACACTTCATTCCTTGATATAGGAGATGCACTGTACCTTGGTACTATCTCTTCAGGCCGCCGTGATTACATCCACCGTACAACCTGACAGTCCGTACCCCAGGAAGGTCTTCTCATAGTCTACAGCCCAACAACTTGTTTCGCTCATGCAGAGGATTGTTTAAAGGAATCTGTCTAAACAAATTAAAGATATTGATGAAGAGGCAAAGTCTATCAGCCTCATGAAACCCTTCATTTTTGGCCAAAGAAGGTCTGGTCATATGAGAAGGGGATTTGTTTTTGGAGCTGGAACAAGCCGAGGCAGGAGTATGGTGAGGAAGTATTTCCATCCAGCACAGCCGAATGTTCACCCATATGTTGGGAGAAGGGGACCACCACGTGCGTTTGGGGAGGTACAAAAACTTTATCCCATCACAGAAGAATCTTTGGATGAACCTAAGATTGGTGGTAGATTACAATTGTTTTATGATGAATGGGACTGCATAACATCTGACCAGTTTATATTAGATACTGTGTCAGGATCTACAATTGAATTTGTAGAAGGTATTGATCCACCGGGACAGAATAAACCTAATTGTATTTTGATGCTTTCTGCATCTGAAAAATCTCAAATTAAAGAAGAGGTAAAACATTTGTTTAAAAAAGGAGTTATTGAGAAATCAGTTGAGGGTCCACAACAAGTTGTATCAAATATTTTTCCCAGACCTAAGAAAGATGGGGGTTGTAGAATCATTCTAGACCTCACACATTTTAATACATTTGTCCAGTATAAACATTTAAAAATGGATACCTTCAACACTGCAATGCAGCTGGTTGCTACATGGCTACTATAGATTTGAAGGATGCATATTATTCAGTACCAATTCATCGTCATGTTTATTTGACATTTAATTGGATGGGACAGCTGTGGCAATATAAAGCACTACCTAATGGTTAAGCTCAGCTCCTAGGCTGTTCACAAAATTGTTGAAACCAGCACTTGCACTGCTAAGGGCACAAAAACACATTGTTATGGCTTATCTTGATGACATTTTAATTGTCAATGCTAATCAGGAGTCAGCTGAAAAATCAGTTTCAGCAACTACAAGTCTGTTTTTTCAAACTAGGTTTCCTGATTCATCCAACAAAATCTAAGCTACAGCCATCCCAAACAATTGAATATTTGGGGTTTGTGATTAATTCAGTTACCATGTTAGTAACTTTACCAATAGACAAAGTTGTTGATATTACAAATGTATGCCGTTGCCTTATTCACAAACCTTATCCCTCCATTCGAGAAGTAGATAAGGTTATCGGTAAGTTAGTAGCATTTCCTGCAGTAGAATTTGGTCCACTGCATTACCAAAATCTCCAAAGGGCAAAAACACAAGCACTTATAGAGCGAGCAGGCCATTTTGATAGGCCCATGCAATTGCCAAAGGAAGCTTTATCAGAATTACAGTGGTGGATTGAGAATGTTCCAAAAGCTGTTAAAAAACATATTAGTTCAGCAGTCAGTAGTGATTTTGCAAACTGATGCAAATGCTCTTGGATGGGGTGCTATGGATAATAACACCAGCTGTGGTGGCAGATGGACTGTCCAAGAGGACTTGTTTCTCCAAACATATGGTATAAATTATTTGGAGTTACTGGGGGCACTTTATGGATTAAAAGCTTATTGTCCTACTATGAAGGATTTGCATGTCCAACTACAAGTAGACAATACCACAGCTGTGGCATATATCAATCACATGGGTGGAGTAAGATCATTATCCTGTGATTAGCTGATTAACCAGATGTGGCATTGGTGTGTTGGTAAGAATATTTGGCTTTCAGCTATTTATCTCCCAGGGAGAGACAATATTGTGGCAGACAACAGATCACGAAAATTTAAAGACAGTACAGAATGGATGTTAAATCCACAAGTTTTCAAAATTATTGTCAGTCGGTATGGATTACTGGATATTGATCTCTTTGCGTCTAGACTAAATCACCAATTGCCCAAATACGTGTCTTGGGAGCCCGACCCAGGAGCAATAGCGGTGGATGCATTCTCTCTACATTGGGGGAATATGTTCTTTTATGCTTTTCCCTCATTCTGTTTGATTGGGCAATGTCTCATGTAAATAGCGCAAAACTCTGCCAAGGGCATTTTGATGGTTCCAAATTGGCCTACACAGTTATGGTTCCCATTGATCCTTAGAATGATTATTGAACCATTTATGACGATTCCTAGTTGCAGTGATTTGTTGGTGCAACCAGTAACAAAAGAAATTCATCCATTGCATGATCATATGAATTTGTTAATCTACAGGTTCTGACCAGACCATTCCAAGGGCTTTGACTGTTGGATAGGACCATGGATGTTATAGCTTGGAGAAATAGCACTAAAAAACAATATATGTCGCATATAAGGAAACGGGAAGTCTTCTGTAGACAGTCAAAGATATCTTATCATACTGCAAACATATCAAATGTATTGGAGTTTCTTGCTGGGTTACATTTTGATCAGCACTTAAGTTATAGTGCCATTAATAGTGCTCGTAGTGCTTTGTCGTCCTATTTAGGACAAATTTCTGATCGAGAATCAATCGGGTCTCATCCATTAATATCCCGGTTTATGAAAGGAATTTTTAATAAAAATCCTCCCAAACCCAGATATACAGAAATTTGGGATGTTAGCATTGTTCTTACTTTGCTTAGGCAATGGGCTCCAATTACGTCAATGTCAGAAGTTAACATTTAAAGTAGTACTGCTAATGGCATTAGTGTCAGCTCAAAGAGTACAAACATTGCAAATGCTACGTTTAGATTGTATGCATGTGGTTTCAGATAACATTGTTTTTTATGTTTATGTTTATGATCTAATCAAACAAAGCAGACCAGGGAAAACTGGAACCAAGGTAATGTTTAAAGCATACCCTGTCGATCAAACATTGTGTGTAGTTAAGCGTTTGACTCAATATATTAAAGTAACCAAGAGTCTCCGGGGTGGTGAGACAGCGTTACTGTTACGCACAAAAAAACGCATTCATAAGTTTCAGTTCAAACCATTTCTTGATGGTTAAAACAGGTTTTGGATTTAGCAGGAGTAGACGCTGAATCTCACTCCACTAGGGCTGCAGCTACGTCCGCAGCAAAGGTACAGCACGTACCACTCAATCAAATTTTAGAGGCCGCAGGGTGGTGTAAAGAAGAAACTTTTTCAAAGTTCTACGATAAAACTGTTGTCATGGTGCCAGGGTTTGGACACGCAGTGTTGGGTTCTCTTTGAATGTTTGCTTTGTTTTATATTATCGATTTATACTATCGATTTATGTTATCATTTTATATCATTATCACTTTTGTTGCAAACGTTCCCCTGGGATAGAGGGGTTATTAAATTTTGTTATTTTATGATTAAAAGACATTACATAAACTGAAACAATGTTTTAAATATATATATTATTTACTCACTACTGTGTTGACTGAAACAGAGTGTCGTATGGAATGAATCTACGGCATAAAAAACACAGAGCTTTAAAATCTTCACGTAGTCACTCACGTGACTCTGAAGTAAAATAGTAAGATTAAACGAGAACTTACCTGTTCGAAGTCTGATCTTTATTTTATGAGGAGTTACGATGAGGGATTATGTGCCCTCCACTCCCAACCATCATAATATAAATGATCATCTGGTAGTTCTAGTCTATGTGAGCCTTACTATCTTACTCCGGCTATTGGTTCTGTGTTTTCATGCCACTGCTTTGAAGTATGTTGATCATGCGCCAGGCGTGGCTTTTCACGTAATCCCTCATCGTAACTCCTCATAAAATAAAGATCAAACTTCGAACAGGTATGTTCTCATTTAATCTTAGTATTAAATTGACCTACATGGTGCTTAACAACCACCAAATTGCCAATTTACACTGGCCACCATCTCTAGCCATATAGCGGAGTCACAGACAATTAATAGTTAAAGGTACATCGTAATCTATAACTCTAGTTGTTATCAACTTAAATTTTACTGGATGGATGCAAAACCCCAATTCTCAAATATGACTTTTATGGCTGAAACAGCTAACTTGGCAAGATTCAGCATTTTAGAATATCATTCAGATAGGCCATAAAAGTGTATACTCGAGCTTTGAGCAATCCAAGCACTGACTTGGTAATTTGGTGAACCACCTGGGAGCCAAAGTTAGCCCATTTCGCAACACTTAACTGCCATCGTTACCCAGCTAAATTTCCAATGACTTCAGTGAACCCAGTGAATGGGAACTGAATAGTATGCATCTTTGAGATCGATGCATGCCATAAAGTATCCTATGGAATATCCATTATTAATCAGTAACAAAGTTTCCCATTAATAGAATTATATTGCACATATGAATGTGAGTAATCACGGGTGACCCACCATCCTCTACCTTTGCTTGTTTGGATATCTGTTTGTATACCCGAACTGTTATTCGTCGACACACATGCAAACCAGTGTAACCTATTACCACACGTAACTAGTCCACACACCCCATGTTTCGGAAAGAACTAGACCCACCTACCTCCATGGTTGTCGTTGGTCTTATGGTAAGCCCAAAGGCTCCTGATGTGAGCTGCTTCCGTCCTCAGGTTCTGACTCCATCCTTGAATTTGGAGGATAGGACCACTGGGGTGCGTGGATTGCACATTTTCCCCCCAGGGCCGGCTTGGGCATTGGCCAAAAGTCTCTGCCCAGAGAATCAGCTTTCAAGCTGCCACCAGGTCCAGTGAACTACTTACTCCCAACGGAGGTGTCGGGGTGTAGTCGCCGCAACGGTGAGGCTTTCCTCCAAGAGGAAGATTTGGTGGCTGGGCATCACTGCCTCGCGATCCATAGTCTCCCCGGATAGCATTGTTCACTGCCAGCACTTTGTACCTGTAGGGACGTGAGGTAATTAATACAATACAATACAATACGGTTTTATTCGTCACATTGCACATAAAGTGCAAGTGAAATGAATTTGCCAACAGCGGTACAATGATAAAGAACACACAATACACAATAAAAATTGAACACAAACATCCACCACAGCATTCATCACTGTGGTGGAAGGCACAACATTTGGCCAGTCCTCCTCCATTTTCCCCCGTGGTCGGGACCTCAACCCCCCGCAGTCGACGCTGCGGGCGTCCAGATGTGCAGACAAGGTAAAAAGTCCAGGTAAGTCCAGAGTCGGTGCCTCCCCACCGGAGACCGCGGCTTCAGGTTGGTGTAGGCCGCAGTCCGGCGGTCAGAGATTTAAAATTTACTTACCAAACTCCAGGTTTTCTGCCATAGGCTGGACGCCAGCACTTCCTTGCAGCGGCTCCTCCGTATGCGTGGGTATCGCCCTTGATGGCACGACAGAATTGTTGACCTCACGCATGCACTCCAGTATGTCCCACAGACATGCTTCCGTATTTGGAGTCAGTCACACACTGACTGACTATGCTCCCCTCCTCAGAGAGGGAGATATAATGCAGCCCTGCAACAGGCGCTGCTGCAGGTCCCCGACAAGACCTGCGCTGATATGGCCCCGTCCGTGGACCATATCAGGATGGAGCATCTCCTCAGGGGATGAACGCCCTGCGGACGCATCCATGCTCCACCTGGGTAAATGTCCTGGGACGTGCCCATGGAGGGGAAATACCCTTTTTCTTCCACGCAGCTGGCGTGTCGTGGGATATTCCCTCATGACATACCACCAAATTGAGACTGCCTAGCTCCCCTCCTCATGGCGTCAGATGTTGGGTCACCCGTGATTACTCACATTCACATGTGCAGTATAATTTTATTAATGGGAAACTTCGTTACTGTCCAATAATGGACCCAGGGGTGGGAAGGTCACAATTATACTGGATGGTAAGGGGAGTGGTTAGTGGTGGTTATGTCACTATAATTAAAGGTATACATCTTTACATGGTGTCAGAAGTGGGATTCAAACCCATGCCTCCAAGCGCCGCCACTTCGCTGCCTTCGGATCCCCGGCCAGCCTGCAGTTGAACAATGGCAGCCAATTCACCAGTGCTGAGTTCCGTGATTTCACTGACAGCTGGAATTTCCGCCACTATACCAGCAGCCCCGAATACCCACAGAGCAACAGCCTGGCTGAGCGCGCGGTCTGCAGTGCAAAGGGGTTGCTGGAACGTTGTCGTTTATCTCGCTCTGATATTTACCTTGCCCTCCTGAACCTCCGAAACATCTCCCGCGACCATGCCATGGGCTCCCCGGCGCAGCGTCTTATGTCTCGCATCACGAGGCCTCCGATCCCGGTGACCCAGCAGTCGCTCGAACCCTCCATCCTTGAACCTGCCACAGTCCAGAAGCGCTCCCATGACAGGTCCAGCCGTCCCCTTCCACCTCTCTTCCCTGGCCAGATCGTCCGAATGCGATCGCCCTCCGGCCACTCCAGGCTCGCTACTGTCGTAGGCTCTGCTGGTTCCCCACGTTCGTACCTGGTTGACCACGAACGGACAATCTATCGGAGGTCCCGACAACACCTCCGGCTTGTGAACGAGCCTCGTCCTCCACCCGCTGCCCCGTATGCCCCCCCTCCCCCCCGTGCCAATGACAACGATGCTGCCTCGGTCCGTGCCTGCACGTCCTTACCAGCCTTGTTCACCCAAGGTTCATCCGCCCTCCGCTGTGCATCCGCCCGCTGCGGTCCCATGTTTCTCCGCCTTTTCCGTCCTCTCCATCTCCCCGTGGATCCCCTGTCATGGTTGTTCCTCCTGCCCCTGCGCCGACCCCTTCCGTTCCCGTTGCGGGGGGAAATGGCGAGGTACGGACCCGGTCGGGCCGCCTTGTCAAACCGTTATGGTGATTTGTGTGATTGATGCTTCCTGTGTAACTGCTGTTTAAATGCCCTTAGCGTATGAGACGTGGTCGCCCTGTCACAACCCTATAGCTTATTTGTAGAGGAAGGATATAGATGATATGTGTGTATATGTTTAATATAGTGACATAACCACCACTAACCACTCCCCTTACCATCCAGTATAATTGTGACCTTCCCACCTCTGGGTCCCTCTCTAACATCCGTGACAGACCATATACAGCTAGGGCTGCGATGTATTTGACTAGTGAATAAAGTAGTAGTAAAGACACTGTGTATAAGAGACCATTCTTTACAGAGAGGGAGATATAGCAGCTCTGCACCAGGTGCTGCCGCGGGCCCCCGAGACCCGCGCCGATATTACTCCATACCTTGGAGTATCAGGTGGGGCATCTCTCCCATGAGATGCTCTGTCCGGAAAACGCTCCCACTACAGGAGGTGACCCCTGGCCAGACTTGTCCGACGTTCACCGGCCTGCCGAACCGGCATTTCCCAGGGGGCCAGGATACCCCGTGGCTTCCACAGCCAGCAGTGTCCATGCCTCCACAGCTGGTTTGTCCTCGAGCTGGGTTCCCCTCGCAGAGCCGGGATTTCACGTAGTTTCCGCTTCGGGGTTTCCCCGAGCTGAGAACGCTCCCCGAGTCGGGATACCCGCGGTCTCCTCTTCCGGGTGTCCCCGAGCTGGGTTCCCCTCGCGGAGCCGGGATTCCCCAGAACGACATCCAGCAGGAGCTCTGTAGCGAGCTTCCTGCAAAGACAAAACACAGCCTGAAATTAAGTTAGAGACTTACCGTCACGTTTGAAAATTACAGCTGGAGGAGCAGCGCGCCTGCCAGCCAGTCGTGCGCCATGCGTTAGACGTAATGACGCGCATGCGGGCTGGTGGGGTCTTCACGTAGTCACTCACGTGACTCCAAAGTCAAATTCCACAAATTCACAACTCTCTGGGTGAAAAAGTGTTTTCTCATCTCAGTTGGCTTCCCCTTTATTTTTAGACTGTGGCCCCTGGCTCTGGACTCCCCCAACATTAGGAACATTTTTCCTGCATCTAACTTGTCCAGTCCTTTTATAATTTTATATGTTTCTATAACATTCCCTCTCGTCCTTCTAAATTCCAGTGAATACAAGCCCAGTCTTTCCAATATTTGCTCATATGACAGTCCTGCCATCCCGGGGATTAACCTCATGAACCTACGCTGCACTGCCTCAATAGCAAGGATGTCCTTCCTCAAATTAGGAGACCAAAACTGCACATAATACTCCAGATGTGGTCTCACCAGTGCCCTGTACAATGGCAGAAGAACCTCTTTACTCCTATACTCAAATCCTCTCGTTATGAAGGCCAACATGCCATTAGCTTTCTTCACTGCCTGCTGTACCTGCATGTTTACTTTCAGTGACATCATTACAGGGAGAATGTGTAAACTGTACAGACAGCACCCATAGTCAGGATCGAACATGTGTCTGGAGCTGTGAGGCAGCAACTCTACTGCTGCTCAACTGTGCTGCCCAATTGTTATTATTTTATTTCAGATTGCTAACAATTTCAATATCTTTTATCTCACAGATCTGGCATTGTTTTCTTTTCATATCTACTTCAATATATCTCCTTCTGGTTCCAACTCTACCAGACGGGTGTCAGTGGTTATGGGGATAAGGCATGAGAATGGGGTTAGAAGGGAGAGATAGACCAGCCATGATTGAATGGCAGAGTAGACGTTGGGCCGAATGGCCTAATTCTGCTCCATTCAATTATGATCTTATGAAAACCAGTGAGTTAGCAAACCTTCACCACTCTCATCTACAGGGGATTTCCAGCATTTTCCATATTAGAAATTTGATTGTGCTGGTTTATTATGTTTGATGTTTTTAGTGCGTTTTCTTCCTTGGATATACATATTTTAACAAATCTAAAAATTAACAGGACAAACAATGGTGAAGCATGCCTGTACTACAAACAGCCAAGGTAAATAGCGGGGTTTGTGAACAGCGTGTATGCAACTGAGGCAGGGAAATATCAACAGAGTTCAAGAAAGTGTCAGAATCAGCCTATGTAAAATGAGTAGTAGAAATACTCTGCAGGTCAAGCAGCATCCGTGGAGAGAGAGTTCATGTTTCAGAGTGATAATCCTCTATTAGAACTGGGGAACGTTAGAAGACAAGCCGTAAATGAGAGTGGAGGGAAGATGACATGCAAATGAGAGAAGGTGATGAGGAATTCATAGTTGCAAATGATCTGTAAATAGAAGGAGATGAGTGAGCGCAATGGAGAGGGAGGAAAATAAATGTTATTGAAACTGATTTATAAACTTGTTACTGGAAATCTGCAAAAGGTCAGGTGGGAAAATGTTAAAAGTATTCATCGTTACTTCCTGCGATCCAGACTTAATGCTGTGTGTTGACACGTGCATGCTCTTGAGGTTGATGGGCTTAATACATAAGCGTGCCCACTGGTCAGTATGAACAGTTTGGGCCAAATGGTGTGCGATACAATTCTACGATTCTATTGCTCTCCAACAATGCAAACTCTGTCTCAAAGCAGTTCCGGTGCACAATTCTACTCCATCTTCCACCATGTTCCGTGTTCCAGCAGAAACTAAGTCTCCTCAAAATGTGTGGGAAGGAACTGCTGGTTTAGCTGAATTACACCGAAGATAGACCAAAAACACGGGAGTAACTCAGCGGGTCAAGCAGCATCTATGGTGAAAAGGAATAGGTGGTGTTTCGGGTCTGCAGAAGGGCCTCGACCTATTCCTTTTCTCCAGAGATGCTGCCTGACCCGCTGAGTTACTCCAGCCTTTTGTTTCTATCTTCTGTCTCATCAATTTTGATAGTATTTCTCAATAGTGATATGAATTACTCTAAATTCTACATGGATTAAATTTACTAGGCACAACACTGTCACAACTATTTAGAATTTGATAAATAATTTGACCTTGTTTCAGTTATGCTGTTTGTGGTAAATGTGAAAGCAATATGAGATCCAGTCTGAGGAAGAGTCACCTGTCCATTCCCTCCAGGAGCAGAATTAGGCCATTCGACCCATCAAGTCTACTCCGCCATTCAATCATGGCTAATCTGTTTCTCCCTCCTACCCCATGCTCCTGCGTTCTCCCCATAACCTCTGACACAATATGAGATTCAATGCTTAAATTGGAGTGAGTACTCACAGTGATTCAATATTGTAATGCAATGAATACAATGAAGTGATCACATCAATTAGTTGAAGAGAACATATACTTGCTAATTGTGATACCATTGAAACTGAATGAATCTGAGCTGAGACATTGATAGCTCCTTAAAATTTGGGTATTTACTTTCAGAGTTGTTTATTGGAGGAATACCTCAGCCATTATTTAGGTTGTTCAGTGTTTGTTGGACTGTTTATTTATCTAATAGGCTATTCAAGGGACTAATATTGTGGGCTGGGGCTGAAGCGTGCTTCATTATACAAATGAAAGGTTGTTTTTGTGCTATTAAAGTTTGGAAAAGACAGTTGCTAATGTTAATGGTCTGAATACTGTTCTTAAAATCAAAACTGAAAATGATCATCTTACAGACTACAGAACTGGTGGAAGAGTTGTGCCTGACTATGTAAGCAGAAACCAAAAGGACTGGCAGGAATTGCAGTCATGTCACTCGACACTGGTCTAACATAACACTGAAAGAGACTTAAGTCTCCTTCACTGATATAGAAGGTTTTCATATCATTTTTTTTTTCAAACTATTAGGTGTTTTAATGAATGGATTAGCCTGGAAGATGAACAAGAAAAATGTGTCTGTAACCCCAAGCAACTCATTTGCAAACAAATATCATCCATGCTCTCTCAGTCTTTGTCTGGCCTTCAGAGAGATAAGATTTTTTTTTTCCCCGGTAGGAAATACAAAGCATTGACGCACCAGATCCCTGATAATCCAAACAGCAGGGCCCAAGGCACTTTCCAATATGAGATGTTGGCAGTGAATTGAGTCATTCAAGCTTATTCCCACAGTTAAGCCTTTTACTGACCTTATCAGGTGCTATCTTCCCACCAGTCCCTATAATAAGGTAAGATATCAATGCACTATAAAGCCCAAAATAGCAACAGGATCTCCTCTAAAGATTCTGCCATGTTAGAAGTAAAGATGGATGGTAGAAATAGATAAAATTGTCTTCCTTATGAAGTAATTACCCTTAAATAGTTTGGAGTAACTCAGTGGGTCAGGCAGCATATCTGGAGAAAAGTAATAGGTGATGTTTCGGGTCGAGGCTCTTCTCCAGTCTGCCTGACCCGCTGAGTTACTGCAGCCTTTTGTGTTTGTGTTTGGTTTAAACCGGTCTCTGCATTTCCTTCCTAATTTCATGGATTGGACTCTGCTCAGTCCAGCTGTAGAGGAGGATGGGGGTTTAAGTGTTAATGTTCACATGACTGGGGGGTGTGGATGGCAAAATGTGTTACGACAGATTGCATGTTGCACGTAGTGAGCCTGCCTTACTGACTTAGAATTGCTAGCTAATGAATGAATGAATAATAGGAGTTTTCGCAGATCTGCAAAGGGTGGTGTGACTAAAAAGGGAAGAGGGTTGATACCAAGTAGAACCACAGAGGAAAACAAGTTTGTTCTACGCACAACTAACTGTGTGATTAGTTGGACCTGTGACTACTCTTGTATAAATGTACTGCATGTGTACAATTTAATTGAGTGGAACCACGAGGAGCTGGCAAGTATGTGACCATACTTACAGTGACTCTCCCACTCCCGCTAGCATAATAAAGTTGTGTCTTTACTATGAGCATCAGTGTCTGGTGGCATTTATTATTTCAGAGCGCAGGCAAGCTTTAACATAGCAGCATGAAGATAGAGTTCAACAGACAGACAGGTGGGGAAAAGAGTGATGTGGACCACGCACAGGTAGATGGGATTAGTTAGATGTACATTATAGTCAATGCAGACATGGTGAGATGAAGAGCTTCTCCTGAGCTGCACTCTTCAATGTTCCTGGCTTCATTTTATCAAAATGCGCTTGAGATGGCAATTCAAATGTAAAGTCTAAGTTGAGGATCTGATCCACATCACATCATCATCTATATCTTTTGTTTCCCTTTTCCCTAACTAGTTTGAAGAAAGATCTCAACTCGAAACGTCACCCATTCATTCTCTCCAGAGACGCTGCCTGTCCCGCTGACATCCCGCATTACTCCAGCTTTTTGTATTTATCTTGCATCTGCACTTACTTCCTGCACAGTGTTGTTCTGTAATTGGCTGAGGGAGAAAGAGAGGCAACTCAGCACAATGATGAGACATATTTCTCTATAGGGAATGACCAGGCTTTGTCCATTTTAACATCTTCGTAATTGACAAGTGACATTATTAATAATCTTGTAGAGATTATTGTAAAGATAATCCAATCTTGTAGACCCTGTTTTTCTATACTTGTTTTATGACAGGTGAAAACTCAGTTGCATATTTTATAAACATTATATTGTCTGTGCAACGACTAAACATGAACACAATGTGCTGGAGTAACTCTGTGGGTCAGGCAGCATCTCAAGCAGAATATGGTTCGACGACTTTTTGGGTTGGGATCTTTCTCAGTCTGATGAAGGGTCTTGTCCTGAAATGTCACCTATCCATGTTCTCCAAAAATGTTGCCTGATCTGCTGAGTTACTCCAGCATATTGTGTTGTGCACAGGGTTCCGGCATCTGTAGTTCCTTGTTTCTCAGACTAAACGTGAAAAATAATTTAAACTGTTTAATAGATCGGATGTACCTTAAGGGCCTGTCCCACTATGGTGACCTTATTGGCGAGTTTAGGAGAGTCTGCGCTCGCCACATGGTCGTAGGTGGTTTCTGGTAAGTCTCCTTCATGGTCGAGAGGAGTTCCCGCATAGTGGTTACTACTCACGGCCTCAGTTTGGTCGCAGAAATTTTTCAACATGTTGAAAAAGTTCAATGAGCAAAAATTGTTCGGCATGGAGAAAATCGATACCTTTGAGCTCGTAGTGCAGTGAAAGGAAAACCGACTGGTAGTGTTAAATGCCCACTAAACTTCACAGCTGCGTATCTCTATCTTATTAAAAGTGGCTTCTTAAAAGTGTCTCCACTCCTATTCTTCCCCCCCCTCTACCATATTCTCCCCCCTTTTCTCCCCCTTTCACCCCCCTTCTCCCCCAGCTCTTTTAAAGGACATAACGTACACTGAGCCAGCCGTATTTACCCTTCCTGTTCATCGCGGGTATCACCTTGGCTTTGCACTGTGTGAATTTCAGACAGCGCGCCCCCGTTTCCCCTGGCCCCCGCCTTTGCGATGTGTTTGTGTTCAGCACTGACGGTAAATCCAGCTCACGGTTTTTCATGCGAGTGCCCCCGAGCTTGAAGGTCGCAGACAGTTTGCTGAAAAGTCGCGTAAGTGGGACAGGCCCTATGTTCATGTCACCCTCAGTGCTGTTCAGGTATTCCAACAAATGATTTAATGTTTTCCATAAAATAAGTATCACAATTTTAAATGCTGAGACTTACATTGCTGTAAATATTGAAACAGAAGGCAGCACATGTAAGGCACCAGATCCAAAAGAATTCTGCAGGGCGTCAATTTAAATAAATTGGGGGTTGAGTACTACTGAGGATTTCTCTGAGAGCTTTACTTGGAACTGCATAGAGGAAATCTATATGTAGGTCTCCATTTTCTCTGAAAACATCCCAGACTGTGTCTGAGCATTGTGCTGGGTGATTTGGAGAGTTTTGAGACAATGATCAGCCATTGTTTACAAATAATTACACTGTCACAGAGTAGAGCCATGCCTTTAAAAAATGGACACAATGTAGCAGTTTGTAACAAATCTCTTTTTGTCTCACAGCTGTTTTGAATTTTATAGTTGTTCCATAAGTTCTACTTTTAGATCTCCATAGATTGTAACATTCCTCCCGTATAATATACTGGAAGCGACCATTGATCCATGGTTTCTGAAGGCTTTGTTTTCCAGGATTAGTGTTGCGAAAAGTTATAAGGTTCAACAAAAGTTGGGATCAATGGATCTGGGAGTGTGTTCAGAGAACGCTTTCAATTGAAAATTGAGACAGGAAATAGATGGCACATGTATTACAACACTGGATTTCACTTCTTGCACTCCTGTGGAAACAGCTGAAACTGGTGGGATTAAGAGACTCTTCAATTTGCTGGGTATTAGTTTGAAGCTGGCTATTAGTCCGATGTGAAATGATTTCAGGCACTCTGTCGATTCTTCCCACTTCATTTCTCCTTTGCCTCAGCTGCCCACACACTCCCTCATTTTGATCATTTGGTTAAAAAGTTTGGCTAAAAAATATTTTCCTCCTGCATTGGCTGCAGTAATTCTTTTATTATTTTATTTCTTCAGGGAGTTTGCATGGCAGTTGATAGGTAGGGAATATTGAGAATTGCAATGCTCGCTTCCAAGATGACAGTTAAGGTGCAGGGAGGAACTGCAGATGCTAGTTTAAACCGAAGACATGAAAGGCTGGAGTACCTCAGCGAGTCAGGCAGTATCTCTGAAGAAAAGGAAAAGGTGATGTTTCGGGTCCAGAGATGCTGCCTGACCCGCAGGAGTGATATGAGAGCGTGGTCAGGTTAATGTGGATCCATGATGATGCTGGCTGCCTGTGTGCAACAGCGCCTGCACTAGATCCCTTCAATGGTGGGCATGTCAGTACCTGTGGTGAACTGGGCAGTGTTCACCAATTTTTGTAATCTCCCTTATTCCTAGACGATCAAGTTGCCAAACCAGGCCATGATGCAACCAGTCATTCGCACACCTCTAGAAGTTCAGAAGTACAGAACGGCAACAGACCCTTGGGCCCCACTGAGTCCAGACCAAGCATCGATTACCCATTCACACTCATTCTAAGTTATCCAAGTTTCTCATCAACTTCCTCCATAAGAGGACCATTTAACCTACAAACTTGCACATCTTTGGGATGCAGCAGGACACCCCGCAGTCACAGGGAGAATGTACAAACTCCAGACAGGCAGCACCGGAGGTCAGAAATGAACCTGGGTTTCTGGCGCTGTGAGGCAGCAGCTCTGCACCACTATGTTGCCTGTACATCACTTTAATGGCTAAATCGTTTTTGTCATACTAATTCCCAGCAAATTGTGGAAACTTTGAGTTCACACTCAAAGTGTTGTTTTTTGTGGCATTATCAGATCTGCTAATTTATACACAGTAAATAGATCTTATTTGCTTCTACTGTAGAATTTGCCATTTGTAATATGATATGAGCTCATTGGTGTGAAGTGAAAAATGCGACGGATATGACAGAATACAATGGTCAAAGAAGAGGAAAAAATGTATTAAAATCTCTAAAAGATTGCGCCAAACATACTTTTCCCATAATAGAGATGTCTATCTGTGTGAAACACCATTCATAGTTGCAAACATTTAAGTTTTATGATCGGATTTCCAGAAACTTAAAAGTAGACACTTACTAATGTTTAAGAAGGGGCTGCAGATGCAGGAAAAATCAAAGGTAGATAAAAATGCTGGAGAAACTCAGCGTGTGAGACAGCATCTATGGAGTGAAGGAATAGGTGACCTTTCGGGTCGAGACGTCACTTATTCCTTCGCTCCATAGATGCTGCCTCACCCACTGAGTTTCTCCAGCATTTTTATCTACCAGCAGAGTGAATATGACAGACACAATCTTTACCTGCTTCCAGGCACTGAAATCGCTGTCAAAACATGGGGGGGGGGACACAATTTATTGGTGGCCGCGCTCACAAGCGAGGTTTCGGCTGTGGGCCCTGTGGCCAGTAACATGACCTGGTTGGTGACCGACTCTGAACACAAGTAACAGCAGCTTCGTCCGTCCCGAATCGTGGGACTTCAATCGGCCCGTTCATCACCCGGCGGGTGCTTCAACATCTGGAGCCTCGATCGCCTCGACGCAGCAATTTGACCGCGGGGCGGAAGATCCTGCGGCCGATTTTAAGCTGCGCCGAGCCGGGCAATGAAAAGTCCCGCAAATGGGCCGATTCAAGCTCCGCTCTGATTTTTGCTCCGCCAGGATGTCTTCCTCCACCAATCACCGCGCTCTATGCTCAGTCTCACTACCCTACTTCCGCCTCAGACCGACACCACCCCCCCTCCAATCATTGCACTGAATCATCACGGTCCCCCCCCCCCCCCCCCCCCCCACTGCCTGATGACCGATGTCTCTCTCGTCCAATTGGCGCCCTCGATCATCAGTCCTACCCCACTATTTCCCGGAAAATTGGGGGGTCGTCCCCCACCTCTCACAACAGGGGGGGGGGGGGGTGTCCCCCTATCCCCCCCTCCCCCCGGGATTTCCGCCCCTGCCTGCTTCCAACTTGGTTTTGGAGTATTTTGTCACTGCCATTATTGTGAAAAAGGAGAGAAGTGCTAAAAATAAGGTTGCACCCTAGACCAGAGGAATAGGTATCTGAATAGTAATTTTAGGAAGGAATATGCAACCTCTCCCTCAATGTCAGCAAGACAAAGAAGATTGTGATTAACTTTTGGAAGCGAAGCAGTTTACACACCCCTGTATACATTGATGGCGCTGAACTAGAAATGGTCGGAAGCTTCAAATTCCTAGGAATAAATATCACCAGCAATTTGTCCTGGACCAGACGCATTAAAGAGGTGGCCAAGAAACCGCACCAATGCCTCTACTCCATTCAGAGGCTGAGGAAGTTCAGCATGTCCCCAACAACCCTCACCATTTCTGCAGATGTGTCATAGAAAGCGTTTTATTGGCATACATCACAGCCTGTTTTGGGAATTGATCCATCCAAGACCGACCACAAGAAATTGCAGGGAGTTGTGGACGTAGCGCATACCATCACACAAACCATCCTCCCTTCCATTGGCTCTACTTCATGCTGCCTCGGCAAGGTCACCAGCATAATCAAGGATCAGCCTCACCTCGGTCACCCCCTATTGTCCCCTTTCCCATCAGGCACGAGGTTTAAAAGTTTGAAAATGCGTATCCTCATATTCATAGACAGTTTCATCCCAGGTGTTATCAGGCAACTGAACGGTCCACTCATCAGCTAGAGTGAGGTCCTGGTCTCACATTTACCTCATGGGACACCTTTAAACTATCTTTAATCAGAGTTTGTGGGATTTCAATGTTATATTGTGCCTTTTATCTTTTATCCATGCTCTGTTGACGGCTTGATTGTATTCATGTGTAGTCTTTTCTTTGACTGGATAGCATGCAAACAAAAGCATGAGGTGCACTGTACCTTGGTAAGCATGACAATGATAAATTAAACTAAACTGGTGATTAAAAATAATAATTGACTTACTATTGTGCCCTATTTAAAAATACCTTAGAAAATAAAACACCAGTCTGCAGGATAAAGCTGGTCAGAGAAACTTCATCGGACCACACATGGCAATGAATATAATGGTTGAGCAAGCCAAAACCTTTGAATCATGAAACAGCCAATTGGGTTTGCTCTGTATGGATAAACTGAATTATATTCTCAGTCTGTGATTATTTTATGACGGGTAGGGAAAGCAGGTGTGATATTGGAGTAGACTTTCATCTTCGGTTGTGGAGTGATTATCTGCAAATGTAGAACCTGCTCATTTGGATGGAATGGAAATCGGTGACTTTGATAACAAGCTGTTACCTCCTCTTCTCCTGTTCAGTTCCTCCCCTCACTTGTATTGTGGCTTTTCCTCCTTGATGCTCTTAGTCCTGATGCAGAGTTTCAACTTTAAAAATCACCAATTTCTTTGCCTCAATGTTCATGGTGGCGCAGTGGTGGAGTTGCTGCCTTACAGCGAATGTAGCGCCAGAGACCCGGATTTGATCCCAACTACGGGTGCTGTCTGCACGGAGTTTGTACGTTCTCCCCGTGACCTGCGTGGGTTATCTTCAAGATCTTCGGTTTCCTCCCACACTCCAAAGACATGCAGGTTTGTAGGTTAATTGGCTTGGTAAATGTAAAAATTGCCCCAAGTGGGTGTAGGATGGCGTTAAAGTGCGGGGATCATTGGTCCTGTGCGTGGACCTGATGGGCCGAAGGGCCTGTTTCTGCGCTGTATCTCTAAACTAAACTACTTGACTTTTTGACTTGCTAAATTAATCCAGCCAGTTATTTTTTGCTCATTACGCTTAATGTCTGTAATTTGGAAAGTTTTGGAAGCTGTCGAAGGACACCATGGAAAAGAATCATAATAATCAAGTAAAGCCAACATGGCTTTGTGAATCAAAACAATATTTGATTAAGGGAACATTAATGTACAGGAAAGTGGTTCTGATGGACAGAGAACTGGCATTTACGAGGATAGACACAAAATGTTGGAGTAATTCAACGGGTCAGGCAGTATCTCTGGAGAATAGGATTAGGTGACATTTCCGGTCGAGACCCTTCAGACTGACAGTCATTTATGAGTTTGGGGGAGGAGAAGATATTGGGATGTGACCTGGTTCAAGGGTGGAAGGGGAAGGAACAGACAAATGACAAATGGGGAAAGTCTGGGTTGGAATTGGGACCAGCATAATTGATGCTGTGGATGGGGACTGATCAGAATTAGAAAGAATAAAATGGAGAGGGATTGGGATCACAATCAGGACAGGCAGAATGGATGTTGTGTTCAGGGGAATCAGGATTGGGACTGAAAGAATCTGCAGGATGATGGAAATTCTAGAGTTGGAATGAAATGGATTGGATTTCGGGGAAAGGGTCAGGGGATGGGTTGGATTTGGAGAGACGGTGATAATGCAGGGTGACAGTATAGTGCGGGATGATGGGGGAATACGGGGATAAATGTAAAAAGTTAATCTGCCTTTAAAGGTAATAAAATTAGGAGTTGTGGCAATAAAATGTCCTTGTCCCAAGAGAACCCATCATTGGTTCATATTACTCTTCAATGTCCCGAAGAAAGGGGTGAAAAAGAGATCTGCTCCCGGCTGTGCTGAATTGTACTTCCAGCGTGAAAATAGTTGTTAGTGTGTTTAATTTGAATATAAATACCGTTTATTTCCGTAATGCTGATAAAAGATGTTTTGTAATTAAATTTCTCAGTGGATCAAGACGCATCTCAAGCTGGTTGACACCCACTTGTTGTTTCCCCTCTTTATCTGGTTCTGGGACAAATGGCCGCTGTTGCCGGATTAAAATCTGATTTGACAGGCTGAGCGCACTCGTATTTTCCAATTTGCTGCTTGGAAATTTACGATGATGCAGTTGGGGTATGGCAATTTCCTGGCTAAAGGACTGGGGGCAGGTGGGGGTTATGTAAGGAAACTGAAATTGAGTAATTGTTTAAATGTTAGTGCAACTTTTAGTTACAATTCCTGAAATATGACTTTTAAAAATTGATCTGAAACATTAATATCCATGGCATGTGCATGATGATGAGGCAATGTTAGATAAGACTAAATATGCAATAAATCACTTTGAACACACTGAAGCAATGTTAGGGGTCAACTGAGTGAACATCCTTGCTGCCAAGTGATGTCCCTACATCAGGAGACGCTGTGATAGAAGCCATGCCTATCATTCCCAGGAACTAGGGGTGGTGGGAATGGAAACAGGGCAGTAATTCAGCACGTGATCCATAACCCATCAGTATTTAATACACAAAGCAGACAGAGAGGCACCAGCACTAGTCCCGACAGAGCTGTGATAGGGATGCTGCAGTTTAGCACCCTTTTTAGGCAGCATAGTTCAGGAAAATCTAGGTCTTAAAGTCAGCCAAAGTTCTGAGGTCATAAAACTACTCAAGTACTGAACTGCTAAGTTACATATAAATCTCCATTTGGCTTTTAAACAGCATTATTTAAATGCAGCATCTAATGCAGGTTCTGGTGTAGCGAGGCATTGTGTTAAATCCTTCTGCCCACTTGAACAAATGGGACGTTATAGCATGTGATGAATAATTGAACTGAAATTAATTTTCGAGGATGCAGAGATCCACTGGCAAGCTCTGACTGTTACATTAGTTAGAAAATAACAGAAACATTTGGTTTTACAAAAAATCTTTCTGTTAATTTTGCAAATGTAGTTTTAATAGTGGTACCAATATTTATAAAATGATGTTCCACAGGTCCGAGCATTTTGAGGATATGTGCAGCTGGACACTATTCGAAGAATCATTTGAACTGGAGCCATTGGTATTCTCCTTTCCCCAATATGCACTTGGAATCTTTTCATTAGAAGGCAAATACTTACGTGGGTCAAATACTGTATTTATGTGAAAACGTAGAAGTGATACATGTTTCCTGCACTAAGTAAATCAGTTGCTGCTGCCATTTCTGGAGAGGTGATGGACAGATGGAACAGCTATTAAATTACAACACCCGCATTATTGGCCTCCTGGGACTTTATTAAAAAGTGGAATTAAATGAAATCTAGTTTGAACCAATCTCTGTTTATTTAAAAATAGCCTGACTGCTCTGGCTTTCAAGCGGTGATTGATGGCGCAGAAATCATTAAATAAACTTTTAAGAGTAATTTTATGAATTCATGCTCCGAAGGTGGAATGGTATCCACCGGGAATGCATACCAGTTTTTAGTGTCAGCTTAGGGTCAGAAGTCAAATGGAACTTGGCTGCAGAGGTCAACAAACACAGCAGAGTTTTCTGTCTGAAAATCCCTATTCATGAAATTTTGTTTTCCCCATTATTACCCTGCATGGAATTGTGAAGAATTCCGATTCTCACCAAGATGCATCGGTCATGTTGGTACTTCAATAATGTTTTAAATTTTAAAATGTAGTTTACCTTTTCCTGTAACCATCCAACAGATGCTGCTTTGCTGGGCTGGATATGTAGGCTAATACACAGCAACATAGTGAGGCATGGCTATCGCACATCGTAAATTCAGATTATTACCCAGTTTGTTCGGAGAATGGAGCTGAGAAGTATTTTATTTTTCATATTAATATTTACAATTATCTCACACACCAAGAACAGTCATAATAACCAGCGAGTGGAGCATAGTGGCTGGGGCAGTACTGAGTGGAGGTGAACAATGAGAGAGAGGGTGGAGGGGTGCCTATACGGTGGTAGGGGTGCTGAGAAGAGACATGTGCCTTGAGTAAGTATGTCTCGTTCCAATCTTCTGTGTCAACATTAAACTGTCACTGCAGGGATTTTTATCAATTCAAATGTTTCGAATGTCTATTTTAAAATAATTGAAGGGGCATGTAAAATTTTAGTTAGAACAGACAGCTGTAAACGTTGGCCTTTATGCAGAAAAATGTTACTGCTTCGCTGTGGGACAGAATGTGCATATAAATCTGTTAATGGCTTTTGAAAGGCTTGAGTGTATCAAGACAGTGTACAAAATTGAGTGAATTTACGATAGCTTTTATCAGACATATATGGCAATCCATCAGTAGTGGTTTTAGAGTTTTCTAAACCAAGCTACTGAGATATCCACACAGGTGGAATTTGGTTTCCTCTCTGTGGAGTCTGCGCAGTATGGAAACTGACTTAATTCCAGAAAGCTGGATGCAGATTCACAAAAGCCAAAGCTTGGGAATGTCCAGATATCTACAGGGGTATAGCCATATTTTAACTACTTGATACAGCACAGCTGTTGTGTCTGCTGCCCAGGCCTAAGCTAGTTCATGTAGTAAAACTTCCACCTTTCTCAGCCACTGATTCATGGAATCATTTTGCTTGCATCAACTTTCCCAAGTAAATTGATCTTTACATTGCTTACATTCTTGTCAGTTCCCAAGGATATTTGCAGTTTTGTTGAAGAGTTCTGGATTTGTCAATTATTGGCAATAACTATAAATGACCTTTCATGGCCATGACTAATGGCAGGATTGAGCCAATCAATCCGAGGATCATTTTATTGCACTGGTCTATCTGAGGATGGATTCCATAGTACTGGTGTGAAAGAAGCTGAGAACCTTGCAGTCCAAGTGAGTTATTTTGATCATAAGATCATAAGTGATAGGAGCAGAATTAGGCCATTTGGCCCATCAAGCCTACTGCACCATTCAATCATGGCTGATCCAATCAAAAGTCAAAAGAGTTTATTGTCACGTGTCCCTGACAGGACAATTACATTCTTTCTTTGCTTAACACAACAGAACATGGTAGGCATTTACTACAAAACAGATCAGTGTGTCCATTTACCATTATATACATAAATACACACATGAACAAATAAATTCATAAAGTGCAAATAACAAATAAAGGGCTATTAATGTTCAGAGTTTTGTTCGAGCCAAGTTTAATAGCCTGATGGCTGTGGGAAGTAGCCGTTCCTGAACCTGGTCGTTGCAGTCCCCAGGCTCCTGTACCTTCTACCGGAAGGTAGCAGGGAGATGAGTGTATGGCCAGGATGGTGTGGGTCCTTGATGATGCTGCCAGCCTCTTTGAGGCAGCGACTGCGATAGATCCCCTCGATGGAAGGGAGGTCAGCGCCGATGATGGACTGGGCAGTGTTTACTACTTTTTGTAGTCTTTTCCTCTCTAGGACGCTCAAGTTGCCGAACCAAGCCATGATATAACTGGTCAACATGCTCTCTACTGTGCACCTGTAGAAGTTAGAGAGAGTTCTCCTTGACAGACTGACTCTCCGTAATCTTCTCAGGAAGTAGAGGCGCTGATGAGCTTTCTTAATAATTGCATCTGTGTTCTCGGACCAGCAAAGATCTTCAGAGATGTGCACGCCCAGGAATTTGAAGCTCTTGACCCGTTCGCACTATGACCAGCTACGCAGTCATGAGTATAGAGTGAGTACAACAGGGGGCTGAGCACGCAGTCTTGAGGTGCCCACTTGCAGATTATTATCGAGTCAGACACATTACCACCAATACGAACAGTCTGTGATCTGATCTATCTCTCCTAACTCTTCTCCTCTCTTCTTCCCATAACCCCTGACACCCTTACTAATCAAGAAAATGACCTATGAAAAATGCCTGAAAATGAGATCAGAGACCACCACCATCTTGCACTGGTAGCGTTGTGAATGTCTTAATCAGGAAGAAATAGGTGGAACATTTGACGAGCTATAAATAAAATAACGTCTTTTGTTTACAAAGCATTTTGGGACACTTTTGAGCACTTATCACAGATATAATAACCATATAACAACCATATAACAATTACAGCACGGAAACAGGCCCTCTTGGCCCTTCCAGTCCGTGCCGAACATTTATTTTCCCCTAGTCCCATCTACCTGCACTCAGACCATACCCCTCCATTCCCTTCCGTCCATATACCTATCCACTTTACTTTTAAATGTTAAAATCGATCCTGCCTCCACCACTTCTGCTGAAAGCTCATTCCACACAACCACCACTCTCTGAGTAAAGAAGTTCCCCCTCATGTTACCCCTAAACTTCTGTCCCTTAATTCTCATGTCATGCCCTCGTGTTTGAATCTTCCCTACCCTCAATGGGAAAAGCTTATCCACGTCTATCCCTTTCATCATTTTAAAGACCTCAATCAAGTCCCCCCTTAACCTTCTGTGCTCCAAAGAATAAAGACCTAACTTGTTCAACCTTTCTCTGTAACTTAGTTGCTGGAACCCAGGCAACATTCTAGTAAATCTCCTCTGTACTCTCTCTATTTTGTTGACATCCTTCCTATAATTAGGCGACTAAAATTTTACACCATACTCTAAAATTGGTCTTACCAATGCCTTGTACAATTTTAACATTACTTCCCTACTCCTATATTCAATGCTCTAATTTATAAACGCCAGCACACCAAAAGCTTTCTTTACCACCCTATCTACATGCGATTCCACCTTCTGGGAACTATGCACAGTTATTCCTAGATCCCTCTGTCCCACAGCATTCCTCAATTCCCTACCATTTACCATGTATGTCCTATTTTGATTTGTCCTGACAAGATGTAGCACTTCACACTTATCAGCATTAAACTCCATCAGCCATCTTTCAGCCCACTTTTCCAAATGGCCCAAATCTCTGTGTAGACTTTGAAAATCTACTTCATTATCTACAACACCACCTATCTTAGTATCATCTGCATACTTACTTATCCAAGTTTCCACCCCATCATCCAGATCATTGATGTACATTATATGCTCCTTCTGTGAACAAATCTGCAAATTTATCCTCTCATATGTCCTCCCATTGTCTTAATTTCACACAAATTATTCGAATTTTACATGAATATGTTACCTTTCTGGTCACAACCCTTCTTAAGATAAATTCTGGTGGAGGGGATGGGGGGAGAAACCTGAAAGAGAGGCGAGGACAGGACAAAGCTTTGGAAGTGAGAGGTGGATACAGGTGAGGTTTTTTTTTGAAATGCAGATGATTGGACAAAGGCCAGAGATGAAAAGAATAGTTACCTAAAATTGGAGAGTTCAGTGTTCATACAGTTGGTTGTCAGTTGTTTGTAAGTGGAAGATGTGGTGCTGTTTCCATGTGGCCTCACTCCAGAAATGGAGGAGGCCAAGGACAGAAAGGTCAGTGTGCAGATGTCATGGTTTGTTATGACCCCCACATTCAGCATTCTCAAAAAATCAATCTGAAGAATGGTCCCGATCGCAAAAAGTCACTTAGCCATATTTTCCAGAGATGCTGCCAAGCCCACTGTGTCACTGCGGCATTTTTTTTTTCTTAGCCTTCCTGTAAACATTTACTGCACCATCACAAAGCCTTTTCATCCTTGTAATAGGGGACCAGTACTGCCCTCAATACTCTTAATGTGGCCTAACCAAAAATCAAGAATTCAGAAACTCGGCAATACCAGAAAGAAAGTAGTGGTGGATGACTACCAGCATTCCTCAATTCTCTACCATTTACCATGTACGTCCTATTTTGATTTGTCCTGCCAAGATGTAGCACCTCACACTTTTAAGCATTAAACTCCATCTGCCATCTTTCAGCCCACTCTTCCAAATGGCCCAAATCTCTCTGTAGACTTTGAAAATCGACTTCATTATCCATAACACCACCTGTCTTAGAATCATCTGCATACTTACTTATCCAATTCTCCACCCCATCATCCAGATCATTGATGTACATGACAAACAACAGTGGACCCAACACAGATCCCTGAGGCACCCCACTGGTCACCGGATTCCAACCTGACAAACAGCCATCCACCATTAATCTCTGACCTCTCCTATTCAGCCATTGTTGAATCCATCTTGCTACTCCGCCATTAACACCCATTAACACCCAGATATACTTCTGAAGTATGGTATTCTGGATTTGTGAGAAAACTGGAAACCAATCAATGGACAGCAAGATCCCAACAGCACCTCTATGATAAGGAACAAATTTAAGGCCAGAGATGGGACCATGCCTAGACGTGCACAGTAAATTGGTCAGGGTTGTGGAAATGTGGTTTTCATGCAGATACAATGTCCAATGGATCTCAGTGAAAAATGGGGCAATTGCTAGGTCTATTGATGCACCACGTTCCTCCATGGCAGGATCACATAAGTATGTAGTCTGAATGAGAACTGCTGCCGAAGTGTGGTAGGGTGCATTTGAAACATCTAATTACAAGATGTGTATGGGGCACTGATGAGGACATACAGTATCATATGGTGCCAGCAGATGTAGACCACCAGGGGCAGCAATGAAGTACCTGAGGTCCCTGTCCAATAAAAGTATACATTGAGTTACCAATTTCCCCAATATTTGAGTGGGAAATTCATTG
This sequence comes from Raja brachyura, assembly GCA_963514005.1. Next base: position 93,823,357 of record OY740782.1, read on the forward strand.
TTGCTTACTGCAGCATGTTCTTTTTCACAGAGCATTCCCGAAGGTTGTTTGCCTTTGCTTTGGGCCTCCTGTCATAGTCAAGTCCCCATTGTATAATTCTCATGTGTCCCAGCAGCAACTTTGGACACGTGCTGCATGCTTGTTGCTATGATTTGTTGTACAGCCACTCTTTTAGGTATATGGGAAGCATGTTGACAAGGGCATGAAGGATAACCATCTCTGCTCTGCAGAAGAGACCCACTCAAGACCTCACTTTAACAACTCCTCTGAAAGATGTTACCTGCATTCATTCTGTGCAACCTTCTGACCCTGACGCAAATCTATTCTCAACTGAAGCGTAGGTGACGCTATGATTTGTTGTACTGCTTAGCCACTCTTTTAGGTATATGGGAAGCATGTTGACAAGGGCATGAAGGATAACCATCTCTGCTCTGCAGAAGAGACCCACTCAAGACCTCACTTTAACAACTCCTCTGAAAGATGTTACCTGCATTCATTCTGTGCAACCTTCTGACCCTGACGCAAATCTATTCTCAACTGAAGCGTAGGTGACACTTACATCAAGTTTTAATTTAGAGACTCAGTCATCTAAATGATATCTGACATAATGACCAATGTCTGGAAAATATAATATTTCAACAATCGGAGGTCATGGTGGTGCAGCGGTAGATTGCTGCGTTACAGCGAATGTAGCACCGGAGACCTGGGTTCGATCCTGACTACAGGTGCTGTCTGTACGAAGTTTGTACGTTCTCCCCGTGACCTGCGTGGGTTTTCTCCGAGATCTTCGATTTCCTCCCACGCATCAAAGACGTACAGGTTTATAGGTTAATATACTTGGTAAATGTAAAAATTGTCCCTAGTGGGTGTAGGATAGTGTTAATGTGCGGGGATAGTTGGTCGGCCCGGACCCGGTGAGCCGAAGGGCCTGTTTCCGTGCTGTATCTCTAAACTACAACTAAACTAATCAGGAGCAAAATCAACTATTCCAGTTCATATAACTATCCAATCTGTCTATTCTTTGGGTATTTTCTTTTGGCAAATTGAATATTTTGATCTAATTTTCCATACCAAGGAATCAAATGTGTATATAGGATTAGAAACACATTTTGCACATTTGCTTAATGTAAACCTAGTGTTGCTGAGGTTGTTTTTTTATTTTAAATTGTGCAGTGACATTTCAATACCCCTTACTTGTGTGGGAAAGTGACATGTTTAGACTCAATGAAAGTAAGAGATACCATACAATCCTCAGTAAATCAAGTTTTAGAACCATCAAGTAGACAAGTAGACATTAGATAGGAAAAAGATCAGAGGTGGTGTGATCAAATACGTAACATTTGAATTGAAATTTCAAACACAGCAGGAAAGGATTTTTTTTTTTTAATTTTAGCATTCTTTCAATTATACTGGTAAACATCTTTTGTACCCTTTCCAAAGCCTCCACATCCTTCCTGTGATGAAGTGACCAGAACTTTATTTATTTTTTAAATACAAAATTCTGAACTACACATCAAAATATTTGCTTTAACAAGTTGTTGAGTATTTATGGTGGGAACAATTCTCTCAACTACCCATCTTCAGCAGATTTACATTCCATCTGTTTGATAATGGTGATATTATTGATATTGAAATCAGCAGAAATTATTAACATTGGGATGCTGGTTACTGGAGGAAAGATGTTTGGGCTGACATATTCTTTTTAGATATTCCCCTGTTTGCTTCCACCGCAGGTCTCTAAATTCTGAGATTGTGATTGAGTCATATGCAGGATCTACTGTTTGCTCTTAGTGAGGCAGGCAGCGTTTGGGTAGGCAGCTAGCTAGGTAGCTTGGGATCTGGTGTACTCCTGTCTGTGTGGACCTCCCAGTGCTCTTGTCAAGTTGCTGGTTACCAAGCCCGTGTGTCCCTGGAGAGGGAGCATGCCATGTTCACTGGGACTTCGCAGGCTTTCTGTGAACACAGGTCACCGCGGAAGCTTGAGTACATCATGGATATGACTGACAATATTGTAATGTGATGGTCGATGCAAACTGCATAAAGTGCAGTTTTGATTAATGCAGTAATTTGTAAACTGCAAATTTATATAAATGCCCATCGTTAAGGTAAAATTAAAGGTGCTCGTTCCCTGCGTATATCCCACAGAAGAACAAAGCCATTGAGTCCTTCGAATTTAAGGGGTCATACTGAGCAGTTGCCGAACAGGAATTCTATTGAAGATGTTAAATTATTTCAAGGGGACTTCGAGGACATCCTCAGTGTGCTTTTTGGCAATATCTTGGCACAATGGAGTTTGCTTTGGGTTGTGGTCTTTTGACTAGTGCCTCAATTACGACTTGTCATTCATAGAAAAGAATTAGTCACTTGAATGAAAAGTCTTCTTCAGGTATCTCTTCGGGGCACTACAGAAATCAGGGATAAATAAATTTGATAGTGACATTGGAGAATAAGGCAAATGGAAAAACTGAAATCGAGGAATGAGTAATGTCAAATATAAGCTCAAGTGTCATGTGATTAATTTGTAAAAGGAATAATAACCAAGATGATCAAAGTAAGGGTATTGGTCTGCAACGATGGTTGGCACACTGATTATAATTAATGAAGTATACAATTAAAATTAATGGAGTATGAGTAAGTTTGTTGAATGTGTTGGAAAAGCAAAGGTGCAGGGAGCGCAGATGAAATGTTATTTAAAATATCTGACTATTTGGACCAACATGCTATGAATTTACATTTGTTCAGTTGCTGAAAGGTATTTGTTTACCTCAGAGTTCAAATTCTTTGCAACTCATTTTTAACGCCAATGATTTGTTAACAATCTTAATTTTGTTTGTAGAGCACGGACAAAATTCACGAATCTGTGAAGCAAGGAGCCTCAATCATCGAATCATTGATAAAACAACGAAGCCCTGCACTCATTGGACAGCTCCTTGTGGTATGAAAGCAGTCGTTAACCCAAAGTCACGGATGTTGTGACATCTGAAGGAACATACTGCCCTCTGATGATGACAATGTAAAGCTGCAGATATCCTCCGTCATGTGTTATCAAGAGATGACCAGGACCAGCTTTGAAATAGAATGAAATCAGTGTGAAAATTACGAAAATCAACAAAACAGGATCAACTTAATTGTAATTTTGTATATTGCTCTTAAATAACCCTTAAAGAATCATTATTGGTGCTCAATCTCAGAATCAATTATGATACTGTTCATCCTTTCCCAATATTTGCTTATTTTGACATAGGAAGCCATTCTACCTCGACCTCATGCAATCTCTCAACATTGTTTCTCATTAGTAATATGTCGTAATCAATAATAACTATAATTAATTAACAATATTAATATTACTGCTATTAGTAATTATGTCAATAATTAATTGTAATTAATTAATAAAACAATAATGATGAATTATTCTCTTATTAGTAATAGTTTATTATTCCATTGATTTCTTGTTCATTGTTTCTTTGCATATCAGTATCAAAACAGACAAGAGTGCTTGCTCTATATCTGCCTGGAGAGGGTCAGATGAAAGAGCATAGAAGAGCTATGGACAATAGTTAGTCAAGACTGGAGAAACAAATAAGGGAAGGAACAAGGTTTAAGAAACAGATCAACACAGTGGGTAGAAAACAATGGTGGTGTAGGGAGGAATGGGGCAGTTGTACAACAAACAATAACATCCACACAAGACAGCTATTGATTCTCAATTGAGAACCAAAAATGGACCAATGTGAACATGGATATGGATGATTGTTCCGAGGAATGACAATCTATAAGAATTAAGCTTTCTGGGAAGTCGATTTTTTAGTCAGTGTGGAAGGAAACTTTCCCAATTTTTCTATTTTATTGCCTCCTTTTAACAGAAGAGGTAAAATTAGGGTAAGTCTTGAATGGTACTGGAGGTTGGGAAGACTGAAAATGGAGAAAAGTCTCAGATTTAAATGTGAGATTTAAAATGAGATTCCAGAAGCAAAAAATCTGGAAACAATTATTAGCTCAACTCTACTTGCAATGTCATTTGAATTTTAGACACCTTTAGAGGTTTTGATGTGGCATATCTTTGATTTTTGAATATCCTTGCAGCAAAAAGATCAAGGAGAATAGCATTAATTAAATCCTTGTATTTTACATAATTATATTCTATTACAAACTTAGTAGAAGTACAGCAATACCTGTTGAATAAAATTCCTTTTTTCTAGCATCCTTCTGCTAATATCTTTCATTAATGTCAGCCTGAAATATTGGCACAGCTGATGGTTGTAAAAATTAAAGCTCAACACTGTTTTCCATTTATCCCACTAACATTCAAATGAAAGCCCGGCAGACCAAAGAACAATCCAAAATATATGGTCTATGACAATAGGAAGTTCAACTGCAGCTGAAGTGAGGCACCTGGTGGTTATAGGTTGAACTGCAGGTATACCCAACATTCAACCAGTTTACACCAGCTTACAATGGCCTGTTTCCTTTATCATCAATACTTTTTTGCATATCTTTCATTCATTGTTCTTTATCTCTCCACATCACTGTTTATATCTCTCGTTTCCCTGATCCCTGACCAGTCTGAAGAAGGGTCTCGACCCGAAACGTCGCCTATCTCCTACGCTCCTTAGATGCTGCTGCACCCGCTGAGTTTCTCCAGCTTTTTGTGTACCCCCCTACACTGTGATCTATGTGTAGTGGTAACATTCTGGCCTCACAGCCTAAAGGTTGCCTGTACAATTCCAAAAAACCGTGGAGACCATTAACCAACTAGTTAGAAGATTGACGTCCACTAGGGATGTCAACATCTGTTCAGTAAAAATGCTCAATCCCATGATTTTTAGTTTAGTTCAGAGATACAGAGTGGAAACAAACCCTTCGGCACACCGAGTTCATGCCGACCAGCGATCCCTGCACACTTACACTATCCTACATGCACTAGGGACACGTTACAATTTACCGAGCCAATTAACCTCCAAACCTGGAGGTCTTTGCAGTGTGGGAGGAAACTGGAGATCCCAGAGAAAACCCACGCAGGTCATGGAGAGAACGTAAAACTCCGTTCAGACAGTATCCATAGTCAGGACCAAACAATGGTGTCTCTGGCACTGTAAGGCGGCAACTCTACCACTGAGCCACCGTGCCACCCATCTCTTTAAACCTATCTGCAGCTCACTCTGTGCAAGACACTGCAAATTAAAATGATGAGGAAGTCAAAAGGGAACTCCCTTATCCCGTCTACCTGCATATTTGGCACAACAATATGAGGACTGTGACTTGAACTAAGCCCTGTGCTGTGACTGAGCATAATAGACCATGGTGATGTGATTTGGAGAAATGGCCGCAGGTTTTGCTCCTTATTGATCCAAATGATGTATTTCATTCAATCATCTCTGGTCTAACAGTCACTTAATAATTACTATTCTCATTCTTAATGTTTTGTGTGAATGCATTGGACTTTATCCAAAGACCATATGCAAACACCTTGCTGAGTCCTGACCCACGAATATTCGGCCACAGGTTTCATTGTGAGTTTATTGTCACATGTACCAATTAAGATACAGTGTAATTCAGATTGCCATACAGTCATAACAATAAGAGGAACAAGATATCCAAATAAATTTTTAACATGAACATCCACCACAGCGACTCCCCTACATTCCTCACCGTAATGGAAGGCAAAAAAAGTTCAGTCTTTTTCCTTCTTTGTTCTCCCGCGGTCGGGGCACTCAAACCTTCCGTTGTTGAGGTGATCTTGGCTCTTGCAGCCGCCGGTCGAGCCCTCCGCATCGGGGCAATCAAGTTCACGCATTGGGGGGATCTCAATTCCCCGCGCCGGCCGATCGGACTAGCGAGTCGGGGCTGGTCGAACCTCCTGCGGCTTGGAGCTTCCCGACATCAGTCTCTACCTGGGACTGCGAGCTCCTCGATGTTGAAATCAGCAGGCTGCGGTTGGAGAGTTGATCCCAGACAAGGGATTGCAGGCTCCGATGGTAAATCCACGGCCCCACGGTGGGAGTCTTCAGTAAGGTAAGATATTAAAAGGTTTCCCCCTCCCCCCCCACACATAAAACAAACAAAGAACATTAACACATACTTTTTAAAACACACAAAAAATAACAAAGAAGATGAAAAGACAGACAGACTAGGCGAGGCTGCCATTGCTGACGGCGCCACTAGCTATAACACTTGCTAAACATTCTATGCAGCTGCCAACATTAAACATTCAACTACATCACCAGCAGACGTTGGGGATGAATATACAGATTCAGGTTAATTATTTATCATATTTACCATGGTGTCATGAAATTCCTTGAAATTAGGCAGGAAAATGGCATATTGTATGTAATTCTGGTCTCCCCATGTTCAAATAGTGGCAATGCTGCAAAAGGAATGGGTGAAGTTTGTTGTTTTTGGAGAGGTTTATACTCCTGAGTTAAAAGGAATAAGATGTGATCTCATTAAAATAAACAACATTCTTACGAATCATTACAGGAGAGATATGGGGATGATGTTTCTCCTGGTTTAGGTGTTTATACCCAAGGGGCAAAGCAAGGGATTTAGGATTGAGATGGGAAGAACATTTTAGACCTGGAGGGCAGAGAATCTTTGGAACTTTTATCCAAGAGAACTGTGGCTGATTACTCATGGAAAGATTTTTGGTATCAAGGGATTATGGGATTAGTGTGGGGAAAAAAGGCAAAAGATCTGCTTTTAAATTTGATCAAAGACTTCTGAGTTTGGTTTGAATAGGATTTACAGGAGCTCCAGGAGCTGAGTGGCTCCTGTAAATCGATCAGCTGGTTTATAGGATTTACTTCACAATATCAACACTTGTCTTCAACTGTTTTGACTCTTTTATATTTCCAACCATTTAATTTCAGTTTTTGAACATTTGCATTTGATTTTCTTTCGGTTTTGTCCCAACAGTACACTTTATTAGTTGGTTAAAAACCAGTGCTGTAAAATCGACTGCATCATTTATGTTCTAAAACACAAACAGTGATAGGTGCCAGGGTGGAAGCAGATACGAAAGTAGCATTTCAGAGGTTTTAGATAGCCCAGAGCCAAGTCAAGACTGAATCTTGAAGCAGACACAACAGTAGCAGTTAAGAGGCTTTTAGATAGACACGTGAATATGCAGGTTTGGATGACTGTGGAGGTCGTCAATTGATATTTTTAAGGCAGAGATAGATAGATTATTGATTAGTACGGGTGTCAAGGGTTATGGGGAGAAGGCAGGAGAATGGGTGTGGAGGGAGAGATAGATCAGCCGTGATTGAATGGCGGAGTAGACTTTGTGGGTCGAATGGCCTAATTCTGCTCCTTTCACTTATGACCATAACATTAACAAATTGAACTAACTAAGCTTTATCCTGTGCACACTGACAGTCCCATGAACTGGTTCGATCTGCCTGTCACCCACACACACACTACATCAGGTGACCTATCCTCTCCCTATACTGTTCCTCTCTGCCTAGCATCCCTCCCTTATGTGGTTCCACAACCATTACTTTGAATCTTAAACCCTTTGTAGGCTCCACTCATCATCTCATGTGCTCTTTGATTATCTCCATCCTTCCTTCCCCCACCTGGGTCCATCTGCCCATCAACCCTTCTTTACTGTTTTCCACCTATTGCTAGCCAGCTTCTACCTCAACCCTACCCCTCACATTCAGCCCTGATGCAGAGTCTCAACCCGAAAAGTCGACCATCCATCAGCTTCCACAAATGCTGCCTGACCCACTGAGTTTAGTTTAGTTTAGAGATACAGCACGGAAACAAGCCCTGGCCCACCGAGCCTGCACCGACCAGCGGTCCCCGCACATTAACACTACCCTACACACACTTGTCCCTTTTTACTTTTTACATCAAGCCAATTAACCTACACACCTGGATGTCTTTGGAGTGTGGGAGGAAACCGAAGATCTTGGAGAAAACCGATGCAGTTTATGGGGATAACAGGCAAACTCCATACAGACAGCGCCCGTGGTCAGGATCTAACCCGGGTCTCTGGCACTTTAAGACAGTAGCTCTACCTCTACTCCAGCAACGTACTTATTTGTTCCAGTTCCAGCAACTGGGGTCTTTTGTGCCTCCGTAACATATTTTCCTGATCAAAATACACATCGAAAAGATTCAAACATATTCCAGAGCCATGTGTATCTTTACCACCACCTGCTGGATTTAATGATGCTGCTCATTCTCAAAAAGGAAGTAGAACGGGGCAATTAAAACAATAGAAAATCTATTATTGTCTTTTATGTGGAGCTGGCATGGGAAACCTGTCACTGGCAGTGCAGATTAATAAATAAAATACAATTATTCAACTTATTGGGCTATCTCCATTACAATAATTGCTCTGGATTTGAAAGGGAAAGAAAAGCTCAGTATTCAAGCCAAAAAGAACACAAAGTGCTGGAATAACTCAGCGAGTCAGGCAGTATCTCCGGAGGGCATTGAGGTTGTGACCCTCCTTTATTTGCCATTTGAATGTGATTTTTCACAATCTGTCAGATCATGGTATCATTGATATATAATTATCTCTCAGTATAAACATTTTATTAAGTAAGATAACAGACGGGTTCAATTTAACAACTGGGAATGGTGTGAAGTGCAGTAAAAACCCAGACACGATCTCCAGTCAATATTCGTTGAGCTGTTCTTGGTGTAGGACTCAATTGTCCTCAGCTTCCCTTCTGTCATTGAACATCCACTGGAACAAACGTGCATGTTAGATGAATTCAAGATCACATGAAAGATTATTGGTACAAATTCCACCAGAAAAGTTCCACCTACCAGAAAAAAATAACCTTTCAGTGCCTTTGATATGATAACCTTTTGAGAAAATATAATTCTAATACATTCTAATGCAACCTCAAAGGAAAATGGACAGTTAGAAATTATCACAGTGGAAGGAAACAGTTTAGAGATGAATGTATTTACTTTTCTAAAGCGTTGACTGTGTGTGTGTGGGGCCCAATCATAAGAGCCTGCAATACAATGACCTGAAAACTATTCCTAAAACACTTTAAATTATTTTTCATATCAGCATACAGTTGAAACGTCCACACTGTGCAGTAAAATAATTGTGACACTAAAACAAAAAAAACTATAAATAATGAAAGCGAAAATCAAAAAAGGTTTAAAATGTAGATTAATTCTGGGCTTAATAACACATATATCCATTATATCTTATTCCTTTATATATGTAATACTCTAGACTTTGGAGATACAGCACGGAAACAGGTCCTTGGGCCCACCAAGTCCGCGCATACCAACGATCACCCCACACGCTAGCACGGTTCTACAAAACATTAGGGATAGCTTACAGAAACAAATTAATGTGCACATCTATACATCTTTGGAGAATTAAAGAAAACGGGAACACCCAGCAAAAATACATGTGGAGAATGTACAAACTCCGTACAAACAGTAGTCAGGATTGAAACCGGCTTTTCTGGAGCTGTGAGGCATAAACTCACCATTGCACCACTGTGCCTTAATCACATATATATTATATATTAAAGGAACATTTTGGCCAAAGATTATAGAGGAGCAAGATAGGCACTCCTCGGAAATCCAATGGACTGGTGTGTAGTACGCACGGAACGTCATGACCGCCATTTTGGCGGACTACCTCCCTCTGTGTAATCCGCTACAAAGCTACAGAGCAGTTGCAAGCAAAGATGATAGAGGAGCAAGATACATTAGAAAGTTATTAGATTTATTTGTAATAGATCTTTACTTGCCTCTTGATCTCTCTCTCCCCTCTCTTCTCGCTATCTCTCTTTATCCCCTGTCTTCTCTCGATCTCTCTCTCCCCCCCTCGATCTCTCTCTCCCCTCTCTTTTCTCGATTTCTCTCTCTCCCCTCTCTTCTCTCGATCCCCCTCGCTCCCTCTCTTCTCTCGATCTCTCTCTCCCCTCTCTTCTCTCGACCTCCCTCTCCCCTCTCTCTCCCTCTCTTCTTTCGATCCCTCTCTCCCCTCTCTCCCCTCTCTTCTCTCGATCTCTCTCACCCCTCTCTTCTCTCGATCTCTCTCTCCCTCTTCTCTCGATCCCTCTCTCTCCCCTCTCTTCTTTCGATCTCTCTCTCCCCTCTCTTCTTTCGATCTCTCTCTCCCCTCTCTTCTCTCGATCTCTCTCTCCTCTCTCTTCTCTTGATCCCTCGCTCTCCCCCTCTCTTCTCTCGATCTCTCTCTCTCCCCTATCTTCTCTCGATCTCTCTCTCTCCCCTCTATTCTCTCGATCTCTCCCGCCTCTCGATCTCGCTCCCCTCTCTCCCTCCCTCCTTCCCTCTCTCTCCCTCCCTTCCCTCTCCCCCTTTTCCCCCATTTCCCTCACATCTTTCCTCCCCAGCCCCCACCTTTGCGTAGTTTCCCTTGCATTGCATTGTGCAGCTTCCCTTGTATTGCTTTAACACACACTGTGCACAAAATTACAGGCACACACAAACACACATTCATATAAATATATGGTGGGACAGATAGAAGAGCTTATTAAAATCTTCTTACAAAGACCATTATGTAATTTATTTCTATCCTCTTTTGGGCCTAAGGCATAGCAGGGCTGCCAACTCTCACAGACGGAAGGGAGGGAGAGAGGGGATTCGAGAAGATAGATCGAGAGGGGAGAGAAAGAGATCGAGAGGAGAGAGAGGGTGATCGAGAGGGGAGAGAGAGCGATAGAGAGAAGAGAGGGAGATCGAGAGAAGAGAGGGAGATAGCGAGAAGAGAGGGGATAGAGAGGGATCGAGAGGTAAGTAGAGATCTATTACAAATAAATCTAATAACTTTCTAATGCATCTTGCTCCTCAATAATCTTTGCTTGCAACTGCTCTGTAGCTTTGGAGCGGATTACACAGCGAGAGATCATGAGACAAAGATTATAGAGGAGCCTAGTTTCCCAATGACATGGACTCCATAGTCGACACTATCTCTGGTCTGCTAAAATGGCGTCGACAATCACACATGTGATACTACGCCTTTTCCACTGAGTGGCGCATCTTGCTCCTCTATAATCTTAGATTTTGGCACTCTTTGGGATGAAATGTACTGTGGAACTATCATTTATATAAACAACTCACTGATATATCCCTTTTTTCAAGACCGTTTACCAAATACAATGGGCAATTTACTCTTTGCAAATCACAAATTGGCTGATACTTTAAACCAGTGGCAGGTGACAGGTGACTAGGCTATTAAAAACCATGCCCTTTCACCTGTGTGTAAAGAACATGCACGTACACAGAGAATTCTTTACTACAACTTTTATTAATTAAACACACACATCATTGCCCAAGCTGTACGTGGTCTGTCACGATCACTAGAGAGAGAGCTAGGGGTGGGAAGGTCACAGTTATACTCGATTATGGGGGAGTGGTTACCAAGGGCTATGTCACTACTGTTAAAGGTGTATACACATATCATCTACATCCTTCCTCTACAAAAAAACAAAATAAAGAACAGTGACAGGCGACCACGTCTCATGCGCTAAGGGAGAGTAAACAGAATCACACATAATCGCCATAACGGTCTGGCGGCCTGACAAGGCAACCAGACCGGGTCCGAACCTCGCCATCACATCCTCCCCCAACGGGAACGAGAGGGACCGGCGCACGGGCAGGAAGGGAGCCCTTGACAGGAGAACCCCGGGGCGACGAACGCGGTGGAGAGGATGGAGAGGGGGGAGGCGAGAAGGCCGGAGAACCAGGGACCACAGCGGGAAGAAGCACCGGGGGAGGCCGAGAGGGAGGAGGACTGGGCAAGGTGGGCATTGGATGTGGCGGCAAAGTCGGCACAGGGGAGCATACGGAGCAGCCGGATGGGGACGAGGCTCATTCACGAGCCGCAGGTGCTGACAAGACTTGCGGTAGATCGTGCCGTCGTGGTTGACCAGGTAGGAACAAGGGGAGCCAGCAGAACCGACAACAATGGCGAGCCTGGGATGGCCAGAGGCAGACCGCATACGGACGACCTGGCCAGGCAAGAGAGGGCGGAGGACACGGCAGGACTTGTCATGGGAGCGCTTCTGGATACGGTGTTTGTGGGCAATGCGCTTTCGGACCATGGCAGGTTTGAGGACGGAGGGAGCAAGTGACTGCTGTGTCACAGGGATCGGAGGACGCGTAACACGGGACATGAGGCGCTGAGCTGGGGAACCCAGGGCATGGTCGCAGGAGATGTTGCGGAGGTTCAGGAGGGCAAGGTAGATATCAGAGCGAGACAAGCGACAACGTTCCAGCAATCCTTTAGCACTGCGGACCGCGCGCTCAGCCAGGCTGTTGCTCTGCGGGTACTCCGGGCTGCTGGTGTAGTGACGGAAATTCCAGCGATCAGCAAAAGCACAGAACTCAGCACTGGTGAATTGGCTGCCGTTGTCCGACTGCAGGCTTGCCGGGGACCCAAAAGTAACGAAGTGACGGCGCAGCTTCTCGATGACAGCAGATGAAGATAGAGAGGGAAGCTGGTCAACTTCAAACCAGCTGGAGTAGGAGTCGACAAGCACCAGAAAATGCTTGCCGCGCCATTCAAAGATGTCAGTCACCAGCGCAGACCAGGGAAGGTCGGGAGCAGGCTGCTGCAAAAGGGGCTGCCGCTGCTGTTGCGGGGAAAGGCTGTTGCAAGTAAGGCACAAGGAGAACCTGTCCCAGAAAAAAACGAGCCATATCAGGCCAGTAGAACTGGCTCTGAGCGATGGAAAGAGTGGCTTCAGCCCCGAGATGGCCACGATGTGCAGTTTCAAAGTATCTGGGTTACTGAAATGTGTGACATTCCCACTAACTGTATCCTGGTGCGATTCAAATTTTTCGGCCGCCGCCAGCACCCTAGTGAATCTGTCGACAATTTCGTTGCTGCATTGCGGCACCTGGCTCACCGCTGCAGCCTGGATGCTGTAACCCCTGAGACTTTGACCCGGGACGTTTTGGTATATGGCCTCCGAGACAAGAAGCTGAGATCTGAGTTCCTCCGCAAGCCTGATTTGACTTTTAACGAGGCTTTGCATGCCTCTCGCCTGGCGGAGGCTGTCTCCTCCGCCGTGTCGCCGCCCGACCATGAGGTCCATGTGGCCAGTTTCGCCGGCCGCCAGAACCCTGCTCCACAGTGGCAGAGGGTTAGCCCTGCGCCCGGGTCCAGACCCCGTCAACGCTGCCCGAATTGCAAATTTGCGTTGCATCGTTTTAATGTTTGCCCTGTGCTGGGAAAGACTTGCAACTTCTGCACAAGCAAAACCATTTCTCAGCGGCATGTCGTTCCCGTGGGAAACCTGCGCTGCCACAGCAGAAGCCCTCAAACTACCTGGCACGTGATGATACGGTGTCTGGTTCCCATCACCAGCAGGACGAACTCCCACTGTCTGATTTGAGCTCTTCCCAGAGCGAGCTGAGCGTGTTTTCGCTGCGAGGTGCACCTGCATTGATAACGGACCCGACCGTGCAAGTTACTGTGAATGGCACCACATTCTCTGCTAAAGTCGACATGGGGGCCGCTGCCAACGTTATGTCAACAAGCTTATTCAAGAAGATAAGTAATAATGAGCTTGTTACCACTGAGCGCTCTGTTCATCGTGCCTATGGGGGAGGCTTGCCTGTTCTTGTGGGGAAGGCCACTTTCCACTGCAAGGTACTGAAGGCCTCTCGGCCCCTCTCTTTCTTTCTACTGGACAGCAAATGTGCCCCCCTGCTAGGCATTCGGGCCTGCCAAGACCTCGGGTTGGTCAACTTCCATCGTGACATTCGTTTGGTGCAGTCACCCCTGGACCCGCTGGCCGAATACCCAGACCGTTTCGATACCAAGCTGGGAAAGCTCCCTTGCAGCTACAAGATCGCCCTCAATCCGGATATCAAACCCGTCATCCGCCCACCGCACCGGGTGTCATTCGCGATGAAAGACAAAGTCGAGTCCGTGAAATGGTGGCCATGGGCATCCTGAAGGAGGTGAGTGAGCCCACTCGGTGGGTCTCCACCTGGAGGCGTGGGTTCTTATCCCACTTCTGACACCATGTAAAGAACATGCACTTACACCGAGAATTCTTTACTACAACTTTTATTAATTAAACACACACATCACTGCCCTAGCTGTACGTGGTCTGTCACGATCACTAGAGAGAGAGCTAGGGGTGGGAAGGTCACAGTTATACTCGATTATGGGGGAGTTAGCAAGGGCTACGTCACTACTGTTAAAGGTGTATACACATATCATCTACACTGTGGTCACTCTTGTGCTACCTCAAATGCTAAATTCAAAACAGGTGACTTGGTCTAGGGTGATTTAAAGAAAATAAAGTTGACCATTTTGTGAGATTTTGACTCCTGATTAAAATTATCTGGAAAGCGCTGCAGAATAGTGTGACGAAAGACAAAGTGTAGGAGCAACTCAACGAGTTTGGTGGCCTCGCTGGGGAACATTTAAGTGACATTTCAGGTTGGGACCCTTCTTCAGACTGATTTCAGTACAGGGGAGAAAGCTGGAAGAGAGATGGGACTAAGACAAAGCCAGGAAAGTGATAGGTGAATATAGGATCCAATAAGCCTTGGCAGACCGAGAGCATTCGGTATAATTGCTGCCTTATCTATACTGGGTCCATGACCATGTGAAGAACACCAAATGGAATGGATGAGATTAGAGGAAATGCATGTGAACTGTCTCACCGGGAAGGGCTGCTGGGGTCCCCGGATGGATGTGAAGATGGAGGCATAGGAAAAGATGTTACATTTCCTATGGTTGCAGAAGGAAGTACCTTGGGCGGGGGTATTTGAGTGTGAAGGGGTGAGTGAACCAAGGAGTTGTGGAGAGAACAGTTTCAGGGTAAAAAGGAAGGGTGGAAATGAGAAGATGTGATGAGTGGTGGGATCACATTGAAGGTGGAGGAAATGTTGGAGAGCGATGTGTCGGATGTCGAGGCTGGTGGGGCATAAGATAGGATGAAGAGGAGAAGGGGGTGAGGCATCCAAAAGCACCAAATGCAGATGGTGGAAATCTGAAAAATGAAACAGAAAATATTCAGGAGTTTTAATTTTAATTTTTTAATTTTTATGTTTTGGTTCAGATTTTGAGCATTGTTCTTTATATCACAGTTGCAGTGTTTTTCTTCTTTGTTTCCTCTGTTTACCTCTCCTTCTGGCTGATCATCAGCAATTAATTCACTCACATTCAACAACGTCATCACTCTCTCCATATCAAAGCCAAAGCTATCGGAACAATCTACCTCTGTTCTATTGTGTTTCTTTCAGTCCAACTTGGGCCTTCTTTCTAAACTCTGTGTCTGGTACGTGGACAACTACATTGGTGATGTTTTGTGCATAGACAGAACTCTGAAATGTCATCATTTTTTCTCCATTGTTGGCGCCATATACGTGGTGATGTATAAATAGCGGAGTCAGGGGATATGGGGAGGAGGCAGGAACGGGATACTAATTGGGGATGATCAGCCATGATCACGTTGAATGGCGGTGCTGGCTCGAAGGGCCGAATGGCCTACTCCAGTACCTGTTGTCTATTGTCTATTGACTCTTTGCATACATTGTGTATGGTATGCACAACAAAGAATTTCACTGTGTCATGTCACATATGATAATAAAGTATAATTCATTCCAATGGTCCTGACTACGGGTGCTTGTCTGCACGCAGTTTGTACGTTCTCCCCATGTCGTGCGTGGGTTTTATCAGAAATCTTTGGTTTCATCCCACACTCCATAGACGTACAGGTTTGCAGGTTAATTAGCTTGTTATGAATGTAAAATTGTTCCTAATGTGTGTAGGGTAGTGCTAATGTGAGGGGATCACTGGTCGGCACACACTCGATGGGATGAAGGGCCTGTTTCCACTCTATCTCTAAATTCAACTAAAGTGATGGTGCCCATTAAATGTTCTTTTTTCCTGAGCTGTGGCTTGCCCCAAACCACGGTAGATAGAGCTCTTGCAACTATTTTCCGTATTTTTGTTCATACCCACTTTCTTCCCAGATGATGATAGATTTTCCTGGTCTCACAGTCCACCCCATAATAATCATTCTTTGCAATGTATGCCAGCTTCCATGTGATTGCACCACCTAACACATCTTGCCCTTCCCACTCCTTTCAGCACGAGTCTGTGACCTGACATATTGACTCTGTATTTTGATTTGTATTTGCAATAAACAAGCATTCAACCCAGTTCCTCACCTGGCAGCATCACCTTTTGCACCTTAATCACCACCTTATCACAGAGATTTGGTCGACTAGGCATTTTTTCTAGCAATTTTATACATATATTTGTTTCCTACTTTTGTCTCTCTAATACCAGATGAATCCAGACCTTTTGAGTATAAACAGCACTTTCTGTCTTTATACCTGGATCTGCCCTGTCAAACACAGCCATTTAAAACATATTTTACAATGAGATCAACTCTCTTTCTTCTAAACTCCAGAGAGGAAAGGCCTGGTCTGCTTAATCTCTTTAGAACAATCTTCCCATCCAATGTATCAATCTGGTGAGCCTATTTTGCATTCCTTCCATCAGAAACATATTTCTTTGAAAGGGAGATCTGTCTCCCTATAAAATATTCTTGGGTATTAAACACAGATCTAGCCCCCCACCCGAACGAGATCTCACCGGAACCTCATAATCTTCCTAAGATGTTTTAGTCTTATACTTAGATCCTAACACAATAAAGATCAGCATACCCGCATGTTAACTTTCAGTGCCCTTTATTCTTTTTTGGAAAATTTTGGAAAATGCAAATTGTACATAAACCTTTACTTCCATCGAAACTAAACTTATATGTTACCAGCTATATTGGAGACATTAATAGGTGAATCAATCTTAGATCCAGAAACAATGGCAAACTTATTATTATGGCAATAAAATTCCCTCCAGAATGTTGCAAAGTAATTTGCTATCTTTGTCCAGTAGGAGGAGTATGCATACCAGCAAAGGCAGATGTAATGATTCCAATTGCTCAGTAACCTGGTTTGGTTTATTGAAATGAATCTTCTTCTTGCATATGGCGTGCACAGCTTAAAGTTGAAGGACAACTTGTTCTATTTGATCTTATTTGATTGTGCAGGCCAGGTTGATTGCATTCGTTGAAACAGGGCGGACCACATGAAGGTTGCAATCTCCCACCAAATTGAAATGAATGATATGTGGATATTGCCTGATTTGAGACAAGTTGTATTTTGTTGAATAGTGCTACGATCTGATCACAAAGGATGTATCGTTTGGAAGAGCACTTGTAACAGCCTTTGAGCCAAATCTTAAGTGTAATTGATTCTACTGTGTGTGCGTGTATCTCATGTCATCTAACGGGAACAGTTTCAGTTGTTTAATTTCGGGCGTTGGCCGTGAAGTTGTTTGGATCATAACCGTGGTCGTAACACTAATTGTGCCTGATGTTTGTGCCCAGCACAGGCCACAGCAGAGTCTGGAGATTTCCTTAGAATGGTTGATTTGCAAGAGTATCACTTTAGATTCATCCCCAATATCACTCTTCTTTTGATGCAATTTGCTCCAGCTTTCCCAATGATTGATGGGTCACATTCACATACAATGAGCAAACAAACCTGCTTAGTTTAAGTTTAATTTTCAAATTGTTGTATTTATATGCTATGTAATCCCTTTATTATTTAAATGCCTGTTTTTGGATCACCCCTCGCCCTCCTGAAATGGAAATAGTGCACAAAATTGTCTACAGGCAGTAATCCAATTGGTGCTGATGAATCTGTATTGTGACTCTACTAAGACCAATGCACCCTGAATTGCAACACCAAAACTGAATTACCAACTCAAGTCTCCAAGCAACTGAAATCTCACTCCCCTCCCACAACACTCCCCGCCCCCCAAAACAAGCTGGGGTATTGTCTGATTCACTTCTACCCCATTGTGGGCATTGGACTATATCAATAGAACTGGTGTACAATCATGCGGAGAACTATATTCTGTGCTCAGTACCTTCCCGTTTGCTCTGCCTATTGTATTTATAAAATACAATAGGCTTTATTGTATTTTTGTGTCGTATTATCTGAGTTACTTGGATAACATGCAAAATAAAGTTTTTCACTGTATCCTTGGTACACGTGACAGTAATAAACCTAAATCTAATTTGAGACTGACAGCCATGAAGCTTGCTCTATTATTACAGGTCAGGAACATCTGAAACAGGTCAGGTGGAAGGTGGGCAATTTCAAGAATGAAGCGGTAGGTATACCTTCTTCTGGAGGAGCAAACCAGAAGAAGAACACTGTTTTCATGGAATGAACTTGAACATCAGGAGTACACAGAGGACCAATATAAACAATGGAAGGAGTGGACCACTTCACAAACAACCCAACCTAACGTGCTGTCAGTCACATCCTGACCCATCTGTGAAGGAGTCCGTGGTTCCCACGTCGTCTGGTCAGCTGCTTAAGAGAACGTGCAAAATCAGTGAGGAATCAAGTAATCTTCAGTCCCAGGAGAATGCAGAAGAGTTTACTATACTTGTTTTCTGCTCTGCTGAAGGCATGTGAGTGCAAATATTTCACTGACCTTGAGAGCCTCCCCTAACACTGAATGTTAGAATCTATTCTTCCGAGGAAGCCATTGCAAGCAATTACATTTATTCTTTGAATATAACACAATGCCTACAGCTAGTGCAGAGTTTATACTCATCTGAGCTGCTTGTTTTTACATGACAAATGCAAGGAATAAGAATTCTGGTCAATACTCCTCTCGAGTTTGTGTTACTCATCCCATCTGCATGTTCACTGGGTAACCAACCTGAGAACAAATGACAATATACCAGAAAGCTGTCAAATTTGAAGCATTTATTCTATTTCAATCCCCACAGATGCTGTCTGACAAGCCGACTATTTCCAGTGGGTTCTGTTTATATGCTAGATTTTAAATTAATCATTAAAATGAACTATTTATGTGACATAGTTGCAATCTCTCTTCCAGATGGACAATTAGAATGTAAATTAGAATTTAAATTGATAAATATGAATTTTCATAGTTAGAAGATAAACATTCAAAGAGTCAGCCAGGGGGTTCTGAGCTCCACTGTAAATGCTCAAGCGGAATTCCTTCATTCCCTGCAGCCATAAATTAACCATCCAGTGTAAGCTGCTTCTTATTTTAATCACAATCAGCTGAGTGGCAAGTCAAATGAAAGGGATAATATATGGAGTGCAGCACTTTTAGATTTGTAGATCTCGAGAAAGTATTTGGTTGTTTTAACATTTGACCAGACTGAGGAAGCTGCTTGTTGGTTGGGGGGGGGGGGAAGAGCCCTTCTAACTCTAGCGAAGTCACAGTTATATTAATAATCCATTAAATGGTTGGCTACATGTGAAACCTGGCACTAAGCCAGATGATTAAATAGATAAAGCTGAGGAAAGCCATATCACCCTTCTGTTCTGATCGACACAAAAACAGCCAACATTCTATTGTAATTTCCAGATGTCTTGGAAATAATTTCTGGAACTATGCCTCCATGGTCTCACTCAGAGCTGCATTCCAGACACTGATCGCACTTTGTGGTTGATGTTGACTGTGCAGTGGGGGAAAATGGGTGGCGTGTAATTGGTAATGTTTTACTTCTCTTCTGATTTTTATTTCCATTGACTCCTGATGATGTATTCCGCCATCCTCCTGCTATGTTCACAGCAGGCGATTAGAGGAGTCGCATTGGAATATCACTTCAGAGAAACTGATCATGACTTGGAATCCTGGAAGGGCCCCACATCTGCTAACCAGGTGTACCTGCAGCACTATGCACTGAATCCAAATCAAGGCAGGGGGCAGAGGAACTCTGACACGGTCAAGAGATGTTGAGGTCAACCTCACCTCTATAAAGGACCTAAGAGATGGTTTGAGGCATTGGTCTCAAGAGAATATTTTGCGTGCCTCGGTGCCAGGCCTGAATCTGCCATTCCTGGTTGCCAACTTAAGTCCCATTTTTTTCTAGCAAAGTCTTCCCACCCTTATTAATTGCTCACTCACTAACAAAACTGAGAAAAGGAAGAAGATTGTACGCTTAGTAATATAATGCCAAGACAAAAACTCCCAATGTCAGCAAGACCAAGGAGCTATGCGTTTACTTCTGGAAGCAAGATGGTGTTCAAACCCCAATCAGTATCAATAGTACTGAAGTAAAGATGGTTAACAGCTTCAATTGCTCGGTGTAAATACCGTATCACCAACTATTTGTCTTGGACCAACCACATTGAAGCAATGGCTAAGAAACCTTACCAATGCCTCAACTCCTCAAAATCCCACATGTCTCCAACAACTCATACCAACATCGTTAGATGCACCATTGAAAGCAGACTATCGCAGCTTGGTTTGGTAACAGTTCTGTGCAAGACTGCAGAAAATTTCAGATAGTTGTGGATGTAGCCCAGTCCATCACACAGACCAGACGCTCCACCATCGACTCCAACAACAATTCACGCTGCCCCAGGAAAGCTGCCAACCTAATCACGGACCTCTTTCACCCTGGTCATTCCCTCTTCTCCCCTCCCGTAGGACAAAAAATAATAAGGCTTGAACCAGATGCAAGAAGAATCTCTTCCCTGCTGTTATCAGACTACTGAATGGCCTCCCATCAGGTTAGGTGTAGTCCCAATCTTCCTTCCTATCTCATTGTGGACATTGGACTTAATTCCTGTAATTGCAATGCTGTAATGCACTTTATTCTGGATTCTTGTATTTTTTTCTTTACACTACCTACTGTTCTATTGCATGGCTTCATTGCGCTCATGTATGGCATGATTTGATTGACAAGCATAACCAGCATGCGAACAAAGGATTTCTCTGCACATGTGACAATAATAAACAAATACTAATGACCCCCAGGAATCTTTGGTGTGCCAGAGCCCCCAGGATCCACGTCCGTCCTGCCAGACTTTGATTACCACCCGGTTGTGAAACCCCAAGCAACGTGTCACAAGACCTCTCCTCATTCTGCCAAATCTTTTGTTCAATAAATCTCAAACCAGTTCCCCCGTGTAACTAACCTCTCCCCATTCGCCTTGCAGGAGCTAACTGTACGCTAGCTACCGAGAACTGTAATCTCCAACTGCATGGTCTCAGCATTAAAAGCTCACCGAATGGGAATCATAGTTAAAAGTATATCACATATCTTTCTCAAATAGAACATTTTTACATTTGCATATATCGCTGATGGTTTCTCGGAATACTGGAGAGAATCGCAGAAGTTCTTTCCCAAGGCTCCAGTAAAAATTACACAACACCATGTGATCAATGCAGAAACCGCCGGTATTCAGTACCATTGACAATATTCCTTTCACAAAATTCCTTCCTTCATTGTCAGAAAACAATGTATCTTCACACTCACTGTGAGCAATGTCATAGGGGATCTGCCAGTTACGTGTTCTGCAAATACTAAAGGCACCAGGCGAGGAAGCAAAAGTAAAATATTGCAGATGCTGGAAACCCGAAACAAAAATGGAAATTGTTGGAAATATTCAGCCAGTTTGATGTCTTTTATATAATGATCTTGGCACATGTCCTTCCCATTTTTTTTTTCTCTGAGGCTGTCTGGCCATATATTGTGGTGACATTTCCCAGTTTATTGTAATGTTAACCAATCTTGGAATCCAACCCGGGTTCGGAAAATCTGGATTCTTGCTGGTCTCCTCTGGTTTATATCAAGCCAACATCTGGTACACGTGTTTTATACATGACATCATTTTGTGCTACTTTTTTCCTTCCCTTTTTAAGTCTCTCAGCATCACATTCTTTTCTCCGGCCAAAAGGGACAGAACACTGGGCTGGGGGTGGATTGAACTGCACAACTAATGTTGTCCACTGATCAGTTGATTTCCATGGAACACATGCACAATACAGTTGTTCATCTAAATTCAGGGTGAAAACTTCTAGCCTCTTTCGGTGATACAGTCTAAGATGAGAATTATCAAAGTTCAACCAAAAAGCTAATGACTAGATTGCACTTGCCTTGAGCCAGTGGTTGCTGATAGAATTGCCAGCTGTCCTCTGCTTGCTGTTCATGTTGCCCTGAACCCCATGGGAGAGCACTGATAAACTGATAGAAGAAGCAGGCCTGTGTATATTTGGTCCCACCCTTCAGCTACAGGTGAATATAAGTAAGTGGCTTATTTGTTTTATTGTATCTCAATTTTTTAAATTTATTTATTTTTCCATAAGTGTTCTAATGCAATTGTTTTAACTTTTCCGTGTAATTTTTACTTCTTAATTTATTTAAATCTTAGTTTCATTTATTTATCACGTGTACTGAGGTACAATGAAAAGCTTTTTTGTTGTGTGCTATCCAGTCAGCAGAAAGGTTGTACATGATTATGATTAGGTAATCCACAGTGTACAGATACAGGATGAAGGGAATAACATTTAGTGCAAGATAAAGTCCAGTAAAGGCCGATTAAAGATAGTCCAAGGGGCACCACTGTGGTAGTTGGTGGCTCAGGATTTCTCTCTATGGTGATAGGATGGTTCAGTTATCTCTATTAGAACTGTTTTGAAATAACTCTTGTAGATAGTTAGAAACGGTTACTGAGTCCTTTGTTGGTGGCAAGCTGCGAAAAACCATCAGAGTGCTCCACAGGTAGGACCTCGGGATCCTTCACCTGAGGCCCAGTTGCCACTTGTGGCTTGCTCTGCTTTGGGGGATAACTCGGGTATAAAGCATCTGCTTTGCCAAGACTCCATGTCCATAATGGTTTAGTGGAGGCAGACCGTGTGGGCAATGGATTAGTGCAACAGACCAGACTGGATGATCCAATATTCTAGAGGAGGAACGTGAGCTTCTTGCACTTTATTTCAAATTTCTTGTTCAACACTGTCTTCATCCTTATTGTATAAAAAATCTTGGTTCAAAATGGGTCAATGATACATTTTACTATATTAAGCTTTTGTGATGTTGCTTTCCAAATTACCGAACCATCCTCGAAAACAACCATCTCATTCACCATCAGTGCTTTCTAACAAGATGTTGAGAGAATTATAATTAGGCTGGAAAATGTAATCCCACAAGATTTACTTTGTTTTATTCCCAAAGTATTTTGTTTTCCTTTGTAAATTAAAACTGAAGTATTTGTCTTGTTGATAAAATAATGGCTCAGGTTTCGCTTATAGAATGCGGCCAGTCAGATCTTCACTGCAAACACTGATATGTCTGGGTAGTGCAGAGTCCCTTATGTTTGCAATGTGCTCCACTGCTGTCCTTTCTAAAGGGCCTGTCCCACTAGCGCGCGATTAGACGCGACAAGCGCGACAAATTCGGACGCGGGGGTCGCGTGGGGGTCAGGCAATCCCGGTGCGAGTGAAGGGCCTGTCCCACTAGCGCGCGATTACACGCGCGACGTCCGAAGGAAGGACGTTATTTTTCATCACGTGACGATGCGCATGAGCATGCCCGTTGCACGACGTCGGGCAGTGACGTCATCACGCAACGCCACGCTGAAGACGCACAACGTCAAAACGTCATCACGTTAATCACGTTCTACACGTGATTCTGCGCGACAGGATTTTGCCGCGCGTAATTTTTTGAGCAGTGTCGGTTTTTGGACACTACGCGCGATGTCGACACCAGCTACACACAACTCGACGAGACTCCGGCGATCGCAGTGGGACAGGGTCACGCGAGGCCGGGCGACTAAAGCGACCATGGTAGGTCGCGCTTGTCGCGTCTAATCGCGCGCTAGTGGGACAGGCCCTTTACAGTGGAGTTCCTTCTTTCTGATATTCATTAACATTTTACACAATCCTCAATGTTATCAAACCAACGTGGATCTCAGAGGGGACAGAAGGGTTGTGGCAAGGAAATAAAGGGGAGGTTGCTTTCGTAAATGACAATTATGATTCTAATAACTTTAAGATATTATTAATATTATCTAAATTATTCATTTAGTTTTGATTTTAGAGATACAGTGCAGAAACAGGCTTTCGGCTGACTGAGTCCGCGTAGACCAGTGGTCCCCACACACTAACGGCACGGTGGCGCAGCGGTAGAGTTGCTGCCTTACGGCGCCAGAGCCCCGGGTCCTGGGCTCGATCCTGACTATGGGTGCTTGTCTGTACGGAGTTTGTACGTTATCCTCGTGACCTGCATGGGTTTTGCTCGAGATCTTTGGTTTCCTCCACCCTCCAAAGATATACAGGTTTGTAGGTTAATTGGATTGGCATCGATAGGTAAAACAATTGTCCCTCGTGTATATAGGATAGTGTTAATGTGCGGGGGTCGGTGCAGACTCGGTGGGCCGAAGGGCCAGTTTCAGCACTGTGTCACTAAACTAAACTAAACTAATCTAAGCTAACACTGTCCTACACATACTGCAGATAAGTTACAATTTTTACCGAAGCAAGGTGGTGTTATGGTCAGCACAACGGCACAGCTGGTAGAGCTGCTGGCTCACAGCACCACCCCGGTTCAATCCTGATCTTGGATACTGTCCTTGGGAGTTTGCACGTTCTCCCTGTGACTACACGGGTTTCCTCCAAGTTCTCTGGTTTCCTTCCACTTCCCAAAGACATGCAGGTTTGTAGGTTAAGTTGCCTCTGAAAAATTGCCCTTGGTGTGTAGGGAGTCGATGAGAAAGTGGGATAAAATAGAACTAGTGTGAACAGGTGATTGGTGGTCCATGTGGACTCGGTGGACCGAAGGGCCTGTTTCATGCAGTATCTATCTATATACTATTACTAAAACTCTAAGCTCTAATCTTGACCACTTCCGGTCTGCGTTGTAATTAAATTTGTGCAAAAATGCTACCGTATGTCGCTATGATTTTTTTGCCACCTTACTCACCGTTCTCCTCTGCTCCAACCAACCAAGTTTTATTCCGATCGTTGAAAAAAGTTAGGGGGTACACAAAAGGCTGGAGAAACTCAGCGGGTGCAGCAGCATGTAAGGAGCGAAGGAGATAGGCAACGTTTCGGGCCGAAACCCTTCTTCAGACTTCAGTTATGAAGGTTTAAAAAATCGTGAGATCAGCAGATTGGTCTTCTCACCTGTCGGTCACCATGAAGGTAATGCCCCTTCCAGGGGCGAGGAGAATAAAGCCCCAGGGGCCTGGCGTGAGTCAGCTAGCTCAGAAGCCTTGAGTGAGAGTTGAGTCCAGAATGGTGAGTCCACCAGTCTGGAGGTCGCGCTCAGTCTGGAGGTCGCGCTCAGTCTGGAGGTCGCGCTCAGTCTGGAGGTCGCGCTCAGTCCGGAGGTCGCGCTCAGTCCGGAGGTCGCGCTCAGTCCGGAGATCGCGCTCAGTTCGGAGGTCGTGCTCAGTCCGGAGGTCGCGCTCAGTCCAGAGGCCGCATTCAGTCCGGAAGTCGCATTCAGTCCGGAAATCGCGCTCAGTCCAGAAGTCGTACCAGTCCAAGGCTGCGCTCAGTCCAGAAGTCGAGCGTGAGCATAGTCAAGAGAGTTTTACTGTCATATATGTCCCCGGTGTGTGTGTGATGGTGTGTGTGTGATGAAGGGTGTGTGTGTGTATGAGATGGAAGGTGTGTGTGTGTGTGTGTGAGTTGGAGGGTGTGTGCGTGAGATGGAGGATGTGTGTTTGTGAGTGTGTGTGTGTGTGACAGAGGGTGTGTGTCAGTGTGTGTGGTGGAGGGTGTGTGTGTGTGAGATGGAGGGTGTGTGTGTGAGTTTGTGTGTGTGTGAGATGGAGAGTGTGTGTGTGATGGAGGGTGTGTGTGTGTGATGGAGTGTGTGCGAGATGGAGGGTGTTGAATGTGTGTGTGAGATGGAGGATATGTGTGAGGGAGTGTGTATGTGTGTGTGATGGAGGGTGTATGTGTGTGATGGACGGTGTGTGTGTGAGAGTGTGTGTATGAGTGTGGGAGATGGACGGTGTGTGTGAGCGTTGTGGAGGGTGTGTGCATGTGTGTGTGGGTGTGTGATGGAAGGTGTGTGTGTGAGTGTGTGTGAGATGGACGGTTTGTTTGAGGTGAGTAATGGAGGGTGTGTGTGATGGAGGTTGTGTGTGTGAGTGTGTGTGTGTGTGTGTAAGATGGAGGGAGTGTGTGAGTGCATGTGATGGGGGTGTGTGTGATGGAGGGTGTGTGTGTGTGTGTGTGATGGAGGGTAGGTGTGTGTGATGGAGGATGTGTGTGTGTGTGCAATGGAGGATGTGTGTGTGTGATGGTGTGTGTGTGATGAAGTGTGATGGAGGGTGTGTGTGTGATGGAGGGTGTGTGTATGATGGAGGGTGTGTGCGCATGTGTGAGAGATGGAGTGTGTGTGAGATGGAGTGTGTGTGTGTGACTGAACTGTGAGTCCACCAGCAGTGAGTGACTGAACTGTGAGTCCACCAGACTTGAGTGACTGAACTGTGAGTCCACGAGCCATGAGTTACTGAATCTGAGTCCACCAGCTGTGAGTGACTGAACTGTGAGTCCACCAGCCATGAGTGACTGAACTGTGAGTACACCAGCCATGAGTGAGTGAACTGTGAGTCCACCAGCCATGAGTGAGTGAACTGGGAGTCCGCCAGCCGTGAGTGACTGAACTGTGAATCCAAGATTCCATTTGGCCCTCAATGTCCATACTAGCTTCTGGAAACCAGTCCCTTCAGCCCACAACACCCATACCAGTCCTCCAGAAAGCCCCCCACCACTAGCCACCGCCTGAAGCCGTGCCCCTCCCCAGGCTGGAGGACGCTCCCCCCACCGGCCCCCGACAGTCCCAGCCAGAAGTTGACCCCCTCCCCACGCTGCAGAACGCAACAAGAGATGCAACAAGAAAGAATGGACTGAATAAATCTCCTCTCTGACGTTTAAATTGTTGTTATATTTTAAGCTTTAATAATTCCCTTTCCCACTTGCCGTGCCCGTCAGCTACACCTGTGCAGTAATACCTGCGTGTTCTACGTCACAATGAGAACCCAATGGGAGGGAATGGCTGCGTCACCGGAGAGCCTCTAAGAGTGGATTGGGGGGTGGGGTTTGAGGTGGGGATGGAGTGAGTGGTGGGGAAGGGCGGGGGGTGGAGTAGGGGGGTGAGGGGATGTGGGGTGATCAGGGGAGTCACAACGGGAACCTGTCACCCGCGCCTGCGCAGTTGGGGGCTATGCGTGAGTGATGGAATATTGGAATTGGTGGAGAGGTGGAATATTGCCACAGGCTTCCCGTGTGAGAATGGGTCCCAACGGGTCCCACTTAGTCTAGTCTTAATCTAAAACTAGGGCAGCATGACCACGGGTGCTGTCTGTATGGAGTTTGTGCGTGTTTCCCAGGATCGCGTTCGTTTTCTCTGATATTGTTGGTTTCCCACGCTCCAAAGAATCACAGGTTTGTAGGTTGTTGTTGGCTTGATGTAAGTGTAAATTGTCCCTAGTGTGTTTAGGGTATTGTTAGTGTGTGGGAATCGCAGGTCGGTGTGGACTTGTTTGGCCGAAGGGCCTGGTTCCGCGCTGTATCTCTAAAAATTAAAACAACGACTAAACTAAAATCGGTTAAGCCATAGCCCTCATTAAAATGGCAGACAAAAAGTTGAATAGTGTTATATGTTTCTGGCATTCAAATTAAAAATTGTAGACTAGTACTGGATTCAAATATGTAAAAAATTCAAATGCTTAAAAGCAATAGACAAATGAATGTAACAAATTAAATAAAAATAATGTAAAAATACTATTAATGTTCTTCACATTAATCTTTAAAGCCACTTTGCTCTTCTAAAATCATTGGAACTAAATCACTGGCATAGATTATTTTTGAGTGGATTCTGCAGATGTAAGGGGAGTGGAATTATCAAAACTGAATGATCCACCACGGGCCTCCATGAATAGGCGACATAACAGAGAACAGCTGCCAGGCCTTCAGTGTCACCCAAACATCCCTACTCCTATACACCCCAATAAATATCCCGTGTGCCATCTTAACCAATCTTACCTATCAGCATCTGTGGTCTGTGTCTATCTCTCCCACTCCCCTAATTCTCAGATTGAAGAAGGATCTCAACTCGAAACATCACCCATTCTGTAAACATGTGTGCAGAGACTGTCTGGTGTATTAAGTACGCTTTAATAATCATTCATAATGGCACAGTATGATACATGTTAGTTCCACTCTACCACTAGTGCGACGACGTAATATAGGGAGTGAGTGTTAATATGAAGTGCTCAATAGGGTGGAGTTAGTAGTAATACATTACTCTGATTGGTTCACATGTAATACTTAATCTACATCCTTCATTATTAATCAGTTGTTAGAATACATGCGGTTAAACATACTTGCCGTATCTGTCCGGCGGTCTACTAACCTGACCCGATCGTGTACGGACAAACCCCTCCCCCTCCGTTCCAGAATAGTTAGTCGGGCTGGGTGCTGGAGAACCCGAGAATGAGAACACAGCAGGGGAACCTGGAGATGAACGGCGGGGTGAGCATGCAGGACCAGGGGCACTGGGGAGAGAGGGAACCGAACACTGCAGGGAGTGCGTGCTGGGGTCAGGGGGTCGGGGATGTACAACAGCAGCAGGGGCCTTGAAGATCAAGGGCGTGGCATGAGGACCTGGAGGAGCAGGTCGCGGTTCGTTCACGGGCAGAAGATGTTGACGGCTGCACCGGTACAAAGCCCATTGATGTTGACAATGTAGGAACGTGATTCCTTGGATGATCCCTCTACAAAACTCAGTCAGGTATGTCCAACTGCCATCTGCAGGCGAACCACTTGACCTTGTAGCAACAGTTTGAGTGGTTTGCTTGACTTGTCATAGGAGCGCTTCTGGACTTCATGTTTTTCCTGAATGCGCTTCTACACCGCAGCTGGTTTGAACACCTGTGGTTTCAGCTGTTGCTGGGCAACGGGGAGTTGGGGCCTCGTCGTGCGAGTCATCAGACATTGGTAGACAATGGATTTGGCAAGATGTGAATGCTCCATCAGCTGCTTTGCACTCCTGACAGCGCGCTCAGCGAGGCCGTTGGATTGTGGGTATTCTGGGATGCTGATGACATGTTGAAAGTTCCATTGTCTCGCGAAGTAATTAAATGCTTGACTGGTGAATTGTCTTCCGTTGTCAGTTTGCAGTTTGACCGGTGCACCAAATACAGAAAAATTACTGAAGCTTTTGTATCACCATCTCAGACGTAATGGTAGGCAGCAGATCAAGTTCAAACCAATAGGAATAGGAATCGACTAGAACTAGGTAGTGCTTGCCATGCCATTCGAAAATGTCCGCAGCGAGGGAAGTCCAGGGTAGCGCTGGAGCAGGTTGTTGCAGGAGAAGCTGTTTCTGTTGGTGGGGCGCAAAGCTGTTGCAAGTGGAACAGGATGCTGTTTTGTCACGTATGTATTTGACCATTTTTGGCCAATAAAACATGCTTTGGGCACGGGCGAGGGTGGCCTCAGTACCCGAGTGGCCGTTGTGGACGTCTTTGTAGGTTTCCTCTTGCAGGGATGAGGGAATCACAACTTTGTGACCCTTGACGACGATCACATCTTGTATCACCAGTTCATCGCGAACTAGGAAGAATGGCTGTACCTCTAGTGGTGTGCTAGATGCAGACCAGCCCCGTTTGATAATAGTGGAGAGGAGCTACAGCATTCTGTCAGGCGGAGCAGGCGTTCCGTTGGGACGAAATCGACTTTAAGCACGGCGAGCTCGTCACATTCAAAGTGGTGTTGTTCACAGGACGCCTGTGGTGCTCGAAAGAGAGTGTCGGCGATGAGCATATCTTTACCCTTTTGTAGACAATCTGGAAATCAAAGCGCAGGAGCTGTATCATCATGCGCTGCAATCGTGCAGGAACTGTGTGAATAGGCTTATTCAGGATGGTGACCAGGTGGTCGGTTTCAATTGTAAAGTCTCTGAACTTGGGGCATGTAAAAACGACCGCTAGCAGCTCCTTTTCGATCTGAGCATGTCGCTGCTCGGTCTCTGTCATGGTTCGAGAGGTGTAAGATACGGGTAACACGGTACCATCGGTTGTTGTTTTCAGGCAGGCTGCGCCTAGACCGTATTGCGAGGCATCGCAGGTGATGGTGACCGGCCGCAAGAGGTCGAAATATGTCAGGGTGGGGGTGCTAGCCAGCTGCAATTTTAAATGGTCAAGCACTTGCTGGTGTTGCTGGTACCAGGCCCAGGCAGTGTCCTTGTGAGTGAGTTGTCTTAGTGGTGAGACTAGTTCACTGATGTTGGGTATGAACTTCCCCAGATAGTTGACCATACCCAGAAAACGCTGAAGGCTGTTCACGTCAATGGGAGCAGGCAGTTCGTTGATGGCTGGAGCCTTTTTGGGGTCTAGTTTTAACCCTTCGCTGGTGAACACATGTCCGACATAGGTAACCTCTGAGACACGGAACTTGCACTTTTTTGGGTTGAACTTTAGGTTGATTTTGCCTGCCCGGTCTAGAATAATTTTAAAGTTTGAATCGTGCTCCGCTAGGTCGCGACCATACACTAGAATGTCGTCAACGATGACGGCACATGGGTAAACTGTGAACAGCTGTTCCATAGCTCTCTGGAAAACTTCGCTGGCTGAGTTAATTCCAAATTGCATCCTGAGGAATCTGAATCTGCCGAATGGTGTGGCAAATGTGGTCAGTTTTGAAGATGCGTTGTCCAGAGGAATCTGCCAAAACGAGCTTTTGGTGTCTAGTACTGAGAACACTGTTGAGCGACCGATTTGGGCTGCAACGTTTTCGACGCTCCTCATCGGGTAGTGTGATCTCTTAATAGCTGTGTTTAGGCCCCTTGGGTTAATGCACACATGGAGCTCGTCTTTGTCCTTCTTTTTTTGTAACAGCCATGGTAGAGACCCTGTCTGTGGGTTCACTTATTTCAACCAGTACCCTTATGGACACCATGTGTCTAAGTTTGGCTTGAATTCT
The DNA here is from genome assembly GCA_963514005.1 of Raja brachyura. Next base: position 93,854,123 of record OY740782.1, read on the forward strand.
GTCATGCATAGCATGGGGTACGCAGTGAGTGGCACAAATTGCTGGGGCAACATCATGGTCAATAGTGATCTTGTAGGTTGTAGGCAGTTTGCCCAGTTTGTCATCAAACAAATCCTGATAGATTTGTGTCGGTTCGTCATCAGTCATAATGGCACAGTACAATATGTTAGTTCCACTCTACTACTAGTGTGACTACGTAATATAGGGAGCGAGTGTTAATATGAAGTGTTCAATAGGGTGGAGTTAGTGGTAATACATTACATTGATTGGTTCACATGCAATAAACAATCTACACATTCCTTCTCTCCAGAGATGCTGCTTGTCCCACTGAGTTACTCCAGCATTTTGTATCTATCTTCAGTGAAAACCAGCATCTGCAGTTCCTTCCAACAAGCCCCTTAGTCGCTTAATATTTCCTATGGTCCGACATCTATGTTGTATATCTTAGCCTTTTAAGTCTTCCCAGAATAAATCCCCCCACATTCTTCATCTGTCATTTTTCTGCCTGACTACCTCTTCAAAATCTTTCTAATAGCAGAAGAATACCTTCTTCCATCAATGACATCACCAATATTTATGTCATCTTCAAACTTTCTAATTATGTCTCCTACATTCACATCACAAAGGAGAATTTGATCTCTTGGTGCACGCATAATTTCCGATAATTTTGTGGCAACTTATGAAACCCACCAACAGATGTCTCTTTTTCTGATGAAATGGGTGTGCTCTGCAGCTGAAATAATTCTTGCATGAATCTATACATGATGGCTGGTTATAACAAGTGGATCAAATTGCAATCCAAAACAGTTCAACATAAACAAACGTACAACAAAAGATTTGTATAAATCTGTCTCTGGTTAGATAAATGACTTCCCTTCAGTGTTTAAACAATCAGATGTCTTTCTTATATGTAAAAAACCATGAACCAATTAATTTAGAAATTGTCCTTTTTATTTTCCTGAACGAAATAGCAAGCTTATCATTGAAGTTGTTCCAAGAAATTACCCAGAAGCACTCGAGTGGCTCTCTCTAAATGGGTTATTTTCCAAATCCGTGCTACTATTTCGTGGGTTTATTGCCAGTAATGCATATTGGAAATATGGTCACGCACTCTGCCTGATTTTCCATCTATTATTTTAAATAAATAATGGTGATTAATCCTTTCATAGGCACCATTGTTCAAATCAAATCAGCGTTTTTTTCATGCCCGCTCAATTATGGATTTCAGTTCCGATGCCTAATGTTCTGTCATGGGAATAAAACTGGCTCCGTAAACAAACTGAGAACGTTATGCCCCATACCAACTTCCTGGAACAAGTTGCTAGGAAATTCCGAAGGTTAGACATGCAAATTCTGTTAGCCTGCGGGAACGGACTTGCAGTAAGACCAGAGCAATGCATCACGTTGCAACCAATCAACGCTACAACTGTCGTTTAAAATGACACTTAGTTAACCTGCACAAACTCTGTGGCGGCAAGATCAGGGCATTGAGGGTAAAATTTTCATCCTCAATAGTCATGAGCCCTCATCTGACAGAGAAGGAAATGTAGTTGCAGGAAAGTGCAGGTGCCCATTGTCAGATATATCTTTTGAGTAGTTCTTGGAAAAACTATGGAAACTGAGTAAGAGGTTTGCTGGAAATAATTTGTGTGTGTGTGTAGCATGCATTAGAAAAATTCCCACCGTGTTATAAATGCACCATGAAGAAACTGGAAAACCTGCACCAACATTTGAAATTGTTTTCATACCTGGAGAAAGAATATTCAGATACGATCTTGGATCCTTGGAACATGTTATGAAGATTTGTTTCATAGAATGGGATTATGAAAGGAAAGATGACTGGGTGAGCCTCAATCATTACTCCTGCATCATGATTAACATAAAAATGCTGATCAAAATCAATCAGGCCATTTACATGGAATTCTTTTAACATGAACTGCCATTTAGTGAGATTGAAAGAGTCAAGGCAAATCACTTTAGCTGTTGAGATTTCTATGTGGATTATACAGATGACCAGATGATGTTGAATAATGCAGGTGACAGACTATTGAGGATGAAACTTTTATCCACAATGTCTTGCTACCACTGCTTTTGTGCAGGTTAACTGAGTGTTCATACTTAATCTCTGAAATCCCCTGACATGCTGGGCACCCACATCTCAGCAGATCTCAGATGGTCAACTAACACGCACTCCCTGGTAAAGAAGGCACAACAACAGCTTTACTTCCTAAGATCACTCGGGGAAAGTCAACTTGCCACAACTGCTGCTCGTGTCATTCTACCGTTGCTCCATAGAGAGTGTCCTGACACATGGCATCCTGGTGTGGTATGGAAACAGTTCTGCAGCTGACAAGAAGGCACTGCAGAGAGTCATCAACACAGCCCAGAAGATCACCAACACACATCTGCCTGCCCTGGAAGAGATCTATAGCTCTCATTGCCTGTGAAAGACATCACGTATCCTAAAGGACTCGCACATCACTTGTTTGCCCTTCTGCTCTCAGGAAACGTTACAGGTCCATCAAATCACACACCACAAGATTAACAAACAGTTTCTACCCCAAGGCCACCACCACTCTGAACTCTGCACTGAACACACACCCCCCATAGCCAATATTTTGTACTGCTATAACACTATACTGTGAAATATTGCACATTCTGACTTGATAACATTTCTCTTGCCGTTTTTCCTGTTTTCATTGTCATTATTAATTATCTGATACGTTGGAGCTCCGCTCGGGCAGTGCGCCTGAAATTTTGTTGTATGTATTTACAATGACAATAAAGTTTATTATTATTATTATTATTATTATTATTATTATTATTATTATTATTATTATTATTATTATTATTATTATTCCTGCACTTTCTGGATTAAAAAAAAATTGAACTCTTCTTTCACAGAATCAAATACTATTATCAGTCATTTTCTGATCATTTAATTTCTATTCATTTAGCTTTTCCAATCCACACACTTGTTCGGCAAGCTTCAATGTTCAGAGCATTGGCCCACATGGACATTCTCCAGAATTTTACTCAGTTATCTCCAGAGTAGATATTTGAGGAACTTTCATGGAAGAGATCAGGTAAGCATCTACTGGCAGAGTTTGATGGGCTTGGTTTCCTTTGTTAGTTTTGCTGGTTGCACTGTATTAATCCAGCCATAAATACCTCTAGCTATTTTAAAAAGAAAGGAAACAATGCTGTTTCAAAGGAAAAATTGAATAGTAGTGAATATGCATTAGTGTTATGCAGTCTCTTTCCAAAGCTAGGGTGTTGAAGCAAACACAGACATATTTAAGTTCCAGATACTTTCAGACCTTGCAGTTCCAACATTTGTATTTCTAATCCACAAACAACATAAAATGTCCAAAATGGCAGTGATTCTTTACAATTTTCACATACCAAAGGTGTGATTCTGAGAGGCTGACTATATTTTTGCACCCATTTGATGACAAATGTACTGGTTGGCTTGATCAATTATTTCAGTTGGAAAACTTTGACATGACAGACTAAAATCATAGTTCTAACCAGTCTGAAGATGGGTCTCGATCCGAAACGTCACCCATTCCTTCTCTGCAGAGATGCTGCCTGTCCCGCTGAGTTACTCCAGCTTTTTGTGTCTATCTTCGGTTTAAACCAGCATCTGCAGCTCCTTCTTACTTAGTTCTGTCTTTCTTGTGATTCATCTTTAATTTGGCTTAGTGTTGATTTATTGCTTAGTGTTTGATAAAACAGGTAACTTCGGATTATCAAGCAGTTTATTTATTTTTTACCTTAAAATAAAAACGTTTATTGTTACCCCTCACTCTAATAAGGCATTCATTGATATGAATGGATTTTATAGTTCTGGCAGTCTTCATATTCTGGTGTGTTTTGCCCATTTTCTCAAGTCTTCTCAGCTGTCTTTACACCCAAAACAATAGGGTTGGCAAAAGAGGTAATACGATGAACCTCTGTAGTATTGAAGACTGTTCTGATGAGTGGAGTAATATTATAAAACCACATCGTAAATATGTAAAACAATTCTTAACCATTAGTTTTGAAATTACTTAAAGGTTAAAGGGCACATTATATCTGTGCATATTTGGTTCTATACCTCTTGTGGTATGAGATAGAAACAGATGCTATAGAATAAGTTCTTAATATTGATCCTGAAGAATTTCCCATCAATGTTTTGTGTAATTACCGATTAGTTATCTTCTCTTATTCCTCTTCCATCTCTTGTGCTAAAGAAACGTGAGTTGTTGCGGGTTGCTCTGGCCTGTGAATACTGCTGCTTTTGATGACGCATTTGCCAGCACAATAGTCACAGACCTTGCTCCCATCGATATTCTTTTAGTTTAGTTTAGAGGTGAAACGCGGAAACAAGCTCTTCGGGTCCATGCTGTCCAGTGATCCCCGCACATCCACACTATCCTACACACACTGGGGACAATTTACAATTATACTGAGCCAATTAGCTTACAAACCTGTATGTCTTTGGCATATGGGAGGAAACCGGAGATTTAGGAGAAAACCCATGCAGGTCACGGGGGAAATGTACAAACTCAGTACAGACAGCACCTGTAGTCAGAATCGAACCCGGGTCTCTGGCGCTGTAAGGCAGCAACTCAACTGCTGTGCCACCCTGCTGCCCTTATTTTCTCGAGTACACTCAAGCATTTTATTTTGGTTTCCACATCATTAATGTCTATTAAAAGAGCAGCATTTAAAACAACATCAAGTAGTAAATAAAAGTTAATTGTGACTTTTTTGGGATGATAAGAATAACATTAAGTTATAAGTTAGGTATGTTACAAAACTTACCTTCAGCGGCGCTGCAGTTCCGTCACTGGCCGTGTGCGCGACTTTGAGGGGGGGCGGTGTTAAAATGCGGTTTTCCCTTGCTTTCCGGTGTTATATTTTCTCGGAGTGCGAGCTTTTGCTGGAGATTCGTTTCGACTGCCGGTATGTGAATTTTTTTTTTTAATCGCTCGACTATTTCAACGCTGCAGTAAAATAAAAATTAGCTTTTAATGCCATGAATGCCGACAACGGGGACGGATTTTACGTAGGGGACAGGTAAAGGAAAGCTGTTTATTTTTACATATAAACTTGCTTGTTTAGATCAATATTTAATCAACATTTTATGTTGCGAAACGGTGATTTATTCCCCATACGAACCGGCAGTATTTTTCCTGCCGATATGGGGTTTAAATTCACCGCAACAGCAACATTCCAATCCATCGCGTTCCATAAAATCCCACTCGCAAGTTGATTTAAATGGCCATTAATTTACAGGCATTAAACACTAAATTCCTTCAATTTGGCCTATAAAATAATGACAATGAGATTTAAAAATCATGTTATATTGTGAATACTTATGGGAATGTTATTTGGACACTTAGACTTTTTTTTAAATGTTAATATTTTCTTAAGAAATGGATAGATGTTTAGATCTAGTAAATGCATTTTGTAATTAGCTACAATTGGGTAACTAACTAATTATATGCATTAATTTCAGGTCATCCAAGTAAGATTGTTTCATATTTGTTTCAGAATGCTTCAATCTATAATAACTGAAAATGTCTTTCAGTTCTCTTAATTTTTAAGAAAGTTATGGGCTTCTGACTGTCCTCGATCACAACTTTTGTGTTAAGTCAAATGGAAAAGCAATAGGGAACAAGATGCTAATTTCTGAGTATAAATATGGCCATAGGGGACTTCCGGTGGTGCCATGCTGGGTTAGAGAGGCACACCAGCCAGCTCCGTGAAAAAACACGAAGAAAAACCGGGAGAAGAAGCCCTACCTGCTGCCTGCCGTTTCTGCACCGACTGTTGTGAGTGACGTCATCAGGCGCGCGACCCGTAATGGCAACACAGCGCAGCCCACCCGTGGATAAAACAAAACTGCGGTATACAAGACAAAGAACGGCAGAGCAAGAACAAGGCCTGACTGAAGCCCCGGGCTCAGGTAGGACACTATCCCAGGAAGATGTGTCTAAAAAGTTAAAGAAAAAATCGGAAATTGAAGAACTTAAAACTTTTTTTGCACAAGAAATGATAGAGTTAAAATCAGAATTAAAGTCCGAATTGGCAAAAATGAACTTCAAGGAAGAAATAGAAAAAATCAAGGAGGAGATGAAAGAGTTAAAGTCTGAAATTAACACCTCGGCTCTGGAATTATCTGATAAATTGCGAAAGGAAATCGCAGAAATATTAACGGATCAAGCTGCAACTATAGCAGAAGAGATGAATGCTAAAATACAAAGTAAGGTGGAAGGAGAGCTGGAACCTATGGAGACAGCACTTAACGACCAGTCGTGGGCCATAAAGAACCTTGAAGATTTAGCCGAAACAAGTGCTCAGTCTATGAAAACACTCCTCAAAGAAAATCAACACTTATCTGATCTACTGGGCAAAATAACTGAAAAATGTACCGAGCTGGAAGGACGCCAGAGAAGGCAGAACTTGAGGATTGTGGGCATTCGAGAAGGGAGAGAAACGAATCAAGATACCCGAGAGTTTACTGCAAACTTACTGCAAAAGGTTTTATCTCTGGACCAGAAACCTTTACTAGCCCGAGCACATAGAGTAATGAGGCGTTATACAAGACAAGACGCCCCTCCAAGACAAATGATAGTGAAAGTCCAATATGATCATGTTTTGGAGGAGATGATGAACAAAATTGTAAGAAGCAGAAATCTTACATACGAAAGAGACTCAATTAGCATTTATCGAGATTACCCAGCAGAGGTTTTAAGAAGCGGAATGCGTTTAAGGAGACCAAAAGAATTTTGAGATAAGTGAAGAACCTGAAGTACACTCTGAGATATCCAGCCACTCCAAGAGTCACCCACAACCAGGAAGAACACTATTTCAAAAACCCAGCAGATGCACTGGACTTTGCCAAGAGGATTAAGAGTCAAGAGGAAGACTGAATGAAAGTCTCAAAGATGAACCTCATCAACAAATAAATCGTATCCTCGCGACTGGAATGGACCATGGACTTGTGGTACTTAAAGAAGATGGAGAAGGATGCGGACTGGAGACTCGGATGGGAGATACGGATTGGACATTATTTTATGGACATTAACAATTAGAATAATAACACTACTAATATTAACTAACAAATACTAAAATCCTTGGCGTAGTATTATTACTAATCTATAGCGCGGTACTAATACTAATTAAAGTTGATAATTTTCAATTATGGATTAATAATTACTTATAGCTGATTTAAATAGAATTAGGTAATTAGTAAATATAATCATATAGAATATAAAGCTTGACTTTATTTATCCCCCTTGGTATTTTCTTTTTTATTTTCCTCCCTTCTTTTTATTATATTTTATGATATTTTTTAATTTGTATCAAGTATAGATATTATCATATACTTGACTGATAGATCCCGTACACATCAGAGTTTAACATTCCCGGTTAAATATTTTTATGAATTAACAATATTAAGGAACCACAGAGCTGGTAAGATAACAACATCGACTACGGAAGTCTTTAAATTGCGAGTCATGTTAGAATGGCTAACACTTACTGCACTAACATTAGATGTAGTTTTTTCTTTCTTTGTGCACCCTTTTAATCTCTTAATCTATCCTTTTTTTAATATTATTTTCTGTTATTATTACTTTATATTTGAATGGAGTTATAAATTAATGCAAAGGAGATGTATACGTGAATGTCATTTAAGGGTCTTGAAATTCATCTACTCGGAGTTCGGTTGTAAGGTCGAGTATGTCGAGCTGAACCATTTGCTCTATTACAGACCCCCTTAGACAAAAGATGCAAGACTTAAAAACGAGTATGGGGAATGGAGGAATAACGTTTTGTAGCTGGAATGTAAAAGGTATTAACGAACCAATTAAGAGAGCTAAAGTATTAGCACACCTAAAAGCACTTAAAGTAGATGTGGCATTCATCCAAGAAACACTTTTAAAAAAAGATGCAGAGCATAGATTAAAAGCTAAATGGGTTGACAAAGCGTATCACTCTTCTTTTACACATAAATCAAGAGGTGTAGCAATATTAATCCGTAAAGGTACTTCATTTAAACACACCTCAACTATAACCGATAAGGAGGGTAGATATATAATTATAACAGGAGAATTATATACACAAAAAATGATTTTTGTTAATATTTACGGCCCAAATTTTAACAGCCCATCGTTTTTTAAGAAAATACTAAATACTATCCCAGAATTACCACAACACAATCTAATAATCGGAGGAGATCTAAATTGCACACTAGATCCCTACTTAGACAGATCATCAAGACAACGGAAAACTAAATCGCATTCCAGCGATCTAATAAATGCATATATAGATACTAGTAACATTATGGATGTTTGGAGAATGGAAAACCCAACTGGACGAGAATACTCATTTTACTCATCGGTACATAAAACCTATTCAAGAATAGACTACTTTATGGTAGACTCAAAACTTATCCCACTCACCTATAATTCAAAATATCACAATATTATAATTTCAAATCATGCACCGTTATCCTTCAAGATTAAAATAACTGGAAAAATGGAAAAACAGGGACAATGGAGACTCAATCCACAAATTTTAAAGGACAAAACAACTCAAGAATATATTACAAAACAGATTAAGATTTTCTTTGAAACAAATGACAAACTAGAAATACCTTCGTCACTACTATGGGAAACTTTTAAAGCATATACACGTGGAATTATGATATCCTCTCAAGCATTTTATAACAAAGAGAATCGGAGGGAACAGCAGGCATTGGAAAAGGAGATTAAACAATTAGACATAGAAAACGCTGCTAACCCAACCATGATTAAACATAATAAAATTTCTGCATTGAAATATAAATTAAATAAAATACAGTCAGACCAAGTTGTAAAACTTTATCAATATACTAAACAAATACAATTTGAATTTGGAGATAAACCACAAAAATTATTAGCTCATCAATTACGAAAATTGGAGGGAGAAAAAATAATCCATAGGGTTAAATCAGATAAAGGCGAATTACTAATACAAACCAAAGATATTAATGAGAGATTTTTGCAATATTATAAAAAAATTATATTCAGCCAAAACGACAGAAAATCAGATAGGAATAGAAACATTTTTTAACAATTGTAATTTAAAGGGATTAGATTTAGAAGACAGAGAATCACTAAACGCTGAAATAACCAGGAAAGAAATCGAAGAATCTATTAGGTCATTAAAAAATGGTAAAGCACCAGGACCGGATGGTATCGGTTCGGAATTTTATAAAACATTTTATGATCTGATGGTACCACGTTTGAAGACACTTTATGAACATATTTATACACAACAGAAATTACCAGAAACATTAAATGAATCTATTATAACACTTATACCTAAATTAGATAAAGATCTGGAGGACCCAGGATCGTATAGAGCTATAGCTCTTTTAAACACTGATCAAAAAATATTATCCAAGACTAAATATGGTGATTAATAAAGTAGTACATCCAGACCAAACAGGATTTATACCAAAACGATACTCTTCATATAACCTGAGACGATTATTCAATATTATATACTCGAAAATAAATACTAGCAAAGACCTAGCAATTATCTCATTAGATGCAGAGAAAGTTTTTGACCAGGTTGAATGGTCTTCCTTATTTTCGGTTATGGAAACTTTCCAGCTGGGAGAGAAGTTTATAACGTGGGTTAAATTACTATATACCAATCAGACAGCTAGAATACTAACAAACCAAATGTTATCAACCAAATTTAATTTATTCAGAGGCTGTAGACAAGGTTGTCCACTATCACCACTACTCTTTGCGCTAGCAATAGAACCATTAGCACAGCGTGTGAGATTACACCCTGAAATATACGGGTATGAAACCAAAGAAACTGAAAATAAAATTTCTCTATACGCAGATGATGTATTACTTTATATTACAAAGCCTGAAACTAGTATTCCTAACCTGCTAGATTTAATAACTCAATTTGGTTTGTTTTCAGGATATAGAATTAATTGGAATAAAAGTGAAATTATGTCAATAATGGGAAATAACATACATATTACAACAATTCCCTTTTACGATAGCAAATGAAAAAATCAAATATCTTGGAATTTATATAACAAAAACATATGACTCTTTATTTAAATCTAATTTCCCACCCCTACTGAATAAACTACTTAAGAATATCCTATATTGGAAAAAACTACCTATCTCAATGTTAGGTAAAATAAACGCGATAAAAATGATTTTTCTTCCGCAATTATTAAATCTATTTCAAATGATCCCGATATATCTTCCCAAAAAATTCTTTAAGAAGGTGGATTCTATAATCACAAATTTCATTTGGGATTATAAGAGCCATAGAATAAATAAAAAACATCTATGCAAAGCAAAAATATGTGGAGGTTTAGCGCTGTCTAATTTTATGTTCTACTACTGGGCAGTTAATATTAAAAATATGAATCTTTGGTTGGAAGAATTAGATAAACAACCGAATTGGTTAAAAATGGAAAAGGAAGATTGTTTACCTTTTGAAATTAGCTCGATTCTATTTGCTAATACCAAACTACATTAAAAAAACTTAGAAACATAGAACATAGAAAAATAGGTGCAGGAGTAGGCCCTTCGGCCCTTCGAGCCTGCACCGCCATTCAATGTGATCATGGCTGATCATCCAACTCAGTATCCCGTACCTGCCTTCTCTCCATACCCCCTGATCCCCTTAGCCACAAGTGCCACATCTAACGCCCTCTTAAATATAGCCAATGAACTGGCCTCAACTACCTTCTGTGGCAGAGAATTCCAGAGACTCACCACTCTCTGTGTAAAGAATGTTTTCCTCATCTCGGTCCTAAAGGAATTCCCCCTTATCCTCAGACTGTGACCCCTTGTTCTGGACTCCCCCAACATCGGGAACAATCTTCCAGCATCTAGCTTGTCCAACCCCTTAAGAATTTTGTAAGTTTCTATAAGATCCCCCCTCAATCTTCTAAATTCCAGCGAGTACAAGCCGAGTCTATCCAATCTTTCCTCATATGAAAGTCCTGACATCCCAGGAATCAGTCCGGTGAATCTTCTCTGTACCCCCTCTATGGCAAGGATGTCTTTCCTCAGATTTGGAGACCAAAACTGTACGCAATACTCCAGGTGTGGCCTCACCAAAACCCTGTACAACTGCAGTAGAATCTCCCTGCTCCTATACTCAAATCCTTTCGCTATGAATGCTAACATACCATTTGCTTTCTTCACTGCCTGCTGCACCTGCATGCCTACTTTCAATGACTGGTGTACCATGACACCCAGGTCTCGTTGCATCTCCCCTTTTCCTAATCTGCCACCATTCAGATAATAGTCTACCCTCATGTTTTTGCTACCAAAGTGGATAACCTCACATTTATCCACATTATACTGCATCTGCCATGCATCTGCCCATTCACTCAGCCTATCCAAATCTATACCCCCCAGCTTGGTGTCATCTGCAAATTTGGAGATGTTGCATTGAATTCCCTCGTCCAAATCATTAATATATATTGTAAATAGCTGGGGTCCCAGCACTGAGCCTTGCGGCACCCCACTAGTCACTGCCTGCCATTCTGAAAAGGACCCGCTTACTCCTACCCTTTGCCTCCTGTCTGCTAGCCAGTTCTCTATCCACATCAATACTGAACCCCCAATACCATGTGCTTTAAGTTTGTATGCTAATCTCTTATGCGGGACCTTGTCGAAAGCCTTCTGAAAGTCTAGATATAACACATCCACTGGTTCTCCCTTATCCACTCTACTAGTTACATCCTCGAAAAATTCTATCAGATTTGTCAGACATGATTTACCTTTCGTAAATCCATGCTGACTTTGTCCAATGATTTCACCACTTTCCAAATGCGCTGCTATCCCATCTTTAATAACTGACTCTAGCAGTTTCCCCACTACCGATGTTAGACCAGAGGAAACCCAATAATAGAAAGTGGGATACGTATTTGGAAAGAAATTACTAAAATTGGAATGTATACCACTGGCCCTTCCCATTGCAAACAATATTACTTTTAAACCCTCAAGGATGGATAAAGATTTTTCACAATGGAAAAATTATGGAATTAATAAGATACGGGATCTCTACAGGGAAAATCTTTTTCTTTCATTTCAAGAACTACAACAAAAGTATGGACTACACTCAAAAGAATATTTTAGATATTTACAAATTAGAGACTATGTTAAATCAAATACACAAGAACTTAGAAATAGAAAGACAGAAATTCTAGATGAATGTTTAAATAAACACCCGAACACAGAAAAATTAATATCATATATTTATAATATTTTATTGGAAAATGATGCACCAACGTCGGAAGTATATAGGCAAGCATGGGAAAGCGAATTAGGACAAACAATCAGTTTAGAAGTATGGGAGGAAAGTTTACAACATATACACCACTGTTCATTAAATGCCAGACACTCTTTAATACAATTTAAAGTTTTACTTAGATTACATTTCTCAAAATCCAAATTAAACAGAATTTTCTCAAATGTTTCTGCTATATGTGATAAATGTCAACACTTAGAAGCTAATCTAACACACTCATTTACTAAATGTATAAAAATTACTAATTTTTGGTCAGAAATTTTTAAGATAATTTCGAAGGTAGTTAATACAAATTTGACTCCAGATCCAAAATTAATCATATTAGGTATATTAGAAACTGATCAATCACTAACAATAAAACAAAGAATTTTTATTGATTATAGTTTAATAATTGGTAAAAAATTAATATTAAGATTTTGGAAAGGTCGTACCTCCCCCACTATCAAAATGTGGATCACAGAAATGTCGGAGACACTTCATTTGGAAAGATTAAGACTTGTCCTCTCGGACAGGCTAGACCAGTTTAGAGGAACATGGTCTCCATTTATTGATTATCTAAAGGGACAAATTGGCTCGGTTCGAGGGCCTGACTGAAACCTGAACGAAGGAATAGATGAAGAATTATATACAATAGACCACTGATATATCTCCAATGAAGTATAGATTGTTTAATACTCCACTCACATTATTGATTTTCTATTTTTATTCTTATTTTATTTTTCTCTATTATTTCTCCGTATCACTTTCTTTCTGTATTAAAAATAATAAAAAGTATAGATGTACAAATAAGAATGATTGTAAACTTAAAAAATATTAAGAATGTATGTGACGAATAATATATTACTTTTCTTTTTTTTTACATTTTAATTCGTCTTAATATGTATTTACCTCTAATAAAAAATATTTTACAAAAGGAAATAAATAAATAAAAAAATAAATAAATAAATAAATATGGCCATAGTTTTTTTAATACTGAAGATATGAACGTGAATTAGGTGTCAAATTAAACTTCTTTTTATGCTCTATCTGATGGGATAAATTGCGGACTTGATTTTTAAAATCTCAACATTTTGTAACATTGCTACATAAGTATCTTTTCCATATTATGCTAAGCACATTTCAATGAACTATTTTCCACACACATCACGTTTTTCAAACTTCATAATGAGCAACACCAAGATGATGAAAATTTTAATCAAATTTGGCCAGGCCAAGTAGGAGGAAATCAAAACAGCAATCACAATTGTATTTAAATACAATAATATCTGACAACTGAGGAGACACACGTGAATGCAACTGCCGGATGCTGAGCAAAAAACAAAGCGCTGGAGTAGCTTAATGGGTGAGCAACATTTGTGAGCGTAAGGAATTGTCGTGTTTCAATTTGAGACTCTCCACCAAGAGCTGATGCAAAAAAATAACTGTGCCTCGTGCCTCCATCAATATCTATTAGTGGCGTTAAAATTGGAGATCAATAGGTTGCATGCCAAAACTGATTCTTAAACCAGGTTTTAGACACATTACCTACCACTGTGGCCTTGAAATATATCACCATGTTTTCATCATTGCTAAGTCTAAATTCTGTAACTCCTCACCAATAGTGCTGTTAGAGTATATTCGCTAGAAAGACTCCTGTGGTTCAAATAGCCAACTCACCAGTGCCATGTAACGGACAATAAAGAATCAACAATACATTTCCTCAGAAAGAGGAATGGGGGCCGCATGGTGGTGCAGCAGTCAGATGCGTAAAAAGCATTTTATCAGAATGCATCACATCATGTTGGGAACAGATCCAACCAAGACCGCAAGAAATTTATAGAATTGTTGGCACAGCCCAGACCATCACACAAACCAACCTCCCTTCCATTGACTCAATTTACACCTCACGCTACCTCGGCAAGGCTAGTTGCATAATCAAGGACGACATGCACAGTCCCACACACATACACACAACTGCCTTGCCTGTGTCCACCTATAACCTGCCATGCTTCGGCCTGTTTCCTTTCTCTCAGCTCTTTCCTCCCCCCTCTCCAGAATCAGAATGAAGTTTGGTCCTGACCCAAAACGCTACCTGTCCATATTCTCCACAGATGCTGTCTGATCCACTGAGTTACTCCAGCACTTTGTGTCTTTTTGTATAAACCAGCATCTGCAGTTCCTTCTAAAAAATCCTGTTAATCTTTGTATTTCTAAATAAATCGGTCAAAACTGCACATCACCACAGAAGTGCAATTGCAGGTGTTTAATCAATTATTCTACAGTTCAGTGGGATACATTTCATCCATTTTGAATATGGTTCTGCTTACAGATTTTTATTTAATTGTCTCCAATTCCAGCAGGGAAACCCATAGGTTAAGTGTTTATATTTAAATTATTTTAGAGTTAACATGCTTACAATGCCCACTTCTATATTTCTATTGATAATTGTATCTTTTCTATAAATTATTTTTCAAAAATGGGTCCTGATTTCTATCGTATGGATGTAATTACTTGGCAGGCATACGGAATCAATTCTGTATATCAGTTAAAGTTCTGATAGTTTTGTTCTGAATGGGGCGCAAGCCTAGTGTATGAAACATTGAACAGATATCTCATACCTGACTGCAGAAGTACCTTTATGGTAAAATGTAGGATAGTATTTGGGAGGGATGTGTGCTAAAGAAATGAGCAGTGAAATACTAACAAAAGTCCTTAGATAAAAATACAACATTCATGCTGTGAAGGAAACATTTAAGAAGCAAAGTACTGTGCAAAAAAGTTTATTTGAACCTGCTGCAAAAATATCAAACCTATTATTTTATCAATTTCATAAACTCTGCTAAAGTGCTTTCTTTGTTAAAATATTTCATCAGGGACTTTTGTATATGAAAAACAAGATTGTGAACAGTCAGTTCAATAAAGGAACACTCACGTATTTCAAAATGATTTATTATTTTCTTCACTCCAGGTACACTTTCTGTTACAAATGTATTTTATTTACACCGTGCAGTGCAGTGGGGCAGCTGGTCGAACTATTGTCTCAAAGCTCCAGTTACTCAGGTTCAATCCTCCTGCATTGTTTTGGATTTTCGCATTCTCCCTGTGATTACTTGGATTTCTCCAAGGTGCTCCTTTTTATTTGCCCCATGTCCCACAGACCCACAGGTTGATGGGTCAATTGCCGATTGTTGGCCCATGTGTGGTACAATCTAGGGGAAATTGATGTAAATATGTGGTAGCAAAGGGTAGGATTAGTATAAATGGTGTTGGTGCAAAGGGCTTTTTTCTGTGATTTCCTATAATTCCATAACTGGCCAGCATTCCTTCAGATAGGTCAGTATAAATGTGACAGTTTGGTACATGCATTTCCCTTCCTCTATCTTTTCTAACCTGTACTCAGCAAATAGTATATAAAAGGCACAAAACAAGACTGTCGTGAAATACATCTCAAGTACCTGGATAAGCACAGTTCCGTAAAAAAACTTCAAAAGCTCAGCATCATCTAGGAAACACTAAAGCTCATGTCCACTTCTCTCAGCTAACTGGACAGCAAGAATCTGAGCACACAGTAAGTACCCATTTCCAAGTTACATCCCCCAGTACATGGAATATAGTTTGATTTTGTTCACCATCACTGGGTCTCTACACTCAAGTCAGGAGTGGTCAATAAATGCTAGTCTTGCTAGTAATGAATAAAATGATATAACAGGTATTGCCCTTCAGGTTAGTAGCTGTTTTATTAAATCGCAAAAAAAAAAATTAAAACCAATGTAACTTGAAGAGCTGCAGAGCTGCTTGGAGGGCTGCTTGGAGAGCTGATGCCTGTCTGCTCCAGAGACACAATTTTGATCCTCACCTTGGGTTCTGCCTGTGTGGAGCTTGCACGTTCTCCCTGTGGCCACGACGATTTCCTCCTAGTGCTCCACTTTCCTCTCGCATCCCAATGGTGTGCGGGTTTTTAAATTGATTGGCCTCTGTAAATTGCCCCTAGTATGTAGGGTGTGGATGCAAACGTGAGATGTATAGAACTTATGTGAACAGGTGATTGATTGTCGGCGCGGACCCGATGGGCCGAAGGGCATGTTTCCAAGCAGTGTCTCTAAACTAAACTCAATTAAACAATATAACTTGGTTCCAATTATAGTTTTCTTTCTAACCAAACATAGGTTGTTAAGTCTTAGAGCCCTTGCATTGCTGAAATAAGTCTGATAATAAAATAAAATTCACCCTTCAACTCAAGTGCCGTGTTGGAAAGTATGACCACCAGGTTAGTTAATATTTACCCCTGCAATAGTCTTTGTGCTTCGCCTGAATTTAATTAGCTGTGGCAGGAATGACTGATGGCGTAAAAAATTTACCAAGCCCAGATCTTGGCTCTAATCACTGTGGATCAAGTCAAGGGTACCCATAGGAAAATACTTTGAATCCAACCAATTCATAATACTGGCTTCAACAGAACTGCTTCGCTTATATTCAAGCCAAGGAATCTGTCTGCTTGACTTTGGTCGCAGGTATTGTTGTGATTACTGTCAGAAGTCTCATATTGCAAAGTATCAGGTTTAAATGAATACATTGCAAATAATTTTTTTAAATGGACTGAACAAATGAAGTTATCCATCTTGTGTAACTACACCAACAGTGACTTGTAATTTGCAAATCTTTTCTTCCATCTTGGCCGCTGTTAGCTGCAATGGGGAATGAAATGCAAAACAATATAAACCATCGCTCAATTACTTTGAAAAATATATACTGGCTACCAGGTGAGCTCATCTGGGAATAAAGTGCATGGGACTTAAGCCAAAGCTTTTAGAGACACGTCGTCAGCAGATGAAACATAACTGTTTTGTGGATTGGTCTCATGCCCAGTGTTTAATGTTTAAACAAAGTCCTCCTTGAACGAACACCACCAAAACTTGTAAAATATTTGTTTTCCATCTTCAGTTTGAATCTTGTTATTCATTTCTTTAATATATCTACATCTAAAAATAGGACTGTTATTTAAAAAAAATAATCATTAAAATAGCTTTGAGGATTTTTTTAAATATCTTCCAAGTGATTGATCTTGTTTGTTGCTAGTTGTCAGCTTATTGGCTCTCAAGCCTAAATACTAATGGCAGTCTTGAGGTACAATTTTGAGGTAATTAATTCTGCCCAAAGTTCTTTCTACAGTGCCACTTTTGACTGGTCCGTGACTACATGTGGGAGAGTATGGGCCTAAATCAGGGGTGGGGAACCTGCGGCCTTAAGGTCGCATGTGGCCTTCTAGGCCATCAAGTGCGGCATTTTGAATGAATCCAAATTTTGTAGAACAAATCTTCTATTTTTATTAGTATGTTTTTGTTCATCTTTTATTATTTTTAATGAATGTATTTAAAGAGTAAAAGAAGATTCAACAAAATAATCCTTCCCGGCCACAATTAAAACATTAGTAAGTCATGAGGGCTATTTTAACACCTGTTATGCTCATGATTTAGTTCTAATGCGACTCTAGAATGTACGGTAACCTCCCTGCCTGACTGGCGCCACCACTGCCTGAGGCTGGTTGACGAGAGGGAAAATGTCGCGGAGAGTCCGCTGGCCGTCCAGTCTTCAATATTATCAACTTTTGATAGTAGCTTTCGTCTTGAAGTTCAATTTCAATATATCTAATTGAAGTTCCTTGGATGCGGCCTTATTAGATTACAGCTAACTTAATGCGGCATTCCAACATGAAAAGGTTCCCCATCCCTGGACTAAATCAAACTATTGTCCCACGTGACCAGTGACAGAGCACAGACAACTATTGGTGCCATGTAGACAACGCTTGATCTTCCATGCAAATCACAGTCTAGTACCATATATAAGACTCTATGTGCGGTTTAAAATTGACACCATTGTCAGCCCAGCCATTCTATGCTGAAAGGCCTGTTCCTCTGCTGGGCAGTTTTATGTTCATATCAACTTGAATGTGCTGAGAGAAGGCCCAACCTGTAAACACCCAACCTGTAACCCTCCCAATCTTCACACCAAAAGAACTACTCCAATAATCAGTCGAATTTTGGAAGAATGTGCCTGCTGGCTAGCTCTTCACTTATTACTGCCTGTTCCCTTTAGTTAAATTCCTATATTTCAGCTTTGAGGAGATTATTTCCATTTTTGTCCTGCATTTGATGAGCTAGCTACTGGTTCCAAACATTCAGGCTCTTTATCAAGGTTCTGAAAGTAAAGCACAGCAATAAAAATGGTCCAGCCTTTTACTGTTTAAGCTCCTTCTCGCCAATGATAGGAGTAGGATTAGGCCATTCAGCCCATCAAGTCAACTCTGCCATTCAATCATGGCTGATCTATCTCTCCCTCCTAATCCCATTCTCCTGCCTTCTCCCCGTAAGACCTAACACCCATACTAATCAAGAAACATGAATCAAGAACAAGGTCAAGAGCAGGTAAGAAATATTTTACAGAATCACATACAAAGTAATTTAAATTATGAATTTCCTAGACTCTGCTCATTTTGCCTACATTATCAGACTTCCTTGGATCTAATGCTATCTAAACCTTTACTTATTAATGCAGATGGGCCACTTTCCACGTTGTTTTAGTGCTTTAATTAAATATATATTTGTTGTAAACTCTGCATGAATTCTGTACATGTTATAGTGTCCAGCTAATAATATGTCTCAGTGATTTGGATGGGGAGGTGAAGGGTAAATTTGTACTTTGTTGATTATATCAACTGGCTCGCAATGTAATTTTTGGGAAGAACATTGAGAGGCTTCAGGAATGCGTAAGCAAGTTGAAAGACTGGGAGAGCAGGAATGAGGGACAGAATGACCTAACCATTCTGTTTTTTTTTCTCCTTATGGAAGGTGTGGCAAAAATAGTAAGAATGTATGTTGACTAATATTTTTCGCAGTCTCCGACCGCTACAAAATGTTTGATTCTCAACAATGTACTTTGGATGAGCAGTTTCTTACAAAATCCATGGAAATCTACTATCTTATCTGCATATAACACTGATTCACAGATGACAACAAGTCTAAAACATGGATCTGGAGACTGATTGCATTGGGCTACATGGATGTTGAAGGACCTTCCAAGGCTGGCAAAAGCATACAAGCTCACCCATGCCAAAAGTGGCTATTTCATGGGACGATGGTTTAGCACCTGATGGTATCAGGCCCTCAATTTGTGTAGATAGACATAAATTGCTGGAGTAACTCAGCAGGTCAGGCAGCATCTCTATATACTGTATACACATCATCCCTGTGTATACATAATTGGGCAAACGTTTGTCTGATTCCCAAAAATAAAAGGGAAATATTTTTTGCTATTAACCATTTAATACTCACATGGGTTGATTTTGATACCTCATAGTTTAAATCTGCAAAATTGAAAAAGTGCTTCATATTTTAAATTCCCAAGCATAGTGAGAGAGGTGTATTTGAACACAATGCTCCTTTTGTGTGTTGTGTGTCCTGTTGCAAGGGAATGCAAATTAAAACTAGGGACAGCACAGTGGTGCAGATAGTAGAGTTGCTGCCTCATAGCACCCGAGGCCCTGCTTTGATCCTGACCTCAGGTGCTGTCTGTGAGGAGTTTCCACCTACATCTCAAAGCGTGAGGGTTGTAGGTTTAAGAAAGAACTGCAGATGCTGGAAAAATCAAAGGTAGACAAAAATGCTGGAGAAACTTAATGGGTGAGGCAGCATCTATGGAGCGAAGGAATAGGTGTTGTTTCGTGTCGAGACCCTTCTTCAGACTGATGTAGGGGTGGGGGGGTGGAAAGAAGAAAAAAAGCTATTTTTCTGGGTTAAGATGTGGTCGTAGAGTTGGAGGGAAGGGGGAACCACAGAGGGAGGGGGGGCAGTGAGAGAGGAGGTTGCTAAGCTCTTCGGAGAGAAGAGGAGAACTTCTTCAAGGTAGGCATACCCTGAGGATATTTCACAGCGGAGTAGACAAAATGTTTAAGAAAGAACTGCAGATGCTGGAAAAATCGAAGGTAGACAAAAATGCTGGAGAAACTCAACGGGTGAGGCAGCATCTATGGAGCGAAGGAACAGGTGATGTTTCGTGTCGAGACCCTTCTTCAGACTGATGTGGGGGTGGGGGGGTGGGAAGAAGAAAAATAGGGTCTGAAGAAGGGTCTTGACCCGAAACGTCACATATTCCTTCGCTCCATAGATGCTGCCTCACCCGCTGAGTTTCTCCAGCATTTTTGTCTACCTAGGGTTTGTAGCTTAATTGGCCTGTGTTAATTACCCCTGATGGGTAGGGACTGGATGTGAAAGTGGGATAACATGGAACAAGGAGTAACAAGTGATCAATGGTCGGCATGGACTCGATGGACTGAAGAGCTGTATAACTAAAGCAGAAAACTAAAAATTCTGTCCCACATTGTGATCAGTTACCATTGGCAAACAATGGGCACAGAGGGTGGATGGTCCTTTGTTCCTTTTAGCTCTGCCCACACCGAGTCAGTAGCATTGTAAGAGTGGAGTAGATAGACTCTGCAGTACTCCACATGTTAGACATTCACATAGCAATTGTGGAAATCTGGCAACTTTCCAGCATTTCAGCCACACTCACGGAAAGGCTGAAAATGTTTGGCCCTAATTTATTTTTCCCAAAGCATATTACTGTTATTTAAAAATAACCAAAGTGAATAATGAACTGCAAAGTGGCATGTTTATAATCTGTAAGCCAGTAATATAACTTAAAAATTGTGAATTCAAATGGAATATGAGTCAACTGTTCAGAATTTTTTTTTGTTTATATTTGATTATTGCAGCAGTGTGGAAGTATATCCCTAGCTGCTTTTGAGTCTCTGTTTAGTTCTCCTGTTTCAGGACATAAAATGTGGAAGAGGTAGCTCAGCAAAAAATATATATTTTAAATCTAACGTGATCCATTCAGTAAACAACTGAGTAGAGTTAGGATTTGTTTAGATTTAGGTCCATTATTATTACGAGTACAACGTACAGCTTTGTTTTACTGTGTTGTCAACGGACATATGAGAGACATGTCAGGAACTTCCTTTGGGTTTCTCTCATTTGGTCACAGCAATTTTAGGAGAAAATCAATGAAAATTGAGTTTACCCAGATTTCCCATCAAGCATCCATTGGAACAATCCCTAAGAAAATTCCCAGTGACAGTTTGATAAGTTGGGGGTGGTACCACATGGTGAGAGTCAACCAATTGGAAATTAAGTGTAGGCGTGGAAAATGTAATTTAAAATAAGAAAAATAGATTTAAATACCACGTTTGCAACTCACTGCCTTCCCAAAATATTTCACCCACAATAAATGTGTGTACCGTTAATGTCTTGTACACTAGGAATTCACACGTAACAGAGAAAAAACACACACATTTGCAAACATGATGTCCATGTCATCTGGATATCCAATAGTTTCACAGGCTTTTTTTTAGAATTGTTTTTGAATGTGGTGATTTTGTATTTGTGAGAAACATGGGAAGGCACTTTTGACACATCTGAGTCTTATATATTGAAATAAATGACATGATAATATATGAAAGTTATTTCAGAACATAAATGAAAATGTTGGACCTAAATACACTTAGAACTTTGAAAGCGTGGGTTCACCCGAAACTTGGATTCTAATTGTTGATCACTATAAGTTGATTTTATTTTAAAGGCGTTGACCAGAAACTTGCATGATGAACACTTAAGTGCTGTTTCGTAACATTTTATTTAGTACTGTTTTTATTGTTTTTCAGAACCCAAGATTTGCAAATAACACACACATCTACATGATTCATAAGTTCATAAACTATTCAATTCCCTCGTCCAATTCATACAATGCGAAGATTAGTGGCCCCAACCACGACCCTGCAAAACCCACAATCACTGCCAGCCAACCAAGAAAAGCCACATTTATTCTCACTCTTTGCCTTCTGCTATTTAGGCTATCTTCTATCCATGCTTTTTTCTTCTTTGTAATAGCATGGACTCTCATCTTGTTTAGCAACCACACGTGCGGCACCTTATCAAAGGCCTTCTGAAAATCCAGGTATACAACATCCACTGACTCTCCATTGTCTATCCTGCTATTTGCCTTCTCAAAGAATTCCAACAGATTTGTCCAGCAAGATCTCCCTTTCACAAACCGTGCCCCATGTGCTTCTAGGTACTCTGAAACCTCATCCTTAATAATGGACTCTAAAACACTGAAGTCATGTGAACCGGCTTACAATTTCCCTTCTTTCTCTTTGCTTCCTTCTTGAACAGCGGAGTAATATTTACATGTTCCCAAGCATCTTTTCTTTAGTAATAGCCACTCCACTAACTTCTGCCCCCTGATTTTCTTGAATTTCAGGCACTTTGCTGATGTCTTGCACTGTGAATACTGATGCACAAAAACCTACGTAATTGATCTGACATTTCTTTATTCCCCATTACTTCTTCTCCAACATCATTTTCCAGTGGTCCAATATCTACTCTTGCCTCCCTTTTACTCTTTAAATATCTGAAGAAACTTTTGCTATCCTCTTTTATATTATTGGCTAGCTTACCTTCATTATTCATCTTTTCTCTCTGCATTGCCTTTTTAGTTACCCTCTGTTGGTTTTTAAAAGCTTCCCAATCCTGTAGCTTCCCACTAACCTTTGCAATATTATATGCCTTTTCTTTTAGTTTTATGCTCTCTTGGACATTGCTTGTCACCCATGGTCACTTCATTCTCCACTTAGAATCTCTCTGCTTCTTTAAGATGAAAAGATCCTGCATCTTCCGAATTACTTCCAGAAACCCTTGCCATTGCTGCTCTACTGTCATTCATGCCAGGGACCCTTCCTATCAACCTTAGCCAGCTCCTATCTCATCCCTCTTTAGTCACCTTTTCTCAACAGTAATACTGACACATCTGATTTCTTCTTCTCCGTCTCAACATGGAGGTTGAATTTTGTCATATTATTGTCACTACCTCCTAGTGGTTTCTTTACCTTAAGCTCCATAATCAAATCTGATTCACTGATTCAATTTGCCTTCAACACTTAACCTCCTTGGTGGATTCAGTATATTTATCCTCCATTATTGGGAAGATATCTATTTTGTCTTCTCAAGATCACAAAGTATCACTGAAGCCAGTTCTATGAGCGCCCCAAATCCATTGTTTCACTTTGGGTTATTTTGTTCTTAAATGCATCTCCTTGAATTTCCATTTACAGAACAGCCCTTAAAATACCATCAAGATTGCATCACTTTCATTTTCAGCTTGATCATTCCTTCAAAATCAACAGCAAAGCTGGAAATTTAAAGTGAGTCACCTCTATGCTTTACATTCATATCAAAAGCAACATCTGAAATGATAGCCAGTCCCTGCGTTAATATGGGTATCATTCCTGAGAACTATCTATATGCTGATTTCTCCATGTCATAAACTTCCACTTTCAATAGCAGCCCATAACATGTAGTCAATACACTTGCTGTATTTTTCCATCATTGAATAATCAATCTAAATCACCCTCAATTAAATTAATTGAATATATTTTGTATCCAGTCAATAATAAATATCACAAAATATTTTATTACTACTATCTTGACAAATGCTTTAGATCTGTATGGGAGAATTTGTGTAATGTCAGATTAATATCTAAGTTCACATAATATATAGTTATTTGGAGCAATTGAGAAATAATTTCCCTGCCTCATTCGCTCCTACATGAATGACAGGAAATTAGTTTTTAATATTGATTAATAGCAATTATTATGGCATGTTTAATATCCCATATATTATAAATGGAGAATGGCAGGCAAATTTACAATTAATTAAAGATAATATAATAAGATGCAAGTTAATTAAAGGACATTTGTCTTGCGTTCAGTACATTCCAGAATCAAGTCATGCTACAACAGTCTTATCCTTTTGAATTAAAAATTAGAAGCATGAATTAGGCAATCCATGAAACCTAAATCTCCACACATCATGCGCAATTAAACCGGGCATAGAATCTGTCCCACTTATTCAATCTCTTTTGTAATCCATCATTGGAAAAAGCATGGGAGCAGATGATGAGTTACTGCTCTGAGATGGGAATAAGCAACAGGGTGGCAGAATCTAAATGGACAAGGGAATATTTCTTAGCAACTTAAAAACTTAGCAAATAAAGTTAAATATGTACGTGAACAATCGTAGCTATATCAAGATGTTCACTTTGAGCAAAGTGCTTTTTTGTTATACAGTTCAACACTACAGCAGCCAACCCTTGAATCAGCATTCTTTCAAATGAGTATGATGATTTGTTTTGTCAATGTAAAATTGTGAATTTAAGTGTGTGAAAATTAAGGGATGTGAATTTAGTAACACTGGAAAGTATTCTTTCATCAGGTCAGTCATTGATGGATTGTAGATTAACAACCTCCATTACACAAGTGAAAGTGAAGGAAAGGGCAAGATGTAAAATGAAACACAAACCCCCCCCAAAATGCTGGAAAACATGAATTAGCAGGAAAACAGGTCAGGCAGCACCTGTGGAAAGAGAAACGGTAAGTGTTTCAGGCCTGCACCAGATAATGATGTACTGCCCCCTTTTTTTCACCCAATGTTGGAAAGTTGCTGTGTGTGACAGATCAGGTATGTTCAAGCATATTGTCCTGTGGATTAAGAGGAGCTGATTGGTGGGGCTGAACCAATGAACACAACAAGAATGTGCTGCAAGACACAGAGAGAAAATCATAAGTAAAGTGAATTTCATGTGACATATTTGGGCTGTTTGGGATATTTCAGCTATTTCAGGAATACAGCTGTGAAGATATATCAGAAATCACTTGCCTGTGTTTCCCCTCCAGACCACAGCATTGTGGAAGGAATCATGCACCCTGTTTGGGCACCTTACCATATTCTGTTGGATACACAAACGTTGATCAACTTTCCATGTCTGGTTGGGTATATTTCTGTGGTAGCCTTTGCTTGGCCCTTCACAGCATGAAGCAAGCCACATTTTCTGCCCTGCTCTCTCAACTTGCTACAATCTAATTAATACCATTATAGGCTTTCCATAATTGTATTCCTCAGACAATGTTGGCATGCTCTGATTTTTTTGTAATTTGGGTAGTCATAGTCATATGGCACAGAATCAGGCCATTTGGCCCATCTTTCCCATGCAGGCCATGATACTCCATCTACATGTCCCACCTGCCCATGTTTGGCCCTTACCCATCTAAACCTTTCCTATCCATGTACCTGTCCAAATGTCTTTTAAATGCTGTTATAATACCTGCCTCAACTACCTCTTCTGTCAGCTGGTTGCATTTACCCACCACACTGTGTGAAAAAGTTGCCCCTCAGGTTCCTATTACATTTTCCCTTCTCATGATAAACCTATGTTCTCTGGTTCTTGACTGGTTAAAGGACCATGCATTTAGTCTTTCTATTCCCCTCACAATCGTATACACTTCAATAAGATCACCCCTCACCCTCCTGCGCTCCAAGGAATAAAGTCACAGCCTGCATCTCCCTACAGCTCAGACCCTCAAGTCCTGGCGACATTCTCATAAATCTTCTCTGCATTCTTTCCAGCTTAACAAAATCAGGGTGACCAAAGCTGAACACAATACTCCAAACGAGGCCTCACCAATATATACCTTTAATCCAAAAGGTGGATTAAACTTCATTTGGGTCACTTTTACTTTAGATAATGAGAAGCAGTAGTTCATCTGTAGAAAGCATCTTTACTTATGAGGACTCTTGAAGGCATTTATCATTTATATGGACATTCTATTTCCAAATATCCCATGGCTTTAAGAGCTGGGTAAGTAAAACCAAGTGATGCAGCTAACTTTAATATTTGCAGTGGTTTTTAAAAAATCTGATCTCAGGAGTGGTTTGTTTTGCATACCACATTAATCCTTTCCACATTTTCTGGAACGACAGTTAGATTTCCACTTGTGCGGCTTTTTTTTATTAATACAATCGCAGAAACAAAGCAACATGGACCCAGGCTTGACAAACTCCCCCAAGGCTACAAGCACACTGTGCTATCGTGACAAGCCACGGCTTTTAAACACACAGTCTGTGGCCAGTATTCCTGGTGGCCTAGGCCTCACAGCTGGAAGAAGATCCAATTTTACTTTGTGATTTGGTTGCCATTAAGTCAAGCAGTGACTTAGTGAGTATATGTAATCAACAGAGCAGATGAAAAGTCAACAACACTAAGATAAGGAACTATGTTGGCCAAGTAGAAAATTACCAAGAATTTTCTTAATGTTAACATTCTTAACTTTCTGAAGAATGGTCTCGACCCAAAACATCACCCATTCCTTCTCTCCAGAGGTGTTGCCTGTCCCGCTGAGTTACTCCAGCTTTTTGGATCTATCGTCTGTTTAAACCAGCATCTGCAGTTCCTTCCGACACTTTCTTAATGTAATAGTTCTGGCTATGAATTAGTAAAATTAATTGCAAAGAAAAATAATGGTATGTTCTGGTTCTGTGTGGCATCAATATGAGTATCATACACTTGTGATATTATAACATTTTAAAATAGCTTAATGGAATGATTAATTTTCCTTCACAGCTTTCTATTCCATCATATGGTAATTCTACTTCTTTTTGAAAACGGAAGTGAAAAAAAGGTCTTTTGCATGTTTAGTATGATAAATACAGAATTTCATTGAATAATTCAAGTTGCTAACAACCTCAGTGTGTGTTGTTAAAATGATTAATGACATTGACTTGGCACATATTTTAGCTTCCTTACTGGAAGGAGTACAAAGCTGACCAGATTGTGATAGTCCGAGGAGAGATGGTATTTACGAGGATACAGCCAGTCACTGTAGCATGTGCATGAAAAAGATTATTCAGCATAATTGTGATTTCCCTTAACACCAACAAACTCCAATTAGATGGAGAGCACAAAAGGAGGGAAAAAAAGAGCATAAAAAATCACAAAGTGTAGGTGATTTTATAGGCATTCCAACACCTCCAGGAAACTTGAACTCTCACCAATGGGTCTGACATTAATTTGCTGCTACATTGGTGCTGGCAAACATATGTACTTGTGCATACGCATTTGTGCGCAAACATACACACACACACTATTTTTCCACAATCACTTTCGACTCCAGAATGTTTTATCTTAAATAATTTTAAATTCTGCTTTTTTTCTTTTGTTATTTTGAGATGATGTCAAGACCTGCAGTTCCATGAGGTTTAGTTAAGCAGAACACTGCAGCAAAGGAACAAGCCATTTGGGTTCAATGCCTGTGCTGTACCCAATGGTACCCGGACGTGGCGCCGACGGACGAGAAGCCGAAGCAAAGAAGTGGAAGCCAAATAACCGAATGGAAACTAAGCCGAAACGCCAACTAACCGAAAGGGCGGGACGCCTAAATGCAAACTAACCGAAAGGTTGCATCACCTAAAAGCAAACTCACCGAATGGCCGCCTGCCGAAACGCCACCTACCCAAAAGGCGGCGTCGCCTACAAGCCAACAGACCGAATGCCGCTCAACAGAAAAGTCAAATAATGGACATGATGTTCCCGGGGGGCGGGACCCACGCGTCCATCACATCACTGTGGAGGGATGAACATTGTCCCAAACCTCCGCTCCACCCGACCCACAGCCCACGGAGGGTGGCCGTGGGAGAGGGGGGGCTGTTCCGAGCGATGCGCACCTTCTGCCGCTTTCAACTTGGTACTTGGGATCAGATTGCCCAGTCACCTATGGCTTGTGTGGGAAAATGATCCCCATGCTCCCGTCTCCTACTTCTCTCTCCCCCCTTCTCTCTCTCCCCTCCCCTCTCTCTCCCTTCTCTCTCCCCTTCTCTCTTTCTCTCCCCCTTCTCTCTCTCCCCCCTCTCTCTCACCCCTCACTCTTTCCTCTCTCTCCCCCTCCTCTCTCTCCCCCTCCTCTCTCTCACCCCTCACTCTCTCCTCTCTCTCACACTCCTCTATCTCCCCCTCCTCTCTTTCCCCCTCCTCTCTCTCTCCCTTCTCTTTCTCCCCTTCTCTCTTTCTCTCCCCTTTTCTCTCTCTCCCCCCTCTCTCTCTCCCTTCTCTCTCTCCTGTCTCACCCCACATGCAGAGCGGCTATGAAAGTTGAGAAAACTGGCACTGACAGCAAATATAGACACAAAATGCTGGAGTAACTCAGTGGGACAGGCAGCATCTCTGGAGAGATAGAATGGGTGACGCTTCATGTCGAGACCATTCTTCAGACCTGAAGACTGTCTGAAGAGTCTCAACCTGAAATGCCACCCATTCCTTCTCTCTCTCTTCCCCCCTCTTTCCCCCTTTCTCTCTCTCTCCTCTCTCTCTCCCTCCCCTCTCTCCCCCCCCTCTCTCTCCACCTCTCTCTTGCACCTCTCTCTCTCCCCTCCTCTCCCTCCCTCCCCCACCCCTCTCTCCCTCTCTCTTTCTCTCTGTCTCTCTCTCTCTATCTCCCCATCTCTCTCTCTCCCACCTCTCTCTCCCCCACCCCTCTCTCTCTCTCTCCCCACCCCTCTCTCTCTCTCTCCCCATCTCTCCCTCTCTCCCCCTCTTTCTCTCTCCCCCTCTTTCTCTCTCCCTCTCTCTCTCTCTCCCCCTCTCTCTCGCTCCCCCTTCTCTCTCCCTGTCTCTCTCTCTCTCTCTCTCTCCCGCTCTCTCTCCCCCCCTCTCTCTCCCTCCCCACCTCCCTCTCTCTCTACTCCCCTCCTCCCCTCTCCCCCTCTCTCTCTCTCTCTCCCTCCCCCTCTCTCTCCCTCCCCCTCTCTCTCTCTCCCCATCTCTCTCTCTCCCCCTCTCTCTCTCTCCCCCTCTCTCTCTCTCCCCCTCTCTCTCTCCCCCTCCCTCTCTCCCCCTCCTCTCTCTCCCCCTCTCACATCTCGGGCAAGGTAAAATACTGAAAATAATGTGGGGGAAGGGGGGTGGGGGAAGGGGGGGATGTGGTTGGAGAGGGGGGTGTGGGGAGGGTGGGGTGGTAGCAGCAGACGCAGCTCGCACTCTGCTCACTCCGCATATTCCAGCTTCACTCAGAGGCTTCCACTTCAACTCACCAGCTCCCGGCTCGTCGTGCTGGTCTCCGCAGAAGCAGCCCGCATGCTGCTCACTTTCTGCACGCTGCTCACTCTGCACAAGCTGCTCTCTGCCTGCAAGCTGTTCAACGCACTCCGCTCCTTCAGTTTTCAATTCTCCTCGCCGCTGCGATTGACAGCGGGTGTCGGAAGGTACGTTTTTTACGATTTTTAAGTCTTCATAACTTTTGTACTATTACACCGATTGGAACGAAACTTATTTGACTTGCAGCACAGGAGAATGGCCAGTAAGGTGGCAAAAAATTGTAGCACTACGGGGGATCGTTTTTGTGCAAATTTAAAAACAACGCAAACCGGAAGAGGACAAGATGAGAGCTTTAGTAATAGTATAGATAGATTATCCCATCCAAGCTCATCATCAAACTTATGGAACTTGGAGTCTGTAACTGGATCCTGACTTCCCGACTAACGAACCACAGTCAGTGGGGATAGATGACAAATCATCCTTTACGATAATCCTCAACACTGGTGATCCGCAAGGATGCATTCTCACCCCCCTTCTTTACTCCTTGTACACCCACGACAGTGCAGCCAAGTACAAACGAAGTACACGCCTCTACCTCCTTGCCTCAAGGGGAGGCACTGGCTGTCTCAGTTTAATCCTGGTAATCTCAGATTTACCCTGGCCACTCAGCTTTGCTGCTCGAAGAGGCAGTGCTGGCAGTATCTGGATTATCCTGGTGGTTCAGTCTTTATGTGCATGCGTGTACAGTCCCTCGTTCTCCGTGGGCAAGTAGAAGCACTGGCATCTTGGCCACTCAGTCCGGGCCTCAGTAGGGGCAGTGGCTGTCTGGGGCTTCTTCTTCGCAGCACAGTCTTGACCACACGGTGGCACTGGTGGCCTTGGATTTGTCCCAATGGCTGTGTCTTCTTCGTACCTGCAACATGTGAAATTGTGGACTATGACGTGCCGTTCGTCCAATTTGCGCTGGGCCTCAATCTGACAATGGAGGAGTGTCAGAGTGAGGCACAGATCAAATTGGAGGAACAGCACCTCATATTTTGCTTGGGCACCTTAGGGTTACTGTTTCAGGTTAGATTTGTGTCTAGCTGCTATTCATTGTTCCATTGTTATGCAGGGTTTCCGAATGAAGGTTGGACTGTCATTCTTTGAGGAATTTAACATTGTGTGATCATCAGTAAATATCTCATTGAAGATTATTGGGCCGACATTGCTTTAGGGAGCTTCTTCAATGATGTCCTGTGCCTTTTCCATATAAAACCTGTTGACTTCAGATTTATGAGCTCCTTGATGTCAAACTTGGTCAAATATTGCCTCGATATGAGTGGGTCTTATCTCACTCTGGAATTTGGTTCATTGCACTATGTTTAGTTCAAAGTAGGATGAGATCTGGAGCTGGGTGATCCTGATGAAAGCCAAACTGGGCAAAAGTAAATTGGTTATTCTATTACTTTGATGATGAATGACAGCAGAGACTGGATGGTAATTAGCCAGGTTGGATTTATCCCTTATTTTTGTGAAGAGGATGTACAAAGGTGATTTTCCATAATAAAAACTGAAAATGTTGGAAACAATCAGCAGGTCAGGAAATGTCTCTGGTAGGAGCAACAGAGAGAAGGAGCAACCAAGAGAGTGAAGGAGAGCGCGCAGAGGGAGAGCGCGCAGAAAGAGTGATTGTAAATAGCCATTTTAATTGCAACGTTGCCATGCTGGGAATTGAATAGGTTTGGGATTCTGGTCTGGGTTTCTGTATTCTTAGTTTTGGTGTTGTTGGAATAAGTACTTCAGTAATAACTTTCTAACGTTGTGCTGCTGATCACTAGTATATGGTCCCTTATTCTCATCTCGGTACATTTTAGACATACTCAGTTTTCTGGTTAAAAGTCTTAAAATGATTGCATTTAGTCCTATTAAAGGAAATACATGGAATAAGATCTACTCATTTATTTTTTTCATTTTCAATTATATTGTACAGGAGTGCTTTCTGCAACAGATGTGAAAAATCTTTACCAGATGACAGTCATTTAAAAATTGCTGTTTTTGGGACCAGTTGGACAATACTCGTATGGATGTGTGTCCTGCCTCACCTCTGTTCCAGCTTTTGTTGCAAATTAACTTTCTACTACAAAATTAACTCCATAACTCTTTCCAGTTCCTAAAACTATTCATTTTTTATAATATTTCCTGCTACCAAATTTGAAAATGCATTCATCTTGAAGGCATTTACAATGTTATTTAAATGTGGTGATTAGGTTCAATTATCATTACTTTAAAACATTTTTTTTTAAATTCCAGACTTACACAGGCAACTTTTGAGAGACATGAACCATCCAGAAATTGAATTAAGATAACTTAAAATCTTTCTCGGGTCTTTGACATGCCAGAAAAGAAAGCTTTTCAGCATGTTGGTCTAGGGCGGCTTTGAAAGAAGTCAGAGAGGTTAAAACCCATTCCACCCCTGGGACTGTTTCTTTTCCTCAGAAAGACGGGATGACTACTGTACAGTGATAATAAGCGGACAAGTGCCGGGTCACTGCCACCAAGCTTTACTACACCAGTTTTGTTTGTGCAGAACTAAGGAAAGCTGTGAGTGTGACTTGAATGTCTCCCCTGGGTATTTGCAAATGCAGTAGTTACGTTTCGATTTCCTCCTCGACACATGTGCCAAGGAAGTTAATTGTGTATCGCATCCTGTCTCACCCAAAAGCTGGATTTAAAACAAAAACTGAGCAGCGTCATCTCAATGAGAGAAGTCGGAAGTTGTTGCCATGTTGGATGCTAGAGTTTTATGTGACTGCTTTACAATATGTTTTTGGAATGAAGTTAATTATATTTGTCATATAAGTGTTTTCTTACTGATCCTGTTGCTGTGAAGCAACTTCATCTTTTAAAATACTTTAAAAAGTATAGGTATTCACACAACAAACATCGTAGAATATTTTAGGCTTTTTAAGTTATTTTTACAATTTAGCACAACGCAACAGTCAATTTACACACAGAAAGTTTCTTCAAGCAGCATTGAGATAAATTAACAGAACTGAAGCATCAATAATATTGTCTGATAAATAAGTTTTGGATTAAATGCTGGAATATCTCCTTTTCTGTTTGCCAAGGGATATTTAATATCTACTTAAGATAATGGAAGGGGCCTGGATTTAACTCCCATCTGTTCTTACTTTCATGCACTAAATACAGTTATGGTATCAGCTCACTCTTGCACTGCTGCTAAAATTCTGTTTGCAATAGAAACAGTTTTGGAAATGAATACAACACACAACTGCCATTGTATTTAGCTCATGTGATAGAGGACCAAGTTCCAGCACTTTAGCGTTGCAACAGGTTATCATTACTAAACTGAAGTCAAAGATGGCTCTGACACATGAGTGCCACCTCTAAGTAAGCCTAACAGTACTACAAGGTATGCTTCCTATTAACAGCTTATTATTTTTATATGTGGTTATTCACTTTAGACCATAGAACAGTACAGCACGGAACAGGATGAACAGGATGCCAGGAACAACTTTTATCTGCCTGCACTTAACCAATTTCCCTCAATTACCTCCATATCCATATGCCTTTCCAAAAATCTCTTAAATTCCATTATCATTTCTGCCTCAACTACCACCCTTGGCATCACTCGTACCGGGTACTCACCACACTCTGTGCAAAAAATAATGTGTTTGGCACATGTCCTCTGAGCTTTGCTCCTCTCACTTTAAACCTATACCCTCTAGTATTTGATATTTCCATCCTGGGAAAAATGTTCTGACTGTCTACCCTATCTACGCCTTTCATAATTTTATATACTCTCATCAGGTCTCCCGCAACCTCTGGCATTTCAGAGATAACAATCTTTCCATACTTTCCCCATCGCTGAAACAACCTAATCCAAGCATAATTATGGTACATTTTATAAATTGCATTGAAAGCTGCATTGAAAGATGTATAGGGCAGTTTCAGGTTTGAAGGGGATGTGGCTGCATGGCTAAACCCGAACCAAATTACTCCAAATGGCCCCCTGTTAAATTAATTACTAATTAACCCACATTTATTTGAAAAAAAATCTTGTTTTTTTAGCAAACAATCTGCTGCAGAAACCTGGCGGGTCGAGCAGCATTGGACTGCATTAAATCCTTTCCTCTGCATAGATGCTACCTTACCTCTCGTTTTCTCAAGCAGATTTGTAGTTTTTTCCAGATTCCACCATCTGCCATCTCTTGTGTTTTTCTCTTAACAGTTAGTCAGTTGTCTCACCAAATGCAACCCCAAAATAAGCTTAGGAGGGGTAAAGGGTTGCATATGAATGAGGAAAGGAAATTGCAGAGTTACGGTAGAAATATTTTGTTAACATTTTTTAAAACTTCAGCTATCCTAAGAGCCACTCTTAACAGCGTTGATGTGCAGAAGGATTTAGGGGTCCTAGTCCACAGCTCTCTGAAAGTAGTAACACAACCAGATAGAGAAGGTGTAGATAAAGAAGATGGATGTTTTGTTTGTCTTCATTTGTTGGGGCCTTGAGTATAACAGTCAGGAAGTCATGTTTCAGCTTTATAGGACTTTGGAGTATTGTGTGCAGCTCCGGTTGTACCAATAGAGGAAGGATTGGAGGTTCTGTAGAGGGTGTAGAATAGGTGTACCAGTATGCTGCCTGGATTCAAGGCCATCAGTTATGTATTTTCTCTGGAGCGTCAGATGCGGGGGGAAGGCCTGATAGAAGTATATAATATTTATGGGAGGAGATAGGCACAGTCAGATCCTTTTTATTCACAGGGTTTAAATTTCAAAGATTAGACGGCATAGGTGAGAGGGAAACGTTTTAAAGATATGCAGGGCAAATTGTTTACATGAAGAATGGTGGGTGCATTGAATATGTTGTCAAGGTGGTGGTGGGGTCAAATATGATAGTAGAATTTAAGATAGGAACATGGATATGCAGGAAATGGAACGATATGGATCACATGCAGGCAGAGGAGATTAGTTTAACTTGGCGTCATGTTCGACACAGACATTGTGAGCTGAATGGTCTGTTCCTGTGCTATGTGTTATATGTTCCATTGTTCTGTACATAACAGATCCAGTCACTGGAAATTCAGAAAGGCTCTTGGTAGGAATCTGAAACAAGGCTCTAGGCTTCCAAATAATCAGGTTTTAATGTTTATTTAAGGACCTTCAGCAGCTTTCCTTTATCCAGCATCAATAAATCAATAAAACTAAACAAACTTCACCTTATTTAAATTTGGAAGCAGCATGGAACAATGGTTTAAGTAAATTAATCTCAAGATGAAAGATCAAGGTTCCTCCTCAATTATAGCACTAAACGTGTATTACAGTCCTATGTGCACGTTGTCAACAACTACTTCAGCTTGGTTCCATCAAAGTCGATGGAGCTAAATTTTAAATGCAAAGTCCTATATGGAAATATCATTATAGCAAATGATCTGAGGTTGAATGGAAGTTACCTCTCTGTTGCAAAGGATATTAAATAGATTCATTTGATGAGCAGATTTCTCTTTACTCAGGAGAGAGGGAATCTCTTTACTCAGACAGTCATGACTCTCCATCCCAGAGAATGAGAAGGCAGAGTTATTGAACATTTTCAAAGAATGCATGAATGAATGAATAAGTTTATTGGCCAAAGATGTACACATACAAGGAATTTACCTTGGTGCTCTGCTCGCAAGTAACAAAATGACATACAGTAACAATTAAGAATGACACATAAAACTTTAAACATTAATAATAAAACATTATAGTTTAAACATATGAATGAAATAAAATATCAGAGCAAAATGAGGCTACAGATGTTTGGTTATTGAGTAGAGATATTACTCATGGTAAAAAAAAAACTGTTTTTATGTCTGGCTGTGGCGACTTTGACAGTCCAGAGTTGCTTTCCAGAGAGAAGTGCTTCAAAGAGTTTGTGGCCACGGTGAGAGGAGTCAGAGATTATTTTACCCGCTCACTTCCTGGCCCTTGCAGTGTACAGTTCGTCAATGGGGGAAAGGTTGCAGCTGACAACCTTCTCAGCTGATTGGACGATTTGCTGCAGCCTCCGGATGTTGTGCTTGGTGGCTGAGCCAAACCTGACCATGATGGAGAAGGTGAGGACAGACTCTGCAATGGCAGTATAGAATTAGACCAATGTAAGGAAGCACATCCTCTATACAGTGATATACATGGGGAATTAGGTGGCTATCTGAACTTAGCATCTTGGGATAAATGGGCCATTTTCAGCTTCGCATTCATAAACCGTGAGGTGGTACTGAATAAGTACTGAAACCTTATCTATCTCTAACCTTTATTAATGAGTTTGTTGAAGGGATTGGGTATACTGTAGCCAACACTGTTGAGTATACAAAAATAGATAGGTGAACAAGTTGCAAAGAGCCTGTAAATGGATATAGATCAGCACAGTCGGCACAATGGTTTGAGACTACTCCAAGTTATGGTCGAAAAGGGCCTGGGAGTCCTAATATAAACACAACAAGTTTACAAGTGGGTACAGAATGTAACTAGGAAGGCTGATGATGTGTTGAGCCATATTGCAAGAGAAGCCTCATAAAATTAGGGATGTTTAGATGCAGCTTTACAAGGTGTGGATAAGATCCAGACATGGTGTATGTTTTGGTGTCCATATCTAAGGGGAGGGGGGGGGGGGGGGATATTGGCACTTGAGGTACAGTGAAAAGCTTCTGTTGCATGCTAACCAGTCAGTAGGAAGACAATACATGATTACAATCAATCCATTTACAGTGTATAGGTACGTGATAAAGGGAATAATGTATAGTGCAAGGTAAAGCCAGCAAAGTTCGATCACGGATAGTCCGAGGGCAACCAAAGAGGTAGATAGTGGTTCAGCACTGCTCTCTGGTTGTGGTAGGATGATTCAGTTGCCTAATAACAGCTGGGAAGAAACTGCCCCTGTTCTTTTTTCAGATGTGCCTAGGGTCCAAAGTTATATGTGCTACCGTGTGCTGCAGACCACATATGGAGTACCACCTTGAATGTATTCAAATGGCTCTGCCCCACCTTGGGAGAGAGAGTCAAGACCAATTGAATAATTACTTTGGTTCTGTCTTCACGAAGGAAGACATAAATAATTTGCCGGAAATAGCAGGGGACTGGGGGTCAAATAAGATGAAATCCATGTTAGCCGGAAAGTGGTGTTAGGTAAATTGAATGGATTAAAGGCTGATAAATCCCCAGGGCCAGATAGGCTGCATCCCAGGGTACTTATGGAAGTATCCCCAGAAATAGTGGATGCCTTAGTGTTAATTTTTCAAAACTCTTTAGATTCTGGAGTAGTTCCTGAGGATTGTAGGGGAGCTAATGTAACCCCATTTTTTTTAAAAGGGAGGGAGAGAAAAAAACAGGGAATTACAGACCAGTTAGTCTAACATCGGTAGTGGGGAAACTGCTAGTCAGTTATTAAAGATGGGATAGCAGTGCATTTGGAAAGTGGTGAAATCATTGGACAAAGTCAGCATGGATTTACGAAAGGTAAATCATGTCTGATGAATCTTATTGAATTTTTTGAGGATGTAACTAGTAGAGTGGATAAGGGAGAAGCAGTGGATGTGTTATATCTGGACTTTCAGAAGGCTTTCGACAAGGTCCCACACAAGAGATTTGTATACAAACTTAAAGCACATGGTATTGGCGGTTCAGTATTGATGTGGATAGAGAACTGGCTGGCAGACAGGAAGCATTTCAGGATGGCAGGCAGTGACTAGTGGGGTGCCACAAGGCTCAGTGCTTGGACCCCAGCTATTTACAATATATATTAATGATTTGGACGAGGGAATTAAATGCAAAATCTCGAAGTTTGCGGATGACATGAAGCTGGGAGGCAGTGTTAGCTGTGAGGAGGATGCTAGGAGTCTGCAAGGTGACTTGGATAGGCTGGGTGAATGGGCAAATGCATGGCAGATGCAGTATAATGTGGATAAATGTGAGGTTATCCACTTTGGTGGCAAAAACAGGAAAGTAGACTATTATTTGAATGGTGACCGATTAGGAAAAGGGGAGGTGCAACGAGACCTGGGTGTCATGGTACACCAGTCATTGAAAGTAGGCATGCAGGTGCAGCAGGCTGTGAAGAAAGCAAATGGTATGTTGGCATTCATAGCAAAAGAATTTGAGTACAAGAGCAGGGAGGCTCTACTGCAGCTGTACGGGGTCTTGGTGAGGCCACACCTGGAGTATTGCGTACAGTTTTGGTCTCCTAATCTGAGGAAAGACATTCTTGCCATAGAGGGAGTACAGAGCGACCTGGCTTTCGGGGCTGCGGTGCTCCAGCGGCGGCCTGGCTTTCGGGGCTGCGGTGCTCCAGCGACGTTCCGACGGCGACCTGGCTTTCGGGGCTGTGGTGCTCCAGCAGCGACCTGGCTTCGGGGATGCGGTGCTCCAGCGACATTCCGGCAGCGGGCCCTGTGGCGGTGTTCCGGCGTTCCGGCGACGGCGGTGGCGGCGGCCCGGTTTTGGAGGCTCGGCCGCGGGCCTGGTGGACGGCAGCATCGGAGGCCTGGATCTCCTCAGTGCAGAGGGAGAATAAGGAGGGAAGAAGATAGAGACTCTAAGACTTTTGCCTTCCACCACAGTGAGGAGGTGTTTGGTGAACTCACTGTGGTGGATGTTAAATTTGTGTTTATTGTGTGGTTTATGTTATTTTTATATATGTATGACTGCAGGCACGAAATTTCGTTCAGACCGAAAGGTCTGAATGACAATAAAGGCTATTCATTCTATTCATCATTCAGAGAAGGTTCACCAGTCTGATTCCTGGGACGGCAGGACTTCCATATGATGAAAGACTGGATAGACTCGGCTTGTACTCGATGGAATTTAGAAGATTGAGGGGGGATCTCATAGAGACTTCCAAAATTATTCAGGGGTCGGACAGGCTA
The DNA here is from genome assembly GCA_963514005.1 of Raja brachyura. Next base: position 93,892,319 of record OY740782.1, read on the forward strand.
GATGCAGAAAGATTGTTCCCGATGTTGGGGAAGTCCAGGACAAGGGGTCACAGTTTAAGGATAGGGGGGGAAGTCTTTTAGGACCGAGATGAGAAAATCATTTTTCACACAGAGAGTGGTGAATCTGTGGAATTCTCTGCCACAGAAGGTAGTTGAGGCCAGTTCGTTGGCTATATTTAAGAGGGAGTTAGATGTGGCCCTTGTGGCTAATGGGATCAGGGGGTATGGAGAGAAGGCAGGTATAGAATACTGAGTGAGATGTTCAGCCATGATCATATTGAATGGCGGTGCAAGCTCGAAGGGCCGAATGGCCTACTCCTGCACCTATTTTCTATGTTTCTATGTTTCTCCAAAAGATGAAATGCCTCATCTCCATCTTAAATGGGTAACGTCTTATTCACTAAACTATACTTCCTGGTTCGAGATACTTCTATGTGAGAGAGTCATTACAAACTTACCTTTGTGTCCTTTGCCATTATGGAGTGAGTGGAGGAGAATGTCAGGTAAAACTGAGTCTGTGTTGGGTAAGGCGTTTGTGGGCAAAATGCACTGTCAATGAGAATCAGTAATTGGGTTAGGGCCTTGGTCAGGCAGCTTTTGTTAAATCTGGATCTCACTGAGGATAAACTGGTCAAAGTCAGATCAGGACCTGGCATAGGGCATTAGAGTGACCACTCTCTGGGTTTCAGATCGGGGTGTTGCCTGTTGTAGCCACAATCAGTTGACAATAAAGAATCACAGAGGAAGAGTTGAAGAAATTAGAAGTCAGGAAGACTAATTCAGGGGCTAAGCTGGGTTTGGTGAAAGTTGGAACACTGATGGAGGAAGAATGCCCATAGAGAGGAAGAGCATATGGGAAGGCTGGGGGATGTTTAGGGATCAGCACTATTAAACCTTGGCTGGTCTGCAAGTACCAAGTGGCAGGTACCATAAACACTATGATCTATTCTCTTTGTCTTTCCAATACATTTGCAAATTATGAGTGGAGTGCTCCATCTATTTCTTTAGTGATAATCTCTATTATAAAAATCATTGGAATCTCATTCTGCAAAATCCTACCCTGGTGAATTTCTTCCAGCAGATACATCAAAACGTGTCCAAAATCGTCTATGTAAATGACACACTGTGTTTTAAATTAAAGTCACAATTATAATGTTTTACATTCTAGATTCTTGCAGCCTAATGCTTAAAATATAATTCACTCAATCTCATGTTTGCTTCACATAGTTATGTATGTATATAAATGGCAAAAAGTTAAATAATCTCCCCCACCAAGGGAAAAATTAAAAATTAAACAACCAACCATGCACACATGCTCTTTTAACATAGGTAAGAGGATCTAAAAATCGGTTACATTTCATGCAATGCTGTAAAACATTTTGGGGGGAAAAAAAGTATGTTGAAGCATGGTTACATTTCTTTGCCAAAGGAAGAAAAATATTCACTTGAGGGAGAGAGCCAGTATGTTTCCTGTGCATTAGTGAACCATGAAATTATTACATTGCTTCACTGATTTTCATTGATCTCCCCAACTTCAATGCTTTATTCGGGTGTTCTGATGCTATAGATGAGATTTGGCAAAGATACTTTCACTGCTAATCTGATGCTCTTATTATATTCTAACTAACTTGCAATTCTGTAGTTCGACACTGGCTAACAAATCAACATCTGGATCTTCCATGACTCTTTTGGGTGCAATGGACATGTCTCTGTTTGGAGATTCCAACATGAATGGCTGGTGTTTATAACAACAGGAATGCATTCTTATTGTAAGCATTCTCAGTTTGCGAACATCCAGGAAATTGCAAATATTTAATAGATTCATTTCAATAACAACGTCAAAATAATTATTTTCAATTTTCACTAATTGAAGCAAAATGTATAAATTATTCCAGCAGCAACTTGGCACTACAATATATGTTTCTGGGTATGCAAGTGGAAGAATTATATAAATGAATGAGATTGTGGGCCAGATATTACAGTCCAGGCCACAATGTAAGTGGGAATCTCAGAATACATGGACTGGTATACAGTACTTTGTAGAAGCATTGATCTCCAGTTACTGGTTTACAAAAAAAAGACACAAAGTGCCAGAGTAACTCAGAGGGTCAGGTTGCATCTCTGGAGAACATGGAGAGGTGATGTTTGGGATTTTTCTTCAGATCCTGAGGACGGGTCCCGAGTCTCCATCGGGTGGCGCCATTGTGTTGGCTGCCTCGCCAACAGTCTGTCAGTCCCCTCTCTGTTTTTATTATTTGAAGTATATTTTAAAAGTATGATTTAGTGTTTCTTGGTTTGTTTTGTGTTGTGGTTGGGAGAATCGGGGGAAACCTTTATCAGTCACTTACCTCGACGGAGATGTGATTTTTTCTCCATGTTGCATCTCTGTCCCCCCCCCCCCCCCCGTACAGCCTACAAAATGGTGGTGCGGCCTTTCCTGGAGACCGACCCGGAACATCAAGCCACGGGCGCGGCGCGGACTTTATCATTGGGAGCTGCGAATCTTTGCCGAGGGTCACCAGTGGAGCTCTGACTGTGGGGCTTGTGGACTTTAACACTGTGAAGCCGACTCGGGAGGAACATGCCGCGGAGTGTTCCAATCCATCCCAACGCTGGAGTTTCGATCATCCCGACGAGAAGGTACCATCGGTAGCGGCAATTGCGAAGGTTCAAAGGCCCCGACCATCGGTGAACAAAAGAGGAAGATGACTGAACTTTATTGCCTTCCATCACAGTGAGGAATGTGGATTCCACAGTAGTGGATGTTCATGTTAATTTTTTATTTTATGTGGCTGTGTGTATTGTTGCTTTTCACATAGTATGGCTGTATGGTAACTCAAATATCACTGTACCTTAGTTGGTTAAGTGACAATAAACGCCAACTTGAACTTGACTGGTATACTTTGGTTGGCTGATAACGCGATGCTCACATCCTACAACATCACACAGTGTATCAGGTCCAGGATCCCACATCATGGAGCATTGAGACCCAATCATCAAATATGGTTCAGGAACACAAAACCCACTAATGTGCTTCTATCTTGTCTTAAATTAAGAAAGAGCTTGAAAAGGAACTCTGGAACAGAGTTTTCAGTTCTTGCAGCCTCTTACATGGTTGATCACTGCGGATTTGTAATCCAACTGGAATTTCAGTTCACTCGGTATCAAGAGTCTTCCATCACTTTATGGCAGAGAAGTGCAACAGATAACCGGTGCTGCTGCCTGTGTGGAGTTTGCCTGTTCCCTTGTGACTAAGTATGTTTCGCTGGGTGCTCTGGGTTCTAGCCAAGTCCACAAGCTGGTAGATTAATCATCTAGTTCAGTTCAGTTTCAATTTAGTTTATTGTCACATGTATCGAGGTGCAGTGAAAAGCTTTTGTTGCGTGGTAACCCGTCAACAGAAAGATAATACATGATTACATTGATCCATTTACAAAGTATGAAGAAAACAAATGGAATGTTGGCCTTCATAACAAGAGGAGTTGAGTATAGGAGCAAAGAGGTCCTCCTGCAGTTGTACAGGGCCCTAGTGAGACCATACTTGGAGTATTGTGTGCAGTTTTGGTCTCCAAATTTGAGGAAGGACATTCTTGCTATTGAGGGAATGCAGCAGAACAGAGATGAGGAAACATTTTTTCACACAGAAAGTTGTGAGTCTGTGGAATTCTCTGCCTCAGAGGGCAGAGGAGGCCAGTTATCTGGATACTTTAAAGGGAGAGCTAGATAGGGCTCTTAAAGATAGCGGAGTCAGGGGATATGGGGAGAAGTCAAGAACGGGCTACTGATTGTGGATGATCAGCTATGGTCACATTGAATGGCGGTGTTGGCTCGAAGGGCCGAATGGCCTACTCCTGCACCTATTGTCTATTGTCTATTGTATAGACACATGATAAGGGAATAATGTTTAGTGCCAGGAAAGTCAGCAAAGTCCAATCGAGGATAGTCCGAGGGTCTCCAAAGAAGTAGTTAGTAGTTCAGGCCTGCTCTCAGGCTGTGGTAGGATGATTCAGTTGCCAGATGACAGCTGGGATTCCGGTGGTGTTTGTTTTCACACTAATTACCCCTGTTGTGGTGGACGGAAGGAGAATCATTGGAGAAAGTTGATGGAGCTTGCACAAAAATAATACATTTATGGGGTATTAACTGGGGAAATTTTAGAGGGAATTTGGCAGAAATGTTCTAAGAACTGATATAGAATAGATGAACAGATTTGTCACATCAATAAAGAACATTACTTGTTATAGTGTCCAAACAGGAGTATTCCTGACTAGGTTAAAACAAGGTTCTGTACAACCTATATCATTGTACAGCATCTGATAAGTATTTTTGATAATATTTCATGCATTTTACTGACGTGGACATATGATTCTGAGTGAAGTAGACTTGATGGGCCAAATGGCCAAATTCTGTTCCTATGCCTTATGACTTACGAACAGACAAACCCCTGTTCTCTTTCACGGTTCCAGATCTCTTACTATTAAGTATTCTGATTTTCTTTCAAGCTCTAATCTGCTATATTTTAAATGTTATTGGAGCATACACATGCAGCAAAGTTGGGAAAGGGAAGGATGGGCGTGGTATTTCATTACACCCCTGACTTGATCCTCGTATATGGTGGAAATGCTTTGAGATGTCAGGAGGTGAAACACTCAGCCCCAAGCCACATCTTGTAGCTGTTTCAGATTAGTGGTGACCCACAAGATGTTGATGATGGGAAACCTAGTGACGATAACACAATTGAATGTAAAGAGTATGTGGTCAGACTCTCCTTTGGAGAGAACTGAGAGGTTGCTGATTCTTCTTTAAATAGCATCAAAATATTTGTATCTGCATCAAGGATGGACACCAGCTTTTCATCGCATTTGATTTACATAAACACATGCAAGACCCCATTATTTTATATTTGATTTTGAGGTGGGAAGAGTTTTTATTTAAATAGTATAAAATCTTAATGTGTCCGTTTTAAACAATTATGCTCAATTCTTATGTCTCAGGGTCTCTTTACCATTCCCATTTTCACATAAACAGAGACATAACACTTTCTCTTGTGTTGCTCATGGCAAGCAGATGTCAATGCCAGGACAACCATGAAATGGCCATTCCAAACTGCCCTGCAAAAGGTGAGGGTCATTGTGAACCACTACAAACATATGTTGAAGGTATTCCCACTGTGCGATTACTATAAAACACTATTATAATGGATTAGATTTCGCCATGGTTTCCAGTAGATTGACACAGATCTGTTATGTCAATCTGCTTTAAACGCTGGAAGTACAACAATAAAAGCAGGTTTTTTAGGGTAAATGTGAAGACCCAAACTTGCTGCTCACCTGTGAGTTGCCTGCTCCAGTTTACCACAAGGCTACACATCGAGCAGAAGCTTGCTAGAATTGCCTTGTGCTTGCTTTGGGGAGTCTGCTCATGAATCCTGAGCAGATTAGTTGAATGAGTGTGAATTAATATTTTTAATTATTCAATTGTGTAATTGTTTCCAAGATATTACATGGAAACAAGCTCTTCACTCACCAAATCTGCGCTGACCAACGATCACCTGTACACTTGTTCTGTGATATCCCACTTTTGTATCCAACTCACTAGGGGCAATTTCCATTAATCTGCAAATCTGCAAGTCTTTGGAATGTGGGAGGAAACCGGAGCACCCAGAGAAAACCTATGTGGTCACAGGGAGAACGTACAAATTCTCTACATACAGCACCTGTGGCCAGGATCGAATCTGGGTCTCTGCGTTTTAAGGTGGTTTTATGTTTAAACGTTTAATCCGCTTTTGTACCTTTTAAAAAAAATGTTTATTACATTTTCAATTGATCACGAATAGTTCTGAATTTCAAGGGCATTCAGGATCAATTTGAAAGCCTTGGCAGCTGATAGCTGTGTCAAATAGCCAAGTTGAACACGTGCTTTGCCAACCCTCAAATGTCTTCTCAGCAGTTTAATGGGAAAAGATTGTTCCCGGCCCCCCACACCACTAACTATTTCCAGTGAGACCTTGTCACTCAGAGCTTCAGCAAACAAGTCCGAGTTCTTCCTTAAGGATGCACAGAGTAAGTTAAGAAATGTATGGCTTGGCAGCAAGTGTGGGTAGCAGACCACCCAGAGCAAAATCAAACCAATCGGGTTCACACTCTATTTTCATTGAGACCTAATATTTAAAAAAAGTGTGCTGAGTGATCAGCAATAAAGTTGGGTGAATACGTGTAGGTGATGTAGCAAGCTAAACATCATGAGTGTTATAGAAGGGATTTTAGGTACAATTAAAGAATGAATTCCAGTGACAATTCAAATGTAAGATATCATTCTACTGCACAGCGCCGAAGCTTAACTTATATTTAAAACTATCGGCAGCTTTAATGTTTTAATATAACTCCTCCCACTTGGTTCAAGGTGATTATATTTTAAGTTATGAACAGAGAGATTATCTCCCAGGATAGAATAAAAGTGAAAGTTTGTAGTCTGTAAGGCCAACATGATGGAACGATGAAGGAACCAAATACCTGCTGATCCGAACCTGAATTCCAACCTGAAATAAGTTAGTGATGTATGACAGATTGCTGTGTTATGCTGGATGATCATTTACACTGCTGAATTTATGCAGTAGTTAATTTGGATTGACCTGTGATTGTGGTACTAAATTGAATTGTTTGGTAAAACTGGCAATGGGATTGTGATTCATGATTAACTCATCTCTCCAACCTGTTAAAGAAGTAACTGCAGATGCTGGAGAATCGAAGATTACACAAAATGCCGGAGAAACTCAGCGGGTGCAGCAGCATCTAAGGAGCGAAGGAGATAGGCGACGTTTCGGGTCAAGACCCTTCTTCAGAGTCTGAAGAAGGGAAGACCCTTCTTCAGAGTCTGAAGAAGGGTCTCGACCTGAAACGTCGCCTATCTCCTTCACTCCTTAGATGCTGCTGCACCCGCTGAGTTTCTCCAGCTTTTCGTGTAATCTTCATCTCTCCAACCTGTCGTGAGATGCTGACAATTTGTATTTGCCTCCTCATCTTCTATCTATATCTATATACTATTAAAAGTCTTGTCGTGTGTGTGTGTGTGATGGTATTTTCGCCAAAACGGTAAACGGTTGTGCTAAAATGTTTGCAGAACCTTACTCAGCTTTTTCCCGTCGCCGATCTAATCAAGTTTCCTTCAGATTTGATGTTACATTTCACATTATTGTTATTTAACAGTTTAAAAAAGCCAACCTTTGAGAATAATAACTGTCTGTGAGAGCGAGACTTCCCTAGCAGCTTCCAGTGATGATGTCACAATGGCATCTCACAGTCCTCCAATCACAATGGGATCTCATTTACATTTACTACGCTGCCATGAACATTCCGCCAGCCGAAAATGATATCATAATGGGGTCTCAGCTGCCACTCCCCACAGCCCACTCCCCACATCTACTCTCCACTCCACATAGCCCACTCTCCACTGCCCACCCACTCCCTGCAGCCCGCAACCCGCTCCTCACAGCCCACTCCCCACAGCCCACTCCCCACAGCCCACTCCCCACAGCCCACTCCCCACAGCCTAATCCCCACTGTCCACCCCCTCCCCACAGCCCACTCCCCACAGCCCAATCCCCACTGTCCACCCCCTCTGCACAGCCCACTCCCCACTCCCCACTCCCCACAGCCTTCAGCCCACTCCCCACAGCCCACTCCCCACAGCCCACTCCCCACAGCCCTCTCCCCACAGCCCACTCCCCCTCCCCACAGCCCACTCCCCACAGCCCACTCCACACGGCCCACTCCCCACGGCCCACTCCCCACGGCCCACTCCCCACAGCCCCACTCCCCACATCTCATTTACATACATTGTGAGTGAGTGATGGAATATTTCATTGGGGGAATGGGTGAATGGTGGAAGCGGGTTGCGTTGGGGGAATGGGTGAGTGGTGGATTATTGCTTTGGGGACGGGCCCAACGGGTCCCACTTGATCTGGTATATAGATATATATTACTAAAACTCTGGTCTTGTTTGTTTGTTTGTATGCGTGCCTGTGCTTGAGGTCCCAAAACCCCGCCAAAACGATACATGATAGCGCTACAATTTTTGGTTCACCTTACTCACCATTTTCTTGGGATGTAAATGAAACAAGTTTCATTCGATTTATGTTATATTTTACAAGTTATTGACATTTTTAAATTTACAAAAATCATTTTTCAGCCCCCCCCCCCTTTTCCACTTGCCCTGCCCGTCAGCTGCATTCAACGTCACAATGACATCACAATGGGATCCCGTTCGACGTCACATTAACGTCACAATGGGACCCCGAATCTCATTTACATTAAAATCGCGATTTTCCAAAAAACTGCATATTAATCAAATTCTTCCGTTTTCATTAACAGCTAACATTGTGTTTAGGTTATTTTAAAGAAAAAACACAATTTTCATTGAGAATTTCTTTTTTTTTTAAACATCGCAATTTTCATTGTGGGGGGTGGGATCGGGGGGAGGTGAGGAGTGGTGAAGCAGGGGGATAGAGGGAGGGGAGGAGAGTGGGGAAGTGAGGAGTGGGGGGATAGAGGGAGTGGAGGGGGGTAGGGAGGGGAAAGTCGAGGAGGTGAGAAGGGAGACTGTGGGAGGAGGGGGGGTAGAGGGAGAGGAGGGGGGAGCGAGGGAGGTAAGGAGTGGGGGATAGAAGGAGAGGATGGCAGTGGGGGAGGTGAGGAGGATAGGGGTAGGAAGAAGGATGGCGAGGCGCAGTTGGGGGAGGGTTGCCGTGACTCGCGTCACAACAGGGATCTCTGCAGTCACAACGGGAACCCCTCAGCCATGTCTGTGCAGTTGGGTGCTATGGGACAGTGGTGGGATATTGCCTGGGGGGAATGGGGCCCAACAGGTCTAGTTCCCAGTAAAATGAGGTCCAGTTTAATGAGTAGCCAACAGAATTTTAAGATAGCTTGCACTATTGACAAGTCACTTGTATTTAACAAAGGGGAATGCCTCTTGGCTGTAAAGGTTTTGAGTTTCATTTTACAGGACATTGCAGCTTACTATAAGAAATAGCACAAGAAAGAATGATACAAAAACCTTCACAATGTTTGACGGTACTCTGGGGGTTGAGCTAAAATTATGGCAAAGGAAAATGCTCTTAACCCACAAGAGGACAGGTGACCTTCTGCACACTTGCAGCTGTGCAGCTGGAGACTGTGGTACTGACTACAAGGATCTATATTCAGTGCCTCAAAATGTTCCATGGCATCGCTTGTGTAGCCAAGAACAGTTAATTATTTTCAAATTACAACTCCAGCTTCATCGAAGACGCATAACACCCTGGCCATGCTCTCATTTTAGTACTACCGTTGGGAAGAAGGTACTGGAGCCTGGGAACTCTGACCTCTAAATTCAAGAACAACTTCTTCCCAGCAATCTTCAGGCTCTTCAACACTGCACAACACTAACCACAATTCTATCTCAGCAACTACAGTATGATCAAGTGTGGACTTTGTTTTGTTTGCACTATGGACTTTGGTTTTGCACTACTATGGTCTGGTTACCTGGTATTTATTGTATTCATGCTTATCATATATCTATTTGTGTGTTATTGCTTCAATGGGCCTGAAAGGCACAGTAAGTAACAGTTTATTTGTTCCATGGCTGATACATATGAAAATTAAGCACTCTGACACTTTACCTTCTCTTGACTCTTGATTCCTGTTACCACAATTCCAAAATTATGAGCTTGCATCATTGTTTGATGCAATGAACAGCCTAATTGCAGGTATTTGGTGGTGGTTCATTCTATGCTGATCATACCCTCAGTCCTCAGTAACAAAGCATCCAAGATGATTTGACTCTCAAATATGTGTATCTACCATGGATGACATTTTTAAATCATGTTCATGTGATAGGAGCAGAATTAGGCCATTCAGCCCATCAAGTCTACTCTGCCATTTAATCGTGGTTGATTTATCTTTCCCTCCAACCCTGTTTCCTGCCTTCTCCCCACAACCCCTGTCAGCACAGAAATGTATGCTACCAATTCATTTTTGGACCAAATTCATGTCTCTTCCACATCTTCATCATTTCACGTATATCCGTAATTTTGGTACAAAGATTTCTACTGTTCCCGACTGCAATATTTACTTTTAATATCGCTTGCCACATCCCTAGATTTCCAGGAGCTTCCATTTTTTGACTAATATTGAAAAAGAAGGAAAAAATGCGATAAATAATGCACCAAAAAGTGCCACAAATATTACAAATCAAATCCTCCAAATATGATTTAAGCACTTCTGTTCAATAGACATACAGTGGAAACATGCATAATCAATTTAGCAATTAAGTAATGTAGAATGATGAATTGTAAGTCAAAATGTTACAATGTCTATTTCTCGACCAGTAAAGTCCCTCCACCTTTCCTCATCAATTATATGCCATGTCTCCTGACGAACAATATAGGAAATTGATGTAATTGTTAAATATACAGAATTTATAATATCTTTATAATAGCTTCAGGTAAAAAAACAATTTATTTTGCAATATATGGGTATCATTAACAATCAATGGGTTAATGTAGAAATAAGCAGGAAGAGTAAATTGCAGGAATATAATATTGTTTATATGCTGAGACTGAGCACTGTGTTCTGTTAATCAGATTGTTAAACAATGGAGTCCTGTTTCTTATTAACAGACTGATGTGGTTTGTTACGATCAATTACCAATCCGAGAGATCCACATCATAAAATGTTTCCTCAGCATATTCTGCACGTTTCATTTATCACTTTTGTTGCCAGGAATGATAATGGCGGCAGATACAATAGTGGCACATGAACATGACAGGAGTGGAGGGACAAAGATTATGTGCGGGCAGAGATTAGTTTAAGTTAGTGTCATGTTCAGCATGGACATTGTGGGCCAAAGAACCTGTTCCTGTGCTGGATTTTTCTATGTGCAGTTCTTTGTTCTACGTAAATTTATATGTTGTATATGCAGTATTCCGTTCAGGTATTCTGATCAGATGATTTAGGTTGGATCTAGTCTTTAATTAGCAGATAGTTACGAAGTACTGGAGTGACTCAGCAGGTAAGGCAGCATCACTGGAGAAAAAGAATAGGTGATGTTTTAGGTCATTGATTCCTAGTCTTTAATTAATTGGTTTGAATGTGGTTTGAATGTGGTTGGCAAAAACTGCATTTTATTTGCTCCTGATAACACGCCTTTGCTTGCACCATTTTACATTTTTTACATCAGAATTGATGACTAGACCTGGAACTTTACTATATCTGGTGAGTGCATTAAATCCGAAGAACTAAAAACAAAATTTTTGGATTACTTTAAAGACATCTTTGTAAATCATGTAAATATCGTGGTCTAAGTTAATAATGCCAAGACTTGCCCAACCATTTTACTAGGGAAGAGAAACTACCCTCCCCAACTCTATGTAACTGATTTTTTCTTTTGTTTAAAATTCTAGTTTCAGATTCCAGTATGTCACTAGCATAAATTGTAAAATTGTATCATATTACGTTCATACTTTTGAAGAGGATCCCTTACTAACTGTTGGTGACATAGGACCTTCAGATGCTGGAATCTTGAGCAAAACGATAAAGTGCTGGAGGAACTCAATGGTCAGGCAGTATATGTGGGAAGAATGGATAGGTGATTTTTCAGGTCAGGAGCGTTCTTCAGACTGAAAAAGGCAGAATCTGAAGAAGGCTCCTGACAAAAATCGTTGCTTGTCCATTTCCTCCACAAATGCTGCCTGACCCATTGAATTCTTCCAGTACTTTGTGTCTTGCCTTACTAACTAATGCTGCCTCATTGCACAAAGTGGCAACAGTTAAGGAACTCAACTAATGTGATTGGGTTAAAAAGCTACTGCCCACAAATGCTTTTCGTCCCTTGTTATTTTTTAAAATTTATTTTCACATATTGATTCTATTTCCTCCTCTCCAAAGCCAAGATCATTCCTAACTTAATTTCTCACATTTGTTCTCTTTAAACCAACATTATCCGCTTCCCTTCTTTGCCTCGAGTACTCACGAGTGGCTATTACTGTAATTCTCCGAGTTCGAATCAGGGGAAACTCGGGAGAACTCTTGAATTAGCTCGTACAGTGGGACAGCCCCATAAGAGTGCTTTAAGCTCTCGTATAAAGTAGTTCAGTTTAACTTTCTAGCATTTTTCTTTTGAAATAAGCAACTGCAGTTGCTTGTTTACAGAAGAAGACACAAAGTGCTGGAGTAACTCAGTGAGCCAGGCAGCATCTCTGGAAACCAAGGATAGGTGATGTTGAGGGTCAGCACTCTTCTCTGACTGATTGTGGGGGTGGGGGTGGAAGAAAGCTGGAAGTGAGGAGAGGCAGAGCAAAGCCTGGCAGGTAATTAGGTGGATACAGGAGGGGGAGGGAGGTGGATTTGATAGGCAGATTGGACAAAGACCAGAAATGAAAAGACAAAAGGTGTGAGACAAAGGATTGAAGAGGTGTGATTTGTGAAGATTGGGGAAACAATGTAGGGGAGAAATAGGTGCAAATCCAGATTGGGCATAGGGGAGACAACGGAGCAAAATAAATGGGATGGGGGAAAGAAGTGGGGAAGTTGGGATGGTAGTTACCTAAAATTGGAGAACTAAATGTTGTTGTAAGCTACTTGAATAGGAGGTGCTGTTCTTCAAGTTTGTATGTGCTCTCACTCTGGCAATGAAGGTGGCCCGGGACAGTAAGGACAGTATAGGAATGGGAATATGAATTAAAATGGTTAGCAAACACGAGATCCAGCAGGTCTTGGTGGACCGAGCACATTTTTGGTGAAACCATCGCTGAGTCTATACTTGGACTCACAGATGTAAAGGAGGCCACATCATGAACACCAGAGGCAGTAGATGAGGCTAAAGTATGTGCACGACCTTTCACTGAACATTTGCGCTTGGTTCGCCAAGGTCCATTGGATCACCCAGTAGTTAACTATTTAACTCCTCTTCCCATTCACATACGGACCTTACTGTCTTGAGCCTCCTCCATTGCCAGAGTAACGTCACACACAAACGAGGAACAGCACCTCATATTCTACTTTGGTAGCTTACAACCCAACAGTATGACCATTGAATTATCCACCTTTCCGTAACTCATCTGCAAAAAACAACCCCCTCCCCTGTACCCCACTAAGTCTTGCACCTATTCCTACCTACCCCTTCCCTTCTACCTACATTCCTTCCTCCAGCTTCACAATTAGCAATTCAATCCTTTTTTCTCACTTACTGACCTTTCATCTCTGACCTTTGCCAAACCATTTGCCCATCAACACCTCCCCTCGCCTGTATCCACCTATTACTTACCAGGCTTTGTCCTGCTGCTCCTCTCTTCCAGCTTTCTTTTTCCCTCCCCCTTTCCCACATTCAACCTGAAGAAGAGTTCTTCCCTGAAACGTCACCTATCCACGATCTCCAGAGATTCTGCCTGACTCACTATTATAAGTTACTCCAGAACTTTTGTCTTCTTCTGCCAGCACTTTTTCTTTCTCTTGATCTGACTCATTGGTGCACAGTGACTATTAAATTCACAAACATACAATCAGTTCCCAATCTGGGAATTCCACATCACATATTGATCCTTCAATGTGAGTAAAGATCTTCACTTTCAAATTTGTGACTCAATGCATTGTAGAAGCAAGGCTTTGCATGCTGATGCTGAACAAATGTAAATGAGTTAGCTGCTGGTGGTATCTCCCTTAGTGTATATGACAGGAATTTGCAGGGGTGAGAACATTGGTAACCTTGCAAATGTTTAACACTGGTAACCAAAGATATTTCTCTCGCACCGATCCTTCCTTATCATTCGCCAAATTGTTACCTAGCTCTATGGCCTTTTTGTTTTATTGGTATAATTTGAACATCATCTGAAATATTCACCCAGCGTCTTTTAATTCAATGGCCTATGTACACCCAAAACTAAATGTTCCAATTGGCATCTGGTGCAGTGGGGGGAACAATTCACATAAATTTATGAGTTTTCATCTCCAAGATGAAGAAATTGAAATTAAAGCTGGGATTAGGTGATGAGTAATTTGAGTGGAAAATTAGACACCATCAGGCAAGGGGGGGGGGGGGGGGGAACAGGAAGCTTGCGAAACACTGAATAAGCTAAAATGAGAAATGGCTGACATATCTTTATCTATATATTTTTGTGTGAATATTGTGGTTGCCGGGATTTTGACTGTAGAAAAACAAGCAGTTCATAACTGATAACTTGCTCACAACGAGGGCACAAAGTCTGACAATGGGTGGCACAGTGGTGCAACCACAGGGTTGCTGCCTGACGGCACCAGAATCATGAGTTCAATCCTAACTATGGGTGCTGTCTATGGAGCTTGTACGTTCACCCTGTGACCACATGGATTTTCTCCAGGTGTTCTGGTTTCCTCCCATATTCTGAAGACGTGCAAGTTTCTAGGTTAATTGACATAAAATTGCTCAGTGTATAGCATACGGGCGATTGCTGGTTGGCGCACACTCAGTGGGCCGAAGAGCCTGTTTCCATTGCTGTATCTCTAAACAAAACTAAACTAAATTAAAAAACCCTGATTGTGTAAAGTGCTAATTGTTTGATTACCTTTTGCCTTATCTCAGTTTTTCATTTGAACTTTTCATATGCATTTGCTATTCTATTTTTAATATATGTAAGCAAAATATAAGGGGAAGAAGGAGCTCAACGGGTCAGACTTGCTGCCCGACCTGAGTTACTCCAGCACTTTGTGTTTTGCTCAAGATCTCAGTATCTGCAGTGCCTTGTGTTTCTTTTTGATGTCTGTGATCCTGTATCCCAAGATTATCGAGCTTCTCATTTATCATTACTTGATATTTTAATATATATATATTGGCATAAAACATTTGCAAAGTCATTGGCTTCTTGCAAAGTAAAGAGCAGCCAGTGAGCTGCTCTGGGGAGATCCTGTGGCCACAAAAATGAATTCATTTTGTTCCTCACTTCAACCATGTATCCGTATTCCCACAGCAACTTCCTTTGGTCACTTGAACCAGCTATAGTTGTCTTTTGAAGCAAAATGCACGCATTATAATTTATGAAAAATGAGCAGCGAACAGCAAAGTAAACTATCAATAATTTATTCATGTCTGCCGGTAATTGATAAATGTTGTAATGCCTTCTTTATCTATATGGTATATTTTTTATTGTAGTGGTCAGCAAGGGTAGTCTCATAGCCTCATGACTTTGGACTGAGACCACAGGAGAATGAAGAACAGAGACTGCAGGCTGTCCTGTTTTGTTCTTGAACAAAAGCTGTGTGAGCGACAATGGAATCTCTATGTATTTAGTATCTGGTAGGTCCAATACCTACCTGTTTTGGCGAGCCACTATCTCTTCTCGTTTTGTCTGGCAGACCTAGCACATCGTACTAATTATGTTTATATTTTTGGCATGCTTCATTATCTTGGATAAAGCAGCAAATGCATGACTGAAACCATAGATATGCTCAATACTGACGTATTTTGTATGCGTAAATTCAACATGCATATAACATGCACACATAAACACATGCGCTCATATGTACGTCTACATTCCTGACATTAAATGTTGATGCAGCATGATATGTATTTGAGTTTGAAGTTGGAAATATGATCTTGTAAGATATATTCCTGTCTAAAGTAAATTGATCTTGAATTACTGGATCTGGGGAAGACTGTCAGTGTGAATTATTGACTCAGTTACTACACGGTCCCTTCAAAATAGCCTGCCAGTTTAACTTTTACTTTAGCCGATTAACCTTTATCCAAAGCATTGCTGGCAAAGCATTATGTGATGGGTTACATTCTTCAATTGTCATCAGCTGGGATAGTGTCTGGCGTGCCACACATGAATGGATTCAGTGCAGTTTGACTTATGGGATGTCTTGCATGCTGCTTGGCATGATCTTAAGTTGTGGAGTCTTGCTATTGATTACCTGATGGCACAGCAGTCTTTGCCACATCACATGCATTCTCCCAGCCTGATCTCCCACAATTGGTTTCTGTCCTAAATTATGAATATGCCACTCAGGTCTGCTATAATTAATTAATGCAATTAAAATAAGCAATGGCATCTTTTTTCCTCGTTTCCAAATTAGGGTGTATTTGTAAGTATTGTTTCAATTATCTTATCTGTTGGATGCATTATTTTAAATCCTACACCGTCATGGTTATAACTCAACTTGTTTGTGTGAGATTGTAGCACATCAGCATTAAACATTTACAGACAACCCCATGTGGTTGGTCAATTTTGTTTCCTTTGGTTTGTATTCAATATGATCTTAAAATAATTTGTTGTCATCCTGATCAACACTTACCCAAACTAACATTTCTGATGGGACTCACTGTTATAAGTTTGTAATTGATTCCCTGGAGAGATGGGCAGATGCGGTGGGTCAACAGGCCGGGCATAAATCTATCGTAAATACCTGCATGAACAATCTCTGGTTTAGTTTTGTTTAGAGATACAGCACTGAAACAAGCCTTACAGCCCACTGACTCCAAATCGACCAGTAATCCCTGCACACTACATTATCCTCCACACTATAGACAATTTACAATTTTACCAAGCCAATTAGCCTATAAACAAGTATGTCTTTGGAATGTGGGAGGAAACTAGAGCACCCAGAAAACACACACGCAGGTCAGGGAGAGAATGTACAAGCTCCGTAGAGATAGCGCCCGTGGTTTGGATCGAAACCGGGTCCCTGGCGCTGTAAAGCAACAATTCTACAGCTGTGCCACCATGCCGCCCCAGTTCATAACAATAATCTATATGCAGACACACACATAATTACCAATTATGTGGAATTGGTGCAGTAAATCTACAAAAGAGGCCCCACGATTAGTGGAGATTTCATCGACATTTGTGAGAATGAATTATGTTCAGGTTTGACTGCTGGGACTGGTTTTACAGCTGCCGTAGACAATATGGAAAGGGACAATATCTCTAACTCTTATCTTCCTTTTCACAACTTCTTTATGTCTGTCACAGGGGATGGCTCGCACTCAATATCCGATACAATCCGACTCAATTTCCCAACTATCTGTAGTCCGCCTCCACCCATCTTGCCTATAAAGACTTTGTTCCATTCTCTCCTTTTCTTTAGCTCTTATCTATTCTGATGGCAACACTTTCAGTGGCTTCCAGGATGTCTTTCTTTCTCCTTAAGCTTCCATTCTTAAGTGGCTTCCACTCTGCTGCAGTTGACAGTACTTTCAATTTACATTTTCAGTACCTCTGCATTCACCACTTCTCCTCCTAAAATAAGGATCTGCTTATCCTAGCTTTCCATCCCAAAATCCACCACATTCAGCAAGTCATTCCCCTTAATGTAATTCATTTTCAACATGATGCCACCTGCCCTTCCCTTTCAGCATTCCTATGGGACCATCCACTTCTAAATTCCATCTCCACCAACATTTGTACTTTCCCATGCAACTGCAAGAGTTTGAACAACTAGTTTAAAAAATATATATATTTGTCATGTGTACTGAGGTACAGTGAAGAGCTTTTTGTTGTGTGCTATCCAGCCAGTGAAAAGCCTATACATGATTACAGTCAGGCCATCCACAGTGTACAGGATAACGGGTATAATGTTTAGTGCAAGATAAAGTCCGATTAAAGATAGTTTGAAGGTCTCTAATAAGGTAGATGGGACGTAAGGCCCACTCTAGTTGGTGAGAGGACGATTCAGTTTCCTGATAACAGCTGGAAATAAACTGTCTCTGAATCTGGAGTTATGTGTTTTCAAACTTTTGCACCTCTTGCCTTATGGGAGAGGGGAGAAGAGGGAGTGACCGGAGTGGAACAGGTCCTTGATTATGCTGGTGGCATTGCCAAGGCAGCATGAAGTATAGATGGAGTCAGTGGAACGGAGGTTGGTTTGCACGATGGTCTGGCCATGTCCACAACTTTCTGCAATTTCTTGCAGACTTGGATGGAACTCTTCCTAAACCATTCTGTTTGTAATATTTTCTACGGCACATCTGTAGAAATTGGTAAGAGGTTGTTGGGAACATGCCAATCTTCCTAAGCCTTCCAAGGAAGTAGAAGCGTGCTTTCTTGGCTATTGCTTTGATGTGGCTGGAAAATTTGCTAGTGATACTTGTTCCAAAGAACCTGAATCTTTCAACCATCTCTACTTCGGTGCCATCAACATATACAAGGGTGCATGTGCCGCTTTACTTCCTGAAATCAATCACAATCACATTTGCCTTACTAACATTGAGGGAAAGAATGTTGTCTTGGTACCAGGGTATGTGGCTCGCAATTTCCTTCCTGTACTCCGTCTTGTCATTATTTGATATCTGGCCTGCTACGGTGGTGTTGTCTGCAAATATGTAAATTGAGTTGAATTGGTTGAGCTGAACTGCCTTTGTTGTTCTTCACTTCCCAGAATCTATTGACCAAAATACTTTATTTCCAGGTGAAACAAGTGCTGTTGTGTGATAATGTATACTGGGTGTAATTGTTGCATATCAGGAGGGGGCATTGAATTAGATAGGTGTCGAGTTTGCATTTAGAGAGATTTTGAGGGCTTGTTTAACAGGCATTCGGAGGCCTTGTGCATGTACAAATCACTGATTAAAATAGATGTGAATTGATACCATGCGGGATATCTGTACCATTCTTCACCATCGTTCTTGATTTCAAGTCATATTTGCCAAAAACAAAAAAAATAAAATTTTAACTTGCAATGACATAACAGGCCTATAAACACAGTACTCATAGATAAAATAATTTTTTTTTAAATCAATAAATTAAAAAAAGTAATATTATTGTCATATTAATACAACCAAGGCAGCTTGTGGTTCATAGTTTGGTGTTTGTAGTGTTCAGGAGCCTGAAGGCTGCTGCGAAGAAGTTATTCTTTGGTACAGAATGGTACAGATATCCCGGATGGTATCAATTCACATCTATTTTAATCAGTGATTTGTACATGCACAAGGCCTCTGAATGCCTGTTAAACAAGCCCTCCTACACCTTCTCCCCAATGGCAGGAATGAAATGAGTGCGTGGCCAGGATGGTGTGGGTCTCTGATAATGCTGGCTGCCATTTTGAGGGAGCACGTCCTAAAGATCTCTTTGATCGTGGGAAGGTCAGTGCCCATTATGGACTGCACAGTGTCCACCATTTTTTTGAAACTCCTTTTTTCCTTGGTCTTTGAGTTGCCAAACCAGCCCGTGATGCAACCCTTAATATGTAGAAGTTCAAGAGAGTATTCGCAATCTACCAATTTGCCAAGCACCTGAATAAAATAGACTCTAGGAGAAGATAGACACAAAAAGCTGGAGCAACTCAGCGGGACAGGCAGCATCTCTGGAGAGAAGGAATGAGTGACGTTTTGGGTTGAGATCCTTCTTCAGACTGGTTAGGGATAAGGGAAACTCGGGAATACTGGGGCTACCTGAAGTTAGAGCAATCAATATTCTTACCACTGGGTTGTAAGCTGTCCAAGTGAAATGTGAGATGCTGGTCCACCAATTTGCATTTCGCCTCACTCTGACAATGCAGGAGACCAAGGACAGAAAGGTCTGTGTCGGAATGGGAAGGAGAATTAAAGTGTCTAGCAACTGGGAGATCAGGTTGGTTCACGCGGGCTGAGTGAAGGTGTTCCGCGAAACGATCGCACATTCTGCGTTTGGTTTCACCAACATATAAGAGTCCATATCTTGAATAACGGATACAGTAGATGAGGTTGGAGGAGGTGCAAGTGAACCTCTGCCTATTCTGAAAGGACTGTTGGAGTCCCTGGAAAGAGTCGAGGGAGGAGGTATAGCGACAGGTGTTGCATCTTCTGCGGTTGCAGGTGTAGGTACCTGGGGAGGGGGCGGTTTGGGTGCTAAGGGATGAGTTAACCAGGGAGTTGTGAAGGGAATGGTCTCTGCGGCAGGGGGAAGGGGGTGGAGATGGCAAAATGTGGCTAATGGTGGGATCCCGTTGGAGGTGTCGGAAATTTCGGAGGGGTGAAAGGTAAGGACTAGGGGGATGTTCCAGTATGCCACACTTCAACTTGGATGCAGATGCAGTGTAGACAGAGGAATTGGAGTAGGGGATAGAGTCTTTGCAGGAAGCATGGTGGGAAGAGGTGTAGTTGAGATAGTTGTGGGAGTTAGTGGGTTTGTAATAGATGTCAGTCAATTGTTTATTTCTTGTGATGGAGACTGTGAGATCAAGAAAGGGGAGGTGACGGAGATGGTCCAAGTAAATTTGAGTGCAGGATGAAAATTGGTGGTGAAGTTGATTAAGTCCATAAGTTCTGCATGGGTGCAGGAGGTGGCGCCAATGCAGTCATCAATTTAATGGAGATAGAGTTCGAGAATGGGGTCAACGTACACCTGGAATAGGGATTGTTCAACGTACCCTACAAAGAGGCAGGCATTGCTGGGGTCCATGCCGGTGCCCTTAGCTACGCCTTAGATTTGGAGGAAGTGGGAGGGCTCAAAGGAGAAGTTGTTGAGGATGAGGATCAGTGGAGTGTAAGTCGAGGGAAATTGGATGGTTCTGCGGTTGAGGAAGAAATTGAGGGCTTTAAGGCCTTGTTGGTGAGGGATGGAGGTGTAGAGTGACTGAACATCCATAGTAAAAATGAGGGAGTGGGGGCTCAGAAAGCTTAAGTCATTAAAGAGTCATTAAAGGGCATACGAGGTATCTTGGACATGGGTCGGGAGAGATTGGACCAGGGAGGATAGGATGGAGTGGAGGTAGGTGGAAATCATTTCCGTGGATCAGGAGCAGCCAGAAACAATGGGTCTTCCAGGGTAGTTGTGTTTGTGGATTTTGGGGAGAAAGTAAAAACGGGCTCTGTGGGGCTGTGAAAGGATAAGGTTGGAGGCTGTGGAAGGCAGACAGTCAGGTGATGAAATCAGTAATGGTGTTTGTGATTAAGCCCTGGTGTTCATCTGTGGGATCATGGTCCAAGGATACGTAGGAAGAGGTGTCAGACAGTTGTCGCCTGGCTAAGCCCGATAGTCAGCGCGCCAGACTACCAGGGCAACTAGGAGAGTTGCATATTGCCCATTGAATATCTCTAGTGCTCTTGACCTAGGATATCATAAAACTGAAACTTGTATTTTGAGTTCTGGTTTTGAATGAATGGAAATGAACCTTGCTCATTAAAGCAACCAGATTTTATGTATTGGCTTCTCGCTGACTTTGCTCTTTCACTCCACACTCCCTTATGAGGCAATGTGCTCAGCCATATCTGCTTTCCCACCGTATCAGCATTGTAGCCACTACTTACATTGGCCATTCGGTGTGATAGCATACTATTCATCCTATTTGTACAAGAAGAGAAATATATGAAGAATCATGTGTCAACCCTGATTCTGGTAGAAATACTCTGGGATATATAAAATAGAAACTGCGTCATGAAGATTGATACATCAGATGGCTACTGGTTAATAATTAGTGAACTCTTTACCAGGGAGGGTTATGGATTATGTGCAGTCAGATAAAATTTGGTCTGGGCATCATGTTCAACATAGATATTGTAGGCTGATGGACCTGTTCCTGCGCTGTACTCTTCTGTGTGCTGCTATCCATATCCATCTCCTACCATCCTCTTGCCCTTCCTTCTTCAATCCACCCAACTCTCCCTTCGACCCCAAACCCTCTGCCTTTCTTCCACTTAGTTCACTTAGGTCCAATAGTGAATGTAGTTAAAGAAACACAGTGTTGAAGCGGGTCAGGCAGCATCTCTGGGAGGAGATGAACTGGTGATGTTTTAGATCAGAACCCTTCTCGCTATAGTTAACTGCTCATTAACTGCTAGTTTAAACCATTGCTGCCCATCTGCCAACAATGGCTGTTCAAGCAAGCTTCCCTTGGTGGGCACAGGACTAGTTTGCCCTCCAAATATCCCGCATCGTTTTTCCAACGCTTTACACTGCTAATAAACTCTAAACTCAAGGCATTGCTGTTGAGCTTTGGACAGACCAGTTGGGACTGAGAAAGCTTCGAAGGTTATTTATGTCTGCTGGGTTCTGCATTGCTTTGCCATTTGAAGGGAGGAATGTGAAGTAAACGGATGAGTTGGAAAGCAAGCATGAATCCTTGCTGAGAAAAGAGAAGTCCAGAGAAAGCCACTGAGAGTTTGCTGAACCAGATGTGCATTTAGCTTTTGTTATCCTGCTCCTCCCTGAAGTGTCACTTATTTTGGATGCCATCCAAATCAAACTTATGTCCGACCCGATGAACCAACACTTGCACATTTCCCCCTGTCAGACCGAGATCCAATTAAGATGCCCCCCTCTTCTTTTTCACTGAGTCACATTCCTGGTCTGAGAAATGGTGGAGCGGAGGAAAATGTGCTGGAAAGCAAGACCTGCAGCCTTATGTTGAAATCCAATGGGATTTCACCAAATGCTGCACTAAAGGTCATTTAATTGCATGAAGCCTATATAGAGGTGCTTTGTAAATTGTGGGAATGGATAAGGAGCTGGCTGATGATGGGGAATAACAAGTACTTGCAAAAGGAAATGGATCATAATGTAGGGGACAGCAAAATAACTCAACGTTCATCCCTCAGAGTCGGTATACATCTGAATGAAAGCAGACCAATGTTGCACAGTGTAATTTGCTTCATAAAATACTAATAAATAAAAGTGATTGAAGAGACACAAGAAACTGCACAAATCGTGTCAAGGAAGTATTTTTTTTAGTTCAGCCAAATGAGCACTGTGAGTATCGAGGAACGAAAAGGTTTCTGCTGACACAGTCCCAGAAATTTAAATAAATATTTTTGAATTAGCTTGTCAAGTCACTTTTAAGACGATTAACCTTTTCAGATTTGAATTGTGAACGATCCAATTAATATGTGAAGACCCTACATTCCGAAGCATCTCTCAGGCATCACAAACTTTAGTGCGGTCATTGAATTTATTATTGTTGCCAACTTCTGCATCTACAACTGAAAGAAAAAAGTAACAGTCAGCATATTCCACTTAGATCCCTTGCCTGGCTTCAAAATAAATTATTCAGTTCTGAGCCTGATTATTTGTTCAACTGAAACTTTTGTGATGCAAATAGAAATATTTAATTTAAAATAAAATGGCTTGAGGTGTGGTTTGTCGATTACTGTTTTGGCTTAAATCTTGATTACTTGGCCGGGAGAAATGCTTTATTCATGCTGGTTCCCAACATTTATGTGAAACAGAAAGAAAAAAATCTGGTTCAAAATGACGTTGCTGACAGTAATAATATGTTTTATACAGTGCATCTAAGCATGGCCTAAGACCAAAGTCAGTCACTAAAGAGATATGAAAAGTTTACATTGAGCCACATAATGATCTTAGTGGACTTTGTTCAAGTTCACATTTATCGTCACATGCACCAATTTGTACAGTGAAATTTGAGTTATCATACAGCCATACAAATAAAAAGAACACAATACACAATATAATTTAACATGAACATCCCACACAGCAGAATCAACATTTCCCACTGTAATGGAGGGCAATAAAGTTCAGTCACCTTCCTCTTTGTTCACCCATAGTCGGGGCCTTTGAACCCTCCGCTACGGACGGCCCGATGTACAGGCCCTCTCGTCGGGACGATCGGAACTCCGACGTCGGAACAGATTAGGACACATTTGCAGCTTGGAGTTTCCGAATCGACCGCTTCTTAATGGAGACAGCGGCTTCCGAAGTCCACAGGCCGAGCTGGACGGATCTCCAACACTGGTGATCCCCGGCAAGGGATCGCCTCGTTCTGCGATGTTAAAGTCAGCGCCGCCCGCGGCTAGTAGCTCTGCAAACCACAGCTCCACGGTGTTAAAGTCAGCAGGCTCAACACTCTGGAGCTCCACACCACGCCGCGATGATAATTCAGCGCTGCGCCCGCTGCTGAAGCTCTGGCCGGTCTCTGGTAGGAAAGGCCGTGTCAATCCAGTCGGTAGGCCGCAAGGGGGAGAGCCGAAGATGCGACACCGAGAAAAGACGCATCTGAGTCCATCCAGGTAAATGACTGAGAAACGGTTTCCCCCTATTTCCCCACCCCCCCCACATAAGACATACCAAGAAACATTTAAAACATACATTTAAACACACTAAAAATAACAAAAAAGGTGAAAGGACTAACAGCTGCTGGTGAGGCAGCCACTGCGGTGGTGCCACTGGATGAATACATTGCATTTCGAGAGCATTTGAAACAAGAGAGTGGGAGATACTGTGCTAGAAAGGATGAGATGGAAAATATCAGAGGTTTGGGAGTAGGCAGGCTGGTCACCATAATGTGTAGGGAGGAAGTGATACTGGTTAATACCAAAGATAGACACAAAGTGCTGGAGTAACTCAACAGGTCAGGCAGCATCTTTGGAGAATAAAAGGAACTCCTTTCTGGAGAAAAAGAAATAGTGTTGGAATCTTTCATGTTTCAAAGTAACCAGAGTTTTAACAAGGACAAAAAACGGAATTATTTCCACAGTTTCTATAATATAATCTTTCTTTAAAAACAAAATTGGATGCAATGCTGCAAGCAAACATTTATTGCTGAAATCCTGTAATCAGGAGTGTTCTCACCCACCTTGTCTGTGACTGACTGTTATTTCTGTCAGCTAAATCACCAATCCCAACCATTGTTCAATCGCTCTTTGACATTCCAAAAGTATTCCCCTTACCTTACAAATGATACTGTGCCTTCCACTAAATCCCCTTTCTAACATGAGCAGCAAACATTTACGTATTCTGCAGCCCCTAGTGTAGCTTTGTCACTGGACAACACATGCAACTTCAGATTGGGAGACCCTGTTTAAATTAAACAATGCAAACTCTGACTTGAACACACCCCTAAGTACATGGTATGGCCATCACACCCATTTCATCCACATGATCAACTCTGACCATGAAATTGAAAGGCGTATGCCTCCGTCCATTTTAACGGTCCCAAAGTGCAGCTTCTCGCTTTTCGGCGATGCTGCAATTATCTGGTTCAAAGCCTTTTTAAGGAGGCATTGTTACCTCATGTTTTATTTCTCGTGTGTTGTCAATTTGAAACTCTCAATGTGTTAATTATGGAGCATTTCCTCTAAAATAGGAAATTAGAAAATAGAAATTACTTCATAGTTACCTGTCCTTCTGTAATGAAAAAAAAAAAAGGATATTAGGATAATCTGTCATTTATATCGTTTTGCACTGTATCATTTCCTTGGTTCGCATTTCAAAATTAATAATTGCCAAGAATTTATTGTATAATACACATGTCTCCACGATCTTTATCTGTTTCTTGTAAAGTTAATTCAAACTGATGAGATTAACATCATGTATAATCTCTGCACATATGATACAAATAAGATGTTATGCATTACAGCAGATAATGGAATGGAAAATGCATTGGACTGAACTGTACAGAGACAAGTATTTTATTACATAGCGATCAGACAGTGTATTTTCAGGGAATGCATTGCCTAAAAGTTATAAAATGGTGGAAGTAAAATAGTAACAATAATCATTTCATTGTTCAACTTCATCATAATGTGTACAAATAAGTCACATCATTCGAGGAGAGAATCTTTTCGAAATCCGACCCTTAACATCAGTGGATAGGAGTTACATGACTCTCATGCTGCTTACTGAGTACTGCAGATGTCTGCCTCAGCAGGAAGCCCTTCCCCCTTCCTTCATGGAGCTCTGGGGAATGCCGAGGATCCTGGAATAAAATCCTGTCCTTCCCTTCCAACCTCCTCCCCAAACTCCTGCTGAGATGGGAAAAGAAATCATCCACGCATCTCAAAGTATTTCTGTGGCACTATTTCTGGCTGCAATATAAATTAACAATAGGAAAGCTGGTAATATAATCTATCATATATATGTGTAGACTTTGGGTTTGTGTTGGCAATGATACGGGAAAAACATGTTCAAATATTAAATTGCAACTCTGCCTCCATTAACTCATTTGTAAAGCACTTTGTGAACATTTTTGCTCAATATCCTCCAATTGTTAAAACTTGATGCACTGAACGATTTCTATAGGAGGCAGGTTTTACCAGAACAACACATTCCTTGCAAATGCATAAACCAACCGCAGTAAACACCATTAAAAGCGTAGGCATTGCATTAAATGAAAAATATCTGGAAATATAACACTATTATGAATCATTGAAGCTTTGAACCATGCAGATGAGTCCTGTGACAAGTACTCAGATTTATTTTTTTCAATTTATCTTTAATTAAAAAGAAAAGAAAATATTAGAAGACAATTTGCATTGGGATTCATTAGAAAGTGATTTACTGGTTTTATAATTTTAATTTAATACAGTTCATTTTATTTACCTTGTGCGTTTTCATAAAGACTTTTCTCCTCTCCCGAGGGAGTCAGTAGCTTAGAAGTCGTTCAGCTGAAAATATCTAAACTTTTATCTGCTGTTTTACTTACTGAGACGATGATTGTTGTATGCTAATGATCACAGAGGTGACAAAATATTTCTGGAAGACTTCCTACCCTATAAATTCCTTCTGTTTTATATCAACAACCAGTACACATCTGCATTCAGTAAATTTGTACTTTGTTTTTATGTGACTAACTTTTTGAGTATTTGTTCATTTTCACTAATAAATGACTCTGATTTCTTTACTATGATTTCTTTATTTTCATCTTTGGTTATATTCTGTCCAAATTTTGTGAATTCTTTACCCATATGGCTTTCTGAATTCTTGAGTATTCAATGGACACCAATGCCAAATACCATCTACACAAACAGTTGACAAAAGTGCAGTGCAATCCCGTGACTTTTTGCTGGTTAGTTGATTATCGATTGATCTAAGACAGAGGGATAATTAAACCGACAGATATGTATCAAATTATTTCTAACCAAACTGATTCCAATTTATTGGTCTTCCTTAATCCAGGTCCCTGTAGTGAAATGCATAAATCTGAGAATTATGCACATACATAATATTAAATATCATGTACATCTTTACTTTCACCTCAATGATACAAAGGTTCAGAGCATGGAAATTATGTCAGTAAGAAAAGCAATAAATCTGATCAACTGAACCTTTCAGAAAAACACTTTTCAGAGAAATAAGTTTATTGTCGATTGTGTTATTAACAGTATATTAAAATTCCCATTTTCTATTGAGAGATTTATGAATACAATGTTCCTCATGCAAATGAGAAACTGGCTGAAATGCAGGAGATTAAGTTTATTGGGATCTGGTGTTGCTTCTGACAGATGGAAGTTCAATAACTTTCATCTCAGCATTTTTAAAATATTATGCAGTGTATTTGGCCTTCAAACCGTCATGTACACAATATACTGTTTCCCAAACAGGATTCTCTTCCTCCCTAAAGGGTTTCTTTAGCTTCAGTAGATCTTAGATTTATTGTCTCTGTGACTCAAATGACATCCATGCTCTTAACCCTTGAATGACTAAGGTCAATTTTTGTTTTGCAAAATAATTGCATTTCTGGTAACGAGTTTGACTGGATAGGTGAACACAATGCTTTCGCATATTTTTTAAATAATGTTGAATGCAACGTTGTTTTTTTTAAATGTTACAAAAAATGTTCCTTTTGATAAAACATGGAACATGCATGTCGCTAGCTGGGGTCAATTTTACTGCCCAAACCTAATTCCAAAAATGTGTGGTGGTGAGCACCTTTATGATCTGTTATAGTCTTTATAGTGACAATAATAAGCCTAAACCAGATAATGAACTGTTGAGAAAGAAGTTCCAAGATTTTTATCCAGCCCTGTGAAGGAACAGTGATGAGTCTCCATACATGGGACATGTGTGATTTGGAAGCTTTCCCCTGTGGTGCCCCTGTACCTGCTACCTTCGCCCCTCCACATGGTAGATACCATAGATCTGAGAGGTGCTGTTGAAGAAATGTGACAATTTACAACATGATTTTAGAAAAGAAAGAGCCATAATCGACTTTTAGTGTGGGAAGTGAAAGTTTGGATTGGGTATTGCGGTGCCTCTGGTGGCTGAGTGCAGCTCCAAAGTCAGCTACAAATTCGCTGGCAACACCAATGGAGTTGGCTGAATCACAGATGGTGATGAGCAAGAGAGAGACTGAAGACCTGGCTGGATGGTACCGCAACAACAATCTTATGTTCAAAGTCAACAAAGCATTGCTCGGCAACATAACACCTCTTGCACTACCATAAACTAGTTTTATTTTTGAACTGAGTTTCGTGCAAATGCCTTGTTTTGTTTTTGCAGTCATTTTTCTTTTTTTAGTCTTGCAGAATTTATGTGTAAGTAACGTTTTTTTGTGTCATTTCGGACTATGTGCCCGGGATGCTGCTGCAGGCAAGAGGCCCGGGACCGTTGGAGCGAGTGGAGGAGGGTCAGGAGCGGTGAGTACATAAATCCAGCGCGGGGCTTGTTCAGGCAGAGGCCCGGGACCGTTGGAGCGAGTGGAGGAGGGTCAGGAGCGGTGAGTACATACATCCAGCGCGGGGCTTGTTCAGGCAGAGGCCCGGGACCGTTGGAGCGAGTGGAGGAGGGTCAGGAGCGGTGAGTACATAAACCCAGCGCGGGGCTTGTTCAGGCAGAGGCCCGGGACCGTTGAAGCGAGTGGAGGAGGGTCAGGAGCGGTGAGTACATAAACCCAGCGCGGGGCTTGTTCAGGCAGAGGCCCGGGACCGTTGGAGCGAGTGGAGGAGGGTCAGGAGCGGTGAGTACATAAACCCAGCGCGGGGCTTGTTCAGGCAGAGGCCCGGGACCGTTGGAGCGAGTGGAGGAGGGTCAGGGGCTTGTTTTTACCCAAATCCGGAACATTCCATTCTGAACAGGGAGGTTTCTGGTGGAAGCCGCTGATTGGTGGAAGCAGACTACAGGAAGCAGCTGATTGGGTGGAGCCTCTGGTTAGTATTTCTGCTTTCTGGTTAAAGGTACAGTGGGTGAGTAAAGGTACAGTGTTTTAGTAAAGGTACAGTGTTTTAGTAAAGGTACAGTGCTTTTGGTTTGTATAATAAAGGTGTAGGTTAAAGGTCAAGAGGGAGCTGCTGTTTGAGTCAGATACCTGCTGATTTCTCACAGCAGTTTCTATTATATTATACTGGTATCGGATCCAGGGTAAGGCGAGAGAATGTCAGCCAGAGCAGTGTACTGTACTGCATGTCAGATGTGGGAGGTCATGGTGTCGGATGGCCCTCTTGACGTCCACATCTACATCAGGTGCAGAGAGATGGGGCTCCTAAGGGACCGTATTAGGATCCTGGAGCAGCAGCTCGATGACCTCTGCCTGGTCAGGGAGAGTGAAAAGGTGATAGAGGACAGTTATAGGGAGGTGGTCACTCCAAAACCACAGGAGAGAGACATGTGGGTCACGCTAAGGAAGGGCAAGGG
Organism: Raja brachyura; assembly: GCA_963514005.1. Next base: position 93,921,609 of record OY740782.1, read on the forward strand.
GCAGAGGCATGAACGAGTGAGTACTCCAATGTCAGTACACCTGGCAAATAAGTACTCCTGTTTGAGTACGGATGGGGGTAACAGCCTATCCGGGGGTAGCGACAGCGGACGGGCCTTCAGCACAGAGACCGGCCCTGTTGCTCCGAAAGGTAGGGAAAAAAAGAGGAGGGCAATAGTAATTGGGGACTCTATTGTTAGGGGGTCGGATAGGCGATTCTGTGGACGCAGTCGGGAGACCAGGATGGTGGTCTGCCTCCCTGGTGCCAAGGTCTTGGACGTGTCTAAACGTGTCCAAGATATCCTCAAATCAGAGGGAGAGGAGCCTGAGGTCGTGGTACATATAGGTATCAATGACATAGGTAAAAAAGGGGAAGTGGTCCTGAAGGCAGGATTTAAGGACTTGGGAGGAGAGTTGAGGAAAAGGACCAAAAAGGTAACAATCTCAGGATTACTGCCTGTGCCACGTGACAGTGAGAGTAGAAATGGAGCAAGGTGGAGGATAAATGCTTGGCTGAAAGACTGGTGTAGAGGGCAGGGATTCAAGTTTCTGGATCATTGGGACTTCTTTTGGGGTAGGTGGGACCTGTACAGAAAGGATGGGTTGCACTTGAACCCGAGGGGGACCAATATCCTGGCGGGGAAATTTGCAAAGGCCACTGGGGAGACTTTAAACTAGAATGGTTGGGGCGAGGGATGCAAATAGCAAAAGCTAGTAGACAGAATGGGAGGCAGGAAGCAGAAAAGGGAAGCACTCGGACACATGAGGAGAGAGGGAAAAAAAGGAAATAAACAGAGAATAAGAGATGGGGGGGTTTCTTAAATGTGCATATTTTAATGCTAGGAGCATTGTAAGAAAGGTGGATGAGCTGAGAGTCTGGATAGACACCTGGAAGTATGATGTTGTGGCGATCAGTGAAACATGGTTGCAGGAGGGCTGTGATTGGAAACTAAATATTCCAGGATTTTGTTGCTTCAGGTGCGATAGAATTGGAGGGGCAAGAGGTGGAGGTGTTGCATTGCTAGTCAGGGAAGATATTACAGCAGTGCTTTGGCAGGATAGATTGGAGGGCTCATCTAGGGAGGCTATTTGGGTGGAACTTAGAAGTGGGAAAGGTGTAGCAACACTTATAGGGGTATATTATAGACCACCAAATGGGGAACGAGAATTGGAAGAGCAAATATGTAAAGAGATAGCAGATATTAGTAGTAAGCACAAGGAAGTGATTGTGGGAGATTTCAACTTTCCACACATAGACTGGGAAACACATTCTGTAAATTGGCTGGATGGTTTGGAGTTTGTAAAATGTGTGCAGGATAGTTTTTTGCAGCAATACATAGAGGTGCCTACTAGAGGAGGGGCAGTGCTGGACCTCCTGTTAGGAAATGAGATGGGACAGGTGGCGGAGGTATGCGTTGGGGAGCACTTCGGGTCCAGTGATCACAATACCATTAGTTTCAATATAATTATGGAGAAGGACAGAACTGGGCCATAGGTATTGAGATTTTTGATTGGAGAAAGACTAACTTTAACGAGATTCGAGATGATTTAAAAGGAGTGAACTGGGACATTTTGTTTTATGGGAAAGATGTAGAGGAGAAATGGAGGACATTTAAAGGGGAAATTTTAAGAGTACAGAATCTTTATGTTCCTGTTCGGTTGAAAGGAACCAGTAAAAATTGGAAAGAGCCCTGGTTTTCAAGGGAAATTGGACATCTTGTTCGGAAAAAGAGGGAGATCTACAATAATTATAGGCAGCATGAAGTAAATGAGGTGCTTGAGGAGTATAAGGAATGTAAAAAGAATCTTAAGAAAGAAATTAGAAAAGCTAAAAGAAGATATGAGGTTGCTTTGGCAAGTAAGGTGAAAGTAAATCCAAAGGGTTTCTACAGCTATATTAATAGCAAAAGGATAACAAGGGATAAAATTGGTCCATTGGAGAGACCGAGTGGACAGCTATCTGCAGAGCCAAAAGAGATGGGGGAGATATTGAACAATTTATTTTCTTCGGTATTCACCAAGGAGAAGGATATTGAATTATGTGAGGTAAGGGAAACTAGTAGAGTAGCTATGGATACTATGAGTTTCAAAGTAAAAGAAGTACTGACACTTTTGAAAAATATAAAAGTGGATAAGTCTCCAGGTCCTGACAGGATATTCCCTAGGACATTGAGGGAAGTTAGTGTAGAAATAGCCAGGGCTATGACAGAAATATTTCAAATGTCATTAGAAATGGGAATAGTCCCCGAGGATTGCCGTACTGCGCATGTTGTTCCATTGTTTAAAAAGGGTTCTAAAAGTAAACCTAGCAATTATAGACCGGTTAGTTTGACTTCAGTGGTGGGCAAATTAATGGAAAAGATACTTAGAGATAATATATATAAGTATCTGGATAAACAGGGTCTAATTAGGAACAGTCAACATGGATTTATGCCTGGAAGATCATGGTTGACTAATCTTCTTGAATTTTTTGAAGAGGTTACTAGGGAAATTGACGAGGGTAAAGCAGTGGATGTTGTCTATATGGACTTCAGTAAGGCCTTTGACAAGGTTCCTCATGGAAGGTTGGTTAAGAAGGTTCAACTGTTGGGTATAAATGCAGGAATAGCAAGATGGATTCAACAGTGGCTGAATGGGAGAAGCCAGAGGGTAATGGTGGATGGCTGTTTGTCGGGTTGGAGGCAGGTGACTAGTGGGGTGCCTCAGGGATCTGTGTTGGGTCCTTTGTTGTTTGTCATGTACATCAATGATCTGGATGAAGGGGTGGTAAATTGGATTAGTAAGTATGCCGATGATACCAAGATAGGGGGTGTTGTGGATAATGAAGAGGATTTCCAAAGTCTACAGAATGATTTAGGCCAGTTGGAAAAATGGGCTGAAAGATGGCAGATGGAGTTTAATGCTGATAAATGTGAGGTGCTACACCTTGGCAGGACAAATCAAAATAGGACGTACATTGTAAACGGTAGGGAATTGAAGAATACAGTTGAACAGAGGGATCTGGGAATAACCGTGCATAGTTCCTTGAAGGTGGAATCTCATATAGATAGGGTGGTAAAGAAAGCTTTTGGTATGCTAGCCTTTATAAATCAGAGCATTGAGTATAGAAGCTGGGATGTAATGTTAAAATTGTACAAGGCATTGGTGAGACCAAATCTGGAGTATGGTGTACAATTTTGGTCGCCCAATTATAGGAAGGATGTCAACAAAATAGAGAGGGTACAGAGGCGATTTACTAGAATGTTGCCTGGGTTTCAACAGCTAAGTTACAGAGATAGGTTGAATAAATTAGGTCTCTGGAGCGCAGAAGGTTAAGGGGGGACTTGATAGAGGTCTTTAAAATGATGAGAGGGATAGACAGAGTTGATGTGGACAAGCTTTTCCCTTTGAGAATAGGGAAGATTCAAACAAGAGGACATGACTTTAGAATTAAGGGACAGAGGTTTAGGGGTAACATGAGGGGGAACTTCTTTACTCAGAGAGTGGTAGCGGTGTGGAATGAGCTTCCAGTAGAAGTGGTGGCGGCAGGTTCGTTGGTATCATTTAAAAATAAATTGGATAGGCATATGGATGAGGAGGGTATGGGGGGTTATGGTATGAGTGCAGGCAGGTGGGACTAAGGGAAAAAAGTTGTTCGGCACGGACTTGAAGGGCCGAGATGGCCTGTTTCCGTGCTGTAATTGTTATATGGTTATATGGTTATATGGTTATATTTTGCATATGATGGTAAACAATTACTTGAGTTGACTCAATCAAGCAGATTCCTTTGTCTCTGTGATGGCACATTTTTGCTCTGCCACTCTAATTTATTTCATCCAGCAATTGGACGATATTCCAATGGTTGAAGAATTCTTTATTATCATATGTACAGAGGTACGGTGAATTCTTTTTTGTATACAGTTCAGTAGTATCGCTATACATAGGCACAATCCACAACTAAGTGCAAAATGCAAAAATAGTTGTTCACTGAGAGCTTTAAGTCCAGCTGGCCATAAAGCCCGTTGTCCTGGTGGTGTTGCAAGGTTGGCCTGGGCAAGCAAAGCTGCAGACGTCCTCCACCGTTCTGTACCGCTTCAATCCGCATCTCGTCCATGCGCTCTGTCTCCTGGAGCGGCACACAGTACGTTCGTGGATGCATCTAACATGAGCGTTGCAAATTGTAGAATGGCTTTGGAGAATCAGGTGGTGAGGCTTTCAGCACAAACTATGCAGGGCGCCTTTTGAAACCCCGTTATTTACTTGATTGGACCACTTTGGTACCTGAGGAGTTGCAAACATAATGTAACACTATGCACCTGAAATGAACATTCCCACTGGACTATCGTGGATGGAAGATTATTAAAGAGGTAGCTGAAAATATTGGGTCTGAAACACCAATGTCCTGCAGCTGAGATGACTGGCCTTCAACAATCATAACTACCTTACTTCATGTAAAGTTATGACTCCGGAGGAGTACAGAGATTTGTTTTCCTCCTTATTCCTATTGATTTCATTTTTAATAGACCTCTTGGATACCACATTCAGTTTAATGCTTAGTGTGGGTACTCTCATCTCACCTCAGGAAGCAGCTCTTTCCTTTGTTTTCAGCCAAGGCTGCAGTGAAGTATGGAACTCCGGGTCCCAGAAGGAATCCAAGTTGAATACCTTTGAGGAGAACACTGCTGAAAGAAAAAAATCCTGCTTTCGCAGAATTGACGTAATCTTATATCATTTCTCTGAAGATTGATTGGAGGTTGTTAAGCACTAATTGGCCACTGTTGCTTTTTGTAGAGAGGGCACATCTGGACAACGTCCGCGTATGTCAAGTGAATATCAATATTTTTGTTGCACTTGCCCGGCTTGGCTAAGGATGTGGGTATTTTTTGAAGAGCATCACAATACTCAGAATTTAAACAATAGCAAATGGTGGAGGTAATTTTGTTTTTGAATTTGAATTCAAGCTAACGGAGAAGTATCTTTGCAAGGTTATTGTTTCATGCTGTTCTTTAGCCAGCCACGACATCTCCTTGATCCTCCATTACACCATCAGCATTATAACAAATGAATTGACAAATACTCACATTGCAGACAGTATGAGTGATCTTGCCATTAAATGGGATGTTCTAATTGTGTGATTCTCTGCCTCAGAGGGCAGTAGAGGCAGGTTCTCTGGATGCTTTCAAGAGAGAGCTGGATAGGGCTCTTAAATATAGCGGAGTCAGGGGATATGGGGAGAAGGCAGGAACAGGATACTGATTGGGGATGATCAGCCATGATCACATTGAATGGCGGCGCTGGCTTGAAGGGCTGAATGGCCTACTCCTGCACCTATTGTCTATTGTCTAGTGTGATGTGCCATTTTGGACAATCAACAGATTAAAAATCCTTGGCAAAAGAAGTGGAGGGAAGATAAAGTGAATTATTTCATACTCAGAGATTGCTAAATCATCTGTCTAATGTGATGGTGGAAAATGGATATAAATAATTACAAATTGATAGACAGGAATTTGAGAAAGATCAACAAAATGTTATAAAGTGAATACATAAATTTAGTCACAACTAATTTTTTTAAGATTCTGAATGCAGATTGTGGTGTTAGTTTCTATAATTCCATGATATTGCTTTTGTTGTAATATTAGAACTAGAGATTGGAGGGCAAAATATAAAGAAGAAACTATAGGCCATTAACCTGAAGTTGTTAGCTGGAAAATTACTGTGGTGTATTATTATGGACATGGTAATCAACCATCCATTTGATTATAACATTGCCTGTGAAAGACACCACAGATTGATAAAATGGGGATTACAAACCAATTAGAGTTTCTTGAGGATGCAACCAATGACATAGATGGAAGAAGGCATTTAAAAGATGGCACACAAGAAGTTTTAACACAAAATGTGGGTTCGGGTGTTGCAGAGTAATATAGTAAAGCTAACGGAAGATTATGCAATGGAAGGATAACAGAGTGCGAGAATGAATGGAGTTATTTTCTGGTTGGCTGTTTGTAATTTGTGGGATCCCGCTGCTCAAGGAACAGTGCTTGGACTTGAGTTTTTTACACCCATTTAGTGACCTACAGTATATGACTGGACTGAACGCCATGTGTCTAAGTCTGCTGCCAATACAAAACAAAGTGAAAATAAATATAGTTAAAGGAAAATACAAAGACATAAACACGTTAAATTGGTTGTTGAGGATTATGGCACTACAGAGGAATGAGAAGTTTCAATTTGGTTAGGAAAATTAGAGAAGAAGAGAATCCTTTAAAAAGGTCACATTTGCAAGAAGTGAATGCTTGTGCATGAATCATAGTAAATTCATACACTGGTGCAGCAAGGAATGGTGGAAACAAATAGTTTATTAGACGCAGGAACAATAAAACTGCAATTTTAGAGTAAATAAATCTTATTGCAATTATATACTGTTTTGCTGAAACTACACATGAAGTGCTGCATACCATTTGTGATGATGTGATATGTTAGGAGAGAGATTGAGTAGGCTGTACATATTTTCTCTGGAGTATCAACTCTTCAGTTTCTGGGTCCACCTATTACTTATCAGCTCTTGGCCCACCTTTTCTTCTCAACTTATTCTATCAGATATCATCCATCAGTCTGAAGAAAAATCCATACCCGAAACATTGACTGACCACTTCCATTCACAGTTGCTGCCTGATCCACTGAGCTCCTCCAGCAATTTGTGCTTGGCTCAAGATTTCAGCATATGTAGTCCATTTTGACTCGTGTTCTGTTTCCCAATGCCTTTGCGGTATACATTTGCACGTTTTCTGCTCCCCTATAATTGCAGGCCAATTTCTCATTATTTGAATCTCTGTCACAGAATGGGTAAACTGATATGCTATTGTCCATGTTGTACCATTTTTTAAAATATCTCCCAGATCAGTGCAGCTAAAATGCGCTTCTCCTTTGAGTGATGCAGTCTAGCAATATATTATGGATGCTTGCTTTAATTTACACTTGCCTCTCACAAACATGGGCCAATGCTGAGCCATGAAGCCAATGAAAAGCATTGTTAAAAGTAGCTGCAAGCAGCAATAATGTGAATGAGCAGGCAGCATTAAATTGCTTACATCAGATCCAAGGATACTGAATAATTATATGTCATTATCCTTCCATCCATTTTGGTGAACTGTACAGTGCTGGACACCAGGGCTGCATCGTGACCTCAGGTGCTGTCTGTGTGGGGTTTGCCCTTTATCCTTGTAACCACGTGCATTTCCTCCAGGTGCTTTGGTTTCCTCACACATCCCAAAGACATTTTGGTTTGTCAGTTAATTGACTTCTTTGAAATTACCCCAAGCATGCACGGAATGGATGCAAAATTGGGATAACATGGAACTAGTGTGAATGGTTAATTAAGGTTGATGTGGACCCAGTAGGTTGAAGGGCCTGCTTCCATGCTACAGTGGCTTGTGCAGGTATTCATACCCTTTGAACTTTTCCACATTTTGTCATGTACAACCACAAACGTAAATGTATTTTATTGGGATTTCATGTGATAGACCAACACAAAGTGGTGCATAATTGTGAAGTGGAAGGAAAATGATACATGGTTTCCAAATATTATTACAAATAAAAAACTGAAAAGTGTGGCATGCAAAAGTATTCAGCCCCCCTGAGTCAATACTTTGTAGAACCACCTTTCGCTGCAATTACAGCTGCAAGTCTTTTGGGGTATGTCTCTACCAGCTTTGCACATCTAGAGACTGAAATTTTTGCCCATTCTTCTTTGCAAAATAGCTCAAGCTCAATCAGATTGGATGGAGAGCATCTGTAAACAGCAATTTTCAAGTCTTGCCAGAGATTCTCAATTGGATTTAGGTCTGGATTTTGACTGGGCCATTCTAACACATGAATATGCTTTGATCTAAACCATTCCATTGTAGCTCTGGCTGTATGTTTAGGGTCGTTGTCCTGCTGGAAGCTGAACCTCCGCCCTAGTCTCAAGTCTTTTGCAGACTCTAACAGGTTTTCTTCCAAGATTGCCCTGAATTTGGCTCCATCCATCTTCCCATCAACTCTGACCAGCTTCCCTGCCCCTGCTGAAGAAAAGCATCCCCACAGCATGATGCTGCCACCACCATGTTTCACAGTGGGGATGGTGTGTTCAGGGTGATGTGCAGTGTTAGTTTTCCTCCATACATAGTGTTTTGCATTTAGGCCAAAAACGTCAATTTTGGTCTCATCAGACCAGAGCACCCTCCTCCACATGTTTGCTGTGTCCTCCACATGGCTTGTGGCAAACTGCAAATGGGACTTCTTATGGCTTTGTTTCAACAATAGCTTTCTTCTTGCCACTCTTCCATAAAGGCCCGATTTGTGGAGTGCACGACTAATAGTTGTTCTGTGGACAGATTCTCCCACCTGAGCTATGGATGTCTGCAGCTCCTCCAAAGTTACCATGAGCCTCTTGGCTGCTTCTCTGATCAATGCTTTCCTTGCCCAGCCTGTCAGTTTAGGTGGACGGCCATGTCTTGGTAGGTTTGCAGTTGTGCCATACTCTTTCCATTTTCGGATTATGGATTGAACAGTGCTCCGTGAGATGTTCAAAGCTTGGGATATTTTTTTATAACCTAACCCTGCATTAAACTTCTCCACAACTTTATCCCTGACCTGTCTGGTGTGTTCCTTGGGCTTCATGATGCTGTTTGTTCACTAATGTTCTCTAACAAACCTCTGAGGCCTTCACAGAACAGCTGTATTTATACTGAGATTAGATTACACACAAGTGGACTCTATTTACTAATTAGGTGACTTCTGAAGGCAATTGGTTGCACTGGATTTTATTTAGGGGTATCAGAGTAAAGGGGGCTGAATACTTTTGCACGCCACACTTTTCAGTTTTTTATTTGTTAAAAAATTTGAAAACCATGTACCATTTTCCTTCCACTTCACAATTATATGCCACTTTGTGTTGGTCTATCACATAAAATCCCAATAAAATACATTTACGTTTGTGGTTGTAACATGACACAATGTGGAAAAGTTCAAGGGGTATGAATACTTTTGCAAGCCACTGTATATCTTTCAATCAATTAGTTCCCCTAATATCTGAAGAGTATTTGTGATACATCGTTTTTCTATCCATTAAACCACAAACCTGTGGTAAAATGCATAAATGGCCAGCCTTGCAAAAAAATTATATAAACATCAAGATGTTTTATACGCAAATCAAGCAGCTTAATTTTTATTACATGATAAAAAAGAAATAAAATAATGCTTGATATTTTAAGTATGGTTACCAAATATGAACAGTTACCAAGATCTGTATCTGATAGACATTTTCTGTAATAAATCTATCATATTTATTAGGTGCATGCATATTTAAAAAGTGCATAAATAATTTGAACATATGCCTCTATTTCGTGAATTACATTGACAAAGGAATAAAAAGTACATAAGAAAACAATTTGGCAAATGTATCTCTGTCCTGTGACAACATTATAAGCAAAACCAATATTTTAAGGCAAGAGGTTAATGTTGCTCCTGGGTTGCGGTTATGTTTACTTGGTCTTTTTTGTGTAGGGATTGTGGACCTAGCATCTACACTGGAATTGGTCATCTGTCCAATAGCTGATGGTACAGCACCAAGGTTTAAATGAAATTCAAGGGTAAAATGATTTAGAAAATGGAGATTCTCATTAACAAATATTTAAATAAATTAATTCAAATACAGGTTTATAAATATCAGCCATGTTCTTTGAATACAAGTAAATTGTTAATGAAGAAAGGTCACGAGCTGAAACATTATCTGTCAATTCCCCTCACAGATGCTGCCTGACCTGCTGAGCTCCTCCAGCAGTTTTTTTATTTTGCTCAAGATCCCAGTATCTGTAGCCTCTTGTGTCAACAAATGAACTGTGCAGGTATAACAGCCTTTTGTTGACTTGTTTTACTGTTCCATTTATATCTGCTTCTCTGCCAGTTGCTTGGTAAGTTACTGTGCTTTCTATTTTTTTTTGATAGTGTCAATACAGATATTTAGATATTAGTTTGGGTATTGGTTTATTATTGTCATGTATACAATGATACCTCTGTTTTGCTTGTTATCCACGCAAATCATACCATACACGAGTTTATTCAAACCATACATGAGTACAACGGGAAGTACTCGAAGAAATAAGAAAAATAAAACAGAATGCAGAATATAGTGTTACAGCTGTAGAGAAAGATCAGATAAATACGAGTAAGGCTGCTACATGGTAGATGTGTGATTGGGAATACATCTTTTGCTTATGAGAGGTCCGTTCAAGATTTGAATAATAGTGGGGAAGAAGCTGATTTTAAATATGCTTTCAAGCTTTCATATCTTCTGCCTGAAGGGGGAGGTGAGAAGAGAGAATGACTGGGGTGTGAGTGGTTTATGTTGGCTGTATTCCCAAAGCAGCTTGGTGCAAATGGAGTCGATGGAAGTCAGCGGGAAAGGGGGTGGGGGGTGGTGGGGAGGATAGTTTGGGTAATGGACTGGGCTGCATCATCAATACCCTGCAATTTCTTGCGGTTTTGGGCATGGCAGTTGGCAAACCATGCTGTGATACATCTGGATAGTATCCTGTTTATGGTGCATCTGTAGAAATTAGTCCGAGTCATTGGAAGCATGCCAAATTTCCTTCATCTTCTGAAGAATTAGTTTAGTTTAGTTTAGCGGTAAAGCAAGGAACCAGGCCCTTTGGCCCACTGAGTCCACAGAGTCCATCAATCACCTGTTCACTAGTTCTATGTTATCCCACTTTTCCACTTCTCACATATAACTTAAAGAGGCCATTTAATCGATTTTACAAAATTCTTAAGGGGTTGGACAAGCTAAATGCAGGAAAATTGTTCCCAATGTTGGGGGAGTCCAGAACAAGGGGTCACAGTCTAAGGATAAGGGGGAATTCCTATAGGACCGAGATGAGGAAAACAATCTTTACACAGAGAGTGGTGAGTCTCTGGAATTCACTGCCACAGAAGGTTGTTGAGGCCAGTTCATTGGCTATATTCAAGAGGGATTTGGATGTGGCTCTTGTGGCTAAAGGGATCAGGGGGTATGGAGAGAAGGCAGGTACGGGATACTGAGTTGGATGATCAGCCATGATCATAGTGAATGGCGGTGCAGGCTCGAAGGGCCGAATGGCCTACTCCTGCACCTATTTTTCTATGTTTCTATGTTTCTATCTATAAAAAAGTAGACTTTCTTAGCTGCAGAATCAATGTGATTAGACAAGGAGATATTGTTGATGATATTTGTGGTCGGTGAAGTACCTTATAGAACATAGCACAGTACAGCACAGGAATGGGCCTTTTGGCTCGCAATGTTTGTGCCAAACATTATGCCAAGGTAAACTGATCGCATTGGCTTGCACTTAATCCATATCCCTCTATTCCCTGCACTTCTATGTGCCTATCAAAAATCCACTTAAATGTTACTATGGCATATGCCACCACAACCACCTTAAGAAATGCATTCATGGCTCCCACCACCCTCTGTGTAAAGAAACTTGCACCGCACATCTCCATTAAACATTTCCCCTCTCACCTTATAGCTATGCCCTCTGATGTTGGACATTTCTACCCTGAGGTAAAGATTCTGACTGTCTACCCTAACTATGCTTCTAATAATTTTATATACTTCTTTAGTCACTCCTCAACCTTTGACATTCCAGAGAAAATAATCCAAGTCTATCCAATCTCTCCCAAATCCTTCATTCCAGGCAGCTCGCAACCATCTTCACAACACCTCAATTGATGCACACTGGGGGATGTACTTCACCCATCTTCCTGAAGTTTTGACCAGCTTCTTCATTTTTCTCACATTGAAGGATAGGTTGCTGTCTTGACACCATGTTTCACAGCTCTCTATCTCATTCCTGTACTCCATCTCTTCATTGTTGAAGATCTGCCCTGCCATGGTGGTGCCATCAGAAAACATGTTAGCGCAGAATTTGGCAACACAACCATGAATGCATTGGTAGTATGGTAAGGACATGAGAATGCAGCCTTGTGGGCACCAGTGTTGAGAATGATCATAAATGATCATAATGTTCTGTTGCCTATCCTCACCATTTGCAGTCTATGGGTCAGGAAGTTAAGGTCCCAGTTGCAGAGTGGTCAAGGAGTTTGGAGATATGTTTGGTTGGAATTATAGTGAATTATGATGAAGGCAAAGGTATAATCGAAATAGGAGTCTATTGTAGATGTCCTTATCACCCTGGTGTTCTCGAGATGAGTGTACAGCCAGGGAGATGGCATTTGCCATGGACCTGTTGTGGCCAATGGTAATTCAGAGGGTGGATAGATTAACATTATGTTTGTGTGAATAAGAGTTTGACTTGCACCTTACTCCGTTAGCATTCACTGTATGGAGAATATCAAGTATAACATTTTTTTTTTTAACACTGTGACATTGCACAGTGGTCTAATGCATTGCACCATAGGTTCACTGGTAACCTCATGTTTCCTAAATGGTTATTACAAATATCCCTTGTGAACACGCAAGGCAAATAATGTGAGGGCTGAAGAGAACAAGACATTTACTTCACAGCCTTGTATTTACCTTCAAGGCAAATACTGGCATCATTCAGCAGAATATATAATACCTGTGATGCAAATGGATGATAAGGTGTTTCAGACCTAACTTCGTCGCGTTCTCAGATTAGGACTACAGTACTTACTGGGTTGAGAACAAAATCATCGGATGCCCTCTATTCCGCCTGCTGCTCACGTTAAACCTACTCCCTTTGATGATCAATTAATCTGATTATTGTCTGGCCTCATTCATTGCATTGTACGTTCACTTGAGCAGCGTGTGTCACTGCTCCAGGGACCCGGGTTCGATTCTAATCTCAGGTACTATTTTGTGGAGTTTCTTCCCCAAGTTTTCCTTTCGCTCCCCGCACGCTGCTAGATAGACTGCCACCCCGATGTGTCGGTGAATGGCCGAATGGGGCTCAGGTGGGGAAATTGATGTGAATGCGGACAAAAATGAGATTGGGCTAAATGAGTGTTTGACGGCTGGCTCAATGGGCCGAAGGGGCTGTTTCCGCCCTTTGGGACATTTTCACCAGGTGTGTGCGCTGCCATACGCGAAACTTTGCTATTTGTAAAGGTTTCTTGTCTAATGTACTTTTTTAAACTCACTGAACCCGAGTTTGGGGATATTTCATTATATAGGCTGACGGTTAGAACATTTCTCACCCCTGTTTATTCATCGCTCGACAGACTGTATTTCGGGGATCTTGCCTCACACCTGTATCGTTGGCCACGTTATCATATCCATTCCTGCACTGTTTTATCCGTGACTGCGGATGGTAGCGAGCGACCCCAAAGGGTATTCCCCTTCATGTTGGCAACGTTTTGCAATTGCTTTATTTTTCACATAAAGGCGATTTATTTTTAAGAGTTCGTGTGGAAACAAGAGATGGACACAAAAAGCTGGAGTAATTCAGCGGGTCAGACGGCAACTCCGGAGAAAAGTACGGATGGCATCTCCGGAAAAGACTAGGCTTATATTCACTTAAGTGAAAAGCCTAGGGTTGTATTCACTGGAGTTTAGAAGGATGAAGGGCTCTCTTATAGAAACATGTACAATTATAAAAGGACTGGACAAGCCAGATGAAGGAAAAATGTTCCCAATGTTGGGCGAGTCCAGAACCAGGGGCCACAGTCATAGAATAAAGGGGAGGTCATTTAAGACAGAGGTGAGAATACAATTTTGCACCCAGAGAGTTGTGAATTTATGGAATTTGCTGCCACAGAGGGCAGTTGAGGCCAAATCACTGGATGGATTTAAGTTGGATAGAGCTCGAGGGACTAGTGGAGTCAAGGGATATGGGGAGAAGGCAGGCATGGGTTATTGATAGCGGACGATCAGTCATGATCACGGTGAATGGCTCGAAGGGCCGAATGGCCTCCTCCTGCATCTATTTTCTATGTTCTATGTTCTATGTTCTAAAAGGACTAGGGGATGCTTCGGGACGATGCTGCCTGACCTGCTGAGCTACTCCAACTTTTTGCGCCTGTCTTCGGTGTAAACCAGCATCTGCATTTCCTTCCTACACTTATTCAAACAAGAATGCATTCACCCCCTCCGCCGCCCCACATAACGCATTAAACCTCTGAAGCAGTAATGTGAAAGGCACATAAACAAGGGAAGTGACCTGCCTTTGGAAATCTGGAAATATTGGCTGTTGGTCGCTCTATTCCAAAGGCCAAGGTGAGATTCCCACAGATGTCTAGTCTCCAGCATCAGGGGATCATTCCTGACTAGCAGCCTTGGCGAACCGGGTAAACTCCAAAAGGAAATGCTTGCTGGGAAGAGCAAGCTAAAGGTACCGCGTTTGTAGCCCGTCTTATTCTTTCGACTTTCAGTTTAAATTTTTTTTTTTTAAAGTAGCTATAACTTTAAAGGTTGATTTCGCGGCCGTGAGATTCCCGCAGCAAAGGAAAAGATTCGCTTCCTTCGCTGTCAATAAGTTCGCGGTCAGGAAAATCACCTCAACAATACCGTGGCAAAACACAAATGTTTCCCATTCAACTTCCAACGTCGCGAATAAAATCCTCCGTCAAAGGCTGGCTAAAGTAAATATTAGCATCTGCTCGAAGGACCCTACTGCTGGTGACTCAGGGACCGACTGCTGAAAGTTAAAGCATCGTTCCGTATGATTAACATATTGCTACTTGGCGTTTAAAACAAAAGGTGAAATGGAAGCATTCAAGAGACGGAAACACCTGAGGTATGTTTGAGTAATTCAGCCATGGGCATTGTGCAATTGTTGGGGTGGTTTGTGGCTGTTTAACATTCACTGAAATTATGAAAATAAATTTAGCCGGACTAGAGGATTAGTAGTAAAGTGGGAATTATAAGAACTTTGCCGGCTCCCAACGTCGACGAGGGTGGAGTAAAAGAAAAGCCACCAAGCACAAATAAATCTAGTTCTGAAATGTACCTGCTCCTGCGATGAGATGAAATGTGCGTGATGCCGATTTCACGGGAGATAATTGATTCTATCGGGATAATTATCATCGAACACTGCCTCAATTATTATTCCGCCCCACTTAACTTGAAACAGTTCACTTCAACTGTAAAATAAAGGCATTACCTGGGGCTCCGCCGTCAACTCATTCCGCAGATGGTCTCCTGTACTCCGGGTGAGTTAAACTCATGCACCGATGTGACCGAAACACTGAGGGAATTTGTGCAGGGAACGGTGACAAAAAAAAACCGCACCGGCGCTTCACAGCCCAGACATTGGAACATCCGAATGGAGAATCTGTGGTGATTCAGCGAAGCAGTAGAAGCCATTCAGAATCTGTCGCATCTTTGCAGAAAGAGAAAATGGAACACCTTGATAGAGCAATATCAAACATCCAACATCTGTACAAACAACGCAAAGCCGAACCTCTTATTATCGATGTTATATGCTGGCGATGTTTAATCGGATGTCATTCCGATTTCATAATTTCATTTTGAAATATGTCGCCAATCCAGATACGTTAAATGGGTGCTTTATGTAGTTTAGAGAATTTAGAAAATTATGTTTGCAGATTTCCCATCCGTGTCATTTTCTCTTTCGTGAAACAGATATATCGATGAGCGAGAATTTCGACGCACGTTTAAAACTTTAATCTACAATGAAGAAGGCACCTGAGGAAAGGATTACGATTCCAATGTGAAGTTCAATTATTTCACCAGAATTTTCCTGTTAGGTTGAGGACATAAATATTGTTGTCATTTTTTATTTAATCTACCTGATGTATTCTGTTCTTTTGAGATTTTTACCTGTTATATTTCAATACATCAGTCGCTAAGTTTTGTTTAATAGTAACTGGCAATAAACGACATTTACGTTTTTTGACCGGAAATGTACATCCCACGATGTATTTATTATTAAATATCGCGTTAATATATATATTTCAATTAAATTGTGGTTTATTGGGTAGAACCTCTTTATATTTTTAACAGTCTAGACTTCAGGAACTATCGCACAATTATTTAGGGTGAAGACTAGATTCAACGGAAACAATCTGAACATTCAAAAATTAATTTAAATAAATCACTAAACAGAAAAGTCTTAATTTAAAAAAAAATCCCAATGAAAACCATCCAAATGACAAAATAAAATCAGGACTGAGCCGCCACGCAAGGAAGGTTGGTTTGGATTGGGAAATCCGTTTTTCTGAAATGCACAATATAAAAATTGAAAAATTATAGTTTCATGGTTCCGGTTTTTATGATGTTCCTGGTTTCTTTATGGGGGTTAATTGTAGCCGCCACCCCCCTCCCCTCCAGCACACACCGTTCACTCATTCCTTGCCACTCTACTCAAGCCTCTTGGTTTTAAAAGCTCCAGTCAGGCTTAAAGCTCACGCTAGTTCTTGCGACCCTGATTGACAACCACAGGTTTCTCCGAACCCCCTCCCCTCCCCTCCCTCCCTCCCTCCGTTCCCCGAGGTACAAACGTTCTGGACATCCGAAGGTGCCAAGAATTTCTTTTTGGAAAAAGCGCAGCTCGCCTCGTCTTCCACCTCACCCGTTAACTGCAAGCGCGACAAGTTTTACATTCGCCGGCAGCGAATCAAAACAAATCTCGCGCAATGCAAAAAAGAAGGTTCCCTGAACTTTGAGAGAAGTTGTTTCTCTTTCTCCACGCCTGCGAATTTCCGGTCGTTAATTGCCATGATTTATAGGACCGATTTTTTTTTTTTGGAGGTAGCTTCACATGTGGTTGGGACCTTGCTTAAGATCCAGCCCCCCTCTCACGTTACCAACTATTTATATATCTTCCACGATTTCCCCCTTAAACCAGCTCCTGGGACAACGTGCGATTGGCTTCACTTGTCATCTGAGATTCAGGGTTAGCTGGTGTGTGTGTGTGTGTGTGTGTGTGTGTGTGTGTGTTTACTCTGAGAGTCCCGGCTGTTAAGGAGCGATTGATCCAGATAGCTTTTAAAGACCCTTGCATTTTTGGAAGCTGTTTACTTTGAAATCGAAGGTGCTTTGGATATAATTCCAGCCTTTTGGAATTTGAAACCCCGCTACCATGGATCATACAATATTTAGCTGCCTGCGCAGCTCGCATGCCCCAGCCCAGAGTCTGCACCACTTCTCTCAGTCTCCACTCGCTCTGAACGGAAGATCAGACCATGTGGCTTTTCCAGACCTGTCTTCTTCTTGTATCATAGCTGGATTTCCTAATGAAGAAAACATGTTTACAGCTCAGCGTCATCATCATCACCTACATCATCATCACCGGGGTCACCAACAGCAGCAGCAGCAACAACATCCAGCTGCCCAAACTACCTGGCACATCCCCCAGATCTCCTCGCCCCCTCCGCTCGCCAGGCACGCTCTCTGTGTCCAGGCCGAGTCGGGGCCCCCTGAACTCGGGTCGAATCCTTCAAGCCTGGTGGACAGCAACCCGAACTTGACTTCCAACAATCCTAACGTGGCATCCTGTGTTCCTGGTGATTACGGGAGGCCGCCAGCCACTCCCGTCGAGTCAGAGAAAAGGAACCCCAAGAGGAAAAACGATGGCTCAGGTAAAGGGGAACAGCACCTCAGGGCAGGGGACAGGCAACAGGTCGAACCGGCAACTGTCAACGCACAGTGCAGCCCAACTATCTGCCATTATACGGAGTTAAATCCAAATATTCAAAACTCACATTGGGTGTCCAAAGTCAGTTTATCTTTTTTGTGTGGTGAGAGTGTGCAAATATTGATTCATCCGGTGCGCCTCACCAATTTATGACTCTTATCCAAAGCCCAAATGTGATAGTATATTTTCTCGCAGGTTAGTCTTGGGCTAACGTGTAAAATGTGAGTGATACCAGGTTGTCCGGCTGCAGAAGAGGTCTGTTACTTTGCAGCAGCGATTAACTGCGGATTAACATAATTAGTCTGACAGACAAACACAGCGTTAAAGATTGCACTGACCTCCAATTACACGTACAGCGGCGTAAAGACCGATTTAGCGAGCGAGGTTGCTGTGATCTCAGGGACCGACCGAAACAAACTGCAAAGCACCCAGTGTTTAACCCGGCGTGTTATTTTACCGAAGCAAGTGAAGTTACAATTCGAAATACTGTTATCATCACATTTAAAACGGAACCGATTTGAATGTAATAAGATCTGCATGTTTGCTGAAACTCGGGCGTTGGTGTTTGTGAAAGTTTTTATTTCAGCTAATTTTGCTTCCATCTAACGCAGTAAATACTGATTAGCAATGGATTCAGGTGATTTTTTTCGTCAATATTACGTATAATTTCTTAAACTTGCCGCTCTAATGTCATCCCTGGTTTTGTTTGATAATCTCCATGCAAGTGCAATTTTGTTTCCGGGTGTTATCGCGCGCTGCTCTTCCAGGTTTCATCATCTTCAACAGTCCCAAGTGATGAGAACAAATGTAGTGAAAAAGTTTAATAGATAATAGTCACTCATATTTATCGGCAAACAGGCCACTTCGTGCGAACCCCAATCAGGCATTAAATAACAAAACCGAGGGACTCCGTGAGTGGACATTTGTAATGCATGTATTTTACTGGTAGCAAATAAATTAAAACACAACTATTTTTAGTTTCCAGTGGAACGGATTGCCCTATTTTATGTAGCCTTTACTGAAAAATAAACTTTTTTAAAACGCATTTTTAGAGTTAAATCATAAGTGTTAGATAAAAAGAGACTGGACATGCGAAGCGCAACATTTCCTCTTCATGGTTATGCCAAAATTTACTGAGATTTATTTAGTAACAATAAATCTATCGTCCGTTAATGGGCTGCATTTCCTCTGAATCACACAATCATCACCAAACCTTACAGAGACAGAGCATAGGCAGGAAATATAAAAGTCCTTTCCAGTTTCACTACAAAAACTGAACGTTTGAATTGTTAAGCAACAAACACCATGGCGTGTTTTTACACCTGCCGTCGGCTCCATTTCGCCCCTCGGATTATTTGTATTCTTTTCGGGATGTAAACAAAGATTCGTGATACACAGATAACTCTTAATTTAAGAAGCTGCATTAGGTCTAGTAATTGCTACATTCTTTTGAAGATCCTTTCCCGGAGTCCGCTCGAAACAGACTGAGAAGATGCGAAATTCCGAAGACTAACTTAATGTAGTGCAAGTCAGTAAATGCGAAAGACGAATCATTTAAGAAAATCATGTTCAAGTTGCATTTGCAAATTCGCAATCGAAGATTATTTCACTTATACTATTTTCTATCAATGTAAGAACACGTAATATTGAATGTAACATGCGTTCATTTTCAATTAAAATATCCATATCCCTTTTAGCCCGAACCTTTTATCTCCATGAACTTTGGAAAATATGATTCCATGTTTTTTCCTTATTGTCCAGAGAGATTTAAAAAGCATTGAATGAATTTAGATAGGATTGCGGTGCGCATGGACCGGGTGGGCCGAAGGGATTCATTTCTATGTAATATCTTTCTCTGATTGTACCATTCTAAATAATTGTTGATAAGAATAAAACATGATTGATATCTGGACACTTTAGTTCATAGAAATGTATGCTTTGAAAAAGTAACATGATAATTTTGATTAATATAATATAAAATTAATGTTACTATTTCTGTTATAAACGTATATTAAATTTGCATTTGAACATAATCAGTACTTTATAGATTATTTTACATAATCAGTAGTTCAGATGAATTGAATAATTAATATATTTTTTGATATTGTTAGAAAGGGAAGATTTAAGCATCTACCACCGTGATTTTATATTTATATTTGCTTGCGGTATTTCCCAAATGTGTGTCTTTTGCTTACCAAGTAAGAGTTACTTCTGCCATTGTAATTCTGATACATCACTTCCAACTCACACTAAATTCAATTCAATTCAATTTGCAGGTTCCTTAATCCAAGGGATTTAGTGAAATATGTATGTTAATTCCTAAAACATTCCTTCATTGATTTGTGGATGTGCCGACTGTTTTGAAGTAATAGTATAGTGAACTGAAGTACATTTCTTGGTGTTGATTGACGTAGTTTTCTAATTTTCAATGCAAATGGAAATACATGCTCATATTATGATTCTCACAGAAAAAGAACAATAATTAACGATCGCCACCAAACATTTCATATGTGCACTTGCTTAAATATAGTTTTAAAATATTCTCACAAGCTGTTTTAGCATTTAATACAGCCGCCATACATTATCCAACTTGTAGCTCTGAAATACTGACAGATATATTACAGTTTTAAGTGTGAAGGAGACCATTTATTGGTACATGAAACTAGAGTCACATCCGCCATTTAAGTGGATGTTAAAAGTGAATAATCCTATTTTGGACAAGATTGGGATAGTTCTTCATGGTGTCTGAGACAATGTTTATCCCTCAATCAATATCACCACAAACGTAATTATCGGTACTTAATCATATTACTGTGTAAGTGAGTTTTCCATGCAGAATTCGGCATTTGTACCACACACAATACAACCATGAATATAAAGCAACACTACGCCATTATCTGTAACATTGATGAGGATTGTTTAATATGTGATAAAAGTGTAAGATCCTTTTAAATGTAGCTGTTCTTTTGTTGCTAAAGTGATTATCAGGAATCTAAATTGTGATGCTTGTGATCCTAGTTATAGAGACACAAGAAGGCAGTTACAAGGGAGAGGTGAACAGCAAACCAAGGAAGGAAAGAACAGCCTTCACCAAAGAACAGATTAGGGAATTGGAAGCTGAGTTTGCTCATCACAATTATCTGACCAGACTGCGAAGATATGAGATAGCAGTAAATCTGGATCTCACCGAGAGACAGGTAAGAAACCACTTGATTGCAATCTTTTCCAGGAATTTAACAGGGACATATCCGTACATATTTGTTCTGAATTCCTGCACAGACAGACAAAGATAAATGACTGATGGGTGTAACAGTCAATTAACCCTAACTGAAATTATATGACCAAAGTTTAATAATGTGTGATAAATGTCAACCTGGGTCTCAAGTATACCTACTCGTCTATCTTAAACTGTCATATTGCATTGAAATCAAACAAGACAAGTCAGCACTAGACTGCCATACCAATTGAATTCAGGCCTACAGTTGGTGAAATGGGTCACATTTGGCAGAATTATGGTGATTTTCTTCAGAGTAAATGTTTTCCTAAAAATGTGCTCTTATTTTTGCCACCAATCAATTCCCCCTTCATCATCTCTGTTCGTTACACCATTATTCAATTCTTGTTATCTTTTAGTTATACAAAACTTTATGTGTTCTATAACATTCAGTTCTTATTTTAATGTATAAGAAGGAACTGCAGGTGCTGGTTTAAACCAAAGACAGACACAAAATGCTGGCAGCATCTCTGGAGAGAAGGAATGGATGATGTTTCGGGTCGAGACCCTAATTCAGTCTGAATAAGGATCTCGACCCGAAGCACCACCCATTCCTTCTCTCCAGAGATAATGTGCCTGTCCCGCTGAGTTACTGCAGCATTTTGTGTCTATCTAATTTTAATGTAGCTCTTTTCGTGAACAGCATTAAATACAATTATCAGGTCAGGATGTGTCAGAAAAAGGATTAGTCAAATCTAAAGGAATATTATCTGTGTGTGAAGTTACCAGCCAAGTCCCCCCCCCCCTATACATGCATAATTTGGGCTGCATATTGTAATTCTTAACAGAAAAAAAATACTTTGTGCTACTAAACACAATACACATATGATTTTTTCTTTTTCTTCTTTCCTTCACCAAAAGAGTATTTTATTAAAAAAATAAATTAAGCTTTTATACAAATATTGTACCTTGACCTGTAATAAAGGGAAAAAAACAGCTTTGATGAGATTTTTCTTGGATTTGTAATGAAGGCCACTTCACTTGAGATCATGCACATCCATGAGATTTTTTGCATTGATACAAAGCTGTGTTAATGGTAAAACTCATGTCGAAATTAACACGAGATTTACAATATACATACCAGCCTGAGTTCAATGGCCCAATTTGTAACCTTACACAAGACTCTGAGCAGGAGGTGAACATTATTTGCTATGAAATTTGATCTTAGAAATTAACACGTCATTATTTATACAAGTGTAATTTCCTTGATTGTGTTGTAAAGTAGTAATGATTGTGGTGCATGTTTGCATAAAGTGTAAAAATAAACTACTGGTAAGCAATAAACATTGAATAAAGTAAAATTAAATGATTCATATTTTAATTTAGTGTACCTTCAAATACTTACATTTATTTGTTAGCAAATAAAGAAGTGAATATAAAATGTACGATTGGGAGCCATGATATGTGATGCAATCTTCAGTAGAAATTAATCCCTATTAGTTGCAAGTCCTCAAGCTATACTAAGCAATATTATCCTTTGACATTTTCTTTTAAAATACAATGTGTCATTCCCTACTCTTAAATCAAGCTTACCCGCTTTTGGCTAACTTACTCTTATAAAGGAGAGTGAGGCGAGAAATCATTTTAGTATCAGAGCTCAAAATTGTGTAACTCTTTGGCTACAAGGTACAGGAAAATATTGTGTATTCAAATTGTTATTTAGTTCTTTACTTAGGCAAAGGGACATATTGGTGTTTAAAACATTGAACAGGATGTACCGCAGTGATGGCTAACATAAAAAAGAAAGAAACATTAGTTTTATTATAGCTTTTAAAAATAAAGTTTGAAGGAAATTCAGAAGACTCGGAGTGTGTACCACCTGTGTAAACATACGGTATCACCTAAGTTCTCATCAAACACTTAAAATAAACTTGCTTTGTTTAAATGAACTAAAATTAATAGGTTTTATCAGTTCCAATGAAAGATCATCAACCTGAAACGTGAATCCCTTTTCGTTCCCCACATGTGCTGACTCGCCCACTGAATATTTCCAGCATTTCTCTATTTAATTTACAATGTTTTAGAGGTATTTTAGTCAAAATATTCATACCAACTTTCATGACTGTAGGAATCATTACAAATCCAAAAAAATCTACTAAGCACATTAATGCTTTAAGAAAATCTGTTAGTTCTGTATATCAAGTGTTAAATGCATGTATTAAAACCATAAAAATGCTACAGTATAAATAAATATATTTCAAAAAGTCACACAATTTATTTAATAAATCATATAATACAATATTACCTATTTAATTTATTGTTCTTTTAAATTAGAATAATTACATTTGAATAATTTCAAAAGGATTATTTTTAATGAATAATGAAAATAAAAAACGGCTTCATACATGTGCCTTGAGATCAATTGTTTTATGTGCAAAGTCCCAATAAAGCACCTGATACATGTTATGATTTAGTTCCTTGCAATCTTAAATAACTGCATTAGTTTATTGCAAAATAAGTTACAAGCACCAGCTTCAACCATCATCTAAAATGAATCCCTGAAACCTTTATATTTGTTTCGTGAAATAGTAATGGAATCTACTCAGCATCACTTACAACAGAGACGTTCTTCAAAATGATGTAAACTTCCTTTGGCGCCAATTAGCATTTAAAAATTATGACCCCTTTACTGTGCCGTCAGTATTGTCTTCACCTATTTTATTCTACAGAATTGCAGAAAACACAGCTTTTAAAAAAGCATTATTTTTATAACTTTACACAAAATAAAAATAAAGTAGTGGTGGTAATGTAACTCTATATGGTCTTTGCCATGTTTCAGATGAGGGTAATTTATATGCTGCTTTTAGCCTCAAAAATAAAATAAACCTTCATGTTATTTAGCCAACTCAGTCCTGAAAATTTCAAACTCTGAGAAACGTGAGTAGCTTGTTGGCTGCCACATAAAATTCACAATTCACTTTTAATGTTGCCGTCCACACAATTTTTTCTTAAATAGTTCCAACAAATACATTGAGAGATATCATATTTTCTGAATATTTGCTTGGAAAGGGTGGTTACAGCATTTATGGGCTAATTGAAGCAGGACTTCGTAACACTCAGAGCTTGCCGCTCTTAGAATCGGGCATATGAACATATAATAATTTAATCGTCCACCCTGTAATTCAGTTTGATCCCTTGGAGTTACATTGAATCCAGTTGCAGTTAATTAGGTACAGTAATTCATATTTTGTTAACTTCTTATCCTACATATATCGTCAAGATAGAAACAGAATAACTGAAGAACAGCCTCAGGATTAATCCTCTATTTACCTGAAAATTTTTGATAACATTAACTTCCTTCCATGCAAGTCAGCAGACTAAAACTTTCAGTGGCAATGCCATCTGGAATTGTCACTTATTACGTATGCGTGCAATGTGTTTCAAGCATTCTGCAAAGCCTGCAGTGTTTTAAATAGTAACAAAACATTTGTAAAAACAATGTCCCACCACAATCTGTGATTTCAGTTTGCGCAGTTTTAAACTCTGAATAATAACTAAATTAATTGTGCAAAATGTCGGGAATTTGACATTGAAATTGTCAGGTTATTTAGATGAAAGCTTGTCATTTTAGTCACATTGTCATTTATATACCAAAATTATAGATTCATGTATCTTGAAATCTATTTTTTTAATGTTGGGGTAATAAAAAATACATACATCTGTGTCTGTATTGAAATCTGGAATGAGAAATGACAAGGATTTTTAATTTTCAGTTTCACTATTTTTTTTAGTTGAGCCCTAATTTTATTCCTTATTTTTATGCGTTATCAATATTAATAAAGGACACTAAATTATATTCTAAAAAAACTAATTACTGCAGCTGATTGCACCAATAACATTTAATCCCAGTTTTTATTTTCTCCACATTCCTGTCAACTCCCCCCAGATTACACCACATTTAGAGAGTGGATGGAATTTACAGTAACGTCAGTCTGAAGAAGAGTCCATACGCAAAACATTGTCTGTCCCTCCACAGATACTGTCTGACCCATGGAGTTCCTCCACCACTTTGTTTTTTGCTCAAGATATCAGCATCAAACCTCACACACTGATAGAGAGAATGGGCAAACTCTACATTGACAAAATTGGAAGTCAGGATCAAACCCAAGTCACTGCAGCTCTGCTAGTTGTACCATTGTGCATCTGTAAGCTGTGAGTGTGGATAACATGTGCTGAGTGAGCACAGCAATATGTTTTATAATCTATTGAATATTTGTTGAACATCAAACAAGGAAATGAAGACATACACAAAATGTTGGAGTAACTCAGCAGAACAGGCAGCATGTCTGGAGAGAAGGAATTGGTGACGTTTCGGGCCGAGACCCTTCTTCCGACTGATCATCAGTCTCGATGGTCTCCACCCAAAACATCACCCGTTCCTTCTCTCCAGTGATGCTGCCTGTCCCGCTGAGTTCCTCCAGCATTTTGTGTCTCTCTTCGATTTAAACCAGCATCTGCAGTTCCTTCTTACACAAGGAAATTGAGACTATTATTAAAAGGAACTTTTGTTTAGTTTTGTTTAGAGATACAATGCGGAAACCGGCTCTTTGGTCCACCGATTCCGCACCGACCAGCGATCCCCGCATACTAACACTACCCTACACACATTAGGGACAATTTACATTTATACCCGGCCAATTAACCTACAAACCACGCCTGTCTTTGGAGTGTGGGAGGAAACCGAAGACCTCAGAGAAAACCCACGCAGGTCACGGGGAGAACCTTCAAACTCCATACAGACAGGCACCTGTAGTCAGGATCGAACTGGGTCTCTGAAACTGTAAATAGCTCTACCACTACACCACCATGCGGGCCTTAATATCTGAATAATTTGATGATTTTCTGAAAAAGAACATAAATCGATTTGTTCTTGTCCTTAGTAAATTTGTTTGATATTAGCAAGTCCAATTTAATTTTGAAATAAACATTTTCAATAAATAGTCCCGATTCTACATAAATGTCCAGATTGAGGTTATAAGTGAGTACCAACTCACTCTGTGCAAAACATATGAAATCCTGAGGGATCGTGTTAGAGTGGATTTCGAAAGAACATTGTAAATAAAGTCAATGACCAAATTTTGAGGGATATTTTGAAAATCAGCATCCTCAAAAGGATTTTGAAAGTAGGGTCTGTGTTAAGAGGGAGAGAATCAATTGGGGGAATCAATTGGTCTAATTCTTCAGTACCAGATGATAAAATAACATCCACCTTTGTCTTCATATCTTTGTTGATATTTTGTGACAATGAAGAAGCCATGTACCGTGTACCTTGGAATTGATTTATTTGGAACTGAGCAAGCAATCAATAGTTTTAAAAGAAAATGTAATAAATATCAAAGGCTTAGTGGCAAGCTAGTAAAATGTGAGAACATTCAAAACATAATACTTCATTTGGATAGTTACTGAAAAATAAATCTTTCTGCTGCATAAATGAAAGTTTAATATTTTCCAGTGCTTCTTTAAGTTGGAACCTTTAGTTGAAACACATAAGCCCTTTGCTGACTATTTCTTGTCCATTTGTAATTATTTTGTGCTTATTATTGGACAGCATATATTGAGAAATTCCTAATACTCACTTCCAAATCCTTATCCATCATATTTAGTGAGACTTTCATGTTGATTAAATGATTTTCATTCTTTAATTGACATTTATGTTTTTGAAGTTCATTAAAATTAGCCGTACGATTCCACCTCATTTACAACCATGAGGAAGCAATGGAAGTGGTTGGGTGGGGGGGGGGGGGGGGTGGGGGGGTTCAGGGAGACTATTGACCAGAACCTTTTAAAATAAAATAGTTATTTAAATCAAATATATATATTTGTGAACATTACCATATTGAAGGTTCTTCATTGCATGCTATTCTCATTTTGCTCAGTAAACTAGAAGAACAAGGGTGGCATAGTGGCGTAATGGCAGAGCTGCTGCTTACAGCAGCAGAGACCCAGGTTTGATCCTGACTATGGGTACTGTCTGTACGGAGTTTGTATCTTCTCCCTGTGACTGCATCGGATTTCTCTGGGTGCTCTGGTTTCCTCCCACACTCGAAAGACGTACAGGTTTGTAGGTTAATTGGCTGCAGTAAAATTGTAAACTGTCCCTCATGTGTAGGATAATATTAGTGTATGGGGTTATCGCTGGTTGGCATGGATTTGGTGGGCAAAAGGACCTTTTTCTCTGCTGTATTTCTAAAGGAAAGTCTGAAGCAAACAGATATTACGTGGTGATGCCAGCCTTGGAAGTTTGTCTTCTAAAGATGCTTCTTTTCTATTTGTGTTGATTCTCCCATGTATCTTCATTTGCCAGTTTTTTAAAATTTTTCTTTAATGCACTGATAATCAATAGTAAATAAGATGAATAATCTCCAGCAGTTCAAGTTCAATTGTAAGCGTCAATCACAAACATGGAAAGTTACAGCTTATATTGTCGGCAGAATATATTTTGAGAGGACGTTGCAGTTAGGGGCATTTATGTCATGAAATGAAATGCTGTGAAAAATAAATTTGCTGGGAGGTCATTAAGATTTATATTAGCAAATTCATCAATATCATCAAACTCATCTATTTCAAAATGTGCAGAAATAATTAAATACTACGTATTGGCTTAACACACACAATTATAAACTTAAGTATTTAGACAAAGTCATTTTGGAAAAAATCAAGTAAAAGTTTAAATGTGTTACTGCGGCATATTTTTAATCATTGAGTTGTTTTATAGATTTATTTACCAGTTTTGGATAGATGGAGTTATTTGTATTAATCTTCCATAACCCCTTTGCCTGTGAATCGAACCTCAGGCAAAGCCAAATTGAGTTACCACTGCTTCTTAAACTGTCCTGCAAAAATGTTTAAATAATTTGCATTTCAAATCACAGCTGAAATATACTTTGATAAGAAACAATATAATTATGTCAATATAAACAAAAATGCAAAAACACATAAATATGAAATTGGGACAAATAAAACCATAAAATGGCAATTTGAGCAAAAAAAAAGGGAAAGACCCTGAGGTAATTTATTTACTTATAAGTTTGTTGGAATCACATTAACAGCCCCTAATTGAGAAAAGTTTACATAATGTTAAACAAAAGCATACTACTCCTCATATACAATCTAACTAATTTACTTCACTTCTTCTTTACTTCACTTCAAATTCTGTGCCGTAATAAAAAAAATGTAAAAGCAATAACTCAGCAACTAAGGAGTTAAGGTCAGTCCCAAGTCACTTTGGAAATCTTTCTGCATTCCATGTTTGAAAGCTTTAAAGTAAAATATTTGCTTACAAGCAAAATAAATAACTTAATTGCCATTCACACCATGAAATTATCTCAACATATATCACACTGTGAGTGGATGTGTTTTTTGAATCCAGTAACTCCTGTTGTTTGGTAAATACTGCAGCTAGCCCCACCAGGAGTAATGACTCTATAGGCCAGCAAGCCCAATTTATTTGACATCACCGATGAAGAGTTGGTAAAAAAACCATGGTACTTCCTCGGATAGTACGTTAAGGTCTTTTGCAGCCATTTAATGTGGATTTAATGGCTGCTGTGGTTATGGTTTAGCAGCCATATTTAAAGAATGGAGCCGTTCTTGTGTGTTTGCATGTGGTCGCATGGCCAAGTTAACTTAGGAAGCAATTAAAAAACACTTAATTAAAGATTAAAACTACAATTTCCCCATTTAAACTAAAACATCAGTGAAATAAAAGCATGATGCTTGGGTTTGTTTTTTCTAGTTTCTTTTCAGTATTTTCATCTTAGTTTAGAGGCAAGAATGTTTCCTGAGTGTCTGCCCATGAACAGTGGACATCAGGAGCCATAGCGGGTGAAAACAGATGCCTGTAAAGGAATCACCCAGATTTTCTTTCACTTAATTTAAGCGGAAGGGAAAGGATTACAAGCATGCTGTTGAACTGCCCAGTACTTTTGATGATTTTAGACCTCATTTCAACTTGTACTGCTCAGTGCAGACCCAGGAAAGCCTCCCCTTATCCTGTCACACGTGTCCTTTCTCTCTCTCGAATGTCTTGGATTAGGTCATAAATTTGTAAATGAGAAGAGCAGAATTAGACCATTTGACCCATCAAGTCTACTCCACCATTCAATCATGGGTGACCTATCTTTCCCTCTCCATCCCATTCTCCTGTCGTCTCCCCATAAACCCTGACACCAATACTAATCAATACCCATACACATGTTTGTTATGGAAATACATTTGTTTTTCCCCACTTTTGTTCAATGGCATACTTTATACAAATGGCAAGAAAATTAGTGCCAATTTGGGAGATTGCAATGAAAATATTGAACATAATATTAGTAGAGCTCATTTCTGCTAATAATTGAAACTGTTAGCTTTTAATGCAAATGCATACGTTAATTTGTAGAAGTCAAAACCTTAAAGAAAGTTTGACTATTAAATAATTTTGACAGTTGAGGTCATTAATGAAATTCTATACAACGTTCCATTCCACCATCACCCTCATTCACTTGGCTAAACACATTCTTATGAAGTACAACTTGTGCTTTTCCTCCACTCACTTTCAACAAACCAAAGGTTTAGCCAGGGGAACGTACATCTACGTCTTTTTGGAAGACTTGGAATAGTCCATGTTTCAGTTCTATTCAGACGTACCCACACAGGAAACTGGAGCACTTTTATAAAAACACATGGCCATGGGGATAACATGCAAACTCGGCACAGACACCAACTAGGGTTAGGATCGAACCCTGATACTGAAGCTGAAGAGCAGCAGTTCTAACTGCTGTTTCACTGAGTATTTCCAACATTCACTTTCATTTTGGATTTCCAAGAACTGTAGCGTTTTGCATCTCACAGAATCAGCATTGTTTGTTGCTCTTTTTCCCCTCTCATCTCCTTCCACTTGCACCTTTTCTGGAAAGATCAGTTCTGATTAACAATCATTCACAACTCTCTCTTGAAGTGCACCAACTGAATCTGTGTCATTTGGATCCTCCTGGCCTCAATCCTAATTACAAATATTCCATTTGAATCCAGTGTGTCCCGATGTTTGGTAATCACAACAGTCAGAAGAAATGACTGTTCTACCTGCAACTTGAAGCACACTTTTTTTCCCCTTTACCACGACTGAAACATCAGTATCAACTGTTAAAACGATCAATTGGAAACTGCCTAATGCAACAATGTGTTTATCCCAGATGCAGTTAAACAGCTAGAGGAGGGGGCGGCACAATAGAACAGCTTGTAGTGTAGCTATCTCCAGTGGTCCAGGATACAGTCTGATCTCCAGTCATATCTGTGCAATGTTTGCATTTCCCCATGTGACTATGTGGGTTATCCCCAGGCGTTCTGGTTTTCTCCTAGATGTGTGGGCTGTTTGATTAATTTGTGTCTGTATTGGCTGTAGTGTGTATTAATGAGTGGTAGGATCTGGGAGAATTTGATGGAACTGAAGTGGGAATAATTAGTGTGGGATGAGTGTATGACTGCAGGGGAGATTTATGCTTTATGGTCAGTACAGTCACTGTTGTCCAAAGGGTCTGTATCCATACTGTATGACTCAATGATTCTAGGGGAAACCAGGAAGCTTGCAAGTTTGATCACTGGGGGCACGCTCCATTGACAGATCTCTGCTTGGAGGGTCATGCTGGTACTTCAAGTATTGTGCTTTTAAGTTAGGGATGGGAACATTATTCAGAGCTCTCATTCCTGATCACTAGCCAGTAACTACAGCTGGAATTGCACATGTGGAAGCACCAGGGACACAGTGCCGAATATTGATGGCCCTCACCGTTAACTGAGCCTCCATGTTAGGGAGATGATGCAGGCCAATTGTTACATAAGGAAGTGTATTCCAACAAGCAAAGAGCAGCTTCCGGAGAGAAACAACAGTAAATTTGGTGAGAAAAAAATGAAATCTGTGAATTTCAAAGCATATATGGTCAATTTATCGCAACTCTAACCCAATTAATATACCACTTTGGAACAAAGCTTTTAACAGTTAAACACGTGAGGGAACGGAAATAGAATCAACACCACAAAAATGTAGATCTCAGCCAAGTCAAAATGCAGATCCATGCATTGATTTCCATCATGTCAAACCACTCCCTGTTAAATCCATTTGATTAGAGCATTAAATCCAAGCAAAGTAGTATTTGCAGGCTCCTGGTATCAATGCTTACTTTGAACAAAACAAAAACTGAGACAGAGCTATCAAAAGTACCCTTTATTGAAAGCAGTGGCTTTTCTACTAATGCCAATATCTTATTCAACAATGGAAGAAGTATACAGTGTAGTACATTAAGTTCCTTAAGCCACATGTACACTTATGCCCCTGTCCCACTTAGGAAACCTGAACGGAAACCTCTGGAGACTTTGCGCCCCACCCAAGGTTTCCGTGCGGTTCCCGGGGGTTCCCGGAGGTTTTTGTCCACCGGCAACCACCTTCAACTAGCATAGCAACCGGCTAAAAAATGACCGATTTTTAAAACGGAAACCACTTTCGACCATTAGGGAGACTGTCAAAAACCTCTGGGAACCGCACGGAAACCTTGGGTGGGGCGCAAAGTGTCCAGAGGTTTCCGTTCAGGTTTCCTAAGTGGGAGAGGGGCATAACAATCCCTATACTGCTCCTCTATAACCCATACAATTAAACCCCGAGCTGGTATTGGAGCATGATGATTCAGTATGCAGGTCCCAGAGGACCAACTTTTATCCGATGCAATTGCTGCACAGTTTTAAATCTCTTTTGCACTTGCAAATCTATCACTATTTCCAAGATGGCACCCAACCCAGGTGGCTATTTGTGTGCCAGCTGCAGAAGCAGATCTGCAAACACATATTTCATTCGCTCCACAATTTTAAATCTCCACCCCTACAGCAACATTTCTTACTTTAACTATGTAGACTTTACTGGTTTTACCTTGCACTAAACATTATTCCCTTATCATGTATCTATACACTGTAAATGGCTCGATTGTAATCATGTATTTCATTGACCGGTTAGCATGCGACAAAAGCTTTTTGCTGTACCTCGGTACACATGACAATAATCTAAACTGGACTGAACTGAACTGTTTCTACAATGCTGAGAAACTCTATTCTATGTTTTTTTTCCTCTTTGCTCTTCCTGTTGTACATGTGCTTGACTTGACTGTACTCATGTATAGTATTATCTGATTTGACAAGATAGCACACTAACAAAAGCTATCAACTGTTTCCTGGTACACATGATAAACCAATACCAACACAAGTACATATATAAATCATATATAAATAGATCATATTGATATTAATATACAGCTGTAAATTCAGTTGCTTGCTTGATTCCCTCATTCGCTGAACTCTGCATTCTGAGGTTCACTTACCATTTCTGCAACATTCACTCCAGGCACCAGTAGCTCAAAGAGAACATGTATTCACAACTGGTTTTACATTATGTTCTGTGTTTGTTGCTACAACACATTAATAATACATTTGCAGTCCTGTAAATACAACGTGTTACATATTCACGGTCATCATCTGCTTCATGTTACCTATATACACTAAACTATTTACCTAAAGTTTTAGGCAGAGGCACATATGGGCAGAATGTGGGGGTGGGGGGGGAGGGGAGGGGGCGGTGGACAAGGTGGACAGGGGACACACTTCCCCCTCAATGTTTTGAGAGATGGGGGACAACCCCCTGCATGTTTTGCAATCCGGATCTTTAAAACTCTGTGACAATAAAATCTATTAAAAATCTCTGCTTTCTGCGAGACAGTGGGGGTGGGATTAGTGATCGAGGGCACCGATTGGACAAGAGAGACGTCAGTCAGCAGGTAGTGGGGGGGGGGGGGAACTTGCTGATTCAGCGTAATGATTGGAGGAGGGAGGTGTCGGTCAGAAGCGGAAGTAGGGGGGGGTGGGACTGAGGATAGAGCATGGTGATTGGAGGAGGGAAATGTCCTGGTGGAGCAAAGATCATAGAGCAGAGCTTGAATCGGCCCGTTCGTGGGTCTTTTCTTCGCCCGGTGCGGCGTAAAGTCGGCTGCGGGATTTTTCCATTGCCCCGCGGTCAAATTGCTGCGCGAGGCAATCGAGGCTCCCGTTGTGGCTCCCTACGAATGGGCCGATTGAACCCCCACGGGCCGATTGAACCCCGCTTGGAGTCGGTCACCAACCAGGTCAGCTCCCGATGTTACGGTCCACAGGCCCCACGGCTGAAGCCTTCGAAGCCTTGCGCATGAGGAGTGAAGAAATTGTGTCCCCCGTCATGTTTTGATATTAAT
This sequence comes from Raja brachyura, assembly GCA_963514005.1. The sequence goes on from OY740782.1 coordinate 93,954,705, forward strand.
TTCCGACCCTGGAGGCACATAACACTTATATCACTTCAGTGCACCATCGTGGTTGAGCTAGTAGAGCCATTATCAAACAGCACTAGCAACCTGGATTCAATCCTGATCTTGGGTGCTGTACGTGTACTATAGATTGCCCTTCGACTGCATGGGTTTTATCCAGGTGCTCCAGTTTACTGCCGCATCCTAAAGACATGTGGGTTGATAAGATAATTGATCTTTATATATTGCCACTGGTGTGTAAATGAGTGGTAAGGTCTGGGAAAATTGAAGAGAATTCAGGGAAAATATAATGGGATCATTGTAGGATTAATGTGGATGGGTGCTTGATGCTTGGCCTGGACTCAGTTGGCATTAAAGAGCCTACTTCTCTACTTTATGATTCTCTCACTCTTACTAGTTACTGCGGTGGTTACAACGTTTCAGGTCGATACCCTTCCTCAGACTACCGTCTGAGGAAGGGTCTCGACCCGAAATGTTGCCTATTTCCTTCGCTGCATAGATGCTGCCTCACCCGCTGAGTTTCCCCAGCATTTTTGTCTACCTTCGATTTTGCAGCATCTGCAGTTCCTTCTTAAACCAGTGATTACAACTATACATTTAATAGATTCTTGGCTGCTGTGAACTCAATCAACACAATTTGGCTACTGTAATTTGTTTGTTTCTTAAAGATCTGCATTTTTGTGCCTGTGCTTTTGCAGCCCTGCTCCTTCTGTGCCTCCCTTTCTTCTGTATATTTTGAAGTCACTGTGCCACCCCCTCTGGTTCTCCTTTACTGGATTATCTTTACGCTTCCGAATTCGGTGCTGATTGTTTTCAGTCAGTCTTGCTCGTATCTGGCAACATCATATTGGGCTGACAGTAGTAAATGCACATCTTCTTTGACATCCCATATTGAATCTGCAGAGCATTTAAAGTGTCTCTGCAGTGTCATGTAGTCCTGTGTTAAAGTATTCAACTCAGTCCGCTCTTCATTTATTTAGGGTGGTGCAGTGGCAGTGCCATTAGAGCTGCTGCATCACAGTGCCAGTAACTTGGGTTTGATCCTGACCTTGGGTGCTGTCTGTGTGGAATGTGACGCATGGGTTTCCTGTGGGAGCTCCGGTTTCCTCTGAAACCCCAAAGTATGGGTTTGTGTCAATTAGCCCTTGTGTGTAGGGAATGAATGACAATGTGGAATAACAGAGAACCAGTGTGAATGAGTGATCAATAGTCAGCATGGTCTCGCTGGGCTTAAGGGCCTGTTTCCATGCTATATCTTGAAGACTAAATGTAAACAGTTGCCATGAAACCTGTTTGAATTGTCTCTCTCACATGATTCAAATTGATCGCAGACTGTATTGAGCTGGTTGCCATCAAGGGTTGTGTGAAGTCCCTCCGTTCGGATATGACCAAGTCACTGTCCAAACGACATCTTGCACTGCTCATAATGGACCGTCTTTTACTGGCCCTAGATTGAGCCAGCTCTCCCTCTGGGACACTCACTCTGGTTTCATTCCCTTGCTTTACAGATCTGTTTCTTGACCTCTTAATGGCCTCTGCACGCACGTGTATAATCAAAATCTTCTGCTCTAGTATTCTGTTACATCGTAAATCAATACTTTTTTCACCTGTTGACCAATAGGGAAATAGACATTCACCAAACTTTTATCACATTTGGGACAGTCAGCATTGCAAACCCTGAAACTCAAAGAAAGCCTGAAGTATTCTCCTTATGTATTTGATGGGACAGTCTTTGTTATCACCTACTTCTAGAAAAGATAAATCATATTTCCACTCACAGCTGTGATGCTTTGCCACATATTTCAATTCTATGCTGCATGATCTTGTCTCAATTTCCTCAGCAATGACTGCAGGTTTGCATCATTTTAGGAATAATTTGAGTTGAAATGCTTTGCTCTCATATTCATAATCAAATAGACAGCTGTCAAATCCTAGCTGCAGAGGTGCTGGTGCTGGTGCATTGCTATCACCTTACAAGCCACATCTGCCTACATTGGGAGGGATGCTTATATTCACTACATTTACACACGCCACATTACTGGGAGCCACGGTGGTACAGTGGTAGAGTTGCTCTTACTCTGGCCTTCTAGCACCAGAGACATAGGTTCGATCCTGACTATGGGTGCTGTCAGCATGGAGTTTTACGTTCTCCCAGTGATCTGCATGGGTTTTCTCTGGGTGTTCTGGTTTCCTTCCACACTCCAAAGACATACAGGTTTGTAGGCTACTAGGCTTAGTAAAACTGTAAATTGCCCCGAGTGTGTGAAGGATAGTGCTAGTGTGCGGGGATCGCTGATCGACGAGGACACGGTGGGCCAAAGGGCCTGTTTCTGCGCTGTACTTCTAAACTAAACATAAATTCTTGGAGGATCTCAGCAAGTTGAGCAGCTTCTGTGGGGGGGGGGGGGGGGGGGTGAGAGGAATTGTCAATGCTTCAGATTGAAGCCCTGCATCTGGAACATTTAGCACTCTTTAATTTATGGACTTGGTTTAATGATGCTTCTATAATAATCTAGAGATACATTTATTTCATCTCCAGCTGGCAATGATTACCAGCCAAACAATTCTTGTCATAGTTTACAAGGGTTGTACCCAACGTGATCTATTTGATAATGCTCAGGTAATGTAACAATCCATAGAGTCGTACAGCACGAGAACAGCCCACCTCATCCATGCTGACCAAGATGCCCCATCTAAGCTCGTCCCATTTGGCCTACATTCGGTACCTAACACCTTTTGAATGAAAATGTTGTCCCTTACGTCCCTCTCACCTTAAACCTGTATCCACTGGTTCTTGATTCCCCTACTTTGGGAAAAAGACTGTGCATTCACCCTATCTATTCCAACAATGGAATGATCCTGTAATTTATTTTGAAAATATTCCCACCGATGTTTCATTAATTGTTTTGGGATAAATGTTTGCCGCCTTGTCCTGCATAACCTTGATGTGGGTCTATTTCGAGTGGATCCCATGAGGGAACCAGTCCTTCAATTATGGCTTACCTTTGACATTTATACCATAGTGCAAATTGCAATTTACAGGATATGAGTACAGAAAACATTGCTCTGATATCAACAAAATTGTTAACCAACCATATTGCATACCAGTCTCTTTTGAATTCTTTATCAGTATCACCAGAAACATCACTTGTAAATTGCCACTTCTGAGAAATGCAGGACATTCCTTTAATTGAATCCTATGGATACAAACATGAAGCATTCAGTAAATACGCAGGGAGCTACACTGCCCACAGCTTCAACAGAGCCTCAGCATCAGTTCAATAATACTAGAAATAGAACATATGCAGCTAGAAAATTCTTGGAAGTTATAGAGGGACTGAGAAAAAGAAGGAATGTGATCCCCAATTGGGGAAAGAGAAAAGTATGTATATTATCACTGACTCAGCACATTTAAAGTGAATTAGTTTGTGACCAAAAAATGTGACCGAAATTGAAGGCATTGGCTTCAGTTTTTTCAAGGTTGCGATGGAAGAAATTCCAGCTCTGGAATCCAGCTTAGACAAGCAGCTCAATGAATTAGGAGCAGTGACGTGGTCAAGTGGCAGGGATTAGATAAATTGTCATCAATATTCATGTGGTCCATCAAGTGTTTGTCATTGCTGACATGGGGGGGGGGGGGGGGGGGGGGGGAGTTGTTACAGGTAATACTCTGGCTGTGACAAGACCAAAATGAATCAAGCAAAGACATCCAGTTTGACAGTGGTGACAGAAGCTTGTGCAGTATAGTGTGGTTATCCTTATTGAAGGCCGTGGACTGTCCAAGAAGGTTTACCTTTCATTTATATTCGAGATAAGCATGGAAACAGCCCCTTCATACCACCGAGTCTGTGACGACCAGCGATCACCCGTACACTAGTTCTTTCCTACACACTATTAAAGAAGGGAATGGAAAATTATTTGAAAACTGGAAAGAATATTAGTCAACTCAGTAGACCAGAAAAGGAATTGGGAATCGGGACATGGGAGGAAGGAAACCAGAGAAGGTGTGAAGAAGGGTCTCAACCCAAAACATCACCTATTGCTTTTATCCAGAGATGCTGCCTGACCCACTGAGTTACAATTTTGTGTCTTATCAGAGAAAGATATTGGTTCAGGACTTGGGCAGACAAAATCTTTGTGGAAAAGTTAGCTTGGTGGGCTAGAGAGGAAGGGGGTGAAGCTGGGAAAGCAGTCAAAAAGTGGGCAGCATTGACTAGAAGCATTGACTAGTCCTCAACTTCTTGCTCCCGGCACACTTGCGTAGTTGTGGCTCCATGTCCTGCTCTGTTTCTGAAATTCACTTCCCATGCAATCCACAACCAAATTTTGAAAGTTGTGTACAACTTACAACTTCAATTATACATATGAAATGAGGGCAAGTGCCTGAGGGTGTATTTTAACCACTGGTCATCAACTTTTACAATTAGTAATATAGTAGTTATAATCCTGTTATGCAGCTAACCACAGCAGCAACTTGCGGACAGCAAGATCTCACAAAATGAAAATTGGATGAATTTTCATCCAATCTGTTCTTTTTAGTTGATGTTTTTAAAGAGAGGTGAGGGATTCATTTGTGAGGCCTGCACTTCCTCCATGTGTTTCCCCTCAGTGGTTCAGCATTAAAAGGAATTCATTTAATTTAATTTACAGTCATTTGATTTTCATTTGAAACATTTCAAATAGGCTGCCCAAGTCATGAAGCTACTTTGATCTGATAATTTCCTGTTCACTGCCTGTGTATTTGAAAAAATCCCATTCAGGATAGGGGTCAGCCATTAAGTTGTAATGTGTTGCGACTTTTGTGCACTACTCTGCAATAACACAAAGGAAAATTGATCATCTAGTCAGCTGGTCAATTTTGAAAATTAGATTTACTCCAAATGTTCAACGTGGTTCCTTGAAACTGAGGCAATAAATGTTAACTGGGAGTTTTTATACAGTTAATTTTCCCTGCCCTTTCTCCTCTTCCCTTTGATTGACTGGAGTGCTGATCTAGCACAGGACACGCATTCTTCTTCTTTGGGCCTTCCGTGCAAAGCTGGTACATGAAAAGCAAGCAAACCAAAGGTACAACTAAATCGTAACTCGCTGTTGAAGCGATGCTCCTCACACATCTCAGTCACATGCAGCCTGTAAATTAAGCATCAAGCCCATCCCTCAGTTTACCAAATTGTTCCCATCACCTCCTCCCCTTTGATACACTGTTAAATACAGAAGCCAGCAACTCTTCAGACTGATATACAATTGTCATTTGTCATCTTTGAGGTCATGCAGTGAGTATTGTTGGGTTATTTAACAGTGGAGGAGAATCACAGTCTGACCCAGTAATATTCCATATGTGACTCCAATCCTGTAGCTAGTGCCCCTGTCCCACTTACGAAACCTGAACGGAAACCTCTGGATACTTTGTGCCCCACCCAAGGTTTCCGTGTGGTTCCCAGAGGTTCTCGGAGGTTTTTGTCAGTCTCCCTAATGGTTGAAAGTGGTTTCCACTTCTTCTATGTTCCGGCGATTATTTCAAAAAATTCAAAACCGGCCGCGACTAAAAATAGGTTGCTGTTTTAAAAATCGGTAATTTTTAGTCGAAGCCGGTTGCGATGCTAGTTGAAGGTGGTTGCCGGAGGTTGCAGGTAGTGGAAGGTAAGACCTCCCTGGTGGAATAAAACTGGGTGAAAAAAAGGGAACCGCACAGAAACCTTGGGTAGGGCGCAAAGTCTCCAGAGGTTTCCGTTCAGGTTTCCTAAAGCCCCTGTCCCACTTAGGAAACCTGAACGGAAACCTCTGGAGACCGTGTGCCCCACCCAAGGTTTCCGTGAGGTTCCCAGAGTTTCCCGGGGGTTCCGGTCACTCTCCATGAGTCACCAGAGGTTCTGGTCAATTGCCTGGAGAGACTCAACCGAAGCGTGAGCTGCATATACTATTGCTGCCAACCGCGCACACACACACAAACACAGCGTGAAGGTAGGGGCCAGGGACAGCGGAGGAGCGCTTTCTGCGTGTTGAAGAAGAAAGTAAACGGCTGCCACAGAGCATGGTAAGTCCTTTAGAGAGCGCGGGAGGGAGGGAGAGAAGGACAGAGAAGGGGAGAGAGTAGGGGAAAGAGAAGGGGGCAGAATGGGAGAGAACGGGGGGGGGGGAGAAGGAGTGGAGACAGTTTTAATAAGTTTAATAAAGTTAGCGGGCATTTTACCTTGCGGCGGATCTTCCCACTTAGGAAACCTGAACGGAAACCTCTGGAGACCTGGCGCCCCACCCAAGGTTTCCATGAGGTTCCCGGAGGTTCCTGGAGGTTCCGGTCACTCTCCCTAATTTTGGAAAGTGGTTTCCGCGTGTTCGCGGCTTCTGCTATGTGCCTGTGATTATTTAAAAAAAACCAAAACCGGCCGCAACTAAAAAGAGGTTGCCGTTTTGTTGAAGCCAGTGGTGGGGTCGCATTTTTACTGACAGCTAGTCAAAGGCCTTCACTGACCAGACACTCTGATTGGCTCATTGGAGTTTTCAGCAAAGAAATCTTCTTTGGTTTTCAGGACCTAGAAGATCTGCCGGAAGGTAAAATGCCAGCTAACTTTATTAAACTTCCTAAAACTGTTTCCACTCCTTCTCTCTCCCCTTCTCTCTCCCCTTCTCTCTCCCCTTCTCTCTCCCCTTCTCTCTCCCCTTCTCTCTCCCCTTCTCTCTCCCCTTCTCTCTCCCCTTCTCTCTCCCCTTCTCTCTCCCCTTCTCTCTCCCCTTCTCCCTCCCTTCTCCCTCCCTTCTCCCTCCCTTCTCCCTCCCTTCTCCCTCCCTTCTCCCTCCCTTCTCCCTCCCTTCTCCCTCCCTTCTCCCTCCCTTCTCCCTCCCTTCTCCCTCCCTTCTCCCTCCCTTCTCCCTCCCTTCTCCCTCCCTTCTCCCTCCCTTCTCTCTCCCCTTCTCTGTCCCCTTCTCTGTCCTTTTCTCCCCTCTCCCTGCCGCGCTCTCTAAAGGACTTACCGTGCTCTGTGGCAGCCATTTACTTTCTTCTTCGCACGCATAAAACACACCTCATCTGTCCCTGGCCCCCACATTTGCGACGTGTTTGTGTGTGCGCGCGATCGGCTTTGGTCAGTAGATGCAGCTCACGCTTCGGTTGAGGCTTTCTAGGCAATTGACCAGGACCTCTGGTGACTCATGGAGAGTGACCGGAACCCCCGGGAACCTCACGGAAACCTTGGGTGGGGCACACGGTCTCCAGAGGTTTCCGTTCAGGTTTCCTAAGTGGGACAGGGGCTTAAGTGGGACAGGGGCATAAGTGAAATAGTTGATTGGTAACCTAGGAAGAGAAGACTCAAGGAAGTGCAGATGCGGGTTTATAAAAAAGTAAAACACAAAATGTTGGAGTAACTCAGCGAGTCAGGCAGCATCCCTGGAGGGTGTGCATAGGCAAAGTTGTGGGACACTCCTACAGACTGATTGTATTAGAGGGTTTTCCAACTTTCTCGCCCTGACTACATTCAGTCGGATGTAGGATCCCGACACAAATCGCTGCCTTTCCGTGTCCTCCAGAGATCTGGCCTGACCCGCTGAGTTATTCCAGCACCTTGTTTTATTTTAGCCTAGTAAGTGAAACTGATTGTACCTTTCAGACACAATGAGATCAACTAATTCAGCACAGTTTTAGAAGCATGTCCAGTTTCGATGGAGCAGAGACAGACTACAGTTGCCATCACTGTTCCGCAGCAAATTTATCTGAATAAGATAGGCAAGTCCTCGGATGAATACGCTCCTGAAGAGTATCACCACAAAGTGAGCATTTGAGAATACAAATACTACTTTCTTTAAAAAGTGAACTAAGAAAGAGGGTTTCAGTTCTCTTAAATAGTGTCGATTCAGATCGGGATGGAGCACAGAAGGGTTTTCCACCCATCTCACCCCTGCCAGGTTTTTGATGAAGCTGTCCAGTTTTTCAACTCAATTGATAATCTAGTAAAATTTTTTTTGTTAGCAGTTTATGCAGTTTGTTTTGAAAATTCCTTTAGAACCTGCTTGAGCTTTCATATGGTAGAATATTCCAGAGCATGACAATCCATTGTTCACAAATTGTTGTGGAAAGTAACTGCTAGTGTTTTTGTGAATCAGTTTAATTTTGTCCTCTGGTTTCTGGATCTCCCTTGTTGATAAAGCCAATTATGGTTCGAAACATGCATGTCTGTCTGCACATTTGAGCCCAAATTGCATACAAGAGCTTGCAAAGTCTTTAAGAATGCTTCAAATACTGAAGAAATTTGACTGTGACTCCTAAAATAAATCGTATAAAAGCTATGAAAGACAAAAATGCAAACTTTTGACCAATTTTAAACGGAAATCTACAAATAGAATTTGGCATGTGCTTTGATTGATTGATTGAAAGATGCGTCATGGAAACATGGCCTTCGGCCCACGGAGTCCACACAGACCACCATCTAGTTCACACTAGTTCTATGTTATCTAAGTTGCTCCGTCAACTGCCTACACACTGGAGGCAATTTACAGAGGCCAATAAACCTGCAAATCCGCACGTCTTTGGGATGTGGGAGGAAACCCATGCTATCACAGGGAGAATGTGCAAATTCCACACAGACAGCACCCAAAACATAATTAGCATATTAAATATTATAACATTTGAACACAATTGAGCACAAGATTATCACCATTATAATTAAAGGTAGTTCATTTTATAAATTTGATTGGAATTAATTACGACTAACGTGATTTTAGTCACATTGATTCACACAAATATTTTTGCCAAAAGAAAAATGTTTTGCCTTTGGGAAAGAGAGAGCAGGCAAGAGGGGTGAATGGGGGAAGAGAATAAATGACTTTCGGTGAGAATTAGGGCATAAGCAGGTATGTGGACGAAATACTTTGTGTGGGGCATAGAGAGAGTTATTAATGAGAGAGTGGATGTGAGAAATGGAATGGAAGGGTAAATGGATTTGTGGAAGTGGCAGAACGAGGTTCTGAGAGATGGAGGTAGGTATGAAAGAGTGGCAAAGGTGGAGGAGAGATGGAATCAGTTGGTTGGGGAGAGGCAGAGGCAGAGGCAGAGGCAGAGGCAGAGGGAGAGGGAGAGAGCTGCCCTAACTAGCAGCTGGAGAGCAAGAAGTAAATCAGTAAATCCGATACGGGACATAATCTGACGACATTCTTGATCAGAATCATTTACAGAATGAGGATAATTTTACTCTTCAGTACAACGTTGTAGTAATCACTGGTGAAATGCTGGCATTGAAGTTTCCCTCATCATCCTCTGCTGTGCAATCACAACTGTGGGAGATTTACCTTAAATATTTCCTCAGGTGCAGTAGTGTTGTTCATGTGGGCATGCCAGTAAGTGGTCCAAGCATCTAATACTATGGCGTGCTGGCTCTGCCCGGTGTGTAATTACATGGTTTAGCTCTCTGGGAAGTAATAGAACCCCCTTGGAGCCCAGAATGTCATGTGTCCATTTCCTCCACTGATGCTACCTGCCCTGCCGAGGTGCTCTAGCACCTTGTGTTTAGCTGAAGCTAACAGCATCTGCAGTTTCTTGTAAGTTTTGGGTGCTGGAAAGATAGGGTGTGTTGCAGCTGTCAGTTGGGTGTGAAACAGGCTTGATACTTTTCAGTGCACTGGAAGAGGGTGTTCATTTTAAGCTAAAAAAAGCACTGCTCCCTCCTCCAATTCCACACTGGTACAATTTATACCAAAAAAATATGTAGAGGGCTTGTGCCTCAAATACACTTTAGGCCGAAGATTTGTTTGAGGCCTCTTTAGTGGATTACTTCTCGAGGTAGGCTTTATGTACATCTGGTTTCACATCCTGTTCTGTAATTCTAACATTAACATAGTTGGCTTCATAACCATTCATCACTCTAGGCATATTGTATGACATATTTTATAAATATCAACTGCGAACATAAACCTTAACAAAAAGCTGATCACACCTATCAATTACCATAGTAGCCATAATTATACATTGTCTTTCATAAATTAGGGAGGCCACAAGCTCAATTGCTGCAATTTATCTTTTGGTGTTTCTTCAGAATTAGTCCCTTTGCTGTTGCAGTGCAAGTAATACTATATTGCATGCCACCCTCATGTCTTGCAGATTCTAGACCTATCTCATTTACTGCTGACCTTTTTGAAATTATATAGTTGTCTTCTCTGAATTTCCCTTTCTGCATTTTGCTGTCAGGTTTTCTGTGACTTTTGCTGTGTCTCTTGTGGTCATGCTGCACTGCATTGGGCTATCTCAGTAAATGTAAACATACTGTGACACCCTTCTTAGGATCTTTCTTGCCTTTGTACAACCTCCACCTCATGATGTAATCCTCTCTTCAAACATCTACTCAATCACTGCTTGATAATGTGCATTCAGCAATTCTGTAATGACAACAACCTTGTTGACAGAGGGCTCTTCCCTGGAACTTATCCTTCATCTCAGTATTACGTACGCTGGACTCAAATGAAACTGCCTCACCATTGGGATGCATACTAAGCCTTTTGCCTCCACTGTCTGTGAATTCATGTCATGATGAACAGCTGTCTTTTCATTCTCATGAACTGGAGTCTAAATGCTGTCTGGACAGATTATTAACTGCACACTGCCATGCACTCCTCTATATTCCAGGATATCTCACCCTGGTGTAGTTCTTTGGCCTGTTTATGTCTTTATAGGGTTGTTTCTCAATCCTATGATGGCCTGAAACACTTACGTACATTGCAGGTGACCCTTTTTTGCAGTGTTCCAATCAGTGACACACAAATCTTCTGACAAAACTCTTCCTGCTTGATTACTTCAAAACTGCCTTTCCTTTCCCGGTTTATTAAACCTGCAAAGGTCCATTTTGGTTCCAAATACAAAACATTTAACTCCCAATGAAACCTTTTCCTTGAAACGGAAACTGAGAGCAAAAGTGGAAAATATGCCCTCATTATTTAACCTTGGGATCTAGAAAATATTGCTGTGCCATATTAATTATTTTTATGAGATAGATTCAAAATAATGGATGCAAAGCAAAGGATTCAAAACGTGATGCCTTGAATCATACAAATGCTCTCTCTAATTTCCTCATGGCAATAATTGGAAAGTACATAGTATATAGATCATAGAGCAGTACAGCACAGGAATAGGTCCTTCATCCCCCCCAATGTCCATGCCAAACAGGATGCCATTAAACTAATCTCATCTGCCTGCACAAATCCATACCCCTCTTTTCCTTTCATATCCTTGTGCCTGTCCAAAAATACTTTTAATTGCCCCCACCATATCTCCCTCCACTACTATCCCTGGCAGTGCCTTCCAGGTGCCCACCATTCTGTGTATGAAAAATGTGCTCTGCACACTTCCATTAAACTTTGCCCTTCTCACCTTAAAGTTATGCCCTCTTGTCTTTAGCATTTCTAACTTGGGGAAAAAAGATTATGTTTATCCTAACTATGCCTCTCATAATCTTACAAACTGCTGTAAAATCTCCCCTCAGACTTTGACATTCCAGAGAAAACAATTCAAGCCTGGTCTAACCTATTTTTATAGGTAATACGCTCTAATCCAGGAAGCATTTTGGTAAACCTCTACTGAACCCTCTCCAAAGCCTCCACATACTTTCTGTAATGTGGCAAGCAGAACTGCACACAATACTCCAAATGTGGCCTAACCAAAGTAATATAAAGTTGCAACATGACTTTTGGACACTTATAAACAGTGTCATGACTGTGGTATGGATATAAAATGTCAGGGATATAGGTTGAATACAGGCAGGTAGGACTAGCATCTTGGTTGGGCCGAAGGGCCTGTTTCCGTGCTGTATGAATCTATGAAGGCAACCATACCATATGCCTCTTTTACCACTCTATCTACTTGTGTTGCCACTTTCAGGGAGCTATGGACTTGGATCACTAGATCCCAGTGTACATCAATGCTGTTGAGAGTCTTCCCATTAATTTTATATTTTCCCTTTACATTCGACTTCTTAAAGTGCATCATCCCACACTTGCTCAGATTAAACTCTATCTGCCATTTCTCTGTCCATTTAGCTGATCTATACCCCCCCCCCCCCCCCCCCCGTATACCTTGGAAACCTTCCTCACAAACAACTTTGGAAAATTAATTGTTTGAAGTATGGGGCATGTTCATTGAAATATTTACATTTTAACAATTCAATTCATACAATCAAAAATTTGCCATTTTCTAAATGACGCATTCTTCAACCCATAAGCTGCAGCATAGCTTGGCATTTAATAAATGTAATCAAGTTGTCAAAGCCTGCTCCCACTGAGAGAGCAGAGGTCTCAACTAATAACTATTAATTGGCTACCTTTTTAAGCAACAGCTTATTCATCATTCTGTAAGACATAAATATGAAGCAACTTGTCGACTAAGGCAATAGAAGAAGCATTTGATCTTCTGCAACAGGTGAATTAAAACATCAATCTTTCATATTATGCTGGTGTAGAAATACTAGCTAATCCAGAGCACTCTAAACCATAATATAAGAAAGCTGTACAAAACATCCAAGCTTGCATTTTTTTTAACTTTTAATTCGAAAATTATGTTAGATTTATATTTCACTATAGTAATCAATCGAACACAGAAGTGAGCAGTTATACTTTGCAAATTGTGTTGAGCAGTACTTCATAAGAGCACAAAACTGTAAAACAAATTACTTTTTCTGCCAGTTTAATTGATTTCTCAACTCATTAATAGGTTAGTGCAACTGTAAATAGAGCAGTAATGATTTGGAAACAAATACAGCAACCTTTTTTATAATTGCTTTGGGTCTAATAACTTTCATACATTAGTCTTTTTTTATATATAATTTTTCTGTGAAGTTTGCCCTTTTTTCCCCCTCAAAAGGGACTGAATTCTCCTGGAACTTAGTGCCACATACATTAAGTCAACAGTGAAAAACCTCCTTGTATCTCAGCCTGCACAATGGCTTCCACCTAAGTGTCAAAATGTCATCTGATCCTTTTTGTACGTGACATCTACCTCTGCACACTTGACAAGAACGCATTTCCTATTTTATGTTTTCTGATGACTCAGATGTCCATTCAGTGAATCGAGTCCATGATGGCTCCAGAGCAATTCCATCATAGTCAGTGTCCTATTTGCACTCACAAGACCATCAATTCCATCCTGATTTTCCTACCCAACCAACAATATCAGAGGTACATTTAGTTTAGTTTAGGTTAGTTTCATTTATTATTGTCACATGTTCCGAGGTACAGTACAAAGCTTTTGTTTGCATGCTATCCAGTCAAGAAAAAGACTATACATGAATACAGTCAAGCCATCCACAGTACAAAGATAAAGGGTACAACATTCAGTGAAAAAATGTTACCATACATTGAGGTCCGATAAAGTCTGATTAAAGAAAGTTCAAAGGTCTCCAATGTGGTAGTTGGGAGGTCAGGACCACATTTCATCTGATGAGAGTATTGTTTAGTTGCCGGATAACAGCTGGGAAGAAACTGTTCCTGAGTCTGGAGGTATGCATTTTCAAATTTCCGTATCTTCTGCCTGATGGGCGAGGAGAGAAAAGGGAGTGACCAGGGCGAGACTGGTCCTTGATTATGCTGGCAGTCTTGCCAAGGCAGCTGGAGTGTTGATAGAGTCGATAGAAGGGAGGCTGGTTTGTGCGATAGTCTGGCTATGTCCGCAACGATCCACTGGTAATTAACCTACCATCCATTATGTCTTTGGGGAAGAGGAGGTAACTAGAGAAATGCACAGGAAGATAATGAAAACCACATGGATTGCACTGGAGTTCAGGACTCCAGGTTACTGGAGCTGTGAGGCAGCAGCATTATCTGGAGAGTTCTGTATGTATTATTTTGCAGCATGTAGGAGAGAAAATGTATGACGTGTGTTTCTCTCTCGTCAGCCATTCCATTGTCTTCCCACAACATAAAATGTAAGATAAAGAGAAAGGAGTAAGCTATTTGACCTCTCATGCCCGTTCTGCCATTCAGTAGATAATAAATCACTCTTCTAGACTCAAGACAATACAGATCAAAAAACAAAGTAGTTTGAGGGTCAGGTGACACCTGTGGAGGCAGAGGCATGGTTGATGTTTTGGTTCAAGACCCTACATCAGGATTAGTTATCCCTCAGCAGTTTATTTATAGTATCTGAAGTCTTTTGTATCTCAAGAGAATCATAGCATAGAGTTATATAGCACGGAAACTGGCCCTTCGCCCCCACCTGGTCATGACCAAAGTATCTAAGCTAGTTCCATTTGCCTGCATTTATCCCACATTGCTCTACGCCTTTCCCATTGGTGTACCCGTCTGAATAGTTCTTAAACGTTGTAATTGGATCAGCCACTACACTTTCTCTGGCAGCTTGTTCCACTGATCAAGTACCCTCTTTGTGAAAAGGATGCCCTGAAGGTCCCCTTTAAATTACAACCCCTTTACCCTAAAAATAAAGATATTCACCTTATCCATGCCCTCTCATGATTTTAATTGCCTCTTTAAGTTTACCCCCTCAGCCTTCTATGCTCCAGGAAAATGTCCCATTCTCTCCTTATCACTCAAGCCCTGCAGTCCTGGTAACATTCTTGTGAATCTATTCAGCACCCATTCCCGTTTAATCATATCACTCCTATAACTCAGATCAGATTTGTATATGATCCTCCAAGTGTCATCTCACCAACAACATCTACAAGTATAACAAGATGACCCAACATTTGTGTAGGAAGGAACTGCCAATGCTGATTTAAACCAAAGACAGACAAAAAATTCTGGAGTAACTCAGCGGGACAGGCAGCATCTCTGGAGAGAAGGAATGGGTGACGTTTCGGGTCAAGGCAACTTCTTCAGACTAGAAGTCCGGGGAAAGGGAAACAAGAGATTTAGATGGTGATGTAGAGAGCTGTAGAACAAATGAATGAAAGATAAACAAAAAATGGCCTAACTGATGAATGCAGGTGTGCTAATCACTTTCACCATTACCGTATCTTCTTGTGTCACTGCTAACAGGGAACTATATACTTGCACAAAACACAAAGTGCAGGAGGAACTCTGTGGTCAGGCAGCATCTGTGAAGGGAATAGACAGGCATTGTTCTTGGTTGGAACCCTTCTTCAGGCTGGTTGTAATAGTGGGGAGAAAGCTGGAAGAGATGTGGGGGTGGGACAAAACCTGGTAAATGTTAGTTGGAGATACGTGAGTGGTGGTATGATTGGCAGATGGGTGGAGTAAGTGTTGAAGGTTTAAGGTGTAATGGAGACAAAAGGGTGCTAGATAAGGAAAGAAGAGGAGAGAGCAAAATGTAAAAGGAGAGAGAGGGATATAGGGGGGAGGGGTTAGGGGAGGGGAATGAGTGGGTATAAAAGGTCCATGATGGTCTCGGAGATGGGAGATGATGTATGAATAGATAGGGGGGGGGGGGGGATACAAAAGAAAGATGGGGATGGGATTTATTATGAACACATTGATCTCTCTTTTGCACAACACTCTCCAGGCCCCTGCAATTTACTATGCAAGTCCTGCCCTGGTTTGATTTACCACAATACAGCACTTCATACCTATTGGAGGTATATCATACCTATTGGAGGTCCATCTGCCATTCCTTGGCTCACTTTCCTGGTTGATCTAAGTCTCATTGTAATCTGTGATAACCTTCTTCACTCTCCAAGCTACTGTCAATTTTGGTGTAATCTGTGCACATAATACCCATGCCAACCATATTCTCATCCAAATTGTTCATATGGAGATGAACAACAGTGGACCCAACACTTATCCTTGTGGCACATTGCTGGTCACTGACCTCCAGTCTGAAACACAACCCTCCACTACCACCCTCTTATGCCTAACACGAAGCTAATCTTGACAGTACAGGGCAAGTCTGTTCAATCTTTCCTTATAGGATAAACCTGGCAACTCAGAAATCCATCCGATTCTCTGGATACTTTCAAGAGAGAGGTAGATGGGGCTCTTAAAGATAGCGGAGTCAGCGGATATGGGGAGAAGGCAGGAACGGGGTACTGATTGGGGATGATCAGCCATGATCACATTGAATGGCGGTGCTGGCTTGAAGGGCCGAGTGGCCTACTCCTGCACCTATTGTCTATTGTCATCCAGTGAACTTCCGCTGCATTTCCTCTGTCACCAGTACATCCTTCCTTAGGTTGGGTGTTTCCATGTTATATTGCAAATATTATGACCTCGTCTACACACATAACTTATTCATACCTTCCTGAACCCTTGAGCATCCTCCTAATCCAGCTTGGTATCAGAAATCTTGGATATGTTGCACTTTGTCAAGACATTCAAATTATTGATGTAAATTATGAACATATCGGGCTCCTGCGCTATTTCTAATGCACCCTATAATCACACACTCACAATTTGAAAATGGCCCATTTATTTTGACTCTCTTTTAACCAGTCTATACCACGATATTAACCCAAATATATTTTTTCTTCTTTTGTTTAATGATATCTTCCTTCAAAACATTTTTGAAGGTCTGCTATAAATACAAATGTACACCACATCAACTGGTTTATCCACTGCTGGTTACAGCCTCAAAAGACTTTAACAGATTTGTCAAAGTTGACTTTCCTTTCATAAATCCATGTGGAATTCATCCAATTCTGCCATTATTTTCAATGCACCTTCTTACCATTTTCATAATAACAGATTCAGCATTCTTAGTACCGTTCAGGTCATGTTAATTGGTCTATCTTTCATTGTCTTCTTACTCCATCCTACTTTAAAAACTCCCCAATCCAGACAATGGTCAATAAAAAAAAAAAAAAAAAGAAACAGGGCTTTCAGATCTCTATGGGTGGACTCCACATAAGGCATAGATCTGTTATCTATGGAGTTAATACTGTTAATACCAAAGTCCCATTCAAATAGCTCACCAGTAATGATGTGATTTAATTTATTTGCTTTACTGCAATTTGTCCTGAAGTAGCTTCTCTGCATTAGTATCAATCTTATTTTCTATAATAAGCTTCCTGATGTTGACTGTCCATTACTTCTTTGGGCTGTCTATAGAAGCATTTCCTCTTATTCAAACGGTGTTCTTATTATGTGGCATTGTGCTTTTGGTTCACATTGGAATTTTATTTCATTTATTATTATTAATAGTATTATTATGATGATGATGATGATGATTATTATTATATCAATTAGGTTGCTTAATTAAAACCAGGGCAAATAGACCAACGTTCAATTCCTTTAACAAATTACAAATAAACCTGTACTTGGAAGAATATCTCAACATAAAATTACATTAATGGGAAACAGTATCTTTGCTATTTTGGGTTTTTATAATCTCTGAGTTATATAAATGTTGTCTCTGAAATTATGTTTTTCTTCTTCTGCCCTCATGTACAAGATGATATGTTCCAAAAGTTTTTCCATGTTAAAATCATATATTGATTTTTTTACTGAGAATTATTCCAGTGTACACCATGAAATCAATTTAATTTTTAAAGCCAATGATTTTAATTTACCAGATGATGGGTCAGGCACACTTAATATAATATTTTTAAAATCGTAAATATATTTTATTTGCATTAATAACAGATTCAGATCAACATTTTAAAATACAATTCTTACTATAACAGTAATACATTCAATATGTTCCATCATGATGGTCAATAGTGCTTTTGTTTGAAGGAAGATTTTACATTTATGTTTGTGCAAATAATTTCAGTGGAAAATTGACTCCAACTGATTTCAAGTCTAATCTATGTATATTTCTGCCCAAAGTGGAAACTTATTCTCTCTGCCTCTTACACCTCACATTAATTATTATTTTATTTGGAGTAAATGCTGCTGGTCCAGTTGGAATATTATTTTCTGCTTGTATATTATATGAGAAGAAATGTGCATATGGGCTTTTAAATATTATTGCAATTACGTTGCAAAAGTAATCCTGCAGTAAGGAATGGTTCTGGCAGGGAACAGATAACAGGATGTCTGACAGAGTCAACTACGATTTTCCATCTAGTAAAACTAAGGAACAGAAAGCATATGGATTTCCTGAGATGCATGCCCTACAAATACATACCCTGGTGGAAATGTTGGTTTGCAAAGTTGCCTCAATCTTCCTTCAATATGAATTAAGTTAACTGACAATACATGCAATTATTTGTGGCATCTTTAACGTGAAAATTGAATTTATTTGGAAGTGGAGAACTACATTTCTTTATTGAAATAAACAATCATCCAATCTTTGCCAGCTGCCGTTACAATTTTTTAAATTAAGGTTATAAACAAACAACCGCAATCTTTCAAATTTTAATTTAATGAATTTGGCGACATTGTTAAGGCTAATATATTCATTCCCCATTACAAATTGACCCTGAGAATGTGATACTGAGCCACTCTCCTGAACAACGGCATTCCTTCTGATGAAAGTGCTGGGTGAGGATTTACAGGATTTAGATCCAACAATGATAAAGAAGCAAGAATATGGCTGGCCTCGTCCATCATTCTGCATTGATCATCACAGAGCATTTCCTTGGGAATTTCCCATGAATTTTATGGAAGTCATGAGGAACAAACCCTGAAAAAATTCCAGCCCTGTGTTTGGCAGTTTGACAACTTTGCTGATTTATGACTGAAATGTATTTAATTTGCGAAGGTTAGCAAATCCTGATCACTTCTCTCAACTTTGCTGCTTGGCCGTGCAATCTAAAGGCAGGTGCCATGCAGAAGGTGAGCACATTCATAGAAATGAGGGGAAAGCATCAAAGAATGAACCAAGGAAAGCCATCTTCAGAAACTTATTTTATTCATGGGTTCCTGATGTAGTCCTGGAAGAAGCTTGGGGAGCAGGAGTGTTGCTGGGGAATAACTGGTAGTGAAAAACAGCTCAAGCTGGAATGGGGAATACTTTTATTGTGATTGAATGTGGAGAAATGTTTCCTTTCTGCTTTTAATTTCATGCTTGCACTTTATTGGCTTCAATTCTACTTTTTTCAAATTGCATCCAGACCATCTGTATGGCACTGAATGTGCACCTTTATTTAGGGACTTTATTTATTCATTTACTGCTTAGGGGCATCTTTGGGAATACTGGCATTTTTTTTTATCGAACCTGCTGGCTCCAGAATTGAGGAAGCATATTTTGGCCAACTTCAATATACATGGCAGATTTTATCCCAGGACGGACTTTAATGAACCAGATGGGTTTTTATGGTAATCTGAAAGTCTATCCTGATCATTACCATTACTGAGAATAGCTTTCTCAATACATTTCAGATTTTTAAATGTAATTACTTAAATTTAACTTCCCCAGCTGCCACTGTGGTGTTTAACCATGAAACAGTGGTTCAGAACTCCAGCTACTAGTTCAGCAACTTAACCGGTGCATCACCAAATGCCATCCAGCAGTTTGATAAAACAATTGATTAATTAATAACTTGTGAGCTCAATTGCAAAGAAAACAATAGATTTACAATATTTTAGAAAAGCAATCAATTCAGATCTCCAGATGAAAGCGTCATCAGTACAAAGTGACCTTGATGATTGACCTCAGTGATCCAGTGGTTGCCCAAAGACATGCATCCTCCCCTGCAACAGTAGAAGCGTCATAGAGACTGATGAGACCAACAGATGTTCGGCCCTGTGCCATGTTGGCTAATATCAAGCAGGCAGTTTCGTTTTACATCAGGAATTACTGGCTTGAGATCTAGAAATAGCTGATAACTACATTTGGTTCCCTTGTGTAATCCTACAGGATTTTCTACAAGTAGATCATAATTACTTAGGAATGTCCTTAATTTACGAGGGGAAAAAACTTTGCAGTAATTTAAAATCACATTAATATTCCTTCCATGATATGGGTTATTGTAATTTAAGGGTTAAAACAGGCTTTTCAGCTACAATGGAGTTTGTCTGTTAACAGTCCCTATGTCGAGCAAACTGTAGATCATACAGTATTGCTGATTTGATCCATGTCTGGTTTTGCTGCTGATGACCTGATCTAAATTCCATGTCAGGTTTTCCACACCACCACCTTGTGGCATGCGGGCAGCAATAGTGCTTTTAAATTTTACCTTGCGATTCGGAGCCTACTGTACTCATTTTGATGGTCTCTGTATGTATTCAAATTAAAGTACTTGTTATAATATATAATGACTCTGTATCATAAGTACTTTGCACACAAACAAGCTCAGTTAAAAACACTATTAGTGCTTTGGAAAATAATTGGGCTCACTTGGAATAACTAATAAATCACGATGCTTCAGATCATGCAGCCTGTAGGACAAGACAAACCTTTCTTCCCAGAGACATGTGAGATGAGCTCAATCCTGATATAATAAAGACCCAATAGGCAACAGGCCATAAAACTGGTGAATTATTAAATCCATTACTAATCCTCTCACACTATTCCATCATACTTTAATAAACTTAATTTCTTTGTAACCATCAGGTGTTCTTTCCCCATCATTGATGTCGAAAGCATGTAATACCAGTTTAGTGAAATGTTTCTTTGAGAGAGGATAAATATTTGCAAATAACTACTGCATATATATAAGGTGTCTCACTGATATCCCATTAACAAAGATTAATGATACAACTGAAACCTATTTAAACCATTGAAACATTGAGACTGAGCAACGATCCCCCATTGTTACTTCACAAACACTGTAAATGTTTTCTTTTTAAGCATGCTCCCTCCTTGTGTCAGTACCTTTCCTAAGTATTTGTTGAGACTTGCTCTCTTTCTCCATCCACCACAAGTAACCAAGCTGGGTGTTGTGATCACTGTCTTGTTTAGTTTATTGTTATGTGTACTGAGGTACCATGGTAAACTCTTTTGTTGCGTACGATCCAGTCAGTGGAAAAACCACGCTTGATTACAATGAAGCCATCCACAGTGTATAGATACAGGATAAAGGGAATAAATATTAGTGCAAGATAAAGTCCAGTAAAGTCCGATTAAAGATATCCAATGAACTAGATGATAGGGCAGGACCACTGTCCTGGCTTTCACTATTTGATGGAATATCTGCACTGATGAGCTCAATGAACAATCATGTTTTGGCATTTGTTTGAACTATTTTTCCATTACCCTTTAAAGTAACATATTCATGGTCAAATTAATTAGAAATATTCTCATCATCGTTGATCATCACCATCTGAAAAAGGGTCCCGACCCAAAACGTCACATATCTATGTTCTCCAGACTGCCCTTCTTAACGGCTCCAACATTTGTGTGCTTTTGTGAAAACCAGCATCTGCAGTTCCTTGTTTCTTCATCATCTTTCACTTTTTTTTTGTCAATTCTGCTAAAACAGTCTTGTTATAAGCTTGTTGAAATAAAACGTCTCATCTAATTTATCAAAACCCTACAATAATTTTGAACATTCATCTTATGTCTCACCATTTCCTTTGCTCCATATTTCTGTAAAGCCTATTTCCTTCGCTCCATAGATGCTGCCTCATCCGCTGAGTTTCTCCAGCATTTTTGTCTACCTTCTTATGCCTCACCTGTCACTTCTCTGCTTTAGAGAGAAATGAAGTTTCTTGTCCATGGGAATATTTTAACCAAATCTATAATGCATGCTCTTCGAGGTCTTCAGACCCTTCCAATACTGTCATGCCCAGGAAGGATTACGTATTTGTTTTGTAATGTTTCTATATATTTTTTTAGTTATATCTTTAATGCATAATTCGCTAATAAACCTGATTTATGTTAGCCATGGAATATTCATCTTTTGTGGAATACTTTATTGTCACATGTGACAAGGCACAGTGAAATTATTTGCTTGCATGCCCAAGGTATACTTCTGGCACCCAGTTTGCAGCTATAAGCATCTCTTGGTTGGTATTTAACATTGTTAGCTACATTCCTGCATCCCAGTAGTGTGCCCAATTCTAAGTTCAGGGAGCATTCCATCGAGTGAAATGCTATTTTCTGTAAACGTAATGGTTTAAGTTTAGATATAGGTTTATTATAATCACGTGTAACGAGGTACAATGAAAAACTTTGTTTTGCATGCTATCCAAACAGATCAGATATACCATACCTAAATACAATCAAGTCAAACTCAAGTACAATAGAGCCAAAGGAGAGATACAGAGTGCAGAATATAGTTCTCAGCATTGTAGTGCATAATTTCTATAGAGAAAGTCCAATATCTACAAAGAGGTAAAAGTGAATGGAGAACGGTCCCAACCCAACACATCGCCTATCCATTCCCTCCACAGATGCCGGCTGACCCTTTGAGTTCCTCTAGCACTGGTAGACACAAGGAACTACAGGTGTTAGTTCACAAAAAAATGACACATGTGCTGGAGTAATTCAGTGGATCAGGCAGCATTGTGGCGCATGGTAGAAGACCGTCATGCCTTGCTTACCCCCCAACAGCAGGCTGTGGAACCAGGAAATCCACCTGAAGAGGCACATGTTAATCACCAAGGAACAGAGGACCGGGGAGGAGGTGGTCAGCAAAGGATTGCCGTTGGTCAGGATAAGAACAAAGGGCTGCTACGAGGAACTGGGATCTTACCTTCCGCTCCCTCAAGGCTGGCTGCGGGAGGCGCCCTTGGAGCACAAAGGCTGAATGGTAGACGAGCGAGGAGCGAGACAAAGGTTTGCTGGCTGATCCAGATCATGGGATTGACTGGTGGCCCTTCAGCAGGTTTGGGCTCGACTGGATCGGGCGTCACTCCAGGTGACTGAGCACACGGTCCGGATGTGACCTGCAACAGCACAGAGTGGTGGAGCAGTGGTAGAGGACACCTACAGCTCCATTTGGCCAGGCCGACCCTGCAATGCCATTAGGACAATGGCCCTTAATGGCCAGCTGCAGCTTTGACTTTGAAAATGCCACCAAAACCAGGCATTTATTGTGTATGGTCACAGTGGGCTATTCCAATACACTTTGTTCATAATCTGGGATTGTGCTTAAGTATAGTAATAACTTACGGAATTGCATGCAAAAAAATAATTTCACTGTACACCATTACATGAGATAACAACATAGAAATATGGAAAAATAGAAAAATAGAAAATAAATGCAGGAGGAGGCCATGTGGCCCTTTGAGCCAGCACAGCCATTCAATATGATCATTGCTGATCATCCAAAATCAGTACCCTATTCCTGCTTTCTCCCCTTATCCCTTGATTGCGTACAGTTTTGGTCTCCAAATCTGAGAAAAGACATTCTTGCCATAGAGGGGGTACAGAGAAGGTTCACCAGTGATTCCTGGGATGTCAGGACTTTCATATGAGGAAAGACTGGATAGACTTGGCTTGTACTTGTTAGAATTTAGAAGACTGAGGGGGGATCTTATAGAAACTTACAAAAGTCTTAAAGGGTTGGATAGGCTAGATGCAGGAAGATTGTTCCCAATGTTGGGGAGGTCCAGAACAAGGGGTCACAGTCTAAGGATAAGGGGGAAATCTTTTAGGACCGAGATGAGGAAAACATTTTTCACACGGAGAGTGCTGAGTCTGGAATTACCTGCTACAGAAGGTAGTTGAGGCCAGTTCATTGGCTATATTTAAGAGGGAGTTAGATGTGGCCCTTGTGGCTAAAGGCATCAGGGGGTATGGAGAGAAGGCAAGTACAGGATACTGAGTTGGATGATCAGCCATGATCAAATTGAATGGCGGTGCAGGCTCGAAGGTCTGCACCTATTTTCGAAGTTTCTATGTTTCTATGATTCCGTTAGCCCGAAGAGCTATATATCTAACTCTCCCTTGAATATATAATAACAAATCAGTGAATCATTAAGTAGCCAAGCTTATGGAAGGACTGTTCAGAGCTTGTTAACAGAGGGGAATAAGGTGTTCCTGAGACTGGTGGTGTGCTCTTCACAGCTTCTGTACCTTTTGGTAGACAGGAGCAGGGGGAAGAAGAAATTAGCAGGGTGGGACGTCTTTGTTTGTGTTAGGTGCTTTTCTGAGGCAGCGTGGTAGATGGAGTCAATATTGGGAAGTCTGGGCTGCGTGATGGACTTGGCTACACCTCAAACTCTCATCAATTTCTTGCAGTCTTGGGCAGAGCTGTTTCCAAACCAAGCTCAGATGCAACCTGGCAGTATTCTTTCTGTAGAGCATCTGTGGAGGTTTGAAAAATTCATTGGAGACATGCCAAATTTCCTCAGTCTCTGCAGGAGGTAGAGGTGTTGGTGTACATCCTTGGCTGTCACAACAATGTGGTTGGTCCACAACAGATCAATGGTAATATTAATGCCACAGACTTTAAGCTCCCAACTATTTGGGGGTGTTGTCACCCATCCTTACTGATCGCGATCTGTGGGTCAGAAAGTTGAGAATCCAATGGCAGGATGGGGGTTGGGGGTGGTGCTGTTGCTCAGATGAGTTGGGATCAAAATAATGTAGGAGTCCTTCTTGTTTAGGTGTGCCACAGATGAGTTTAGGGCCAGGGAGATGGTATCTGTTTTTGACCTGTTGTGACGATAAGCAATCTGCAATGGATCAACTCTGGCTGGGAGGCTGGAGTTAATGTACACCATCACCAGTCTCTCAGAGCACTTCATAATGGAGTATGCCAGAGCCACTGGATGGTATTCATTAAGGCACGCCACCTTACTTTTCTTTGGTAGACACCATTGATAGTTGTCTTCTTGAAGCATGTGAGGACCTTAGAATGGAGTAGTGAGAGGTTAAGTTTATGTGAGATCTCTGTGAGTGACATGGAAGATGAGATGTGACTTCTTCACAGCTTCATGTTATGCATTTCATGAACTAAGAAGAGCGGTGATGCCTTCACATAGGTTCTTTTGCACAAGAAACCTTCAATCCAATTAGCCAGAGCTATTTTTGCACATTGGTCACGGGTAGATGCAAGTTTCATATCTAACTAGCTATACTACAAAACCTATCAATTACATACTTCAGAAAGTGCATGCACACTTTTTCCTTAAAATACAACTGCCTTCCTTATAAAGTGCTTAGGTTTTTGTTTTGGTTTGGTAATGGAAAATAGCAAGAGCATTAATTATTTTTCTTACATTTTTTAATCTGTTATAATGAACTGTAGAATGATGCATGTCAGCATATGTTAGTTTAAAAGCATAAAAGGTTTTTAAATACTTTTTTCATTGTTGATGCATCTCCTTCATCGCCAGCAAAATGCATAACTGGAGTTTACGTCTTTACAAATGATAACTGTCTCTGATTTATTTCAGGTGAAGGTGTGGTTTCAGAACCGGAGGATGAAATGGAAGCGGGTTAAAGGAGGTCAACAGGGAGCTGTTGCAAGGGAAAAAGAACTGGTTAATGTGAAGAAAGGGACTTTACTGCCTTCCGAGCTCTCTGGGATTGCCACATCCGGTGGTCATCATGCTGGGGACATTCTATCGAATGATGAAAGCCAGGACAGTGATCACAGCACCGAGCTTGGCCACTTGTGATGTATGGAGTAAGAGAGCAAGACTCAACAGATACTCAGGAAAGTAATGGCACAAGGAGGTGGCGAACCATATTGTCCTACAGCTTCCATGCGTTGACTCCTTGTGGACATGGTGCAAACATCAGAGCCTCTGAGCATTCCATATTTCCATTTGGACAATGGCACGGTTTGTGAATTTGTGCTTGGACTTCCACTGTAAATAAAAAATGGAAGCGACTTTTAAAAGGCAAAAATAATTTTACAGAATCCCAAGGAAGAACAGTGGGAAAGTGTTCAACTGTGTAATCAGTGAAGCAAAAATAATAAACATGTTTATAAAGAATGAGTACACAACCTTGCCAGAGAAGAAATCCTCACCCAATAATGGGAAATGTAGCATTTCAATGTAATTGAAAATTTTAAATAGTGCTCTGAAAGAGACAGCTATACGATGCAGATGCCTTCACCAGTATTCTTAATTATAGGTGCAATACTTATTCAACTGCAATAGAAAAGTATCTATTTAGGCAGCAGCCACACACAAGGTATTGGTATATATATGTATATATATAGGATTGCCTTGATACATACCGTAAGTGTTGATAACATTAAAAAAATAAACAATTGGCTCAATTAAACCTTGAAACACCTTTAGCTTGGTGCTCCAGCTGATAATACCAAAGTCAAATAATAATAGTTTACGTAGAACACAGAACAGTGCAGCCCAACAACAGGCCCATTGGCCCACAATGAGAGTGCCGAACATGATGCCAAGACCATCTTCCTGTGCTTAAACCATATCCCTCCATTCCCAGCATGTCCATGTGGTTATCCAAAAGCCTCTGAACACCATTAGTGTATCTGCCTCAACCACCAACCCTGGTAGCATGTCCTAGGCACTCATCACATTCAGTGTAAAAAAGTTGCTCCACACAACTCCATTCAACTTTGCCCCCCTTAAAGTTATGCCCTCTTGTATTTGATTTTTCCATCCTGGGAGAAAGGTTCTGACCTATTTGTGTCATTCATAATTTTCTGTACTTGTCTCAGGTCTTCCTTCAACCTCCGGCATTCCAGAGAAAACAATCCAAGTCTGTCCAACCTCTCTCTATAGCTAATACCTCCCATATCCAGGGATCATTCTGGTAAACCTCCTCTGTACCCTTTTCAATGCCTCCACATCCTTTCTGCAGTGGGGTGATCAGAACTGCATGAAATATTCCTAATGCGGCCAAACCAAAGTCCTATAAAGCAGTGTCATGACATCCTGAGTTTTGTGCTCTTACTTTGGTTTGTTATCCTGTTATCACGTCATACATATCAGAGGTATGAGTCACCAGTCAACTATCGGAAATCTAATTTCTACTTTGGCTACTTTTGTTGCCTGTGCTGAGCTGTTCTCTGTTCTATGTCTGCCACAGATAGAGCTGTTCAAATTGCTCTCTAGAATCTTTTGGCCCTGAATTAATTGTTTGGCTTTGTTGTTCGGAATAATGTGACACATCAAAGGATTTAATTAAATGTTACACGTTTTATTTAAGTCTAATAACTTGCTAAATAATGTGCACATCTAACCAAATCACCGTTCATCCATTGCCTCATTTATGGTATGTATAGAATGAAGAGCAATCAGGAGTGAAATACACCTTTATGGCTCAATTAAAAAAAGGAAGATTTATCACGAGATGGAATGATAATAACTTGGTGTTAGAATGAAGTGAATGACAAATGGAGTGTGGTCTTATATGTAATGCCTAATGACAGGATGAACTAAATGGCTGAATATTCTTTTCTCGTTCCTGCTTTATTATGTATAATCAATAAAATTACCAGCAGAAAGGTTTATAAATGCTGTCTGATTTCAGAGATTAGATCATTCACACCTGTTTTATTTTATTTTGTACATATAGTACTTCCTTAAATTAAAATTGATATATTGAATGTTTTCACAATATGAAATGCATTCCAAAATAAGTTTACCAACGTATCATTGCAATGTATAATTGCAAAATAATCTCAAATACAAAATATACTAGGTTTGTATACAAAATGCCAACTTGCTTCAGAAAATTGAATGATATAATTAATTGTAATTGATATCTAAAGTTTGGAGCTTGATTGATAACATGGTAAAGATTTGAATAGTATGGATACATGATTGTCCTCACTCTGTAAAAGTCTGATTAACAGGCAGAACATCATTGTCGTAAAGCTGTACATAAGCCCCCAAAAGAGGTGTATTAGTAACAATAAACAAAATCTATCGTACATCTGAATATGCAGTTCCAAGCAAAGATTTAGCCTTTACAGCATGTGATAGAGGATAAATGCAAGGACGTAAATATTATTAGAAGCATATTAGACCTGAAATCTGGAATCTGAGTGTCTGATGCCACAGCACAAGTGTTGTGTTCCCCTTCGACACACCCAATGTGCAGTCCAGTGGCAGTCTGGCTGAGGCTTCTCAACATCACACACAAGAGACAGCTCTCTGATCTTATGTCAGGTCAAGCCTGGTGATGGGCCAGGAATCCATTGATTTTAATGGGGATTCTCGGTGTGCAGAATTGGACAGTTAAATAATTGTACTTTGATGTTTTTATATGAAAATGATTAATGCTTTGTGAGAGATTTTAATTATTTTTTATTTGCTGTTAAATAATCTTTTTTTTAAATTATGGCAGCAATTGTCATACTTGTTAAATGTGCCTGTATGACAAACATGTATATGAACTCTTAAATTAATTAACAGATTGGACAGAGACCAAAGCTCCACCCCTCAGTTTTGTCTTCTGTCAAAGATTCTCAAACCTATGCTGGGGGGTGGGGTTTGTTATTTGAGGCCAGTTTGCTGCAGATGCCTTTATCCACTTCACTAAAGGCCTCATAGGTAAGGATTTTGCATTTGCTGTCTGTGATGATTCACAAATGAAGGCACAAGTACAGAATTCACTGAATAGCCACTTGACCTGCTATACGTTTAAGGACCAGTGGATTTTTGAACCATGCATTCATATCAGGTAAGAGTGTGGAGAGAGGAGGCACGTTTCTGTGTAAGAATTGCAGGAATTTAACATGGGTCCACCACCGATTTTCCGGCACCCTTGGTTCCAGAGCCTTGGCCTATTCTCTGTTTTGCTAGATCAATAGAGGTCACGTAATAATGCTGCAACAATACACCTTTGACCCACTAATTATACCCCTCCTGTGTCTCAATGGCACCATTAACTGCTAGAAAATGAAATAAAACAAATATTAAATGTGGCGGATGGAGGTTGGATTGGTAGCTGCCCATCGGGCTGAGGAGCCACTTTCCCAGCAGGACTACCGGGCCAATCCCCGATGACCTGGGATTTGCCAAATCTGCTAAAGGTGTGGTAGGGTGGGCATGCCGCCATCCGACACTGGCCTCCGGGAGGAGTCCAACGGTATCAGAACAGTTCATCTAGGCCGCCAAGGGGACGAGATACCGGCCCACGAAATTGGCTACAGTAAAGTCGGGTCTGGGAACAGATCCGCTGGCTCCGACCAGGCCGGAGTTGCAGAGCTCTGGCTGCAAATTCAAGACGCCGATGGGCCGCAGAAATCCTGATGAGTTGCTATCGGTGGCCTCACCTGGCCTAGGAACCACGTTCTTGGGGGAATTTCCTGGGGGGGGGGGGAGATTTTATGGTTGCTTCGTAATTTTGTCCAGATTAAAGGAAGTTGTTCAGCAGTTGCCGTAAAATCGGTGGTGGACCTGTAAATAGTCTTGCTACCTGAGGCATACTGATATCAAAGTATATATAAGAGCAAATACATCTATATTTTTCAATAAATTCTCATCCTCACATTGTGTAAGCAAAGAAATAAAAATGTTCAGAAAATATATTTTTATGGAAGTGCTAACAATTTAAACAAATAATTTTGCAAAATCTTTATTCTATTTTATGTAATAGTTACTCAATGAAGAGCAATCGTTGATTTTAGTTACTTTTTAGGATAAAACGAGACTGAGCGCGGACTCGTTGGGTCCAAACTTTACAAGGTACCAAACTGAAATTGTTCAATTAGCTCAAACTTCAGAACAATAATTGTGCTATTTACTTACTAAAGTTCAAGCAGACTTAATTGCAGTGTACTTAGCAGCAATTACCTGGGAAACATATGGCTTTTCCTTGTTCTGTAGAGTAGAAGTTAAACCTTGACAAAACACTGTGTATTATATTGCAGCTATCTTTCTCTTGAACAGAAATTACCCTCTGAAGATAAAACGATGAGTGAGGAAAAGTTAAAGATGTATGTGGCAATTTTTTTTTACACAAAGGGTGCCTGGCATGCACTGTTGGGGATGGTGGTGGAGCCGAATACAATAGTGGTGTTTAAGTAGTTTATAGATAGGCACATAAATATGCAGGGAATGGATGGATGTGGATCACAGACAGACACATTAGATTATTTTAGTATTGTGTTCGGCACAGACATACTGGGCTGTTTTATATTCTATGTTTTAAAGCTATTTTACTATTTGTTGTGGCATGGCTTGTGAAAGTTTGCAATATGGTGTGAAGTAATTCACACTGGATTGATAATCACCAGGGTAGACTTTAATTAGCTGAATAAATCTGATGTGTTTTTTTCTGCAAAATAATCAAACACAAAGTATATTGGGGCGACACAGTGGAAGAGCTGACAGAGCTGCTGCCTCACAGCGCTAGAGATCTGGACGTTTGATCCAGACCTCGGATGCCATCTGTGTGGAGTTTGCATGTTCTTCCTGTGAGCGTGTGGGGTTCCTCCACATGCTCTGGATTCTTCTCATATTCCAAAGATGTTTGTGTTTGTAGGTTAACTGGCCTCTGTAAATTATCTCCAGTGTGTCGGGAGTGGATGGGAAAATGGGATAACATAGAACTAATATGTATTTGTGTTCATGGTCGGTGTGGTCCGAAGGGCCTGTTTCCATGCTGTATTTCTAATGTAAACTAATATTTTGGGGCAAGTATTTGACAGCATTTATTTTGTTCATTTTGATGAGGAAAGTATAAAAATATAAAGGTATAACCTGTCACAGTGTATCTGCATTATATGCATTAGCATTATTTCTGTTTGCATCCAGCATTCAGAAAACAAAAGCCACCACTATGCATTAAAGAGCACACATTATGAAAAACTGACAAATGCTGACTTTCTAAAGGTGAACATTCAATGTAAAGTTAGAGCAATTTATTGTTATTCTCATGGATGTTAAATCATACTGATTGATGCAACATAATCTGTAGACCTGAGCACCAGAGGGATGAGACCACAACATTTGTAAATGTAGAGGAACCAGTTGCGTTGCTGCAGTTGATATTGTAAATCTATTGAAAGCAAAAGCAGCATTATGATGGATGAAGAAATTAGAAACTTGTAAAGTTTCTTCTTCGTAAGCAGTCCCTTGACATTGAGTAGACTTGCTTCCACTTCAATTATGAGTTGGTGAATAAGGTCATTGTGGGAAGTGCAGGCTCCACTGTTGATGGGGCAGGTGGTTCCTGACCGGGTCAAGGGGTGAGGTGGTATGCTTTTTCAGCCACTCTTACATGGCTTCTGTTTGCTCCCAATGTATGGACTTGTTCTTGGTGCGGACCAAAATGGTCCATCTTCACTCTGAATGGTCACTGTTGAAGATTCCGAGGCATCAGTGGGGATTCTGACTATCTTTCAGCGAGACTTTGACAAGGTCTTTGAATATAACTTTTTTTTCATCTGATATTCACTTCTTCTAGCTGAGCTTAGCAGAGAACAAAGAAAGTGGCCTCTCCAATGGATGCGAGGTAAGATAAGTGAGTTTGCAGAGGCAATGGTGATGTTACAGACAGTGAGGAAGGTCGCTTAAGGCTATGCCATAATATAGACCAGTGGGAAAGATAGGCAGAGAAGTGGAAAATAGAATTTAAGTCTGACAAGGTGAATGTGTGAGGTTCCTAGGAATAAATATCACATTGTCCTGGACTAGCAATGTCGAAGCAATGGCCAAGAAGGCACACCAACGCCTCTACTTCCTTAGAAGGCTTAGGTAGTTCAGAATGTCCACAACCACTCTAACCAACTTCTACTGATGCGCCATAGAAAGCACTTTAGTGAGATGCATCAGAACATGGTTTGGGAGCAGCTCTATCCAAGACTGCAAGTAATTACAGAGAATTGTGGATGCAGCTCAAACTATCACGCAAACCAAGCTCCCATTGACTCCATCTGCACTTCACGCTGTCTCGGCAAGGCCACCAGCATAATTAAGGACATGTCTCACACTGGACACTCCCTCTGTAGTGGCCATTTGGCTTATTTTGTGTGTCATTAATTATGGCATTTGTCTTTAAATTTTAGACTTCACATTATTATGTGGGTGGGATTTATTACATAGTCTAGGGCGTATTTGGAGGTGGGTTTCTTGCATAGAAGCTTAGTTTTTTAGTTTAGTTTTGGACTTACATGGAGAAGGTTTACCCTTCGACCATGAGAAGTTTAACCAGGACATGAGGAGTTTTCTAACGTTTAAATCGATATGCTGGAGTTTGACGAAGATTAAAATGTACGAGTAGGAGAAGAAGGTTGGATGTATATTTATTGTGTTTCTTCAACAATAAAGAAACTATTAATCAAAAGATTGTGTTATGAAGATTTATCTGTGAAGAAGCTCTGAAGGTCTCATGGAGCGCCCACATGCATATTATGAAGAATATGCTGAAGTCTGAAGAAGGGTCTTGACCCGAAACGTCGCCTATCTCCTTCGCTCCTTAGATGCTGCTGCACCTGCTGACTTTCTACAGCTTTTTGTGTAACCCTGCATATTATGACGTTCTCCTTAACCATGTAGTCTACTTAGTGGCTAGAGGGAATAATCTCTTGAACAATATAAAAGTCTACTGCTACACCCTCTACTCCCCTCTCACATCAGACAAGTGGTACAGAAGTGTAAAAAAGCATACTTCCAGATTCAGGGACAGTTTCTGTTATTGGGTAACTGAACCATTCTGTCACTAACCGGAGAGCAGTTCTGAGCTACCATCTAACTCATTTGAGGCACTCAGACTATCTTAAATTGGGTTTTACTGGACTTTATCTTGCATTAAATGTTATCCCCTTATCCTGTATCTGTACACTGTGGACAGCTTGATAGTAATTATGTATAGTATTTTCACTGACTAGATGGCAATCTCTTGAACGATATAAAAATCTGCTGCTACATAAAGTCGAAAGATACCTCTGACAGGAGGTGAGAGCCAGTCCCAGAGAGTGGGACAGAAGACTAGGCCAGGACCTCGAAAGAGGTTTTATCCAGTGAAGGAACTGAAGACAATAGATCTTGGCCATAGATGGCATATAGCTTTATCGACAGTGACACGACTTATCTGAAGATATTATCAAGAAATTGTGAGTAGAAATTGACTTATTCCTTTTGAATTTTAAACGGCTTCTATAAGAAGAGCCAGAAACCTAGCCACTGGCTTGGAAGATAGCCAACAAAGTGTTTTTCCATTGCCTGGAGAAATCCAGATTTCGACCTTGGATTGTTTTGGTCAAGATAAGACACATTTCTTTTGAACGATCGTCATTATAAACTTCGTAGATGTTGAGGGATGTTGTCTGGATATTCAGGTTGTTATTGCTCCTGAAAAAAGATGTTTATACACAATTAAAGCAGAAAGAAGTGGACTTTGTTCGTTCAATTTAAAGACTTGGCAATCTGCCAAGACCTGTTTAAATCCATGGAGCAAGATGATGAAGAAAGTGTCATGTCTGTGGAACCACAGGTGGCAGAGCCAGGCTAAAGTATCAAGGAGATACAGATTAAACCCAGGTTGCCTACCTGAAAGAAAACGAGAAGGAGAGTAACAAATTATGGAAACAGTTTCCCGATTAATTGAGAAACAGAAGAAACTAATAGAATCCAATAAGAACACAATCAAAGTAGAATCTAATCTGGGCCAACTATGTAACCTCTGCCAGGAGGTTCAAGAGAAACATAATGCACTGATGGACTCAGAGCCATCTCTAGAAGAACGCCAAGGACACACCAAGTGGTATGCTGTATAGCTGAAGATATTAAATGATTACATGGATGAGATGGAGGAGTGGTTATCTGAAATGACCGTTTGCGCAACCAACAGCTGGAAGTGCGATGCAACAAGGTGCCGGAATGGAATATGAGATTACACCATGAGATAATATCTCGAACGTATCTACACGAAGATCAAGATATAAATCTGGTTCTATAGCCAGTTTGGTATCAAGGACTTCTGCTCATTTGATGGTTGAAGCTGATCTGGCCGCTCTCTCTATAGAAGTGGATGCCTTGAAGAAGAAACATGAGATTGAGCGACAAGAAGAACAGATGAAAGAACAGCTGAGACAATGAAAAGAACAACTGGAACTGGACACAAAGATGGCGGTGGCCAAATGAAAGAAGGAAATGTTGAAAAGTGAGGGTTCAAGATGCAGCTCGAGAGCATCAAAGACGATGAACTCTGGACCAAGAGGATAAACTACTCAGAGTGAGTCAGCAGTTGGATCAATTTCACAATCGATGTCTACCGGATTTCACGGCTTTGAAAACCCATTGGAAGATGGGTAAAACTTCATCTCAGCAAATGGGTGCTAGATCAAAACAAACTACTTATGGAGTGTCTGTAGATGCTCGAGGCAAACCAATAGCCTCTACGCTTTTCCGAGGCCTGGTGCACAGGCTCGAGCACGCCAGTTTGAGCCAAGGCCTGTCTATCGTCCGTTGGAGCCAAGCCAAGGTTATCAGGATTGGATTATTGGCATTGGCGAATCGGTAAGCTGAATTCAACCAGATCCTAGCTCAACAAAATACTTCTCTCACTCTACCACCATTAGAAATTCCTACGTATGATGAAGATCCTTTGTGGTATGAAGCTTTTGTAAGGGCATTAGAAGAAGTATTAGAAATGAAAATTACGGATGAAAAGGACGCTTACGATTTCTGGTGAAGTACACAAACGGAAGTGTTCAGGTACTTGTAGAAAGTTGTCAAATTGAGCTTGACAGCCAAGGCTATAAAGAGGCAAGAAGGTTACTTAAATAATGTTATGGTAATGAACAGAGGATTGCTAACGCATACATGGAGAAGGCCCATGTTTGGAAAGAAATCAAGCCAGAAGATGGGGAGGCATTGAGTAATTATGCAATATTTCTTAGAGGTTGTTGCTGCTCAATGAAAAATCTCGTCTACATGGCGGAAATGAATCTTGCGTGTAATACTAGAGTCATTATTAGCAAGTTTCCCAGAAGTCTGAGAGAAAGGTGGAGATATAAAGAAGCGGAATATTGGATGAGAGGAAGCAAGTAGCCAGGCTACCAGACCTGGTGCATTTCTTGGAAAAGGAAGTACGGTACATGTTAGAGCCACACCATGGGACTATTGAAGATCATAAACCAATTGCAACTAACAAAGGCTCTACCTTTACCAAAACTGAAGAAAGATCAGAACTTAAGAGGAATAGTTTGCTACCACTATAATACATAGAAACATAGAAGATATGTGCAGGAGGAGGCCATTCGGCCCTTCGAGCCAGCACCACCATTCATTGTGATCATGGCTGATCGTCCCCAATCAATAACCCGTGCCTGCCTTCTACCCATATCCCTTGATTCCACTAGCCCCTAGAGTAGATAGA
This sequence comes from Raja brachyura, assembly GCA_963514005.1. Next base: position 93,989,686 of record OY740782.1, read on the forward strand.
GCTCTATTAGATAACTGTGGAAACGACAGATGGAAAGAAAGGAGATGTATCTACTATCAAGCAATTATGATTTTGTTTGTTGTGTGACAAAGTTGGTCACACCATAAGATTGTGCTGAAGGTTCAAGCAGAAAGAATATGAAGATAAGGTGGATTTCTTGAAAAAGAAGGGAATCTGTTTTGAATGTTTCCATGGTGAGAGACTATAAGACTCCTATAATTTGTTATAAGTGCAAGCAATGTCATCCTGAGGCACTTCACACTGTAAGAAAGCTACCAGAGCAAATGGAAGAGGATGAACTGGAGCAAATGGAACAGAAGGAGAAGCCAACTATTAGTGACGTTGTCACCTCGCCTCAAGTAACTGCTCATATTGGGGTTGGGTTGAAGCCTGTATCTTTTCTATCTTACTAGTACAGGTAAGGAATAGCAAGACGAATACAGTGTTAGAAACATATGCCTTATTGGATCACAGAAGTCCGACTACCTTTTGTGCAGAAAAGCTGACGAGAATGTGAACATCTAAGGTGAAGAGACTAAGATTCGATTGCCTACCATGACTAAAGATAAAGAGAGCAGGAGTTATTGCATTACAAGTATGGAGATATGGAACATGGAACCATGCCTGTTGGTCGTCAAAATATACCAAGTCATGAGGACTTGAAACAATGGCCTTACCTGAAAAATGTCAAAATATCTGAAATAAATTCTAGTGTTGAATTTATTGTTGCCTATCGGAACAAATGTTTTAAATGCATTTGAACCTATACAGATTGTGAGGAGCCAAGGTGATGGACCGTATGCTGTGAAAACCTGACTTGGATGGGTTATTTATGGCTCCTTGAGAAGGAACAATGAAAACGGGAATCAGAAGAACTACCCCACCATTGCTGTTAATCACATATTTACTGATAAATTATAAAAGCTGATGATGAAGCAATACGATCATGACTTCAATAAAAGTACCAATAAGGAATCTGAGGAAATGTCTGGAGAAGAGTTAAAGTTTGTGGATGTTATGAACTACTCAGTAAAGATTGACGGACACTATTGTCTGGACTTACCTTTCAAACAAGAAAGTGTTAGTCTGCCGAATAATCGTCGTATGGCAGAGCAACGCATCCAGAATTTGAAACGCAAGTTTGGCGAGAATACTAAATTTCATGATGTAATAATCTCTTTGAAGAATAATTTCTACATGGATGATTGCTTAATATGCATGTCTACTGAGCATGAAGCAATTCAAATGGTAAACCATCTGACTTCCCTCTGCAATAAGGGAGGATTCACGCCCCTTTGCAATAAGGGAGGATTTACACTTTCCAAGTGGATAAGCAACGATTGTGAAAGCATTCCACCAGATGATAGAGCCAAATAAACCAGTGAGTTGGATTTGGACAGACAATCTGCCAATGGAAAGAGCATTGGGAATTACTAATTTTTCACAATTGGAATATATTAACACAAAAGAAAATCCTGCGGATGAGGTTTCCAGAGAACTGACAGCGAACTGCTTCTTAATCGATAAGAGATCGATCAATTAACTAGAGTCTCTCTGTGAGCCAGACAGAGAACGGCCAAAGCTTGAGTTAGGATTTGAAATCTCTGCTAATGACCCGGAAATTAAATCAAACCTAACGGTGATCGGACATGGAGGAAGAAGTTTCATGCTATCAAAGCTTTGGACTTTTATGTTTTGGGCTATATACTGGGTATCATGCCTGATGTTATAGGTTTGGTGCACACGGTATGACTTTAAACTAAAAACAGTGTTTTAATAAGACCAAAAATCAAGTTATGCTTGCTTTTAGAAGGTGAAGATGGAAGAGTCGATTAAGAATTTTGAATGCGGATATATAATGCATGCTATTTTTTGCTTTCGATATACGTTAAGCCTTCATGGCTACTTTTTGGATGTTTATTAATAATTGCCTTGTTATATACTCGGAACAATTAGGGGCCGGTATGTAGTGGCCTTTTGGCTTGTTTTGTGTGTCATTAATTATGTCTTTAAATTTTAGACTGCTCGTTATTATGTGGGTGGGATTACGTAGTCTAGGGCGTGTTTGGAGCTGGGCTTCTTGCGAAGAAGTTTAGTTTTTTAGTTTAGTTTTGGACTTACATGGAGAAGGTTTACCCTTTGACCATGAGAAGTTTAACCGGGATACGAGGAGTTTTCTAACAGTTAAAGCGATATGCTGGAGTTTGATGAAGATTAAAGTGTACTTGTCGGAGAAGGTTGGATGTATATCTTATTGTGTTTCTTCAACAATAAAGAAACTATTAATCAAAAGACTGTTTTGAAGATTTATCTGTGAAGAAGCTCTGAAGGTCTCACGGAGAGCTCGCATGCGTATTACGACATTCTCCTTAACCATGTAGTCTACTTAGTGGCTAGAGGGAGTAATCTCTTAAATGATATAAAAATCTGCCGCTACACCCTCTACTCCTCTCTCCCATCGGACAAGTGGTACAGAAGTGTAATCAAGCATACTTCCAGATTCAGGGACAGTTTCTGTTATCGGGTAACTGAACCATTTTGTCACTAAGTAGAGAGCAGTTCTGAGCTACCATCTACCTCAATGGAGACACTCAGACTATCTTAAATTGGGTTTTACTGGACTTTATCTTGCATTAAATGTTATCCCATTATCCTGTACACTGTGAACAGCTTGATTGTAATTATGTATAGTATTTCCACTGACTAGATGGCACGTAACAAACAGGGCAGTTTATAGTTTAGTTGGAGGTTGTAGTGTTGAATAGCCAGTTGGCTGTTGGGATAAAGCTGCTCCTCAACTTGGTCATTACAGTTTTCAGGCTCCTCCTCTTTCAAATGATAGGAGTGAAATGAGAGCGTGGTGAGGGTGGTGTGGGTCTCTGATGATGCTAGCTGTGTTTTTGATGCAGTGACTCTTGTAGATCCCTTCAATGGTGGCAGGTCAGTACCCATGATGCACCGGGCATGATTCACCACTTTTTGTCTTTTCTTTCATTCCTGGACATTCGAATTGCCAAACCAGGCCATGATGCAACCAGTCAATTGGTCTCTTGAACCTACTGTATACCTACAGAGGTTCAAGAGATAATTCATTGACATACCAAATCTCCTCAATCTTCAAGGAAGTAGAGGCATTGATGGGCTTTCTCTATGATTGCATCAAATGTGCTGGGCCCAAGACAGATCATCAGAGATATGCATGCCAAGGAACTTGTAGTTGTTGACTCTCTTCGTCACCGAACCGTCAAGGAGAAGTTTGTGCATCGTCAGTCTTCCTCTTCTATAAACAATATTGGTCTTACTGACGTTCAGAGCAAGGTTGTTATTTTGGCACTATTCACTCAGACGATCGAGCTCCCTCCTCTACTTTTACTCACTCTTGGGATAGGCCACATTTGAAGTAGTCTGGGTGAGCTGCATTTTTCTTTCCCTGGAGTGGAAAAGGGTGAGGGGAAACCTTTTTAAAGTGCATGAAGCTATAAGGGTATATAGCAAAAATTACTATCCTATGGAAGGGGGTGTCTAACGTGGGCCTGTTCAAGGGGAGAGAATGGAGGGGTAGAATGGAGGATTGTTCAATTATAATCCCCAAGCTCTTCTTGTATCATTTTAGTTCAACGATGTGCTGAAGATAGTTAAGCATTGTATTTGATGCATACCGTTTTGTTTAGGAGTGTTATCTCTTATAAAGTATTCTCTGAAGTTGGAAGAGTGAGGGGCAATCTCGTCAAAACCTACAGCATTCCTGAAGGGCTTGACAGAGTGGATGCAGAAAGAATGTTTCCCCGAGTTGAGGAGTTTCAGAATAAAGGGACTGGCCATTTAGGATTGAGGTGGGAGAAGTTAATTTACTCAAATGGTGATTAACCTTTTAAGTTCTCCACCTATGAGATCCACCTAATAGACCTTAACTATTTTTGATCAAAGCCATAATTGATACATTTCTGGATGTTAAGGGAGTCACGGGATGTGGGGATGGTGACACAAGGAACTGCAGATGCTGGAATCTTGAGCAAAACACAAAGTGCTGGAGTATCTCAATGCGTCAGTATCTGTGGAGGGAAATAGATGATATTTCAGGTCAGGACACTTCAGTGATAGTAGTAGAGGGGAGAAAGATGGAAACAAGAGGTGGCAATGAGACAAAAACTGGCAAGTGATAGACACAAGATGAGGAGCTTAGTTGTTTGGCAGATGGGTGGAGTAAATGACGAAGGATGGAGATTAAAAGAAGACAAGATGTCAGAAAGTAGACATTTAAGGAGGGAAGAATATGTGTTCAAGGGGACATGGAGGAAGGGGACGAGAAGAATAAAAAGGGAAATTAAGGACTGGATGTGGGGAAAGGAGCAGGGTGAATGGGAGGCTGGAATTGTTGCTAAAGTAAAAGATCAACTGTGATCTTGATGAATGGCAGAACAGGATTGAAGGGCTGGTTGACATGAACTAACTCATTTAGCATATATTTCTGACAAAGATTTATACGGTTCTGGAAAGAAATGTACTTTTCAATACTAAAAGCCATACTTGTCTGCCCCGAAAGATGAAGGGTTTGTATATAAAACTTTAATGGCAGCACAATGCACAGACAAGGAAACAAATATGTTACAGATTGCGTTAATTTCATATAGTAGCATGAGTTTATTTTTGGAAACGAACACATGATATACATTACTAAGGGTTGACATGGAGATAAAATTCTTGTTAGTTGTATTTCAAGATTCTGACGTAATTAGCAGGTTGTTCAACCATATTACATTGAACAAAATAAAAGTGGCCGTCATTTATAATTAATCATATGTCTGAGTTGACCATTATGTGTAACAATAATGTTAATAAGAGAGTAACGAGCAACTGATAGATTGAATTGAATGCTCTTGGATTTGGTTTTAGGCTGAAAACCTATACAATTCATTCAGCACAGACCAATGGGAACTGCAAATTCACGAATGATCATCAGGCTTCGCCATTTCATTTAATGATGTGCCACAGTTTGAGCATCTGAACTGTCTTCCAGCTCCATTACATTTATTTGGCATGAAAACTGAAGAGTGAATTCCGCACTGAAGGACACTATATCTGCAGCAGCAATCTGACTCTCGCATAGTGAGAGATACCTCCAGTGCACCAATAAATAATGCAAGTAACCTGATGCAATATTTTCTGGTGAGAGTCCGTTTTCTGCCATGATACTAGAAGAGCAGGAGTGATAATTTTGATTATCGTTTTATACCACTTTAGGTTTGTGACAGGTGGGTTGTGAACCAATGCGAAGGTTAAAACTATTTAATGTCATCTCTGCCAGTCTACTGGAAACAGATGTGTTTGTATTTGCCAACATTAGTAGAGAGGCCATCACAGTGTCCCTGTGGAGATAAAGTCCTGTGTTCACGTTGTGGAAATGCTCCACCTCTGTATACACCACAATCGTGTTAAATGCAATTCACTTTTAGCAGATTTGGCAATGCAAAACCGGCCATACAAGAGGTGTTGTGGACCATCAGCAATGGTAGAAATGGGAACTACCAGAGTCTGGACCCTGGAAAATCCCTCACTCTATCATTAGCAATAAATATATTCCCATAAGGAGAGCAGAAGGGCATGCTGCGAAGAGTACTACGCATATTAAAATGGTGTAATAGAGGTGCTTACTACTGTGCTTACAACACAGTGGTATATACAATTGTGAGAGGCATAAATAGGGTAGTAGTCGGAATGTTTTTCTCCTGGATGGAAAAATCAAAAAGGGGGCATAGCTATAAGGTGAGAGGGGCAAAGTTTAAAGGAGATGTGCAGGGCAAGATTTTTACACAGAGAATGGTGAGTGCCTGGAATGTGCTGCTTGGGTCATGATTGAGGCAAATATGGTAATGGCATTTAAGTGACTTTTGGATAGGCACGTGGACATGCAGGGATAGGAGGGATATGGGTTATGCACAGGTAAACAATAGACAATAGGTGCAGCAATAGGCCATTCGGGCCAGCACCACCATTGAATGTGATCATAGCTGATCATCCACAATCAGTACCACGGTGCTGCCTTCTCCCCATATTCCCTGAAAAGAGATAGCCATGCCATCATGATCAGCATAGATGTCGTGGCCGAAGGGCCTGTTCTTGTGCTGTACTTGGACTACATAGCAAAAGCAACGTGCAAAAGACAACATGCAATCTCACTGCCAACCGATAGGTTCACAGTCCTGCAATGTCATGTTTGAATGTTGTGGATTAAATGTCAACAACATCCCTATGGTTGTGGGACCTAACACTTGAAATTACTAAAAACAAGATTGAAGCATTTGCAACCATGTTCAGCTGGAAGTGCCAAGTAGATGATCCACCTTGTTTCCCTCCTGAGATCATCACCATTACAGAATATGCATGATATCAAGGCAGTGTTCAACTGAATGCAGCATCGAGGAAGCCTGATAAATCTGAAAGTAGCAGTGCAGTGAAAACACTTCAGAACTTGCACATACGTTCTACGAAGGGCGATGGAGGCTGGTCATGTCAACATCAGGACATGAGTGGAAATGCTCCTTGGGGAAATGTCTTTGTCGCAGCCATCATTAGCTGCTTCATCCATGGCCTTCCTTCCCCAGAATTACAGTATATACCACCTATAAAGTAGCCTGGACTCCACTCACCTAAGCCATTATAACAGTACCTCCCCAACCTGCAACCTGCATCAACAATAAAAGATAAAGACTTCAGTAACGGGAACATACCACAACCTCCAGGTTCCACTCCAACTCATACACTATCCTACCTTGAAATTAAATTACTATTCCCACATTATCGCTGTGTCTAAATACTGGAGTTCTCTCACTAACAATTGTGACCTGTCTTCTCCCTTCTATGTGCTTCCAGTCTCTCACAATGTGGGTGATTCTTAAAGACCTCAGGCAACCAGGGATGGGTAATAAATATTGCACCACTCGTGTCTCCTACAATAAAAAGAAATACTAGCAAATCAATTAATTCTCAAGCACATTTTCAAACCTGAATAATGACTGTCAACAGTAAGTAATGATTTTGTCATTTGTCCTTTAGTCATAAAGATGATAGTGATGGAGTCGTCTTCATTACAGGCTCTTTTCATATCCTCCAGGCTTGCATGCAATTAATTACCTTAGTTGCAGTTGCTATTGCTTTTAAATTAAATGCAGCACAGAAACATGCCTTTGGCCCATCATGTCCATACTGCCCCTTTTGCCTATCAATGCAAATCCAATTTTCCTACATTAGGTCTGTATCCTTCTATGCCTTGCCTATATAAACACTTGTCTAAAAGTCTCTTAAGTGCAGTGAATCTAATATTGGTTCCAGATATCTACCTGTCATCGTCAGAACATTAGTGGAAATGATCCTTAGAGCAATGCATTAGTCTCAGCCTTCTCTGTTTTAAAAAGAAATTGTCTCCTCAAATCTCCTTTAGGATTCTTTCCTCTCAACTTGCCCCTGATGGCTTAAAATGGGGAAAAGGTATTGACTATTTGCCCTATGATTATATAATAACCCGATTCGCCCACATTTCAGGGCAAATAACCTCTCCCCATAACTGGTGAATCTCCTCTGCCCTCCCTCCAGAGTAACCACATCCTTCCTGTATTATGGCCATCAGAAATGCACACAACAGTCCATGTGCGTTCCAAGCAGTATTTTGTAAACCATCAACATATTGTGCCAACTTTTATATTCTGTGCCCCAACCAATGACATTTTTACATTCTTTCTTAAATAAAGAAACAGATACTGAACAAATCTTCATGGTCTTATCCTATCATGTTTCTCCATAGGGTCCATTGCAATCCTGTCTGATAAATTTAACATTGGAAAGTGTGGTTAGTGCACTCAGGTGTTAACATTTTTTTTCATAATATGTTAAATATATTTGACTATTCAACAACCTTATTGGGCTGGTGAAAATAATTCTGGATGGATGGAATCTAATTACAATTTAAGTAAAGTAATACTGGGAATAAAAAAAAACTTTAAACATCAGTGGTACTAATCAGACTATATAATAGTCACTGCTTGTTCTTTTTATACAAAGTTTGTGATTTTACTGACTATAATTTCCTCGCACTTAAAACAAAGTGTATACTTCTTCTGCTTTTATATTGCTTCTTGTACACTATTAAAATATATATATGTTTTCCTTTCTTGTCTGTTCAGTCTGGTTGGTTAAAGATCCTTCACTGTTCACAAATGCCACTGATCATTTGCACAGAAAACCTTCTTGGAAACAAACGGCAGAACTTATAAAAATGCCCAGCAATGCTTCTGCTAGCAATACCACATGGTGAATGCTGAAAGCCTTTCTTTTCTCATGAGAGGAAAATATAGAAAATGCTGTCTTTGCATTCTTATACTGTACAAGAGGTCGTTCATGTTCTCTGACCATTTCTTCAATCTGTATTTCTTTGTTTATCAAGACATTCGGATACTATCTTCCAGGTGTCATCACCTTAGTAGGCAGTCCCTTAGGTGCACGGATTACTTCCTTCTAGTCTGGTTTTATGGCGTATGAGGAAGATAATGAGGACAATGTGGGAACTGCAGACTCTGATACAAAGCATAGATCATAAGAGCATAAGAGATAGGAGTAGATTTAGGCCATTCGGCACATCAAGTCTACTCAGCCATTCAATCATGGCTGATCTATTTCACCCTCCTAACCCCATTCTTCTGCCTTCTCCCCATAATCTCTGATAACCGTACTAATCAAGAATTTATTTATCTCTGCCTTAAATATATCCACTGATTTGCCTCCACAGCCTTCTGGCAAAGAATTCCACAGATTCACCACCTGCAATGGGGCAAGTGATGACTGAAATGGTGGGTGGGTACTTTGTGAGGTGGTCCACTCCTGACACTTGCATGGGGCTTTTGGTTGTCGAGATCATGGGCCAGGGATTCCCAGGAATCAGTGGGGATGACGTATTTCTTCAAGGTTTTCAAGGATGCTTTTGCACAACCTTGAATCAATAGACGATAGGTGCAGGAGTAGGCCAATTTGTTTCCTTTGTCAACCCGTTAATCGTTTCTCATGACAAGGATGGATGGTTTTGAGACTCTGGTGTGGGCATGTGCACAATGTTGCCAGCCCAAAGTATTGAACATAACCAGGGTCTCGTTGCTGGGGTTATTAACCTAAGAGAGTTCACTTATATCGTGTCTTTTGATGTTGCAGCGAGTTTGGATCGAGATATTTCCATATCTGCTAACCTTTCGTTAAGTTTCCAGATTTAGCCTGATTATTCTGTACAGGAGTATGAATGGCATCTGAGAATTCTTGGAAGGACTGCATTGTTATCAAAATGTATTGACTTATTCTGCCAATGTTTTTGTTACATTTGAAAAAAATGTATGAAAAAATTGGCACGGTAAATTCTGTTGGATCCACAATATCTTGAATAAATTCTGTGTAGTTTAAATTCTGTCCAACTGGTTGCCTGTCTTTTTGTGTTTCTCTTTGCCTGGACAGCCAATATACTTTGCCTTTGAATGTTTCCAAATGTCAGCACAATGGAAATATTGAAACCACCTATATTAAAGGAAATTTAGTTGGAGAAAAGTTGGCTTTTGTAAGGTTAAAACAATAGAGAAATTAAATAAATCCATGAATATTTGAAACATATCGAGTTATTGAAATAATTAAATGATTGTTTGTATCTGCCGAAAACCTAAATGCTCCCAACTCCCTCATTCCAACCAAACACGCTTTTAAATTATAAACTTTAAATGTAATACAATTATAAAATAAAAGGCAAGCTGGGATACTGTTCTCCCTTTTTTAATTTTTATTCTTTTCCCACCTGCCCATTTTAAAAGTTTATCCAAAAACTGAATTAAATCTATTATTACAACTGCAACAGCTTGAGCCTTGTGCTGCCCTCTGGTGATAATGCAAAATCAACTTCTATCTATTGATGCTCTGAGACAACTTCAAAAGCAATGAGTCTGTGAATCCAACACAGAATATTTGTTCATTTGCCACTATGATTCATTCTAAGTAAAACATAGCCCGCAGTATGCATTATAAATAATCATCCCAAGTGTATTATTATATGTACAAAGTAGATATATTAAAAATACTAGTTATGCTGCCTTCCAAGCTGAATGCACAAGTGTATACCTCAGCAATACTGTAATCTCAACACACGGACGGCAGCCCGTTTTTACAGCTATATAAGACATTAAGATACTAGCTTGAATGCACACATAGCATTGGCATTCAATAAGTAATAAAAACCTATTTGCAGGTTTATATCATTGTCATTTTAAGTACCTCAGACAGTAATATGCAGAATTGGGCAGGTCACTTTAAATGATTTATGTTCTTCTCATAATCCTTCACCCTCCCACAATGCATTGCAACAAAAGCTTTATACTGTTCTCCAACTATATTTTCTCTAATATATTCTATTTCACCATTTTCACTGCTGCAAAAATTTGGAAACATTCAATAAATTATTATTTCCAATGTGCGCTGATGGTTAATTTGTGAATTTTGATACTGATATTTGCCTGTTTCTCAGCTGCAGGGCTCAAATTTCTGTCAGTTTTTGCAGGCAGTTTGTCTCGCTTCCAAAATAAATACTGATGTATAAAAGCTCAACTCACATTCCAGCGTGTGAAAATCTGAGTCCCAGAAAACGAATTCCCTGAGCACTGATCTTGGGCAAAGTAAATAAAATCAGTTTAAAAACACAGAGTAATAAATCGAACATTAAAGAATCCGCTAATTACATGGGAATAAATCTGTGTCACCAGTTACCCTTTGTGTCCAGTTACAACGAGGAACCTATTAAAACAAGCTAGTCACATCATTTGTCATCAAAACCACTTTGAGTATGTCAAATGTATGTCAATGATTTTTGACAAAATATTCAAAGCTCTAAATTAGTTTAAATCTAATGCTCACACAAAGTGTATGGGTAGTAAATGAAAAAGGGAACCATGCACCATCATTTTAACTACGCCTTAGAGAATAGATGTTTTTAATCCCCATTTGATTTGGCCTACTGTGTACAATTTTAGATATTGCAGATATCTGACCCATAACTCATTTTGGAATCATGTAGGCCAGCAAGTTTGCAAACAATTGGTTTAGTTTTGTGCAAATACTGGAGAGAAGGAAGGAATCAGTAGCCATGTGGAGTTAATTAAAGGGAATTGAAGATTTTGATCCTGCTATCATTTTGTTGCTATAATAAGATTAAAATTGTTGTTTGTTGGACAAGCAGTTGTATAATTTAGAGACAGCAGACAATGTAAGGTTAGTTGTTGGGCTGGGTACCATCATTCACATATAGATAGGGAAGCTTTGTATTCAAATTCAATTTGTATTCAAATAAAGTACTTGAGGAGTAACATTTTGTTGAGAAATATGCAGGGGCATTGATATCATATAACCATATAACCATACAACCATATAACAATTACAGCACGGAAACAGGCCATCTCGGCCCTTCAAGTCCGTGCCGAACAACTTTTTTCCCTTAGTCCCACCTGCCTGCACTCATACCATAACCCTCCATACCCTTCTCATCCATATGCCTATCCAATTTATTTTTAAATGATACCAACGAACCTGCCGCCACCACTTCCACTGGAAGCTCATTCCACACCGCTACCACTCTCTGAGTAAAGAAGTTCCCCCTCATGTTACCCCTAAACCTCTGTCCCTTAATTCTAAAGTCATGTCCTCTTGTTTGAATCTTCCCTATTCTCAAAGGGAAAAGCTTGTCCACATTAACTCTGTCTATCCCAGCTTGTCCACATTAACTCTGTCTATCCCTCTTGGATAACAAAGAGGGCACAGAGAGAGAAGTCATTGCAGGTGATAAATAGATGGTTAGGAATGGGTCAGTTCTGACTGGATTTGTGGCAATACAGCAGTGTGGGAGAGGGTGCATGGGGAGAGGTGGGGCAGGGGGGGAGGAGAGAGGGGAAAGGAGGTGGTTGACCATGTTAACGGGTGCATGCAAAATACAGTGTTGGAGGAACTCAGTGGGTCAGTCAATATACATTCCCTCCATGGATGCTGCCTGATCCACTGAGTTACTCCAGCACTTTGAGTAGTAACATATTCCTGGCTGACATAGGCTTTGATCAGAACTATTTTTGTACTGTAGCATAGGTTTAAAAATGATTGGAGAGATTCAATAAAAATTATCACAAAGCATAGACACAAATTTGGAAGCTGTGCAATGTTGGGGTTTTGGAGGAAAGCAAGGCTGAAAATGAGGCAGTCGTTGGAAGGATGGAGGAGTCAACCAATGTTTCTTTGAGGAATTGTAAAATTATGACAAGAAGAGGCAAACAACAGGGAACCTCCAATGATCTCGGGAGAAAGAAGAGAAGATAGAGACACAAGACTGCAGATGCTGGAAATCTGAACAAAATATCTGGAGGACCTCAATGGATAGGCAGATGGTCAAATGACGTTTCAAGTCGGGACCCTTCTCCAGAAAGGTAGGTTTTGTGAGGATAAGGGCAGTGTGTCTCAAACTGAACTTGAAAAAGCCTTAAAGTGGAGGGAAAGGTGGGAGCTCAGAGCTAAAACCAGAGAGACGAGATGAGGTTTGTTGAGAGAAGGAACAGAGGCTGCAGTCAGAATAATCTCAATCTTGGTGACAATGAAATTTTATGAGCTGCTTGCACCTGCTGAAGTTGGATGAGCAATAGATAGAGATGAAGAGTTTAAGAAGGCAGCTTACTGCAGGAAAACAAAGCCAGGATGATATGGTGAAAATGAAGATCTTTGACAGGCTACAGCCGACCCAATTTTGTTTTCGATGGTTAAGGCAGATCTGGCTGAATGAATACACCATTTCTTTTCCATATTTGTCTTTATCTTGTTGATTGGAGATTTGCCTGGGAGCTTTTCCATAAAAATGACCAAAGTGAAGGTGAGTAGTAATTTAAATGGCCATGAAGGTACAAAAGTACAGAAGATGATAGTTTAGTTGAACAGATTGGTAGCTTCAGAGGCCACAGTACGGAAGGCAAAAGTCCATTAATTGATAATTTCTCACTCAGAGTGAACTGGGAAAAATAAAATGGGACTGGAAATGAGAAGGATTCTGTCCAAGGGGGCCAGGATGCAATCAAATGTGAATCCTTGACAGTATACATTTTTGGAATGGTTTTCACTCTGTCCCTAAGATAAGTGTCACCATGGTGTTGAGAACTGAACTAATTTCTCTTAGAACTTGTGCAGATATTATTCTCCAAATTATCAATGACTGAAATGATTGGACTGAAAGAATACTACTTTACGAAGTTGCCCTGATTACAATACTTATATGGGAAGCCAGAGGAAGGGATATAGGTAGAAGGGGACAGGGGAAGGAGACAGGCTTGTTGTTGGTCAGTTTCCCAAAATTGGGAAATTCAGTGTTCATACCGCTGTGTTGCAAGCTACCTACCGTAACTGCAATATGAGGTGCTGTTCCTCCAGTTGGCACGTGGTCTCAGTCTGGCATTAGAGGAGGTCCAGGACACAAAGGTCTGTATGGGAATGGGAAGGGGAGTTAAAGTGGTTCACAACCAGGCCTTGAGATGGATTTTCAGATGAAACATGAGCCTGTGGCTCCATTTGCACTCGTAAGGATTGTGAAAGATTGAATGGCACAATATGAAGAACAGCTGGTGAGTTCTCTCTGGTAGCCCACCCGATGATTGTTCCTCAACATGAATCCCAAAAAAAACATTATTTCCATTATTATCCTTATGTTAGTGGGACCATGGTGTGTACAAATTAATTGTCAATAAACACCCACATTAAAATAGTGACGAAGCTACTTAGTTGAATGTCGTTGCTTCTTTTCTTTGGAATAATGAAGCCTCCGCTGGACCTTCTAATGTCATGGCCAAGCTCCTAATCTTCAATCTGCCTTCCCATCCGCCTTCCCAGAGGTATCAGGGGAGTCATCAATTGCAACAAGTTCACTGTAAATCCATAACTCACAATTCGATGGCACAAAGCATTTAGCCAACAATGCATGACACCACTGCATCTGAATTGACTGGATTTTAAAGTTTTAATGATGGTAAGTCTAAGGTGCTCTATGTTATCAGTTTAGTTTACTTCATTATTGTCACATGTACTGAGGTATAGTGAAAAGCTGTTTTTGTTGCATGCTACCCAACTACAGAAAAGATTATACATGATTACAATCAAGCTCTCCACAGTGTACAGATAAGAGATAAAGAGTACCACATCTAGTGCAAGATAAAGTGTGGTAAACACCAATAGTCCAAAGGTCTCCAATGAGGTAGATGGGAGGTCAGGACTGCACTCTAGCTGGTGAGAGGACAGTCCACTTGCCTGATAACAGTTGGGAAGAAACTGTCCCTGAATATGTAGGTATGTGTTTTCAAACTTTTGAACCTCTTGCCTGACAGGAGTGGGGAAATAGGGAGTGTCCGGGGGTGTGACTGGTCCTTGATTATGCTGGTGGCCTTGCTGAGGCAGCATGAAATGTAGATGGAGTCAATAGAAGGGAGGCTGGTTTGCGTGATGGTCTGGACTGTGTCCACAACTGTGTAATTTCCTGCAGTCTTGGTTGAAGCTGTTCGCAAACCATGCTATGATGCATCCGAATAAAATGCTTTCTGTAGAACATCTGTAGGAGTTGTGAGGGTCATTGGGACATGCCAAACCTATTAAGGAAGCAGATGCATTGGTGTGCTTTTTTGGTCATTGGTCCGATATGGCAAGTCCAGGACAAATTGCTGGTGATATTTATTCCAAAGAACTTGAAGTTTTGAAGCATGTCTACTTCGGTGCTGTCAAGATATACCAAAGTAGGTGAACTGCTTTACTTTCTGATGTCAATTACAATCTCCTTTGTCTTGTTGACATTAAGGGGAAGGTTAGTGTCTTGGCACCATTTAATGAGGATCTCGGTCTCCTTACGACTTAGTCTTATCGTTATTTGATATCAGGCCTACTAGTGGTGTCGTCTACAAATTTGTAAATTGAGTTGAATTGGTATTTGGCTGCACAGTCATAAGTATATAAGATGCATAGAAGGGGGTGTAGTGGCCATTTGGTTTGTTTTGTGTGTCATTAATGATGGCATGTGCCTGTAAATTTTAGACTGCCCGTTATATTGTGGGTGGGATTTATATATTTTACGGCATGTTTGGAGCTGTTTCTTGTGCAGAAGCTTAGTTTTTAGTTTAGGTTTGGACCAGCATGAGGAAGGTATTCCCTTTGACCATGCAAAGCGTAACGGAGACATGAGGAGTTTTCTAACCTTTAAAGTGATATGCTGGAGTGTGACAACAATTATAGTGTACGAGTTGGAAGAAGGTTGGATGTACCTTATTGTTTTTCTTCAACAATAAACAATCTATTATGAAGATTTATCCGTGAAGAAGCTCTGACGGTCTCTGACGGAAAGCTCACATGCGTATAACAACATTCTCCTTAATCATGTAGTCCACTTAGTGAACAATATAAAAATCTGCCGCTACAAGGGGCTGAGAACGCATACTTATGGGGCACCAGTATTGCAGATCATAATAGAAGATGATTTATCACCCATCCTTACTATTGTTATCTGTTGGTCAGGAAATCGAGGATCCAGTTGCAGGCGAGAGCTGCCTCCAAGTTCCATGAGTTTGGAGATGAGCTTGAATAGGATAATGGTATTGCATGAAGAGCTGTTGTCTATGAATAGTAGTCTACAGTAATGTAGGTGTCCTTCTAGTCCAGGTGTTCCAAGGATGAGTGTAGGACCAGGAAAATGACACCTGTTGTGGAGGTAGGTGAACTGCAGTGGATCAAGGTTGCTTGTTAGGCTGGACTTAATGCATTCCCTAACCAGCCTCACAAAGCACTGCATGTTAAGGCCACTGGCCATTAAGGTGTGAGATCTTACTTTTCTTCGGCAACAGGATGATAGTGGTCTTCTTGAAGATGGTTGGAACTTCAAAGCAGAGCAATGAGAGATTAAAGATGTCTGTGAATACTCCCACTAGTTGGTTTGTGCAATTCCTAAGGGTGTGACCAGGGACTCCGTCCGGGCCAGTTAATTTCCGGGAATTCACCCTCACGAAGGCTGATCTAACTTCTGCAACAGTGACCTTTGGAAAAAGCACACCTGAGTCTGATGGGTCATTATTCTTTTAGCCTTCTGATCAAAGTGAGCATAGAATGCATTAAGTTCAGTAGGTAGGTCCGCACTATCACCATCAATGTTGCCTGAACTCCCTTTGCAGCCAGTTATAGTGTTTAGACCGTGTTTAGACCTTGCTACACTCTGCATGTGTTTGAATGATTACACTGGTTTGTCCTTGTATTGTCCATTGGCATTCTTGATGGCTTTGCAAAGATCATAGCTTTCTTGTTCTCAGGATCATTGACTTGCATGAAGCCATCTTGGCTTTCACCTGGGAATGTACCTCACGGTTCTTCCATTGTTTCAGGTTGGGAAACATTTGGATTATCTTCATGGGCACGCACAACTCTACGCACTTGCTGATGAAACTAAACAGTCCCACTAACTACACCAGCACATGTTACACACAGAATTTCAGATGTTGCCATCGAGTTGCTTTGGTCTACCAAAGGTTCCCTGAAAATACCCTGTCATCTGACCAACCACCTAAATGTGATAAAAGGCATGAAATTCCAGTGCTTTGCTCGGTGATGTGGATCAGACTTGCCAGAACACATTTGAGGTTGTTCAGGTCTATCTAGGTAGCCTTTAACAAAAAGGGAAATCTTAACTAATTCTAATTATTGACATTATTTAATTTTTTTGTATTATTTTTCTTCCAGTATTTCTTATTGCCAATGCAATCCACTTGTATTTCCCGTTTTGAATTTAACAGCATTGAAATGACCATTATAGACTTTAACTGTCTTTTCAATCTGCCTGTTTAAGGAGTTATTTCTGACTTTTACATCCAAAGTCTATTTGCCAAGCTTTTGCAAAAGCACCACCAAGATAGCTGAACAACTTTATCCACTAGCTGCAACCCATACTACATTTCAAACGTATGTAGGAAACGTTCTTTATATTAACTAAATCAAAGGATATTGTTTCACTACAAGCCAATTAATGATTTTTGAGGTGCAATTAATATTGACGTAACCTTAAATGACCACCCCATAAGCTGCATCGGACTGCAGTTTGTGTGAGTCGACATGCGTGTGTTTATGAGAGGAAGAGAACTACATCTTTTGACTGCACTTTTAATGAATATCTAAAATTATGACTAAATTGTCATAATAGATATAATTAACTTAAGGACTTTAGTGATTAAGTATTGCACACTTAGTTCCTCGTACTATAACAGAGGAATCTGAAATATTCAACCAATTGCAAAAATCAGCAGAATCCTTGTTGAAATTTACTTTGAGATGAGGCTAAACTAGAATTGGAATGGCGAGAACTGACTAGAGCACGTTGTCTCTGGTGATAGATTTGGAAGGCAACACTTAGTTAATTGATGGGGAAGTTTTCCAATTCATAGCGTGACTCCGCAAACGGTAAGGGTACACGAAGCACCAGATTATTGTCTCCTTTGTCTTAAATGTGACACTATTTGATAATCCCACAACATTGATAAGTGAAGTGGCTCCTCTGTTCATTTCGCTCCCTGACTGTTGGATGCTTTATTCTGTAAGGGAGACTTGCATAGAAGAAATGCAACTCCTGAAGCAATATAGAAGCATGTACATTTCTATAATTTCCTTCATGATCTAAGTACGTTTAAAATGTAGTCACTGCGACAATACTTGCAACTGGAACCACACGACATGAGAAAGATACCACCACTGTTGTCTCTAAAGGGCCTGTCCCACTTAGGTGACCTAATCCGGGAGTTCTGGTGAGTTTGCCCTCAACTCATACTCGCGGCATGGTCGACACGAGGTCGTAGGAGGTCTTCAGAACTCCCCTTCATGCTCGAGAGTGGTCTCCGCGTACTCGAGGCCTCAGCTAGGTCGCGGCGTTTATTTCAATATGTTAAAAAATGCCCACGAGTAAAAATAGATCGCCATGGGAAAAATCTATACTTTTTTTTACTCGTGGGTTTAGTAGGTCGTAGGTCATAGTAGGTCGGCATGTAGGTCGGCATGTTAGTCATAGGTAATCGAGGGTAGTCGAAGGTAGTCGTAGAT
Organism: Raja brachyura; assembly: GCA_963514005.1. Next base: position 94,007,836 of record OY740782.1, read on the forward strand.
AGTCTTCATCATAGTCAAAGGGAGGTCGAAGGAGAACGTTTTCACTCTCCACTATTCGGTGTCCAATTTTCCTTAAGGGGCTCTCCCACTTGGGCGACCTAATTGGGGAGTTTAGAAGAGTTTAGGAGAGTTTGAAAAAATGACATGTTGAAGACCTCCTTCGACTGTGTAGAAGACCTCCTTCGACTGTGTTGAAGACTAGCTACGACAAACTTCGGGAAAATTGGACACCGAATAATGGAGAGTGAAGACGACCTCCTTCGGCCTCCCTTCGACTATGTTGAAGACTATCTACGACTACCTTCGACTACCCTTGATTACCTACGACTAACATGCCGACCTACTCCGACTAACCTATGAGTAAAAAAAGTATTGATTTTTTCCATGGCGACCTTTTTTTACTCGCGGGCATTTTTTAACATATTTTTAAAAACGCCGTGACCTAGTTGAGACCTTGAGTACGCGGAGACCTCTCTCGAGCATGAAGGAGAGTTACAAAGACCTTCTACGACCTCGTGTCGACCATGCTGCGAGTATGAGTCTAGGGCAAACTCAACAGAACTCGCGGATTAGGTCGTCCAAATGAGACAGGCCTTTAACAAATCCTCCAAATTCACTGGAAAGATAAGCAAACCAATGTCATTTTCCTCCCTTACGCCAACATCCTCAGCATTGTCACATTGTTGAACAGTCATCTATGAGGCCACACTGCTCACAGACCTAACATCAGACTTCTAAGCAGACACTTTATTCAAACTCTGCCAGGGAAAGAGATAATCAGATAGACTGGGGAACTGATTCAAGTAGGTATTCAAAAATTCCTTTGAAAATATGTACCATCCCCACTGACTGGAAATCTCTGGCCCATGACTGTTCAAAGTGAAGAAGTAGCCTTTGGGTGTAGGAAGGAACTGCAGATGTTGGTTTAAACTGAGACACAAAAAGCTGGGATAACTCAGCGGCACAGGCAGCATCTCTGGAGAGAAGGTATGGGTAACCCTTCTTCAGACTAGCCTTCAGACTAGTATGAAGAACTTTGAGCAAAACGTGGTCCTACATAAGTGGTGAATGGAACTGTTTACATTACAAGACACCCATGTGCCTGCCTCTTCCGAGGAAGAGACTGCTGGACCACTTTAGACTCATCAACTGCCTGAGAACCCACATCATCATGATGGAGGAGGAGAAGGAAGACTATTACTCACAAATGGCCAAAGCTATAATGACTGAATCTGTTCTGGTTGTTTGGGTTTGAAGATTAAATTGTAGCAGGTAAAATTATCAGGTATTAATGAGCTAATTTAAAATATCTTTGAAGTTCTGCTACTCTCGGTTGATGAAGGAGACAGCAATAGTAAAAGTAAAAATTGAAAACAGGAATTGTTCACAAACTGCTTGTAGAACCCTGGGAGACGCTTCAAACATTAAATAAAAATTGGATCACATGCATTGTTATTTAATAAGACAAGCCAAGAAACAGATCAACAAGATCTGGTGAGATTTCACACGTTTTTACTATCTGTTTACGGCATTAGTTGTGGCATAATGGTCACACTTTGTTTATACTATCTGCTTTGGTGGACTCTTTCGTGTTGGTATCTCTTTAGTATTTATCGTTATAGTGATGGCACTTTGCAACAGAACACTGGACTTTATTTTAGAGTTTTTGTGAATGTGCTCCTTCCTCCAAATGTTAAATAATGAACATCATTCATAATAATTCCCATAATGTCTGCTACCATTCAATGTCATTCTAATTTAAAACTCATAAATCTGAAGAAACAAGACATTTGATTTAGCCCTTCAATGTAATGACAAATTGGAACTGGCGAAAGCTTTTGTAATTCAAAGCTTCAAGTAATTCAATTTATAACTGCATGTTATTATTTCAAGTGTTTCTGATCTATGATTTGAAAAATATATATATATTTGTTGAGTTAAACATATTATCTAGGTCAAGCCTTCAGAAATTTTGCACTGCATACAATCTGGAAATGAGAAAAATCCAACCAAAAAATAAAAGACTGAATGTGACAATCTGATATGGATAAAAACTGCTCTTATTTAATCGTACACAATATGTTTGGTAGAATGCTTCTTGGGCTAGACATTTGGGATCTCCACGATGTATCTGTGGCAGTCATATTTTGATAACTTCCATGTGTTGATCAGTGTTGGGTTAAAAAAATAGTTGCACACTTCCACGCAATACCTAAATTATTGCACTGCAGGCAAAGTAATACTAACGGTGACAGAAGTGCAAACGAACAGCTTAGCATGGTTAGCTTCAGAGGTACCTTGCAACAGCTTTTATCATCATTGAAATAGTTCTAGTAATTGTTTGGGGCTGTTCAATCAGAGATTGTTGGGTTTGTAGTTTTTCTGCCTTCGGCTTTACCATCTGTGAGATTCCTTCAAGCAATTGTGCACTCCAGCACAACACCTCGAATCCCACGTGAAAGACCACCATGTTTGAGGTAACACCAGGATGGTGGATTTGTGCGGAGAGCCCAAGAAAACTCAGTGGTTGCTTCTCTTTGAGGGCAAAGATAAGTTCTATTCCTCAGATGTGGACCATAAAACTCACTGCAACTAGCATTGAGGAAACCAAAATAGTCTGAATCAAAATTTAGCTGGTGTCATGTGAGGTCGTCCAAGTGAATTTATTGTCACATGCATAAGTAAGGTAAGGTAGAGATACAATGAAAATCTTGTTTGCAGCAGTATCCCAGGCACATGGACTCAGACAAAAACATAAATGTCTTCAAAAACATAAATGACCTAAATTACACAAATTCTGAGCAAAAAGATAAAACACTGCAAATAAAATGCACGTGGGGAGAACTACTAAGTTAATTTACTCATGAAATCTACTTCTAAAATCATTTTGGATTTAGGCACATGACCCAGGAAATATGTCCCCCCCCCTCACCCCTCCTATAATTTACTCCACATCTCTGTATAAAGCTGCAACACAAAGAATGTTTTGGGTAAAATAATTGGTAATCATTGGTAACCATGGGATTGGTGTGGTTTTCAGCATTCCAGTTACAGCACACATTGCAGTATTCAACTGAGCATTGATAAAAAGCTGAAACATGTGAACAACACCAAGTAGATGAGGATCGCTGCTGGGGTGTGCTTCTTCTTATCAAGTCCACATCACAAGATTAGAAATTGTTCAGCCAAGCTGAACACACATCTCGGCATTGCATATAATGGCGTCTTGCGCTTCTTGGCGTGGTGGTGCATAGACTGGTGGAAACAGAGCCGCGATGTGAACGCTCTTTCCTGGATCCCGAGGTGTGCACGATACCTCTATTGGTATTCTACCTTATTTCAGCTACTTTTCAAACTATGTCCATAAAGGCTTCACATCCAAAGCCTTTTGACACTTCTAGCTCAACCTTTGGTCTCCCAGAAACATTTTTAAATGTGCCAAGCCATTGCAGGACATAGCTATACCATACCCAGAGCAAAGAAAGAGATGAAACCTTGAGTATCTGACATAGCAGTGAAGCTACTGGGTTTGATTGCTGAGGAAAACATGGGTAATGTTTGGACAAATTAGACATCAAGGCATAATTATTGCGGCTACATTATGCAGGAAAGAGTTCTGTAAGATTGAATCGGGCTAGACAAGTAGTTTAGAGATACAGCATGGAAACAGGCCTCCAAATCTGCACCAACCAGGAATCCCCACATTTTAACACTATCCTACACACACTAGGGACAATTTACATTTATAACAAGCCAATTAAACTACAAATCTTCACAACTTTGGAGTGTGGGAGGAAACCAAAGATCTCGGAGAAAGCGCACATGGTCATGGGGAGAACATAAAAACTCCATACAGACTGTACCCACAGTCGCGATTGAACCAAAGTCTCTGGCGCTGTAATGCAGCAACTCTACCGCTGTGCCACCGTGGCGTCTGCAGTAGTGAGCTGCAGAAACTGTAAAAATTGGCAGCAGCAACAATCTAGACAGATCTTAGAAAGAAGAAACAAAGAAAAATAGGTGCAGGAGTAGGCCATTCGGCCCTTCGAGCCTGCACCGTCATTCAATATGATCATGGCTGATCATCCAACTCAGTATCCCGGACCTGCCTTCTCTCCATACCCCCTGATCCCTTTAGCCAGGGATTCCTTTAGCCCTTTATCTTGAGGTTAGGAAGCTGACAGCAACAGTGGCTCTGACTCTTATGAACAAAGTTGTCCAGATACTATTAGGAGGCATATTTCAGATTGCAGGAGATAATGGATCTTAATGAGGTGGAACCTAGTTGTAAATTAATAGGAATGATAATTTTTAAAGAATATTACAGTTGATAATCTCACTGTAATGAAATGAGTGCATTGCAAGACTGTTAATACCATTTAGAGATAATACCATTTAAAAGTCTGAAGAACGGTCTCAATCCGAAACGTTGCCTATTCCTTCTCTCCATAGATGCTGCCTCACCCGCTGAGTTCCTCCAGCATTTTTGTCTACATACCATTTAAAGAAGTAATTTGCCGGAAAAAAAATACTAACAAAGTTCAGGCACATCCAGAAATATGTGCGAAATTGCATGTCACTTTTCTGTAGCACAGCATTTTTTTAAAGTAGTTGTGGGAATTTTTTGACATAAATCTCCTTGTGTTATGGCATATTTTCTTCCGTGTTTCAGCAATCATGTCACTTATCAACCTTAGGAAATTTGGTTTAGGATTGAGCTGCAATCTCTGACTGCAAGCCAGAAGATATTCTAATATTGTAAACTTGGCTCTATTTTTGACAGGCTTGCTTCCATGTCACAGTTGCACACTTGATAATTGAAGCCAGCAAAATAAACACTCTGCCTTTTTTACAATTAAATATTGACTACTGCCATCCATATTCCCCAAAACCCCATCCCTAGCAAGGCCTCAAAGTTGTCACTTATACCAAGAGTAAGTGAACTGTCGGTGGATTTATTATGTACCCAATATTCATAAATTTTTAGTGGAATGAAGCGTTTGTGTTTAGACTAATGTCTCGCTCAATTTTAAACTTTGCTGACACCCAGGACATTTAAAACATTGGTATTGTGCCGAGGTAATTTGGGCTCAACACTGTAATGGCTTTGCGCTAACATTAATAGTATAGACTATGTATCCCTCGTTCTATTATCTTGGTTACTCAACTGTTAGCTTTCTTTCTTACTGCCTATCAAGTATCGTGTTGCAAATGGGAAAGGGTTTGCTTCACTAAACATTGATAAAGCAAAGTCATCCTTGTTGGCTGTCATCCACTGGTAGACAAACTAGTCCTTGAACTAATTCATGTCCTTGTCTGCTCTGTCAAGCTAAACCAGACAGGATTTTTTTTAACCTATTATATCTAATACATGCCCCAATACTAGGGAACTGATCTACCTGGTTATCAGTGTTGCTTCTCCAAATTCATATATGCTTCAAAAGCTATCATTGCAAATATCAATTTACATAATCTCTTAAAAAATTAAAATGTAGTGGTATTAAGCTGTTTGTCTCTTAATTCTTCATCATCAAAATACGTTCAAATGTCTCATTCCACTCCTGTGGCCCTTCTACTGCAATGTTCCCAAGCTCTCAAAGCTCTTTGGTCAGTTATTAGCAGCTGGGCGAGTATTGACAAAGCTCAGTCTGGTCGTTTTGGAATGTGGGATCAAATCCCACTAGAGAAATTAAGGTAATATATCATTTTACTTTTCAGAATTAGTTAATTGACTTTTATAGAATGATTTAAATATAAATCAAGAGACAAGTGAGTCAAGAGTATTTAATTGTCATGTACACCAACTATGGAATGATTAAATTCTTATTTGCAGCAGTGTAACAGGGCCTGTAAACACAATACACAAACGTATAATAAACAAAAACATAAATAAATTACTGACCATTGATACTGGTGCAACAAGAACCCTAAAGACCTTGGTGAAATCATTCATAAATAACTGTAATCAAGGTACTACCAAAATTGTGTGCAAAGCCACCGGGTTCACTGATGTCCATGTCCTACTTGCCCTGTGTTCCCAGCAATTATATTGACTCTTTAAATGAGATAATACAAAACCTAGATCATTCATTTTCTTGTGCCTGTTCAGTATTTCACTAAAGTCATAATTGGTTACTTATCCCGGTGCCATGTGCCCACACTGACCCTATATCCGCTTAAAATATCAGAGTGCTCCACAGGTTGGGCAGCTTCAGTGGAGAGCAAAGATCATAGGTGGAGAGAGGAACAGAGTTAACGATCTGAGACGGGACACGTTGTTTGCTGACAATTTCAAGCATTTTCTGTTTAATTTGAGATTTCCAAGAAAAATAGCAGGATGCTACTTTTAAAATAAATAGAAACCATTTTCAATAGTGCACCCTTGCTAATACTATGTGCAACCCGCCTTTGTTCTCTTGCCCATCAGAGGCAAAGGGCACGGGATGTTCCATCCAGCCTCCCGCCCTCGATTGGACACTAATCCCTGGCCCGCCTTCTGGCCTCGCTTCCCAGTTCGTCGACTTCTGGCGATAGGAATTGTTTGTGGCTTCCCGGTGCGGTGGAAGACAGTCCTTCCTGATCTTTGTGCGAGTCCGTGATTCTCCACTTTTCCTGTCAAGACTGGTAATGGTGCGACCCCTGCAATCCAACCTGTCGCTTTCGCAGGGAGTCCGGCTCCTGTTCTACGCGCTGAGCCCCAGCGAGTCCAGCTGCAGCGAGCTAGAGGAGGTGCCGGACTACGTACAGCAGGTGAGTCGCCCAGCCCCACAAACGGGGCCGTGCATTGCCTTTCTGCCCTGCTTTAGATTCAAAACTCCTTCCGAGCAGGTTTTCACCAACAATACTTCCGGTACTGCAATAGCCCAGCGTGACTGCACCAGAAGTTAAATGAGGAAGTGGATAGATGGACTGGTCTGTGTTACACAATCGCAGGAGGCAACCCACTGAGTTTCACCAAAGATCACAACAGTTAACGGTCTGTCCTACAAGCATGCAACTCCATGCGATGAGCGCGACCTAACGTGGTTGCTTGAGCCGTCCGGCATCGTGGGGCCGGTCCCACTTCGATCGCTGGAGCCGTGCGGAATTGTGCAGAGTTTGTCCCGAGTTCGTCGCGACATCGCGCGGGGCTCCGAAAAACTGACTATGTTCAGAAATTCCGCGCGGTAATGGCTTGTCGGCTTGCTGTCGCCTCGACGCATTACACACCGCCTCGACATCGTGCCTCCGTGAACCTATCTGTAGGTGCCTCCGTGCCCCTCTATGTGTGTGGCTCCGTGGCCCTCTGTGTGTGTGCCTGTGTGCCCCTCTCTGTCCTGGCGAACTTAACTTAAGACTTTGCTCCAAGTTCGCCTCACTTTGCGCCGCGTTGCGCCACTCACCCGACCTCCGCGCGGCCCTCGCTGCCGGTTTGGTCGCGCTTGCCGCACGCAGGCGCATGCTGGTGGGAACGGCCCTGTACAGGGGATCACCCGACCTCCACGCGGCCTCCGCTTCTAGTTTGATCGCGCTCATTGCATGGAGTCGGATGCTGGTAGGACAGGCCCTTTACACATTTTATGAGAACGAATTCCTACTCGCATCTACCACTTTACAATTCCCATTAGGGTACCATTTACAGGTGGATGGTGGTGGTCAGCAGGATATGGACCGCTCCTAATAATATCCCAATGTACTTTCATCCTATATTGTGTTCATAAATAGGTTTAAGTGAAATGAGTATTTATTTATTTTATGACGCATGGAAACAGGCCCTTCCGACACAACTTGCCCACACTGACCAACATGTCCCATCTACACTAGTCTCACCTACCTGTGTTTGACCCATATCCCCTAAACTTATCCTATCCAAGTACTTGTCCAATTTATGTTTAAACGTTGTGTTACCTGCTAGTCCCATTTGTTGATGCTGACCAATATCCCTCTAAACCGTCCCTTATCCATGTACTTGTCCATACATCCCTCAAATACATCCCTTTGCTGTGAATAAGTATACCACTACATACAAGCCCTCCATAATGTATGGGACAAAGACCCATCATTCATTCATTTGCCTGTCCTCCACAATTTGAGATTTGTAATTAAAAAAAATCACATGTGGTTAAAGTGCACATTGACAGATTTTATTAAAGGGTAATTTTATACATTTTGGTTTCACCATGTAGAAATTACAGCTGTGTTTATGCAGTACCCCCATTTCAGGGCACCATGATGTTTGAGACACATGTCTTCGCAGGCGATTGTAATTGCTCAGGTGTGTTTAATTGCTTCCTTAATGCAGGTATAAGTGGGGGGCTACCATCAACTCAAAGTCAAAGTCAAAAGAGTTTATTGTCATGTGTCCCTGACAGGACAATAAAATTCTTTTTTTGCTTCAGCACAACAGAACATAGTAGGCATTGACTACAAAACAGATCAGTGTGCCCATATACCATTATATACGTAAATACCCACATGAATAAATAAATTGATAAAGTGCAAATAACAGATAAAGGGGTATTAATGTTCAGAGTTTTGTCCGAGCCAAGTTAAATAGCCTGATGGCTGTGGGGATGTAGCTATTCCTGAACCTGGTCGTTGCAGTCCTCAGGCTCTTGTACCTTCTGCCTGAAGGTAGCAGGGAGATGAGTGTGTGGCCAGGATGGTGTGGGTCCTTGTTGATGCTGCCAGCCTTTTTGAGGTAGTGACTGCGATAGATCCCCTCGATGGAAGGGAGGTCAGAGCCGATGATGGACTGGGCAGTGTTTACTACTTTTTGTAGTCTTTTCCTCTCCAGGGCACTCAAGTTGCTGAACCAAGTCACAATACAACTGGTCAGCATGCTCTCTACTGTGCACCTATAGAAGTTAGAGAGAGTCCTCTTTGACAGACCGACTCTCCGTAATCTTCTCAAGAAGTAGAGGCGCCGATGAGCTTTCTTAATAATTGCATCTGTGTTCTCGGACCAGGAAAGACCTTCAGAGATGTGCACGCCCAGGAATTTGAAGCTCTTGACCCTTTCAACCATCGACCCATTGATATAAACAGGACTGTGGGTCCCCATCCTACTCCTTTCAAAGTCCACAATCAGTTCCTTGGTTTTGCTGGTGTTGAGGGCCAGGTTATTGTGCTGGCACCATATGGACAGTTGCTCGATCTCTCTTCTATACTCTGACTCATCCCCATCAGTAATACGTCCCACAACAGTGGTGTCGTCAGCGAACTTGATGATGGAGTTCGCACTATGACCGGCTATGCAGTCATGAGTATAGAGTAAGTACAGCAGGGGGCTGAGCACGCAGCCTTGAGGTGCTCCCGTGCTGATTGTTATCGAGTCTGACACATTTCCACCAATACGAACAGACTGTGGTTTGTGAATGAGGAAGTCGAGGATCCAATTGCAGAGGGATGCACAGAGACCCAGTTCTGCGAGTTTGGTAACCAGTTTGGAGGGGATGATTGTGTTAAATGCCGAGCTGTAATCGATGAATAACAGCCTGACATATGAGTTTTTGTTGTCCAAGTGGTCCAGAGTGGAGTGGAGGGCTAGCGAGATCTTGTCCAACGTTGATCTGTTGTGGCGGTAAGTGAACTGCAGTGGACACTCCACAGTCAAAAAGGCACAACAGAGGATGTACTTCCTAAGGCAGCTGAGGAAGCACAATCTGCCACAGGCAATGATGGTCCAATTCTATACAGCCATCATAGAGTCTGTTCTCACCTTCTCCATCATGGTCTAGTTTGGCTCAGCCACCAAGCACGACACCTGGAGGATGCAGCGAATCATCCGATCAGCTGAGAAGGTTATTGGCTGCAACCTTCCCTCCATTGACGAACTGCATACTGCATGGGCCAGGAAGCGAGTGGGTAAGATCATCTCTGACTCCTCTCACCCTGGCCCCAAACTCTTTGAATCGCTTCCCTCTGGAAGGCGACTCCGGACTGTCAAAACTGCCACAGCCAGACATAAAAACAGCTTTTTTCAACGAGTAGTAGCTCTACACAATAACCAAAAATCTGTAGCCTCCTTTTGCTCTGGTATATTATTTAATTCACAAGTTTAATCAATAATGTTTTATTATTAATGTTTAATGTTTGATGTATCATTCTTAACTATCTGTACGTCATTTTGTCACTTGTGGGCGGAGCACCTAGGCAAATTCCTTGTATGTGAATAATTGGCCAATAAATCATTCATTCATTCTCTCAGCACCTAGTCTTTCTTCCGCCATGTAGAAATTACAGCTGTGTTTATACATATTCCCCCCATTTCAGGGCACCATAATGTTTGGGACACATGGCTTCACAGGTGTTTGTAATTGCTTAGGTATGTTTGAATACCTCCTAAGGCAGGTATAAGAGAGCTCTCGGTATCAACTTTCCATCAACTTTGGAAACTTTTATTACTGTTTATCAGCATGAGGATCAAAGTTGTGCCAATAAAAGTCAAATAAGCCATTATGAGACTGAGAAACAAGAATAAAACTGTTAGAGACATTAGCCAAACTTTAGGCTTACCAAAATCAATTGTTTGGGACATCATTAAGCAGAAAGAGAGCACTGGAGAACTTACTAATCGCCTAGGGACTGGCAGACCAAGGAATACCTCCACAGCTGATGACAGAAGAATTCTCTCTATAATAAAGAAACCCCCCCAAACACCTGCCTGACAGATCATGAACACTTTTCAGGAGTCAGGTGTGATTTTTTTTTTAATGACCACTGTCTGCAGAAGACTTAATGAATAGAAATACAGAGGCTACACTGCAAGATGCAAACCACTGGTTAACTGCAAAAATAGGATGGCTAGGTTACAGTTTGCCAAGAAGTACTTAAAAGAGCAATCACAGTTCTGGAAAATAGGTCTTGTGGACAGATGAGACACTGATCCCAAATATCCTGCTAAAGCAACAAAGGAGTTTATCAAAGCTAAAAAATGATCAATTCTTGAGTGGCCAAGTCAATCACCTGATCTGAACCCAATTGAGCATGTATTTTATAAGCTGAAGAGAAAACTGAAAGGGACGAACCCCCAAAACAAGCATAAGCTAAGGATGGCTGCAATGCAGGCCTGGCAGAGCATCACAAGAGAAAACACCCAGCAACTGGTGATGTCCAAGAATCGCAGACTTCAAACAGTCATTGCATGCAAAGGACATGCAACAAAATACTAAACATGACTTCTTTCATTTACATGACATTGGTGTGTTCCAAATTTTATGGTGCCCTGAAATTGGGGGACTATGTATAAACACTGCTGCAATTTCTACCAAAATGTATAAAAATGGCCTTAATTAAAATCTGACAATGTGCACTTTAACCACATGTGATTTTTTCTATTACAAAATCTCAAACTGTGGAGTACAGAGGCAAATAAATAAATGATGGGTCTTTGGCCCAAACATTATGGAGGGCACTGTAAATGTCATCAGTTGGTAGAAGTGAGTTATAACTGGATTAATCCGGATGTAGGAAGGTGCAGACATGCTCACAGAAGGGGTGTTGCCAAACAGTCCCATCTATTTAATTCTGCTGCAAGTAATCCACTAATTGACTCATAACCAGAGAATGCTGCTCTTTGTACTGTCCTTCTGAGATCTCTTTTAGCTGACTGAAAATAAAGCTAAACTCTATATAGGTTGTTTATAATTGAACACTTATTTGTGATGTGCCATGACCCGAATAAGCATTGAGTTTTTTTTTTTTTTTACAAAATATGTAACGCTAACAGAGGTTATTGGAATAATTGCTGATGAGCCATTGCTTCTTTGCACATCAAAGAGTAAAACACCCTTAACAATTAAAGAAAAATTCAAAAGAAAGTGATTGATTTCAAAGGTTGGTCATTGGACAAAAAAGCAAAACACCAGGAGACTTTAACTTAATTAGCAGACCATTACATGCCTTAATTTTGCTTCCAGTTGCCCATTGGCTTTTTGTGGCTATTTGAGCAATAACATTCCATGATTAACAAGTGGAAGTGGGGCCTTCATGAACATAGCAACTTATGAATGTGTCACTCAAACGTTGGTCTTGTGGGGTTCGAGCATAGTCCAGCATTTATTAAAATTGTAGCTCTTTCCCAACTTTGTCTGCTTTCTGTCATATTCAATTTCTCTCACTTATCTATGCTACTCACAACTTTGGAATATACTGGAATGCCAAAAAGTGACAATGCTCAGAGAAGCAATTTTTCTTGATATCTGTCCTGAATTATTGATCACGTGCTGCTTCAATGTTATGCTGCTTGTTTCAAACCAGCTTTTCAGCATCATACCCTTTCAAAGTTGTATTCCAATTCCTTCCCTCTGGGCTCCAGAGGGCAAGGGCATGTTATTTTTTTCATGGAACTATTTCAGCAATAAATCATCACTTTTGTTACATTGAATGTTGGGCAAGTACGTCTTTTGGAAAAGTGACCAATATTCCAAGTGTGGTCTCGCCCATGGCCTATATATATCCTGCCTTGTCCAACAGTCCTGAAATAACATAAATATTGCAATGGGTGTTTCATTATTTAAAAAAATGATGATAAGGATTAAAGTTTCAAGATAAGGATACTGTTGATATCTGTAGAATTAACTGGCTGATAATTGACACTTCAGTTTTGAATTAGATTGCAACTAAGATTAATTCTGGTTGAAATTACTTAAGACAAGTTGGCACCTGAAATGAACTAAAGTAGCCTATTCAGAAATATTTATAATAAGTACTAGACTAAGTGGGACCCGTTGGGTCCCAGCATCACACAGGACGGCTGGTCCCCCAATGCAATATTCCACCTCTCCACCAATTCCAATATTGATGGCTAGTGGGGTGGGTGGGCTTTCTGGAGCGCTAGTATGGGTGTTGTGGGCTGAAGGGACTGGTTTCCAGAGAGCTAATATGGATATTGTGGGACGAATGGATTATTGGGCTGGCAGCTCAGTCACTCAAGCCTGTTGTGCTGGCAGTTGACTCATGACTATTCCTTGAAATTCCATTTCAAGCAGGGTGCAAAGGCCACTAAAGACAGCGAGTCATGACCTTTCCCCCCTCCATCTTGCAGAGACTGAGCCAAGCCCACACTTCTGGGTTTTATAGTCCCTCCCCCCCCCCTTCATGGGGGAGGTGAAGAAGCCCCGCCTGGCGCTTGATCGGCATACTTCAAAGCAGCGGCATGAAAAACACAGAACCAATAGCCGGAGTAAGATAGTAAGGCCCAACATAGACTAGAACTACCAGATGATCATTTATATTATGAGGGTTGGGAGCGGAGGGCACGTAATCCCTCATCGTAACTCCTCATAAAATAAAGATCAAACTTCGAACAGGTAAGTTCTCGTTTAATCTTACTATTTTACTTCGGAGTCACGTGAGTGACTACGTGAAGATTTTAAAGCTCAGTGTTTTTTATGTCGTAGATTCATTCCATATGACACTCTGTTTAGTCAAAACAGTAGTGAGTAAATAGTATTTTAAAACATTGCTACAATTTATGTAATAAGTCTTTTAATCATAAAAAGAACAATTTTTAATAATAACCCCTCTATCGTAGGGGAAAATTTTACAAAAGAAAAATGATAATGATATCAACGATAACATAAATCGATAATATAAATCGATAATATAAAACAAAGCAAGCATTTAAAGAGAACCCAGTACAGCGTGTCCAAATCCTGGCACCGTGACAACAGGTTTATCGTAGAACTTTGAAAAAGTTTCTTCTCTACACCACCCTGCGGCCTCTAAAATTTGATCGAGTGGTACGTCCTGTACCTTCGCCGCGGACGTAGCTGCCGCCCTAGTTGAGTGAGATTTAAACACATCAGTGTCTATTCCTGCTAGATCCAAAACCTGTTTTAACCATCTAGAAATGGTTTGAACTGAAACTTTTGTATGTGGTTTTTTGTGCGTTATCAATAACGCTGCCTCTGAGATTTTTGGTTACTTCAATGTATTGAGTTAAATGCTTAACTATACACAATGTTTCATTGATAGGATATGCTTTAAACATTACCTTAGCTCCAATTCTCCCCGGTCTGCTTTGTTTGATCAGATCATAAACATAAAACACAATGTTATCTGCAGCCACATGCATGCAATCTAACCGTAACAATTGCAATGTTTGTACTCTTTGAGCTGATATTAATGCCATTAACATTACTACCTTGAATGTTAACTTCTGCAAAGACATTGAAGTAATTGGAGTCCATTGCTTAAGCAAAGTGAGAACAATGATAACATCCCAAATTTCTGTATATCTGGGCTTGGGAGGATTTTTATTAAAAATTTCCTTTCATGAATCGGGATACTAATGGGTGAGACCCAACTGAATCTCGATCAGAAATTTGTCCTAAGTAGGACGACAAAGCACTACGAGCACAATTAATGGCACTATAACTCAAATGCTCATCAAAATGTAACGCAGCAAGGATCTCCAATACATTTGAAATGTTTGCAGTATGATAAGATATCTTTGACTGTCTACAAAAGGCTTCCCATTTCCTTATATGCGACATATATTGTTTTTTAGTGCTATTTCTCCAAGCTGCACCTATAACAACCATGGTCCTGTCTGACAGTTCAAACTCTTGCAATGGTCTGGTCAGAACCTGCAGATTAACAAATTCATATGATCATGCAATGGATGAACTTCTTTTGTTACTGGTTGTCGCAACTAGGAATCGTCATACATGGTTCAATAATCATTTTTAGCATCAATGGGAACCAAGACTGCATAGGCCAATTTGGCACCACCAAAATGCCTTTGGCAGCGTCTTGTGCTATTTTCTTGAGACATTGCCCAATCAGACAGAATGGGGGAAAAGCATAAAAGAATGTATTCCCCCAGTGTAGCGAGAAAGCATCCACCGCTACTGTCCCGGATCGTGTTCCGAAGGCACGTATTTGGGCAATTGGTGATTCAATCTAGATGCAAACAGATCAATGTGCGGCACTCCATACCGACTGACTATATTTTTGAAAATTTGTTGATTTAACATCCATTCTGTATTGTCTTTAAATATTCGTGATCTTTTGTCTGCCACAACATTGTCTTTCCCTGGGAGATAAATAGCTGAAAGCCAAATATTTTTACCAATACACCAATGCCACATCTGGTTTACCAGATGATCACATGATATTGATCTTACTCCACCCATGGATTGATATATGCCACAGCTGTGGTATTGTCTATTTGTATTTGGACATGCAAATCCTTCATAGTAGAACAATAAGCTTTTAATCCATGAAATGCTCCCAGTAACTCCAAATAATTTATACCATATGTTTGGAGCAATAAATCCTCTTGGACAGTCCATCTGCCCCCACAGCTGGTCTCATTATCCGTAGCCCCCCATCCGAGAGAACTTGCATCAGATTGCAAAAACAATATTGGCTGCTGAACTAAAATGTTCTTAACAGCTTGTGGAACATTCTCAATCCACCAATGCAATTCTGATAAGGATTCCTTTGGCAATTGCATAGGCCTATCAAAATGGCCTGCTTGCTGTATAAGCGCTTGAGTTTTTGCCCTTTGAAGATTTTGGTAATGCAGTGGACCAAATTCTACCGCTGGGAATGCTGCTACTAACCTCCCAATAACCTTAGCAACTTCTCGGATGGAGGGATAAGGTTTGTTAATCAGGCTCTGACACACATTTGTCAAATCAATAACCTTATCTATTGGTAAAGTTACTAACATGGCAACTGAATTAATAACAACCCCCAGATATTCAATGGTTTGGGATGGCTGTAACTTAGATTTTGTTGGATGAATCAGGAACCCCAGCCTTTCAAACAGACTTGTAGTTGCTGAGACTGATTTTTCAGCTGACTCCTGATTAGCATTGACAATTAAAATGTCATCTACATAAGCCATAACAACGTGTTTTTGTGCCCTTAGCAATGCAAGTACTGGCTTCAACAATTTAGTGAACAGTCTAGGTGCTGAGCTTAATCCATTAGGTAATGCTTTGTATTGCCACAGCTGTCCCATCCACTTAAACTTTAAATACCTGCGAAAGTGATGATGAATTGGAACTGAATAATATGCATCCTTCAAATCTATTGTAGCCATATAACAACCTGTTGATACCAGCTGCATTGCAGTGTTGAAGGTGTCCATTTTAAAATGTTTATACTGGACAAATGTATTCAATTGTGTGAGATCTAAAATGATTCTACAACCCCCATCTTTCTTTGGTCTGGGGAAAATATTTGACACAAATTGTTGTGGATCCTCTCCTGCTTTCTCGTTAATCCTTTCCTACACAAATTCTTAACCTCTTTATCAATTTAAATTTTTTCAAGAACAGAAAACATCAAAGTATGATTAGGCTTATTCTGTCCCAGTGGATCCATACCTACTACAAAATCAATGGTAGATCCTAAAACAGTATTTAATACAACATGATCAGATTTTATACTGTCCCATTCATTATAAAACATTCGGAGTCTACCACCAATCTGAGGTTCATCCAAAAATTCTTCTTTAATAGGATAAAGTTTTTGTAACTCTCCACCGGACGTAGTGATCTCCTTCTCCCAACAAATGGGTGCACATTCGGCTGTGCTGGTTGGTAATTCTTCCTTACCATACTCCTGCCTCGGCTTGTTCCAGCTCCAAAATTAAATCCCCTTCTCATTTGACCGGCCCTTTGGCCAAAATTGAAGGGTTTCATAAGGCCAATAGTTTTTGCCTCTTCATCATTTTCTTTAATTTATTTAGAAAGATTTTCTCCGAAAAAATAACCAGGAGCTTGAACATTGCTTGATCTGCACAACCCTGCAAATCTTGGATGTAAAATAGGCCGAATGGCAATCTTCCTCATACAATTTATCTCAAAAAAATGAGTTGCAGAATAATGTCAACATATGCTTCTGAACTTTGGTCATTCCACAACCTTCCACTTGTCTTCCAAAGACAGTGATGCTAGCCGAAATTAGTTTGAGGATTCTTTGAAATCGTATTTCCTGCGCCCGCATCATTGATGACATTGGCGCCCAAATAGCCGGATTCATCGTAGGTACCTTCAGTGAGGTACAATTAATAGGTGTTTTATACAAATCTGCTGTCTCAACCATAACAGCTTCTTGAAGCGGGTGAGAGACCATATAATTAATATTGGCCGCCAGGTTTTCTTCCATGGCCTCACTGCCTCCTCCAGGTATAGCAAAACTTTGTGCCACATCAGGCACATCTGAATCAACACATTTGTATTGTGGTGGGTACTCCTGACCACAATCACCACTTTCAGGGTCAGTCTCATACAGCCCTGGTACTCCTGAAACTTGTTCAAAGGAGACTTCCTCCAGCCCAATCCCGGGCACTGGAGTTTCAAATTCCCAATTCAAACTGGCACCATATTCATGATATGGAACCCCCTCGGGGGCTGCCTGGGAATATTCTGGGTTCTTAGACCCTTGGTTGATTATAGTTTGGAGCATTTTCTCCATTTGATCCATTCTGAGCCATAAGGCTTTTCTTTCTGGAGGATCTTCCAAATCGGATTCATCAGAAACCTCAGGCCTTTCAGTTTTTATTTTACTTTTTTTTTGAAAACGCCCTGGAAGTAAAATAATTTCACTTACCTGCGGGCCGTTTCCTTACCACTGTGTGGAGCTGCGCTCTGCAGCTCTTTCCTCTACCGACAGCGTCGATGTAATGCCGATTAAGCGCCAGGCGGGGCTTCTTCACGTAGTCACTCACGTGACTCCGAAGTAAAATTTTCCAGGGCAGTCTACCATGCAGAAACTTGTCAAATATCTTGCTGATATCCAGATATATAATGCCTAGAGTAACAGAGGAGCTGTAGGGATGGGAGAGCAACAATGGGTGACATTACCCATTAAATGGGTGACATCAACCCAAAGATGGGAAATGTCTAGACACACTCTGATGGGATTCTGGTCATTGGAATGACTACAGAATGAGAATAATGTGCTTACCTTGACTGTATAAGTTATATTAGAGGCATGTGCACCCATTGATTCATGATTCTGTCACTTCATTCTTTTTACAACATCATTTTAGCTTGAAATAACACTTACCTTTCCACTCAAAACACATTTCAATTGGGAAAGAGCAAGAGGGTGGTTTAAACATTTTTTTTATATGTTTGTAATGGGAAGAAGGATTATTATGTGTCAGTAATTAGGCCTTGAAGCAGTTATAAACCAGTTAGAAATATCAAGCTCATGAAATGTTGTTAGATTTACAGATTTTGGAAAGAATTATCTGTAACCATACACTTTCCATGCACATGTATATACACATAAAAATGCAATAAGTGGGTGCAATTTAAGCCTCATGAAGCCCTTAATTAAAGTTGCTTGTTTGATTTTAATTGCACACTACACTAAATGGGATCCGTTGGGTCCCAGCTTCACACGGGAGAGCTGGTCCCCCAACGCAATATTCCACCTCTCCACCAGTTCCAATATTGCTGGCCAGTGGGGTGGGGGCTTTCTGGATCACTAGCATGGTGTTGTTGGCTGAAGGGACTGGTTTCCAGAGGGCTAGTATGGACATTGTGGGCTGAATGGGTTGGCAGTACAGTCACTGTGACCACACACACTCACAGTCACACACAAACACATACATGCACATATCCACTCACAAACACACACACAGACACTCGCACACATGCACTCACACTCACACACTCACACACACATACACTCACAAACACATACACACACTGACTCACACACCATATATATGGCAGTAAACTTTCTTGAATATTCACATGGCTGAGCGCGGCCTCTCCACTTTGAGGCTTCCGCAGTCAGCGGCACTTTTGCAATCAGCATGATCTCTGCACTTACCGTAAATTACGCAATCAGCGTGACCTCTGCACTAAGCGGAAGTCACGAAACGAGCAGGACTTGTCAACCAAACACAGTCGGACCTAATAAAGCATTTATTCCTTCCAAACACAGTCGGACCATATAAAGCATTGCAGTTTCAAGTACAGGCAGGGCAGCAGGCCAAACATCTCATGGCATTGTCATTAAGGCTTAACAAATCATTTATTGCAAGGACATCGCAGACTCACAGTTCAGTTGATTCGCAGCTTAGAATGAGAGTCATGGCCTCTCCCTCGCGATCTTGCATCCTGGGTTTTATAGACTTGCCCCCCCCCCCCACCCCCGGAACGGGCATTACCTTAATCGCGGTTATTGACTGGTGAGAGGATCTCAAGGTTTTTTAAACACTCATAACTTTATTATTTTTCATCGATTGGAAAAAATCCTCGGGGCCTGCTTAGTGAAGGAGCACTGTGAGTAAGATGGCCAAATATCATATATATATCATATATATATATGATATATGGTAGCGTTTTCTAAAATCAATATGCAGCGCAGACAGGAAGTGGTCAAGATGAGGCTTTTAATTATATAGATAATATGTAGCTTGAAATTTGTTTCCAAAGAAAGTACAATTAAATGATAGCAATTTTTGCCGAAGTTTAAATGAAAAATGTTTTTGTTGGATATTGTTTTACACCAATTAAAACTTTGGCATCCGGTGGTACCTTTTTATAATCACTTACTTTGGAAAAATCTTTAAAGTAGAGAACATTTAATTCGATTGAAACATGACAATGGAGGATGAATTTAAATAACAACCTGTTAATACTAAACCGAAGAAGTGATAGGTCTGTTGGATAACAGAGAGAGTAAAAAAAAGGGCATTGAATCTTCAATTGAACTGTGAGGCCAATAGTTAAGAAGGTAATACCGGATCTATGTTTTAATAAGAGTCCAACATTGACTGCCAAAGGCAGAATTGATGGTCATTGTGTTTTGGACTAAGAATTTTTGAAGAATTTATTTTTGAACACGTTTTGTTTCAAAATCTACTGGAATCCCAAAGTTATGCGGATCATATATTTTGTCATTGTATAATCAAAGGCAGAAATCTATATACTTAAACTCTGATCTTGGATGTGGATGTATTTATTTGTGTGTGTGTGTGTGTCTTGTTTGTCTGTGATTCACATCTCCTCGAAAACACGATGCGCCAAAGGTGACATTTTTACATATTCCGATAGAGATTTGCCTCATGATTTCAAAAATTGCCTCATCTGAAAATTTGATTAATTATTTCTTGAGTTCTTTATTATAATTGTTCACAAATCTGAGATATTCTTAGAAGTTAACGAGCTGATGACATCACAATGGCTCTGCTCCTCGCGGCCCGCTGCACAGTGTTTTCAACGCGCAACCTGCTGGGGACTGTTTTCGATGAGCTGCGAGTTACGTTAACCCCGAGGCCCGCCGCCCACTCGCAGTCGGCCCCGCCTGCTCAGTCTCCGCGCCGCCCGCTTGCCGACTTCAAGTCTGCCCTCTCCCTCTCTCTCCCCCCTTCCAAATCCTCTCCCCTCCTCTCCCTTCCTATCCCCCTCTCCCCCCTCCCCCTCCCCCCCTCCCCCTCACTCTCCCCTCTCTCCCTTTCCCTCTCCCCCCCTCTCTCTCCACTCGCTCCTCTCCCCCCATCTCTCTCCACTCTCTGCCCTCTCACCCTCCCCCGCTCTCTCCCCTCTCCCTTTCGTTTTAGCCAGTCCATTATTTGTGCAAAAATTTTACCTTCAACATCATGAGGTGTTAGCCTGCGAAGTAGCTGTGTGTGTAGCATCTTGTTGAGTGCATTTTGAAAATCCAAATATATCACATATATTAGTTCTCCTGCAAGCATCTGGTTGGTATTTTCTCAAAAACTTGTATACATTTGTTGGATCTGAATTCCTATTTACAACGGTATTCTAAATCTGCTTGATCTCATTATGAATATCTAAATATTTTGCTTGGATAAATGATTCCACCATTTTTCCAACAGTAGATGGTAGACAAAACAGCATGTAGTTCTTCTTTCTGTCTCTCAGCCCTTTTTAAAGGGGAATTATATTGCCATTATTCCATCCAATTGGTCTGTCTCCAGAATTTAAGGAATTTTAGATGATTGCAACCATTGCATTTACTGTTGCTTAATCGTTTCTTTTGGGATCCTGGGATGCAAACCATTATGTCTGTGAGATCTCACACAGAGGGTGGTGAGTGTCTGGATTGAGCTGCCTGGGTGGTGATTGAGGCATTTAACAGATGTTTGCATAGGCACAAGAATATGTAGGGATGTGGATTATGTGCAGGCAGATAAGAATGGGTCTTGGCATGATGTTTGGCATTGACACCGTGGGCCTGTTCTTGTGCTGTACTGTTTTATGTTCAACCCACAAGTCAAAATTATTCTATCAAACTGACCCTTCTATGCAATATTACCCTTGACATGAAAGGTTCAGTTGCAAATACTCAGTTAAGGCAAATATTGAAGGCATTCATCACTGTTTCCAAGGAACCAGTGTAACTTTTATTCGATTGAGTGAAAGATGTCTAAAGATCTATTTCTTAAATTTGACACAAACTGTTGCTGTATAATTTGGTCGTCTAATTATAGGAAGGACGTCACAAAATAGAGAGAGTACAGAGGAGATTTACTAGAATGTTGCCTGGGTTCCAGCAACTAAGTTACAGAGAAAGGTTGAACAAGTTAGGTCTTTATTCTTTGGAGCGCAGAAGAAGGGGGGGGACTTGATTGACGTCTTTAAAATGATGAAAGGGATAGACAGAGTTGACGTGGATAAGCTTTTCCCATTGAGGGTAGGGAAGATTCAAACAAGAGGGCATGACATGAGAATTAAGGGACAGAAGTTTAGGGGTAACATGAGGGGGAACTTCTTTACTCAGAGAGTTGTGGCTGTGTGGAATGATCTTCCAGCAGAAGTGGTGGAGGCAGGATCGATTTTAACATTTAAAAGTAAAGTGGATAGGTATATGGACGGGCAGGAAATGGAGAGGTATGGTCTGAGTGCAGGTAGATGGGACTAGGGGAAAATAAATGTTCGGCACGGACTGGAAGGGCCGAGAGGGCCTGTTTCCGTGCTGTAATTGTTATATGGTGTTATATGGTTATATATGGAAATGATGATCCTTGCACTCCCGTGTATTGGGAATATCTACAACGGCTAACTTGTAGGCTGAATGGCTAACTCCTCCCCCCCCCCCCCCCCCACTAACACCAATGCAACACCCTTTCCTCGATTCTCATCTCCCTCCTCCAATATCGGACTCCTCCTGCTCCATCTAGGTATCAGACCATGGCTCCACATTGGCTTGATCAGCTCCCTCTGAACCCTCCAAACCAGAGTGGAAACATACCAGTTTCAGTCATACAACTATGTTCACTGAAGATTATTAGCATGAGGTGAAGCTAAATGTTATTGTGAAAATTATCGTAAGGATCATAGGTGTCAATTGATGCTATTGTTAAAGAATGCATAATTCTCTAGTAATTTGATGTTTTCTTTATCTCTCCTGAGGCTAATACTGCTACAAGATCATCTATTTATTTGATTTGTACATTTACACCCATGAAGCTCCACAATTTCATTCCATTCTTCATTCCACAGGGAAGGGAGAGAGACAGAGAGAGAGTGTGTGAGTGAGAGAGATATATCAATTGAGAAATATATTATTGTGTAAGAGCTTGCTTTTGACCTACTGTGGAAAGTTCAAAAACATGTTGTTCTTTCAAATGACCTTTAATGCCTCATTACATTATGTAACAGCTTGGGCCTTTCCCTGAAATCAGCCCAAGTGATGATTGTGTAATTGAACGATCATTCACATGTCTTCATTTTTATTAAATTTAAAAGGCATTTTAAATAAACCTCATATTGTGAAGAATGTACATTCTCTGTATATTTCTGACAGCTTGATTGCAGGGAATAACAGACACATATCATTGGCAAGCCATTATACTTGTTTTAGAAGATTCCAAAGTGGTTGTGCATTGGATAGATTCCTGGCATTTTGAAAATAATTGAATGAACAGAGTAAAATCATTCCATCCTTAATTAATTCACTTAACATTTGAGAATCTGGGTAAATGAGTAATTGTGTATTGCTCATTATCAGTAACAATATAAAACAGCTTTAAATATGTTTTGCTCAACATCATATTCACAATGTGCATGATATGTTCTTTGAAGAGTTGAAAGATTTCCTATTCCACTAATATTTATTTATTAAAAGAATCTGAGTCAACTGACAGTGTGGCTCAATATTAGTATTACCAAATGAGCAAGCATTCCTCATTGGATAATGACAGTTTGATGTAGTTTAATTGGCTTTGACCCAATTAATGTACTGTTACCATCTTGAATTTACTTGGAGCTTGAATTTATAATTGAAAGCAGTTCAAAGGTTGCTTATTGTTGGAATCAGATATAATTTATTACCAGTTATGTCACATACAGTGCCCTCCATCTTGTTTGAGACAAAGATCCATCATTTATTTATTTGCCTCTGTACTCCACAATTTAAGATTTGTAATAGAAAAAAAAAACACATGTGGTTAAAGTGCACATTGTCAGATTTTAATAAAGGCCATTTTTATGCATTTTGGTTTCACCATGTAGAAATTACAACTGTGTTTATACATATTCCCCCCCATTTCAGGGCACCATAATGTTTGGGACACATGGCTTCACAGGTGTTGGCAATTGCTCAGGTGTTTAAATACCTCCTTAAGGCAGGTATAAGAGAGCTCACAGCATCTGGTCTTTCCATCACCTTTGGAAAGTTTTATTGGTGTTTATCAACATGAGGACCAAAGTTGTGCCAATAAAAGTCAAATAAGCCATTATGAGACAGAGAAACAAGAATAAAAATGTCTGCGACATCAGCCAAACGTTAGGCTTACCAAAATCAACTGTTTGGAACATCATTAAGAAGAAAGAGTGCACTGGAGAACTTACTAATCGCAAAGGGGCTGGCAGGCCAAGGAAGACCTCCACAGCTGATTATTATTTCTATAATAAAGAAAACCCCCTAAACACCTGGCCGACAGATCAGAAACACTCTTAAGAGTCACGTGTGGATTTATCACTGACCACTGTCCGCAGAAGACTTTATGAACAGAAATCCAGAGGCTACACTGCAAGATGCAAACCACTGGTTAGCTGCAAAAATAGGATGGCTAGGTTTCCGTTTGCCAAGAAGTATCTAAAAGAGCAACCACAGTTCTGGAAAAAGGTCTTGTGGACAGATGAGACGAAGATTAACTTATATCAGAGTGATGGCAAGAGCAAAGTATGGCGGAGAGAAGGAACTGCCCAAGATTCAAAGCATATCACCTCATCTGTGAAACACGGTGGTGGGGGTGTTGTGGCCTGGGCGTGTATGGCTGCTGAAGGTACTGGCTCACTTATCTTCATTGATGATACAACTGTTGATCATAGTAGCATGATGAATTCTGAAGTGTATAGACACAACCTATCTGCTCAAGTTCAAACAAATGCCTGCAAAGTCATTGGCCAGCAGTTCATTCTACAGCAAGACAATGATCCCAAACATACTGCTAAAGCAACAAAGGAGTTTTTCAAAGAAAAAAAATGTAAATTCTTGAGTGGCCAAGTCAATCACCCGATCTGAATCCAATTGAGAATGCCTTTTACATGCTAAAGAGAAAACTGAAGGGACTACCCCCCAAAACAAGCATAAGCTAAAGATGACTGCAATACAGGCCTGGCAGAGCATCACCAGAGAAGACACCCAGCAACTATTGATGTCCATGAATCACAGCTTCAAGTAGTCATTGCATGCAAAGGATATGCAACAAAATACTAAACATAACTACTTTTTTTTTGCATGACATTGCTGTGTTCCAAGCATTATGGTGCCGTGAAACGTGGGGACTATGTACAAACACTGCTGTAATTTCTACATGAGACAGAAACCAAAATATATAAAAATGTTTTTGAATTAAAATCGGACAATGTGCGCTTTAACCATATGATTTTTTATTTATTTACAAATCTCAAATTGTGGAGTATTAAAATTAAATTTCTTCCCACCCTGCGTCCACCCACCCAGCACAAACCGAAACGGGCACTCATCTTCTCACAAAAAGAGAATTTGATGATCCAATCTGAAATAGCAAAACTATGCCTCAAGGGAGTAATTGAGAAAACAGTCTATCAGACATAACAATTCATGTCTAATGTGTTCCCTAGACCAAAGAAGGATGGTGGGTGTAGAATGATATTGGATTTAACAGGACTTAATCTGTTTGTGCAGTATCAACATTTTAAAATGGTACCTTTTGCTACTGCCAAGCATCTGCTTTCCAGGGGGTGTTATATGGCATGTATAGATCTCCAAGATGCCAGGTCATAAAGACTTTTGCAGATATTTGAAATTTAACTGGATGGGACAATTGTGGCAGTTTCGAGCTCTACCTAAAGGGTTAAACTCAGCCCCTCGCCTATTTACTAAATTGCTAAAACTTGCAGTACTTGGGTAAATACGGTCACAAGGCCAGATAATCATGGCCTATTTAGATGACATTCTAATCATTTGAAACAACTTTGACGAAGCTGAATTATCAGTCTCAGCTGTTCACCTCATGGTGGAGAGGCTAGGTTTCATTGTCCACCCAGTTAAATCGAAATTGGTGCCTGTTAACATAATTGACTATCTGGGTTTCACAGTTGATTCCAATCACATGTCTGTAACTCTGCCCCAGGGCAAAAGAGTAGATTTAATTGAAGGCTGTATCAACCTCTTAAAGGGAAAATCACCTTCATTTAAACAGGTTGCGAGTTTAATTGGTAAATTGGTAGCAGCCTTTCCAGCAGCCCAATATGGACCTTTGTATTATCAGCAGTTACAGAGAGCAAAGGTACAGGCACTGAGAATACATGCAAACCATTACAATCGGCCCATGCACTTACCATCTGAAGCCATCGCAGAGCTACAGTGGTGTATTAGAAATATATTAAATTGTTATGGCACAATTTTGACAAAAGCACCATCACTTATTTTACAGACTGATGTCAGTGCCCTAGGTTGGGGTGCTACTGATACCAGATCTAGTTGTGGAGGCAGATGGGATATGCATGAGGCACAGATTTTCCACTCACATGGAATTAATTATTTAGAACTGTTAGGACCGTTCTATGGGCCCAAAGCTTATTGTACCACTAAGCATCACTTACATGTTCAGTTGCAGATTGACAACACCACGGCAGTGGCGTATGTCAATCACATGGGTGAAATCAAGTCGAAATCATGTGATGGATTGGCTAACACTATTTGGCACTGGTGCATAAAAAAGAATATTTGGATTTCAGCTGTCTACTTGCCAGGCAGACTCAATATGGTGGCAGACACTACGCAAATTCAACGACAACACCGAGTGGATGTTGAATCGTGAAGTATTTGGTGAAATTGTCCTTCGATATGGGATGCCAGATATCGATTTGTTTGCATCCAGACTTAATCACCAGGTACCGAAGTATGTTTCATGGGAACCAGACCCAGAGGCAGTGGCGGTAAATGCATTCTCAATGCACTGGGGCGGAATGTTTTTATATGTTTTTCCACCTTTCTGCCTCATCAGCCGGTGTCTGACTAAGATCAAGCAGGACACCACTACGGGGGTTCTGGTAGTGCCCGACTGGCCTACACAGCCATGGTTCCCGCTCATTTCGGAAATAACCACGCACCCTATTGTGCTGGTTCCAAAACGTGTAAATTTATTGGTGCATCCTGTGGCTGTGGGTCCACACCCATTGAATGATCGTGTAAATTTGTTGATTTGCAGATTTTAAAAAGGCCGTACCTGGGTCTGGGACTGTCCAATCAGACTGTGGATACCATCACATCATCCTAAAGGGACAGCACAAAAAGGCAATACCTCTCCCATATCAGGAAATGGGAGGAATTTTGCATACATGGGAACATCACTTATCACACGGCCTCCATCCCAAATGTGCTAGAATTCCTATTCCACTTACACTCCAATGAAGGGCTGAGTTACAGTGCCATCAACAGTGCCAGGAGTGCCCTGTCATCGTACTTGTGCCGAGGGTCAGATCTCCAGCCTTTAGGGTCCCACCCGTGAATATCAAGATTCATGAAGGGTGTGTTTAATTCCAATCCTCCTAGGCCTAGGTACTCTCAAATCTGGGATGTGAGCATGGTACTTGTGGTGCTCCGTCAATGGGGAACAGCCACACCATTGTCCTTACTAAGGATCACCCTCAAATTGGTTATGCTCATGGCGCAAAGGGTTCAGCGCAAAGGGTTCAGACTTTCCACAAACTGCGTCTGGACAGATGGTGTCATCACAAAATGATGTCACTTTTCACGTCTATGACTTACTCAAACAGAGCAGACCAGGGGTGTCAGGATACAAGCTTGTATTGTCAGCTTATCCCGCAGATTCACGCCTGTGTGTAGTGGAGCATTTGAAGAGCCTCAGAGGGTCCGAGGTACCACTACTTATAAGCCACAAAAAGCCACATAAGCAAATGTCATCTCAGACAATCTCATGATGGCTGAAGCTAGTCCTGGGATACGCAGGAGTTAATACTCAAAAGTTGAAATCTCACTCCACCAGGGCAGCATCGACGTCAGCGGCGAGGGCAAAGGACGTCCCTCTAGACCACATCCTCGCGGCCACAGGATGGACAAATGAATCGACTTTTCAGAGGTTCTGCAACAAGCCGCTTGTTGAATCCGGGGTGTTCGCCCACTCTGTGTTAAATATTGTTTCATAGCTTCTCCCTGGGAGAGCGGAGTTGCTATTGTATATATATTTTGTTAGTTGTGAATTAAAACATTAACGTGTTAATCAGTATCATGAATCAATGTTGTTACTAATTCACTCCTCCTGAGTCAGCTGCTTGCAGTGTGATACGCCTGGATTTGGATCGGCGTGAAATCACAGACCTTTAAAGTCTTCACGGAATCACTCACGTGACTCCGAAGTAAAATAGTAAGATTAAACGAGAACGTACCAGTTTGAAGTTTGATCTTTATTTTATGAGGAGTTACGATGAGCGATTATGTGCCCACCGCTTCCAACCCTCATATCATGAAGCTCATCTGGTAGTTCTATAGTTATAATCTTACTATAATACTTCGATTGTTGTTTGCTGTGATTTCATACCGCTGCTTTGAAGATTGACGACTTCGCATGCCGACTGGCGGGGTTCTTCACGTAATCGCTTATCGTAACTCCTCATAAAATAAACATCAAACTTCAACGTCAACTATTCATTGTCTCCAGAGTCCCTCGCACAGAGTTACTGCAGCATTTGTGTCTATCTTTGATCATGTTGGCTGTTTTTCCGATGCAGCATGAAGTGTAGCAGGAGTCAATGTTGGGAAGCCTGGCCTGTGTGAAGGACTGAGCTACATCTACAATGCTCTTTTTTTTTTACTGTCTTGGGCAGAGCTGTTCCCAAACCAAGCTGTGATGCAACCTGAGAGTATGCTCCATATGGTATATGCCTAATTTCCACTGATTCCTGTGGAAGTAGAGGCACTGCTGTGACATTTTGGCTGTCGCATCAATGTGAGAGGTCCACATCGGATCATTGGTAATATTACTGCCAAGGAATTCGAAGCTCTCAACCATTTCCATTTCAGCGCCATTGATGCTGATTGGGGCATGAACTCCACCATGCTTCCTGAAGTCAATAATTAGCTCCTTCGTCTTGCTGACGCTGAGGATATTGTCCTGAAACCAGTCACTGAATTCTCTTTCTCCTTTTTGTATTCTATCTCGTCATTGGTCATGATTTGTCCACCACAGTCATCTGCAAACGTGTAGATGGAGTAAGAGCTAAATTTGGCCGTACAGTTTGGCTGCAGGGGACATAGAACGCCTCCTTGTGGGACACCGATGCTGAGAATTATTGTGGAGGATGTGTTTTCAGGACTACTCAGCTCTGATCTTCATTAGAGCCTGAGCAGTTTCCCGCATTGTTAGATAGATACATTGTTGTACCCATGCCAGTATTGTATTAAATCAGTTCTCCAGAGATGCTGCCTGACCCGTTGAGTTACTCCAGCATTTTGTGTCCATATTTTGTATTAGAAGAACTTGGCAAGAGGAGTAAGCTCTCCAGTGCCAGCCTTCAGTCCCAGAGCTGGGATGTTGTCTGATCCTATAACCTTTCCAATATCCAGTGCTTGCAACTATTTGTTTATATTACATTAACTGTATCAAATCGACTGAAGACTGGCTGATGTGATGGTGGGAACCTCAAGAGAAAGCCAAAAATGGTTCATGAATTTACATTGCTGGCTTAGGATTATTGGAAATACTTCAACCTTGCCATTGGCAAACTACTAACTGGGCTCTGCCACTGTTGCAAATGGAGATATACAAAGTGATTTATCTTCCTAATGCTTGATAGACAGCCATCCTTATGAATTTATATTCATTCATTTATCAGCACCACTTCATTAATATTATGGATTTATAGCAATACAGTTGAATTAGTTGATAGACTTTATGCATTTTCAAAAGATCACTATCACTCTTGGATTATAGAACATTGAACAGTACAGCACAAAAACAGGCCCTTCTGCCCACAATGTCTGTGCCGAACATGATGCCAAGACCAACTCTTATCCGCCTGCACATAATCCATATCTCTCCATTCCTTGCATATCATTATGCCTATCCAAAGGCCTCTCAAATGCCATTGTCGTACCTGCCTCAATCACTACCCCAAGCATCTCATTCCAGGCACTCACCACCCACAGTGTTAAAAAAAAAATGTCCTGCACATGTCCTTTAAACTTTGCCCCTCCTACCTTTAGGTCAGACATGTGCTGTCACGGTAGGGAAGGTAGGCAGTGCCTACCCTGAATAAAATTATAAAATGGTAATTATTAAATATAAATAGTAAAGGCACGGGAGAATTATGCTTACCTAAGAGATCGATCTCTTCAGTAGGCATAATTCTCCCATGTCTTTCATCCGCAGTACATTTAACACATGGAAGTATGTGCTACTCACGTGCCGTTGACGCTGCTTCGAGCCATCAGTGGTAACGGCCTATAAAGGCAGCTGAAATTCTGCCTTTACACCGTGGACTGCGTGCATGTGCTGCGCAGCAGCCTACTGCGTATGCGCAGCACAGGTTTCTTGGCGGGTATTTCAAAGATGGATAGTGATTATCTTAAGAGGAAAAGATCAAAATAATTAAAAATGGCAGACCAACGCCGGAACATAAAGAACTTCAACAGCGCAAAGAAACAAAAATAATTAGAACATTTAAAACAGCTTGGTACAACAGGAAAGAGTGGCTATGCGGTTGTATTTCTACAAATGGACTGTTTCCCGTGCCTGTTATTTTCTAGTGGAACTAGTGGAACTGGTATGGGTAGCAGATAGTACTAGTGGAACTGTATGGGTAGCAGATGGATACAGTGATTTAAATAATTTATCTAATGCTTTAAACAAGCACGAGAGATCTGCTGCGCATTATGAAAGCCAAATTGCATTGAAGACATTTGGGTCTACACGGATCAACTTGCTCATAGATAAGCAGAAGCAACTTGGCATCGATATTCACAATGAAAAAGTTAAGGAGAACAGAGAGATGCTTAAAAAGTTAATATGTGCTACTTGCTCTTTGATCAGACAAGAACTTGCTTTTCACGGTGATAATGAAAACAAAGAATCGTTAAATCGTGCAAACTATATTGAGTTACTGAAATATACAACAAAATCTGATGAGAAATTGGCACTTCATTTACAAAATTCATCTGTTTTTCTGGCATTTCTAACAAGATACAAAATGACGATTGAAGCAGTAGGCATGGTTGTAGAAAACAATATTAAAGAAGAGATCGCTGGTGACTAAAATTAGAGCACATGGTATTGGGGGTAGGCTGTTGACAAGGATAGAAAATTGGTTGGCAGACAGGAAGCAAAGAGTAGGAGTGAACGGGTCCTTTTCAGAATAGCAGGCAATGGCGAGTGGAGTGCCGCAAGGCTCAGTGTTGGGGCCGCAACTGTTTACCATATATATTAATGATTTGGAAGAGGGAATTAGGAGCAACACTAGCAAGTTTGCAAATGACACAAAGCTGGGTGGCAGTGTGAATTGTGAAAAGGATGTTAGGAGGTTGCAGGGGGACCTGGACAGTTTGAGTGAGTGGGCAGATGCAGTATAATATAGATAAATGTGAGGTTATCCACTTTGGTGGCAAAAACAAGGGGGCAGATTATTATCTCAATACGGTTAGGTAAGGGGGAGGTGCAGCGAGACCTGGGTGTCCTTGTGCACTGGTTACTGAACGTTGGCGTGCAGTTACAGCAGGCAGAAAGCTAATGGAATGTTGGCCTTCATAACAAGAGGATTTCGGTATAGGAGTAGAGAGTTCTTCTGCAGTTGTATAGGGCTCTGGTAAGACCACATCTGGAGTATTGTGTACAGTTTTGGTCTCTCAATTTGAGGAAGAACATCCTTGTGATTGAGGCAGTGCAGCATATGTTCATGAGATTGATCCCTGGGATGGCGGGACTGTCATATGAGGAAAGATTGACAAGACAATAGGTGCAGGAGTAGGCCATTTGGCCCTTCGAGCCAGCACCGCCATTCAATGTGATCATGGCTGATCATCCCCAATCAGTACCCCGTTCCTGCCTTCTCCCCATATCCCCTGACCGCTATTTTTATGAGCCCTATCTAGCTCTCTCTTGAAAGCATCCAGAGAACCTGCCTCCACTGCCCTCTGAGGTAAGTGGAGAGACTTACCACTCTCTGTGAGAAAAAGTGTTTCCTCGTCTCCGTACTAAATGGCTTACTCCTTATTCTTAAACTGTGGTGCCTGGTTCTGGACTCCCCCAACATTGGGAACATGTTTCCTGCCTCTAGTGTGTCCAAGCCCTTAACAATCTTATATGTTTCAATGAGATTCCCTCTCATCCTTTTAAACTCCAGAGTGCACAAGCCCAGCTGCTCCATTCTCTCAGCATATGACAGTCCCGCCATCCCGGGAATTAACCTTGTAAACCTACGCTACACTTCCTCAATAGCAAGAATGTCCTTCCTCAAATTAGGTGACCAAAACTGCGCACAATACTCTAGGTGTGGCCTCACTAGGGCTCTGTACAACTGCAGAAGGACCTCTTTGCTCCTATATTCGATTCCTCTTGTTATAAAGGCCAACATGCCATTTGCTTTCTTCACTGCCTGCTGTACCTGCATGCTTACTTTTATAGACTGATATACAAGGACACCCAGATCCCGTTGTACTTCCCCTTTTCCCAACTTGACGCCATTTAGATAGTAATCTGCCTCCCTGTTTTAGCTACCAAAGTGAATAACCTCACATTTATCCGCATTAAACTTTATCTGCCATGCATCTGCCCACTCCCCCAACCTGTCCAAGTCACCCTGCATTCTCATAGCTTCCTCCTCACAGTTCACACTGCCTCCCAGCTTTGTGTCATCTGCAAATTTGCTAATGTTACTTTGAATCCCTTCATTCAAATCATTGATGTATATTGAAAAGACTAGGCTTGTATTCACTCGAGTTTAGAAGGATGATGGGGAATCTTATGGGAACATATAAAATTATAAAAATACTGGACAAGCTAGATGCAGGAAAAATGTTCCCAATGTTGGGCGAATCCAGAACCAGGGGCCACAGTTTTAGAATAAAGGGGAGGCCATTTAAGACTGAGGTGAGAAAAAATGTTTTCACCCAGAGTGTTGTGAATTTGTGGAATTCTCTGCCACAGAGGGCAGTGGAGGCCAAATCACTGGATGGATTTATGAGAGAGTTAGATAAAGCTCTAGGGGCTGGTGGAATCAAGGGATATGGGGAGAAGGCAGGCACAGGTTATTGATTGGGGACGATCAGCCATGATCACAATGAACGGTGCTGGCTCGAAGGGCCAAATGGCCTCCTCCTGCACCTATTTCCTATGTTTCTATGTTTCTAAAAGCCCCATTCATTGCCATAGAAGTGGATGAATCCACTGATATTTCAAATACAGCTCAGTGCTTTACAGTATTATGGTATATGTTGGACTCTGAAATTGAAGAAACATTCATAGACTTTGACAAACTTAAGGACAGAGCTGCTACTAGTGTAACAGAATGCATATTCAATAACTTAGTCAAATATACTTATGTTGAGAAACTTGCAGCACAGGCATACGATGGAGCAATGGTAATGGCATCTTAAGAGTTTCTCAAAGCAATCTTATGAGGAATGGTGTTCAAGCTAAAGTAAGAGAAAAGGCACCATCAGCTTTATTTACCCACTGCTATGCTCATAAGTTGAATCTTGTTCTGTCTCAGTCAGCTAAATTCATACCTGAATGTACAGGCCTTTTCAAGACCATTGACTCTCTTGCCTCATATTTTAGTCATTCTACAAAACAAAAGCAATTTCTTGATGAAATAGTGCAGAAACGCATTCCAAAGGCCGCACCAACCACATGGACTTCAAACTCAAAGCGAATCCAAACTATTTTGCAATATCATGGTGACCTCTGTAAACTTTTTGACAGCATTAACAGCAATCCTTTATTGTGGGATCCTGAAACTTCGGTGAGAAGCAATGGGTTTTATGCTTGGCTAACGAAAGATTCTACATACTTTCTTCTCATGGATTATAATGAAATTTTCATTAAAACGGACCCTCTCGACAACATTTTGCAAACTAAAATGATAGATATTCCATATAGCATTGAAAGAATCAATGAAACAATACATTCGCTTGAGGATCTGCACCAATATTTTGATGACATTCATGAAAAGTTTGAAGAATATTGCAAAGAAAATGACTTGACGGAATCAAAATCTCGTTGAAAACGTCCAATTAAAGAAGAGAGCATGAATATCTGATCTGTTATTGGTTGATATATTGAAGCATTTGGAAGCAAGATACAGCGACTTCAAAAATTTACAATTCATTTCCTTAGTTGATGGAAACAAGGTTCAAAAACTTGCTTGTCAAATTAATCAAGAGGCAATAGAAAGTTTATCAGGAGGCAATAGAAAGTTTAGAAAGAAACTAGAGTAACTTATTTGATGTCATAAGACTGAAAGCGTAGCTAGCTGAAATTTATATTGCACAAGTGTTTCGGGATAAATCATTTAGAGATTTACTTGTTTTTATATTTCAAAATGGACTGGAACAAACGTTCCCTGAAGCTGTGAAGCTGCTACAATTAATTTTAACAATTCCTGTTACAACAGTTTCTGTTGAGAGATCATTTTCAGCTTTGAAAAGAATTAAAAGCTTCACCAGGAATAGAATGTCGAATGAAAGGCTTTCATCACTTGCTTTAACTTCTATCAAAAAGGAAAGATTTAATCAGATGGAGCAAAGTCCCATTGCTAATTTCAATGAAAAAGTTATGGACATTTTTGCTGCAAACAAAGAGAGTAGAATGGATTTTGTGTACAAATAATGTGGTAAGTAAATTATTTTGAGCTATATGTTTTTAAATACTTCAGAAGACAAATTACTTTATAAAAGTTGACTGACAAATCACTTTATAAAAGTCGAGAGAACAATCTGCGCATGCGTGGTTTCCAAGATTTTTTTTAATAGCCGACTGACCAAAGATACTGACTGCCTACCCTGACTAATTACTTACGGCATGTGCCTGCTTTAAGTCATGCGCTCTAGTATTGGATTTTTAGTCAGAGGGTGGGGAATTTGTGTAATTCTTTGTTACAGAAAGCCGTGGAGGTCAGTGATAAGGCAGAGATAGATAGTTTCTTGATTAGCACAGGTGTCAGAGGTTGTGGCGAGAAGGCAGGAGAATTGGGTTAGGAGGGAGAGATAGATCAGCCATGTAGAGCTATTCATTTTCTCCAGAGATCTTGCATGACCCTCGTGCAGAGTTACTCCAGCATTTGTGTCTATCTTGATGGGCAGAATGGCCTAATTCTACTCCTATTCCTTGTGACCAAATGAATTTTCCATCCTGGGAAAATTATTCTGAATGTCTACCCTATCTATGCCTCTCATAATTTTATATACAATGTTTGGTTTCTGTGAAAAGGTCATGTGTTTAAACTCTCCTTTAGAATAGTTGAATCGTAACCTAGGCAAAAGATGAATTGTAATCTAGGTGAACAGTTGACTGTATTAAGGTTCCGGTGCTGTCAGAGATGCTGTCCTTTGAATGAGATTTTGAACGTAAAGCAACTGATTTGGCTCCACTATTTTTGAAATAAACATTGCACATTGCATATTCTTGAATGAATTCAGAGTTTTAATGGAAATGTCTTTGGTTAGTCTCCATTTCACTTCATGATGACACAATAACAACCTCGGTATGGATCCCAAAGTCAAAACGTGCCATAGAAAATAAGGTGGAATATGCAAAATCTGTTACAACTTACTGTAACTGTGAACTGCACTCATCAAAAGCACGTGTATAAAAAAGCCTAAAGCCAACATGTTCAATTCTACTTCACCAATGTTTACTACTATACAGTTTATAGCCTATGCTCCCTGGAGGCCTGCAAAGACATAGTAGATTATTGTGCTGTCTTTTGCCTCTGAAACATGAAGTTGAACCTGGTCCAAGCCGTTGGAGTGAACCCATTTTTCTGTTGACGCTATTGGCCGTCTGGTGAGTTTGGACAGGCATATCCTGGTTTCTGCTGGGAATGTGTCTACAGCACAAAATGTCCAGCAAGCTGACATGATTTGGCATGATTCTGACCTGTCAGAGATTGTAATATTGGCCATCTAGTCTAGATTCGGTGGAGGGGGGGGGGGGGGGGGGTGTGGTTGGGGTCGATCACTGGCCCTTGAAGCCGTGAACTGTGGTGGTGCGCAGACATCCCTCACCTGGGGCCAGGCATCGTAGTACATAAACGTGAAGTCCCTTTCGTGAAGCAACCAAAACATTTTGGAGGCAGAACCTTGTCTCTCGTTGTGCGTTTTCATCAGTATTTAAGTTGAAATATTAACTTAAGGCTCCACTGAGCATTACCACACCCCCCACCCCTCCCCGCTCCCCTCACTCCAACCCCATTGTGAAAAAGTTCACGAAGAATACGTCTCACTAAATCTGATTGGGAAATGCTCCCAGCGATCTCCACTCGCCCTCCTTACGTCCTCTCTGTGGCTGGATATGGAGAGTTAACCTTGTTGAACATTCAGGAACCAAGTCACATTGTTTTTTTTGCCATATAGATACAATGAAATCTTGCTTTTCATCAGACACTGAATCCTACCCAGGCCTCGGGTGGTGTAATCCTGGGTCCCTCATGTTGCACTGAGAGCCTTTGTCAGGAGGAAATGCTGTGCCAGAGCTTTGACTGCTTATGAAGCAAGTGAGACAATTTTAAACAGATTTTAAGATGTATGCAAATTATGCATGAGCCTTAAACTAAAGGTTTCCTCTGTTTCGCCGTTCTTAGCTTTTAGTCTTTGTGAAGACTTTCAGCCTTTTGCACAATGATCACGACGTGGAGATGTGTGTGGTTCTGATTTTGATCCTCTCCAGATCGCTGCTTCACATTGGATTTGATAGCGGCTGACCTTGCAAATGTTATTTAATCGGTTCTTTGTCCTTCACTGTGGTGTTCACAGAGGGCATGACTAAACGCAGAGCACATGTTATCATTGTTAAGACTGTTATCTTGTATGACGTTAAATCTTTGGAGTGTTGTGTCACTATATAGAGTTTCTCCTCCAGCATGATATATGATGTGCAGGAACGAACTGCCAAAGCTGGTTTACACCAAAGATAGACACAAAACGTTGGAGTAACTCAGCTGGTCAGGCAGCAACTCTGGCGAAAATGAATAGGTGACCTTTCGGGTCATGTCGTTTCGGTCTGAAGAAGGGTCTTGACCCAAACCATTGCCTATTCCTTTTCTCCAGAGATGCTGTCTGACACGCTGAGTTACTCCAGCTATTTGTTTCTATATGATGTTCAAAGACTTTTGCACATGATTTCAAAAGCAAAAGTCAAGATCATTTCAACTGAGCTGCTGCAAATATGATGACCACAACAGATCGCAATACAAAAGATAGCTGCATGCCCTATTCATGTTTCCGTTTATATCTTTAGGTTTGGTTTAGTATTATCACGAACACCGAGATACCATACCTAAATACAATTAAGTCAAATGCCAGTACAATAGATAGAGTGAAGGTGAAGAGTGCAGAATATTGATCTCAGCATTGAAGTACATCAGTTCCGTTGAGAAAGTCCAATGCCCACAATGGGGTAGAGGTGAACGAGACAGTACCTTAGCTTATAGATGGAATGTTCAGAAGCCTGAAAACGGAGGGAATAGGCCGTTCTTGAGTCTGGAGGTGCAAAGTTTCAAATTTCTGAACCTAGAAGTGGAAAAATGAGAAGAAGGAATGACCGGGTCGGACAAGTCTCTGATTTTATTGGTTGCTTTTTCATGGCAGTGTGAAGTGTAGATGGAGTCAAAGGTGTGATGAAATGGGTTACATCTACAACTCTCTGCAATTTGAGCAGAGGTATTCCCAAACCAAGCTGTGATGTAATCCGACAGTATGCTTTCTATGGTGCATCTGTAGAGGTTTGTATGAGTCACTAGAGAAATACTGAATTTCCTCAGTCTCCTCTGGAAGTAGAGGCTTTGTTGCGGTTTCTGGACTGTCGCATCAACATGGTTGATCTACAACAGATCGTTGGTAATATTAGCATGACGGAACTTGAAACCCTCAAACATTTTCAACATGTCACTAAGTTCTGTGCCTCCTTCTTCTGATCCGTCTTGTCATTGTTCATGGTTCGACCCACCACAGTGGTGTTGTTTGTTGAGTGTTATGTGTTGAGCGTAATGTGGAAGAATTGTTGTCACCTATCCTCACAGATTGACGTCTGTGGGTCAGAAAGTCAAGGATCCAGTGGCCGAGTGAGGCTACTGATTCCTAGGTTTCAGAGTTTGGAGTTGAGTTTGGATGGGGTTATAGTGTTGAAGATGAAGCTATAGTCAACGAATAACAGACTGCAAAATTATGTAAATTGTTATTTTTTGTGTCAAGCCAAATTTGTGTAAATCATAACATAGGGTGTATCTTTGTTCTGTTTAAGACTATCTGATCTCTGAAGCCATTTTTCTTTTCTTTCTCTATTAAAACTAAAACTTTTAGTGCTGGGTGTGCCTTGTGGTTACCCTTTAATGTCTTCCATGTCTTATTGGGTCCTGCACTTGATGATTTGGCTTGTCATTGTGATTCTCAGTTTGTACAAATTAATTACAGTTAATAATTATATGCATTATTTTTAACAGTGGTCTCCTTTGGGGGAACGGGTGAGTGGTGGATTATTGTGTTGGGGACAGGGCTGAATGGGTCCCACTTGGTCTACTTTCTGTTAAATAATCTTTATAGTCACTTATCTCAAAAGATCAATATGCTGTAGTTTTTTGAGTACCTGAGATGTTGTTCTCATACCTTAATGCTTTTTATGTTTGGCAAAAAATGTAAACATATTGCCACATCAAAAGGTGAATTAATTAAAAAATGGGATTATATTTCACAGGCTACTCCCTATTTTGTTGGACTGATGATCATAGAGCTTGTCATTACCTGGCTCCGGAAGGGTCAGATTGTATTTCGGATGAATGATGCACTAACATCCATCAGTGCAGGGATTGTCTCCAGACTCCCACAGTAAGTACTGTAAATCATCGCCATGTGACTGTTTTACTTCTGGTATGAATTTAGAATAACGGGAAAGATTGTGTATTTCATGTTGTTAGTCAATTAAAGATAGATTGAACTAACAGGGTAACGTTCATTATAGATGATAGTGCAGCAGACAATATCCATTTATTTACTCTTGATATACACATACTCAATATTCTCTTGAGCATTTCTGTGGAAAGTAGATGCAGATCTTGAAGCACTGTAATGCTTCTTCTGGTGAAGTTCCGATGGTTTGACATAAGGAAGTGTCATATTTATCATCTAGTGGCATAGAGGCTTTGGCACTAAAAGGCATGAATCTTTGCAGAAATGTCAAAATGATTTTATGATTTCGTAAATTCAAGAGAATCAAAAGTGTTTAATTGCCATATGTACTGACAATGAATAAATTCTTACTTGCAACACCTTAAAAGGCCTGTAAACGCAATATACACAAATAATGTACAATAATCAATGTCCAATATATCAAACAGTAATGCCAATGCAAAACAAAAAGAAGCCTGTAGTTCAGTCAAAGACACGGTCCATAGAAGTCATAGAAACATAGAAACATAAAAAATAGGTGCAGGAGTAGGCCATTTGGCCCTTCGAGCCTGCACCGCCATTCAATATGATCATGGCTGATCATCCAACTCAGTATCCCGTACCTGCCTTCTGTCCATACCCCCTGATCCCTCTAGCCACAAGGGCCACATCTAACTCCCTCTTAAATATAGCCAATGAACTGGCCTAAGCTACCTTCAGTGGCAGCGAATTCCAGAGGCTCACCACTCTCTGTGTGAAAAAATGTTTTTCTCATCTCGGTCTTAAAAGATTTCCCCCTTATCCTTAAACTGTGACCCCTTGTTCTGGACTTCCCCAACATCGGGAACAATCTTCCTGCATCTAGCCTGCCCAACCCCTTAAGAATTTTGTAAGTTTCTATAAGATCCCCCCTCAATCTTCTAAATTCTAGTGATTACAAGCCAAGTCTATCCAGTCTTTGTTCATAAGACAGTCCTGACATCCCAGGAATCAGTCTGGCGAACCTTCTCTGTACTCCCTCTATGACAAGAATGTTTTGCCTCAGATTTGGAGACCAAAACTGTACGCAATACTCCAGGTGTGGTCTCACCAAGACCCTGTACAACTGCAGTAAAACCTCCCTGCTCCTATACTCAAATCCTTTTGCTATGAATGCTAACATACCATTCGCCTTCTTCACTGCCTGCTGCACCTGCATGCCTACTTTCAATGACCGGTGTACCATAACACCCAGGTCTCATTGCATCTCCCCTTTTCCTAATCGGCCACCATTCAGATAATAGTCTACTTTCCTGCTTTTGCCACCAAAGTGGATAACCTCACATTTATCCACATTATACTGCATCTGCCATGCATTTGCCCGCTCACCCAG
The DNA here is from genome assembly GCA_963514005.1 of Raja brachyura. Next base: position 94,047,740 of record OY740782.1, read on the forward strand.
CCTATCCAAGTCACCTTGCAGCCTCCTAGCATCCTCCTAACAGCTAACACTGCCTCCCAGCTTCGTGTCGTTCGCAAACTTGGAGATGTTGGATTCAATTCCCTCGTCCAAATCATTAATATATATTGTAAATAGCTGGGGTCCCAGCACTGAGCCTTGCGATACCCTAGTCACTGCCTACCATTCTGAAAAGGGCCCGTTTACTCCTACTCTTTGCCTCTTGTCTGCCAGCCAGTTCTCTATCCACATCAATACTGAACCCCCCAATATACTATGAGTTAAGTTTGTATACTAATCTCTTATATGGGCCCTTGTCGAAAGCCTTCTGAAAGTCCAGATATAACACATCCACTGGTTCTCCCTTATCCACTCTACTATTTACATCCTCGAAAAATTCTATAAGATTCGTCAGACATGGTTTACCTTTCGTAAATCCATGCTGACTTTGTCCAATGATTTCACCACTTTCCAAATGTGCTGCTATCCCATCTTTAATAACTGACTCTAGCCGATTCCCCACTACCGATGCTAGACTAACTGGTCTGTAATTCCCCGTTTTCTCTCTCCCTCCCTTTTTAAAAAGTGCGGTTACATTAGCTACCTTCCAATCCTCAGGAACTACTCCAGAATCTAAAGAGTTTTGAAAAATTATCACTAATGCATCCACTATTTCTGGGGCTACTTCTTTAAGTACTCTGGGATGCAGCCTATCTGGCCCTGGGGATTTATCGGCCTTTAATCCATTCAATTTACCTAACATCACTTCCCGGCTAACCTGGATTTCAATCAGTTCCTCCATCTCATTTGACCCCCGGTCCCTGCTATTTCGGGCAGATTATTTATATCTTCCTTATATCTAACCCTTCCTCATTACTCAATACCCAGTCTAGAATAGCCTGCTCTCTCGTTGGTTCCTCTACATGTTGGTTTGGAAAACTATCCCGTATACATTCCAAGAAATCCTCTTCCTCAGCACCCCTGCCAATTTGATTCACCCAACCTATATGTAGATTGAAGTAACTCATTATAACAGTTTTACCTTTGTTGCACGCATTTCCAATTTGTTTGATGACATCCCCAACTCCACTGCTACTGTTAGGTGGCTTGTACACAACTCCCACTAGCATTTTCTGCCCCATAGTGTTTTGCAGCTCTACCCACATCGATTCCACAGCCTCCAAGCTAATGTCCTTCCTTTCTATTGTGTAAATCTCCTCTCTAACCAGCAACACTACCCCACCTCCTTTTCCTTTCTGTCTATCCTGAATATTGAATATCCCTGGATGTTCAGCTCGCAGCCTTGGTCACCCTGGAGTCATGTCTACGTGATCCCAACTGTATCATAGTCATTAATAGCTATCTGCACATTCAACTCATCTACCTTATCACGAATGCTCCTTGCATTAACCATATAACAATTACAGCACGGAAACAGGCCTTCTCGGCCCTTCCAGTCCATGCCGACCATTTATTTTCCCCTAGTCCCATCTACCTGCGCTCAGACCATACCCCTCCATTCCCTTCCCGTCCATATACCTATCCACTTTACTTTTAAATGTTAAAAACGATCCTGCCTCCACCACTTCTGCAGGAAGATCATTCCACACAGCCACCACTCTCTGAGTAAAGAAGTTCACCCTCATGTTACCCCTAAACTTCTGTCCCTTAATTCTCATGTCATGCCCTCTTGTTTGAATCTTCCCTACCCTCAATGGGAAAAGCTTATCCACGTCAACTCTGTCTATCCCTTTCATCATTTTAAAGACCTCAGTCAAGTCCCCCCTTAACCTTTTGCGCTCCAAAGAATAAAGACCTAACTTGTTCAACCTTTCTCTGTAACTTAGTTGCTGGAACCCAGGCAACATTCTAGTAAATCTCCTCTGTACTCTCTCTATTTTGTTGACATCCTTCCTATAATTAGGCGACCAAAATTGTACACCATTCTCCAGAATTGCTCTTACCAATGCCTTGTACAATTTTAACATTATTTCCCTACTCCTATATTCAATACTCTGATTTATAAAGGGCCAGCACACCAAAAGCTTTCTTTACCACCCTATCTACATGCGATTCCACCTTCAGGGAACTATGCACAGTTATTCCTAGATCCTTCTGTTCCACAGCATTCCTCAATTCCCTACCATTTACCTTGTACGTCCTATTTTGATTTGTCCTGCCAAGATATAGCACCTCACACTTATCAGCATTAAACTCCATCTGCCATCTTTCAGCCCACTCTTCCAAATGACCCAAATCTCTCTGTAGGCTTTGAAAATCTACTTCAGTTATCCATTGAGACACAAACCCTTCAGGCTTGTTTTTACAACACTCTTACCACTTATACAATTATGTTGAAAAGTGGCCCTTTTTGATTTTTGCCCTGGATTTGTTTGCCTGCCACTTTTACTTTTCACCTTGCTACCTATTGCTTCTACCCTCATTTTACACCCCTCTGTCTCTCTGCTCACACATTTAAGAAACCCACCACCTCTTATTCTCTGTTTATTATTTTTTTCTTCTTTCCCCCCTACATGTAGGGTCTGAGTGCTTCCCTTCTCTACCTCCTGCCTCACACACTGTCTACTAGCTTTCTCTATTTGAGTCCGTCCCCCCCAACCGTTCTAGTTTAAAGTCTCCCCAGTAGCCTTTGCAAATCTCCCCGCTAGGATATTGGTCCCCCTCGGGTTCAAGTGCAACACGTCCTTTTTGTTGCTGAGGTACTTGTTGTGGAGTGTTCAAGACCCTGACGGATGCTGGGAAGAAACTATTCTTGATTGTGATGGTCGTGGTTTTCATGCTCTTGTACCCTTGTCCCAATGGTGGGAAGGAAGTGAGAGCTTGGCCAGGCGGCTGTGGGTCTTGACACAGCATCTCCTGTCGATCCTTTAGACTGCGGGGAAGTGGGTACCTGTGATGGACCTGGGTAACGTCTACCTCTCTTTGTTTGTACCCCTCTTCATTTCTGGACATTCTTGGTACTCGAGGTCAGGTTGTAGGACACTTTTGTTGTAATCCTTATTGGTTGCTACATTACAGTCAGAAGAAGTTATACATTGGAGTCACAGATCACTGTTCAGGGTAAATTACTTTTGCACCCAGTAAACAGAGCACTGATCAAAAAGACACTTTCATTGTGAATGACATTGATCATTTAAATTGTTGTGAGAGACAGTACCAATCCATACACCAAAATGGTGGTTTGAAATTTCTAAATGATGATCAAAAAGTTGTGAAAATTCAGGAGTTTAGCTAGTTGATACAGAGGCCCACACTCTACCATGTTCTTTTAACCACGTTAATGATACAACATTTTGACTTCCAGCGATACTCACAGGATGTACTTGACAGGGAACTTGATGACAGCTGTGTTGCTGAAAGCTAGATAACTATTTGGAATCTATTTTTCATTTGGAAATATTAATTATTGTTAATAGTTCCAAATGTTGCTGTAATGTTTTTGTAGTTGGCCAGGGCTACAAGATGCAGCGGTATGCTTTCTTCGGTGATGAGAATTTTGCGATTGGCTATCTTCACCATTTACTAATAAACTAATTTATTACCATAAACGAATTATTTCTGAAAGATTGTCTTCATGAAGCTAGCTTGCTGATATTTATAAATACCAAGCAGAGTCATGGAGACAGACAGCGTGGAAACGCCCTTTGGCCCAACCTGCCCACACCAACCAACATGTCCCATCTACACGAGTTCCACCTACCTGCATTTTGCCTATATTTCTCTAAATCTGTCCTATCCATGTACATGTCCAAATGTTTATTAAACATTGCAATGCTACCTACCTTCATCAATTTGTTCTATACACCCACCGCACTCTGTGTGAAAAGGTTACCCATCTGGTTCCCATTAAATCTTTTCCCCCCTCATCTTAAACCTATGTCCTCTGGTTCTTGACCTACTCTGGGCAACAAAAGTTGCGTCTATCCGATCTACTCTCATGATTTTCAACACAAGTAGAAAGAGCTAATTGTCAAAATTATTTAAGCATGACCTTCATGCCTGTGACACAGATACTTGACCATACACTTAGAGTCATACAATTTTAAAGCATAAAATTTGGACTTTTGCCTTACCATGTGCAGGCTAAACGTCAAACAAATGGTGCATTGTGTTCTATATCTTGCAAGTGCTCATTTAGATATTTCTTAAATGTTGCACGAGTATCTGTTTTCCAACATCCACACAATCTGTTCCAGTGTTCAACCCCTCTCCAGATCCCCTCTCAACTTGTTAGCCTAATCCTATGTACTCTTGTTTCAGATACCTTCGCTGCAGCAAAAATAAATTCCACTATTTATCCTCATCAAGTTCCATCCTTGGGCTCCCCTTCAAGGGAAACAAGCCCAGCCTTACCCAGTTTCTCCTCATAAATGAAACACCACCCCATTGCAACATCCTGGTAAATGCACAGGACAGGCAGCAACTCTGGAGAGAAGGAATGGGTGACTTTTCGGGTCGAGACCCTTCTTCAGACTGATGTCAGGGGTGTGGGCGGTACAGAGATAAAATGTAGCCGGAGATAGTAAGACTGGTAGAGAACTGGGAAGGGGAGGGGATGGAGGGAGAGGGAAAGCAAGAGCTACTTGAAGTTAGAAGTCAATGTTCATACCACTGGGATGTAAGCTACCTAAGCAAAATATGAGATGATGTTCCTCCAATTTGTGCTGGGCCTCACAGTTGGAGGAAAAGCCGTGCAATTTGGAGGAACAGCACCTCATATTTCGCTTAGGCAGCTTACACTCCAACGGTATGAACATTCGACTTTCCCAACTTCATGTAGCCCTTGCTTTCCCTCTTTCTCCATCCCCTCCACCTTCCCAGTTCTCTGACCAGTCTTACTGTCTCTGACTACATTTTATCTCTGTACCACCTGCTCCCCTGACATCAGTCTGAGGAAAGGTCTCGACCTGAAACATCACCCATTCCTTCTCTCCAGACATGCTGCCTGTCCCGCTGACTTACTCCAACTTATTGCGTCCATCTTCGATTTAAACCAACAACTGCAGTTCTTTCCTGCACATCCTGGTGAATCCCCTTTTTACCCTCTCCAGTGAAAACACACCTTTCCAAATATCTGGCGAGAAAACTACATACAATACTGTAGCTGTGATCTAACCAATGTTTGGTAAAGTTGTACCAAAATTTCTCTGCTTTTCTCTGGCCATAGAAAGCAAGTATCACCACTACTTTATCTATCTGAGTCAACACTTTCAGAGATCCTTGGACTTGTACATACCACTTAATCTCTGTCACTCATCATTTATTTTGTATCCAATTTTTCTTGACTCATGCAATCCTGATGTTTATCAGAATTAAATTCGCAAGTTGGATATTGAAGCTTAAGTTGCTCGCATGGAATGAGTGGAGAGAATCATGTTCTATTCACTGCAGCTTGTGAGAGTCAGAATGCAATATTGGACAGCAGAGATACCCATCGATGGATATCCTCCATCCTTGAAGGACACTAAGGAACTGCACATGTTGGAATCTTGTGTGGAACACAAAGTGCCAAAGTAAATCAGTGGGTCAAACAGCATCTCCGGTGAACATGGATAGGCCCTATAGTCCCCATGGAAAGCCTATTGAGGTTCTCCAGAGATGCTGGTGAACCACTGAATTACTCCGGCACTTTGTATTCTACAATTCCACCATCCTTGGACTACTTACACACTTGTACTTAAGTTACCAGCAGCACAGTGAGCGTTGAGTGAAATGAAAGTTGGCCTCATTCAATTAGTTCTGGTTTCAGATGAGTTTCCCTATTACTCCCAATTGTTTTAATATAATTGTGGGTCTTTCTATTTGTTGAGTGGAACCTACTTTGGTTGTGATTACTTTCCAGACATTAGTTTAAATACTTGTATCCCGTTTTGGTGGAAATTACTGACCTGAACCTTAATGTTCAGAGAAGTCTAAGCTTCGGGGCTATATATCAATACAAGAAAACAAAAGACTAGTCACTCAGGCCCTGAGACAGCGCTGCTGAATCTATAGGGTGATTGAGATGGTGGTACTTCTGATCATTGATACAGGAGTCATATGAAAGTGCCCCAGGAATACAGAGCAGAACTGTGCTGATGCATTAACTGACACAGCCTGTGGATTACTTGGGTCTACATTTGTCCCAGGGAGCTTTGCCAGCAATCCAGTTAAATACTGACATATCAAATCAGCGGCGCACTTGATGAAATACAGTATTTGATAGTGTGACTGTGTCAAAGTAATTATGTCAATAATGTGACTCCAACATCAACAAAGTGTCATAATTGTCAAAAGATGTGTGGGCATGTGGCCAAGCTCAATTAACTGCACAATGCCACCTCCAACACATCCAGAGACTCTCTGAAGACCTGGAAATATCAAGCATATTGATCTGAGTGATTGTTAAAGAAGGAACTGCAGGTGCTGGAGAATCGAGGGTTACACAAAAAGCTGGAGAAACTCAGCGGGTGCAGCAGCATCTAAGGAGCGAACGAGATAGGCGACGTTTCGGGTCGAGACCCTTCTTCAGACCCAGTCTGAAGAAGGGTCTCGACCCGAAACGTCGCCTATCTCCTTCGCTCCTTAGATGCTGCTGCACCCGCTGAGTTTCTCCAGCTTTTTGTGTAACCCTTGATCTGAGTGATGGTGCCTGCAGCATTCTGAAGACAACTCATGGCAATCTTTTGTTGAGTATGATAGGAGTTAGGATGGAATTGGTCAAAGTGCAATAGTGTGCAGAAAAGACTGACTGTTGTAGTGCGAAGGGATTGTCAACTCGTAAGAAAATAACCATCAAATGCTCTGGCAGTGTGCAATCTGAAAATAGTTTTCTCATGTTAAGACCTACAGCTACACTTTCCAGTTTGTTTTTAAGTAAGATCTGTCAGCTGAAGTTTCTCTGAACAAATTTTATGTGAGATGAACAGAGGGTAAAAAGCCTACTTCACCAGAAGCAAGTACAACAGGAAGGAAAAGAGAACAGGACCCGAGGGAAAAATCACACTGCTGTGCAAGCAAGTTTAAATTTCCGAAAACACTCACACGGTAAGCAAGGAATAGATGGAACAGAATTTGGGCATTTACTTATGAACAAAATTATGTGATGACATGCTGGCATTTCATTTGTTTTTCTTTTCTTGTTCACGCCTGAGCACCAACTAAACTTATTTATTCTACATAGTTTCTGATCTGGGTTCAGCAATGTTTACTGTTAATGAATGCAGTCATCTAGGCTCAGGATTCAGCTATTTCTAACTTCTTGCCAAGGTATGCTCACTCACCAGATGTGAACTTGCAGCAACTGCACACTCACCATAAATGTCATAAAAGTCTTCAGTCTTAAGGGTCGCAGTGTGCTTTTTAACTCTGGCGAGGGATGAGAACAAGGACAGAAAGGTAAATATGGAAATGGGAAGGAGAATTAAAATGGTTAGCAAAAGGGTGCTCCAGCCGGCCCTGGCAGTCAGAAGGCGTGTTCATTGAAACAGTCATGTAGTCTACACTTGGTCTCATCAATGTAGAGGAGGTCACATTGGGAGAACTGAAAACAATAGACGAGGTTGGAAGAAATGCAAGTCAAGGTCCGTCTCACCTGAATGGAGGTGAGAGATGAGATGTAGGGACAGGTGTTGCATCTCCTGGGATTTCAGGGAAACGTGCCTGGGGAGGGGGATGGTTAGTTGGGGAGGAACCAAGTAGTTGAGGAGAGAAAGGTCTCTGCAGAAAGTGGAAAGGGGTGGGTGTGGGAAGATGTGACTGGTGGTGGGATCATGTTGAAGGTGGTGGAAATATTTGTGAATGATGTGATGGATGCGGAGACTGGTGGGGTGAAAGATGAGGAACCCTAGGCCCGTTCTGTCTGGTGGAAGAGAGTTGAGAGCAAAACTCTGTAAATGCGTGAGGGCTCCCTCCACTGATGTCTTGGAGGGTGGGGATCTCAGACATCAGAGAGGGGATAGCCTCATCTTGAGAGTAATTGTGGCAGAGATGGAGAAACGTCAAGTAAGGAATGGAGTTCTTGCAATGGACAGGATGGGAAATATCTTCAAGGATCCATAAACAGAAAGAACAGTATTTTCCTCATATCTCATATTCCGCATGGATAGTCTCCAACCCAATGGCATGCATACTAAATTCTCTAATTTCACACAATGACACAGTTTCTCATTTGGCTGGATTTTCTTTATCTTCCCCCCCCCCCCCCCTCCCCCCGATCATGTGCTTACCTTCCTACCACTGTCCCCATCTCCCAGTTCCCTTTTCTGTCTCATTCTGCTTATCTCCCTCTTCACGTTTTTGTTGTATTCCACTCTCCCCTCATTCCCTTCCACCCACTTCATTCAGAAGCCAGCCATCCCTCTTCAGCCGAATCCACTTTCCGATCTTGGTCCTATTCCATCCCCTCAACTCTCTATATTAACATTCTCCCCTCGACTCAATCAGTCTGAAGAAGAGTTACGGCCATTCACAGATGCTGTTGGGCCCGCAGAGTTGTGGGCCTCACCCATGTCTCCCCTATTTTTATGTAGTTCTGCTCAGTCCTGATCTGGATAGCTGACTTGGGAGTTTTCACTTTCTTCCTGTATAGCAAGGGTTTCCTCCAGGTGCTTTGGTTTCCTTCCAAATTTAATAGATGTATGGATCGGCAAGCCAAGTTGCCGATCCACACTAAATTGCGCTAAGTATTAGGTGTGTTGTGGAGTCTGGGGAGAGTTGATGGGAATGTAGGGAGAATTCAAAAATATATATGATTAATGTAAATGGATAATTGATGGTTGATGTGGACTCAGTGGGTCAACAGGCCTGTTTTCATACTGATTGACTCTGAAACACAAAGATAACTAACACAAAAATTATGTCTGCAAATAAGTAACTGATGAGAACATTCACTTGGGCGTACAGATTAAGTCACTGGGACGTCCCTGCGGCGTTTTGTTTCATATAGTGAAATGCATTGGATGTGGGATAGAAAAACATTGCTGGCAAGAAATGCTATTTACTAGATCAGACACATGAATGATAATTCCAACTGTCTTCATGGAGATCCTCTTGGCTGATGTTGTGTAGCAAGATAAGCACTTTAGAACGTGTTTATCTTGTGAAAGTCTCCTTTTGATAATAAAGCCTGTGACAACTTGGCACCATTTACTCTAGGGTTGATCAGTACTGGAGTATTTGGATGTACGTAAGTAGCAAATGGATTACCAAATGGAGTGAAAATACCTCATTTATTGATTCAGCTAGAATCCAGGAGGGTTGTAGACGTTCAGTCTATGAATATATTTAAGACGATGATCGGAGCATAACATAATAAAGAGAAGTGTTAAAATTCCACTAATCCATCCCACTATTTGGGAATCCTGATGGTTTGGCATCTGCCTCACCGGGACCTTGGGTCTTGCACTCTCTTTCAACCACAGGGATCAAGATTCCTGAGTTTGTTTAAAACTAACTCGATTATGTTTCCTTCTCTCTATCGTAACTTACTATTATCTGTTTACCATGGTCCCTCACAACTCACCTGGTTCTGCTTCTTTTGAAACATACTGGGACTTTTTTTCCTACACTTCTTGTAAACTTATCAGGTTTACCAGAAAATGGGTTGATTTACAGTGTAACATCTGAAAAATACGAATGAAAGTTCCATTGGTGTATTATTAATAATAATAATAACATCTGATAGACTGGAGATTCTGCTTCTCCAACACCAGCAATATATAGTGTGCCAGAATTGGTTTTACTGCATGGGGTTAAAGGTCAGCCTCCATCTTGTTGAATGGTGAGGCAGGCTCAAAATACCAAATACCCAACGACGAAACATGATTCCAAGTTAAACTAATCTCCTCTGCTTTCACGTGACCCATGCCTCTCCATTCCCTGCATATCCACGTGCCTATCTAAAAGCCTCTTAAATGCCTCTATTATATTTGCCTCCACCGTGACACCACGTTTCGGCACCCACCCCTCTCTGTGTAAAGGTCTTGCTCTGCACATCTTCTTTAAACTTTGCCCTCTCATCTTAAATCTAAAAGACATTTAAAGTTTGTTAGAAATTCATATAAACCAATCCTAGATGATTAGAAATTGAAGATGATTTTCAGAATTTCTTGATTTTTTTTCTATTTTCCCCGTATTTATTCAGTCTTCAATTGTCCTTTGCTTTATGTTGCGACTTTAATGTTGATATAAAATTAATTTAATTGCTGAACTCTAGTTGCGTGATCAACTGGTCTGTTTTAAATCAAGTTTCATTGAGTTACACTGGGTGTACAGAACTTTAGCAATCTCTTTGGTCCATGGGGTCTTGGCTGTTAATTATGATAACCAGAGGATTCCACCCACACTATTCTGCCTTGCATTATCATTTATGCCTCTATTCCTTCCTTCCTTGTGATTATGTAACTTCACACAACAAGTATCAGTGTCACTTGCCTTTTTTACTACTTCTGGTACTGTGTTCCTTGTGTTCGTGGTAAATAATCTGCTATTCAATGCCCGCTGGAATTTATTAGTAAATTACTTATATTTATGAGCTCTGTTTTTTGTGCTTTCGGGCAAATGTAAATCTCTTTATGTCTGTCATAATAAAAAAAGTCTTGTTTCTCATAAATATTTTAATATTTTAATATTTTTAATGTTTTAATATTTCTAGAGTTTTGGCTGTTGTTTCTGGGTGAAGGAAAATTATTTGGCAAGACATCAGGAGATTTCTCTCTGCCTCTTCAATAAAAATACAATTGGGTTGATTATTATGCAGCACTGCAGAATGTATAGACTATTCAGCTCATCAGACCTATGAAGTGTCTGTGTTTCTCCGACACAAAATGCCATCAATACGCTCATTCATATATTTCCTTGATTGTATCTAAGGCTGTGGCCTAAACTACACCTAGTGGTTGTATGTTCTACAATCCAGCCATTAAGTTTCTCCTGAATTCTCTCTTGGACCAAAGTAGCTGCCAGATATTTATAGCCTCATTGAAACATTTCTACAATTATTGCAAATACGTGAGTACTTTTATATGTTTCACCTCCCCTTCAAACATACTTTCCATTGCACGATGGCAGCACAGGGCATTCAACGGTATCTGTTCTATTTCCCACTATTTTGTTCTCACATTTTACATCCCACCTGAAACTAGTGCCCAGTTAATAGCAAGAATTTCAATAGCGTCAATGTATAGAGAGATTGTGGGGCTCAAGTCCATAGCTCCCTGAAAATAGCAGCACAAGTAGATAGAGTGGTAAAGAAAGCATATTATATGCTCGCCTTAATCTGTTGGGACATTGAATATACAGTAAGAGCCAGACAGTCATGTTGCAGCTTTTTAGGATCATCCCATTACAAGAAGGATGTGAAGACTGGAGAGGAGACAGAAGAGGTTTACCAGGATGCTGCCAGGGTAAGAGGATATTATCCTTAAGGAGAATCTGGGTAAACCTGGATTATTTTCTCTGGAGTGTAGGAGGCTATAAAATCAGAGGGTGAAAATTTGGAGATCTGCCGGGCAAGTTATTTTCTAGGCAGAACATGGTAAATACCTGGAATAAGCTGCCAGGAATGGTGGTGGAAACAAATATGATGGTGATGTTTAAGAGGCTTTTAGATAGTTACATCAATATGCAGGGAATGGAAGAATTTGGGTCACCTGTAGGCGGAAGGGTTTAGTTTAGTTTGGCATCACGGGCTGACGGACCTTTTCCTGTGCCAAACTGTTCTATGAAACACAGGGTGCTTCTTATTTTCCCCACCGTCCAACACATTCCGTGAATCAGCAACTCATATTTACCTATGTCAACATCATGATAGACACAAAATGCTGGAGTAAGTCAGCGGGTCAGGCAGCATCTCTGGAGAAAATGAATAGGTGATGTTTCAGGTGGAAACCCTTCTTTTGACAACCTGAAAAGTCACCTATTATTTTTCTCCAGAGATGCTGCCTGACCTCCTAAGTTACTTGATTGTTTTGTGTCTATCTTGGGTATAAACCAGCATCTTTTCCTAACTGCTTCATTCAGCATTCCAAAGGAAATGATCCCCCTGAGACCTTCTGGTTCAATTTTCAATCTCGTCTGAACCCACTCAACCCTCACCACAACTTCCGATGTTTAGGTTTAAGTTTATTGTTGACACATAAACCAAGCTACAGTGAAATGCTTTGTTTTGCATACAATCAAAACAAATCGGATACACCATACATACATAATCAGTCCAAACTTAAGTACGATAGGTAGAGCAACTGGGAAGTTACAGGCGCAGAGTATAGAGTTGTGCCAATTCCCCATTTGCCACTTCTCTTTGAACCAAACACTTCTTCCAGATGAAGCCTTGGTTATTACTACTTCATCTGATGTAATGCTCATCTGATTCATTCAGTAATCACAATATGTCTCCTCTACAAAAAGAGACAAATTGTGATCACTGCTCTTCTGTCCACTGCAGACAATCCTTTTTGCTTCATCCATTTGTAATTTTTTATCGGTTCTAACAAAAGCATTTGTTTCTCAATTCACAGCTGATATGCTACGTATTTCCAACATTAAAAAAAAACTTCAGATATCCAGCATCTGTAGTATTTTGCATTTGGAAATTCCAAACCTAGTCTGGGCCAACAAGAGCAATAGAAAGCAAAACTATATATTTAAAATCCCTTAGTAATTATCAAAATTGGTTGATTTTGAGAATTGGATTATTCAATAAATACTTTATACATGCAGCTTTAGATGTGTGTTTATCTGTGCAGATTGTCCTATCTCCTTTACATTAAAAGTGGCTTTCACTGGGTTTTCATCTGCTATTCTAATAATGAGTCAATTGCAGGATGAACTAAGTGTTGTTACTATGAAGCAAAGACATGCGGTTCCTGTATCAAAGCTGTTTTTTCCGTGTGTTTAGGCGCGGTGCTGAAATGAAAATCCTGGTTGAAGTACTCAGATTTAACTATTGTGTGCACTAACAGAGATCTTTCACATGTGTTTGCAGCTTAGATTTAATGCCACTGCTCTGAAATCTGCAAGTTAAAACTACTCAGTACACGACAGTGCAAATGAGAAGTAAACCAGATGAATGAATTGCAGAGCCAAAAAGATAGTACATGAATTGACTAATAATCTGTTAGACCAGGAAGAGATTCTGGGAGATTGTAGTGCTGATTGGACACATATTGGCTAGACCAACAATACCTAATGGATCAGATAGTGTCACTGGATACAACTGCCTCCAGACATGAGTGGTGGGAGGTGTGTGCTTATCCCGGTGGATCATCAGTGTAATGAGAAGCTACTTGCTAGAAAACGACATGCTGAGAAGGCAGAAAACATAAATTTAATAGATAGGTGGCTATTTATTGTTAAGTAAGTTGGAGTTACTTTTGGAGTAACTCATCAGATCAGGCAGCATCATTGGGGATGTTTAGATGAATAGGTGACGTTTCGCATTGACATTGATGTCCTCCGAGATACTGCCTGGCCCACTGAGTTTATCCAGCACTTTGTATTATTTTTGTAAACCAGCATTGCAGCCCTTTGTGTCTATATTTGAAAGCATTCAATCTGATATTCTACTTTTTTACATTTGAATTTGAATTTCGTCCCTTTTGATGAGTTTTCTTGCTTATCTTTCTCCATGAAACATAGAAACATAGAAACATAGAAAATAGGTGCAGGAGTAGGCCATTCGGCCCTTCGAGCCTGCACCGCCATTCAATGTGATCATGGCTGATCATCCAACTCAGTATCCCGTACCTGCCTTCTCTCCATACCCCCTGATCCCTTTAGCCACAAGTGCCACATCTAACGCCCTCTTAAATATAGCCAATGAACTGGCCTCAACTACCTTCTGTGGCAGAGAATTCCAGAGACTCACCACTCTCTGTGTAAAGAATGTTTTCCTCATTTCGGTCCTAAAGGAATTCCCCCTTATCCTTAGACTGTGACCCCTTGTTCTGGACTCCCCCAACATCGGGAACAATCTTCCAGCATCTAGCTTGTCCAACCCCTTAAGAATTTTGTAGGTTTCTATAAGATCCCCCCTCAATCTTCTAAATTCCATCGAGTACAAACCGAGTCTATCCAATCTTTCCTCATATGAAAGTCCTGACATCCCAGGAATCAGTCTGGTGAATCTTCTCTGTACCCCCTCTATGGCAAGGATGTCTTTCCTCAGATTTGGAGACCAAAACTGTACGCAGTACTCCAGGTGTGGCCTCACCAAAACCCTGTACAACTGCAGTAGAACCTCCCTGCTCCTATACTCAAATCCTTTCGCTATGAATGCTAACATACCATTTGCTTTCTTCACTGCCTGCTGCACCTGCATGCCTACTTTCAATGACTGGTGTACCATGACACCCAGGTCTCGTTGCATCTCCCCCTTACCTAATCTGCCACCATTCAGATAATAGTCTACCCTCATGTTTTTGCCACCAAAGTGGATAACCTCACATTTATCCACATTGTACTGCATCTGCCATGCATCTGCCCATTCACTCAGCCTATCCAAATCACCCTGCAGCCTCCAAGCATCCTCCTCACACCTAACTATACCCCCCAGCTTGGTATCATCTGCAAATTTGGAGATGTTGCATTGAATTCCCTCGTCCAAATCATTAATATATATTGTAAATAGCTGGGGTCCCAGCACTGAGCCTTGCGGCACCCCACTAGTCACTGCCTGCCATTCTGAAAAGGACCCGTTTACTCCTACCCTTTGCCTCCTGTCTGCTAGCCAGTTCTCTATCCACATCAATACTGAACCCCCAATACCGTGTGCTTTAAGTTTGTATGCTAATCTCTTATGCGGGACCTTGTCGAAAGCCTTCTGAAAGTCTAGATATAACACATCCACTGGTTCTCCCTTATCCACTCTACTAGTTACATCCTCGAAAAATTCTATCAGATTTGTCAGACATGATTTACCTTTCGTAAATCCATGCTGACTTTGTCCAATGATTTCACCACTTTCCAAATGCGCTGCTATCCCATCTTTAATAACTGACTCTAGCAGTTTCCCCACTACCGATGTTAGACTAACTGGTCTGTAATTCCCCGCTTTCTCTCTCCCTCCTTTTTTAAAAAGTGGGGTTACATTAGCTACCCTCCAATCCTCAGGAACTACTCCAGAATCTAAGGAATTTTGAAAAATTATCACTAATGCATCCACTATTTCTGTGGCTACCTCCTTGAGTACTCTGGGATGCAGACTATCTGGCCCTGGGGATTTATCGGCCTTCAATCCGTTCAATTTACCCAACACCACCTCCCGGCTAACCTGGATTTCACTCAGTTCCTCCATCTTATTTGACCCCCGTTCCACTGCTATTTCCGGCAGATTATTTATGTCTTCCTTAGTGAAGACAGAACCAAAGTAGTTATTCAATTGGTCTGCCATGTCCTTGTTCCCCATGATCAATTCACCTGTTTCTGACTGCAAGGGACCAACATTTGTTTTAACTAGTCTCTTTCTCTTTACATATCTATAAAAACTTTTGCAGTCAGTTTTTATGTTCCCTGCCAGTTTCCTTTCATAATCTATTTTCCCTTTCCTAATTAAGCCCTTTGTCCTCCTCTGCTGGATTCTGAATTTCTCCCAGTCCTCCGGTAGGCTGCTTTTTCTGGCAAATTTGTATGCCTCATCTTTTGTTTTTATACTATCCCTGATTTCCCTTGTTATCCATGGATGCACCACCTTCCCCGATTTATTCTTTTGCCAAACTGGTATGAACAACTTTTGTACTTCATCCATGCAGTCTTTAAATACCTTCCATTGCACATCCACTGTCAACCCTTTAAGAATCACCTGCCAGTCTATCTTGGCCAATTCACATCTCATACTTCAAAGTTACCTTTGTTCAAGTTCAGAACCCTTGTTTCTGACTTAATTTTGTCACTCTCCATCCTAATGAAGAACTCAACCATATTATGAAAACCCATCTGCAGCCAGTAACTTAGTATTTCCACATGCATTGCTCTGAAAATATAAAATTGATTATATTATTCAAGAACTAAAATAAGTAAACTTTTTCCCAATGTCTTACCTATTTGTGATAAATGTCAATGTCAAGAAGCTACTATAGCGCACATTTGTCTTTTGTACAAAAATTCAAATATTTTGGACTGAAACTTTTGAAATTTTCACAAAATTATTTAAAATTAAACGGACTCCAAAGACAGGCTGGATTATCTTTGGAACAACGGAAGGTAGCCCTGAATTAAATGTGTTCCAAAATAATCTATTTGAATATAGCTTAATAACAGGAAAAAAACTAATCTTAAAATTCTGGAAAAATGCTCCTATACCAACAGTTAATATGTGGATTTCAACTCTGTTTGAAACACTACATCTGAAAGTTATGAGACTCCGACTGGCAGGAAAATCAGACTGTTTCTACAAGATGTGGTCTGCATTTATAAATCTACTACAAGGATAAGGTGTAAGAGTACCTCAAAAAGGTACCGGCGTCGGGTCTTGGTAAAGGGGGATGAAAAACTGTAGAGTTGGTAGATTCCTTTTGCGCGATGTTTATAATAAAGTAACTGGCTTTTCTCTTTTCCTTCTCTCTCTTTCCCTTTTTTTTTCCTCTCCAGGAGGTCTCTTAATCTCCTTTCTCTAACTCTTCGACCAAGGGTTCCCTTTCCCTTTGGCACGCTTTTTCACTTTCACAACTCTTTTTCACTTTCTCTACTTTATCTGTTTCTATTTCTTTCTTTTTTCTAAAGCTTTAAAAAATTAAGGGGTACAATGATTGTAATAATATACATGGGAATGTACACTGATGTAACTTACGGTACCTCTAATAAATAAAGATATATAAAAATAAAAAAAAGAATGCAACGACACTGAGTTTTGAAGGAGGAGATTTCACTGTATTTTAATGTTATTATCAGTTTAGTTTATTGTCAGGTGTACCGAGTGGAAAGCTTTTGCTGCATGCAAACCAGTCCCCAAATTACAATTGAGTCATTTACAGTGTATCGATACATGATAAGAAAATAACATTTAACGCGAGGTAAAGCCAGTAAAGTCTTGAGTGTGTGATCTGATAGAATTAAAGTTACATTCAAGAAACTGCAGATGCTGGTTTACCAAAAAAGACACAAAATACTGGAGTAACAGTGGGTCAGGCAGCATCATTTTCAACTTCATTGAAAATTGCAAAACTGAAATTAATTTGTTATGGAGACACAGGATAAAGAACAAACTTTTGGATATACTCATTGGCTTGAGCAGATCTGTGGAGGCAAAGGGCTAGCTGATGGTTTGGGTCAAGAGCTTGAATCACTGCTCGATTGTGGAGTTCATTGCAAGATGTTTTATCAGCTTGCTCAATGCCCTGCAAACATCCCTCTGCAGTTCACCAGTGAAGGAGAAGATTCTGGAGACAGTTGAGCACAGTCTCAATCTTGGTAGCCCCATTTACCTGTCACTGAATATTGAAGACGATATTCAGCACCAGGTAAGGTTAAAGAGACTGTGGGAAGCAGGGCCCCAATGAGTCGAAAGGGAATAGGACAACCATTATTTGGTGAGCCAGTGCCGAATTATGGTGATTCTTGTCAGGTAGCAGATTATTAGAGTTTTGGTGTATGGTGATTTTGCACCTTTTAATAAACCACATTTACATTCCACCATGAAGCCAACATATAAAGCCTCATTACTGTAGGGGCCTTTTTCCAACAGGATTGTACCTGCACCTCATCAGAGCTGCCAACTCTCATGCATTGAGTGTGAAAATCGCGCATTTTTCCCAATTCTCACGCTCTCATGCTGATCACAAATCTCTCACGCTCTGTCGTGAGAAATTCTATGATCGACAAGAATTTCAAAATTAGTATCAACTGCTTATGTGTGCTTCTGTCGACAAGACAGCAACATTCTTATTTTCTGTTTTTCGAACTTGACCGAACTGTCACGCACCTCCAAAGCATGTCCCCATGCAAATTTACATTGAAAGACACGGACCGAGCAGTGAATGAGTGTCACCCAGCGCAGCAAGTAAGGCCATGTCCTATTCCCAGTGGCAGTCGAAATTTAAGGATTTGTGGGAAGCGGTTGACATGAGCGAGGCCGGCGAGTGGCAGGAGACGTACATGGGTCACGGAACCAGGTGGGCTGGGCGGGGCCCACTTTTTTGGCTAGACTTGTTTCAATGTCTCCAGCTTTGGACAAGGTGCTGCTGTGCTCTGAGCAACCTGATCGTGGGTGTTGGAGAGCCGGGCCGGAGGGGGGGATGGAAGAAGAAGCATCGGCGGGGGCAGATGCGGACGGGGAGTCAGGGTTGGCAAGTGTTTGCTGGGCTGGCGAGTCTATCGCTGCAGCTCCAGCCATAGAGCAGCCTCAGTGTAAGAGTCCTGGGCCATCGGAGGCATCGGAAGCATTGCGCCGCTACTGTGAAAGTCTCTGCGCCCAATTCGCCCTGGTGACCAGCATGGACCAGGCTGCAGCTTGGTGCATCCTGAAGGACAACCAATGGCCGCTGGATGTAGGCACCAAGCACTGGGTAGAAGCGGCGGAAGATAGTGGCCTTCAAATGGGGGTGGTTGGAGAAAGCATCCTGCCTGCCTGCTAGATTTACACTTACACTTACTGTAAATGCAAATCAGAAAAAAAATGTCCTGATGTTGGGGGAGTTCAGAACCAGGGGTCACAGTTTAAGAATAAGGGGTAGGCCATTTAGGACTGAGATGAGGACAAATCTTTTCACCCAGAGAATTGTGAATCTGTGGATCAAGAGAGAATTACATTTAGCTCTTGGTGCTACAAAATCAAGGGATATGGGGAAACATCGGGAAAGAGGTCCTGATTTTAGATGAACAGCCATGATCATATTGAATGGCAGTGCTGGCTCGAAGGGCCGAATGGCCTATTCATGCATCTATTTTCTATGCTTGAGTATATGGCAATAAAATTCGACCACTTGATTTTGAACCATTCATGCATTGGCTGAGGTATAATGTAGTCAGAGAGTGATACAGTGTGAAAACAGGTCCTTCGGCGCAACTTGCCCACAGCCGCCAACATGTCCCAGCTACACTACCTGCTTTTGGTCCATATCCCTCCAAACCTGTCCTATCCATGTATCAATCTAACTGTTTCTTAAATGTTGGAATAGTCCATGCCTCAACTACCTCCTCTGGCAGCTTGTTCCATCAACCCACCACCCTTCGTGTGGAAAATAGTACTAGGTGTGCAGTCAAAGCTGGGACAATGGAGTGCTCAACATTGGGAACCTACGCAGGTAAGCAGCTATGATCAGGGTAGAATAGGGGGCCAGGTGTAAGGCTGGACTCAGGGTCAGGAATGAGAGCTGGTATGCAGCTGGAGTCAGGGTCAGAAGTAGTACCAGGTGTGCAGTGAGACCCAGGTTGGTCAACATGGGCCAAGTGCTTGATTACTTTCTGATTTCCATACATGAATACACTAAGATCATTCATGTGCTTATTCTGATCATTCTGTTGATCAGAGCCTGGTACTGTCGTGGAATGCAACCTTATTCATAGCTAATCCAATTTTAATCATAAATATTGCATTCAAGTGTAAGTTAAAAGACTCGATACAGTATGCACCAGATTGCACAATTTCAAGCTGAGAAATGCAAAAGCTTCATACCATGTTTCAGTAATTTGGAAACAGTTTGAATATAATACCTTTTTTAAAACATGTTTTTATATCTTTATTTATTAGAGGTACCGTAGGTTACATCAGTGTACATCCCTTATATTGTATTACAGTTATTGTACCCCTTAATTTTTTTTAAAGCTTTGGAAAAGAGAGAAAAGAGAGAGAAATACCAGCAAAGTAAGCAGAAGAGTGAAAAAGAGATGTGTAAGTGCAAAAGCATGACAGAGGGAAAGGAAACCCTTGAAGAGTTAGAGACCGGATATTAAGAGATAGACCCTGGAGAGGAAAAAAAAAAGAAAAAGGGAAAGATAGAGAAAGAAAGAAGAAAAGGCAATTATTTATTATAAACATCTCGCAAAAGGAATCTGCCAACTCAACAGTTTTTCTTCCCCCTTTACCAAGACCCGACACCGGTACTTTTTTGAGGTATTCTTTCACCTTATCCTTGTAATAGATTTATAAATGCAGACCACGCCTTACTGAAACAGTCTGATTTTCCTGCTGGTCGGAGTCTCATATCTTCCAAGTGTAGTGTTTCGAACATAGTTGAAATCCACATATTAACTGTTGGTATAGGAGAATTTGTCCAGAATTTTAAGATGAGCTTTTTTCCAGTTATTAAGCCATATTCAAATAGAGTCTTTTGAAACACATTTAATTCAGGGCTATCTTCCAATATCCCGAAGATAATCCAGTCTGCTTTTGGAGTCAGTTCTATTTTAAATATTTTTGTGAAAATCTCAAAAATTTCAGTCCAAAATATTTGGATTTTTGTGCAAAAGACAAATGAGTGTGCTATATTAGCTTCTTGACATTGACATTTATCACATATAGGTGAGACGTTGGGAAAAAGTTTACTTATTTTAGTTTTTGAATAGTATCTCTGTAACATTTTAAATTGTATTAAGGTGTGTCTTACATTAATTGAACATTTATGCACATTTAATAAATATTCTTCCCACCTTTCTTTGGGAATTTTTATACTTAATTATTTTTCCCAGTCTCTCCTGATACTATCTGTTGTTGGTATTTCTGCATTTAGAATAATATTATATATATGTGATATTAGGTTTGCTGATTCTGCCTTTGTATTCATTACTTCTTCCAGTAAGTCTGGA
This sequence comes from Raja brachyura, assembly GCA_963514005.1. The sequence continues at coordinate 94,068,476 of OY740782.1, forward strand.
GGCATATTGTGATGGTTTTGTGCGCATTTTCTCAGATAGTCACAGATTTGGAAATATTTAAAATACTGACTGTTTCCCAAATTGTATTTTAGTTGTATTTGTTTAAATGATAATAGTATTCCCAATTCATACACATCTCCGAAGATTTTAATTCCAGCTCTTTCCCATTGGATAAATGCTTTATCTATAGTTGATGGTTTAAATGAGGGGTTTTTACCAATAGGAGATAAGAGAGATACATTTCTTAATTTTAAATTATGTTTTATTTGTTTCCAAATTGAATATAATACTGTGACAATATTTTTGCTGTCCTCAATTCTATTCTTCCATTCAATCATTGATCTACATTTCAACACCATTCACCTACCTTATATTATCTATTGAGTACTGTATTTCTAAACTTATTGTGCTGCCGCAAGTAAAAATGTCATTGTTCCATTTTGGTATATATTGCAATTAGACATTCTTGACTAATAATTCATGATCATCATAAAATCCCACCTGGATCACAAATATCTGCACTATTACCTGGACTTGCTTTGGACTCAACATGTGGTTGATTTATAAATTCTTTCTTAAAATGTCCAAGCAATATATCAATTTCAAGAGCAGTTGGGAATGGACAATAAATGCTAATCTTGCCAATGCCAAACAGATCCTGAAAAATAATATGGTATTTAAAAAATAGATAAGTTACCTAGCAATATTGCCAAAGGCAGCAGAAGAATTTACTCCTCTTCTGTTTAATGCCATGGAACTTTTCATTTGTCTAAATGGACACAGGGAATCTTTGTTTAATGTCAAATGTATCAGTTGTGTTGATGCAACATCTAAACAATAGTTTTGATTATGTCCTAAAGCAACATCTACTTAGTCAAGTGATGCATATAACACCAAAACTGTTATTCAGTACACAAATAAAACAACCAAACCTGCTTCTTTTCAGCAAATCAGTCTTGCTCAATCCTATCTTCTGGAATGTATTCAGTGATCTCTTGAATACAATCATGTGGTCTGCTACATTTGCTTTCTTTGGATTACTCAATTCACAAATCAGTATCTGTGATTAAGATGTTACATTGAACATCCCACTTCTTTGTTTTGACCTTCTACTAAATATTTCATATATTTCCCCCAATTGCATGGGGTCAACCAGGGCTACACACATGGTGGGTTAAACCATTTTGCTGAGGCTCATTTTCAGGGTTCGGGATTGTAGCTTCATTTTCAGGATTGTTGTCAGGGTTCGGCACAGAAATTTGCTTGAATAATCATTCATGTGATACACTGCTTAATGACAAATAAAATAAATAGTACTTTTTTTTCCAGGCAAAATCACTGCACAAGATATACTTGATATTTCTTTTGATTAGTCTTTTTTCCTTCCTCGGGTGTGCGATTATTGTTTCTGTGCAAGCAAAATTTACTTAACTTGATTTTATTCTGAGGTTATACAAGGCATTTGACAGGAACATTTATGAGATATTGGTCAGCAGGACACTGCAGCGTCTTGGAGTGGTTCACTAAACATCTTACTTTTTGTCTCCCTTTATGTAACTCCTCTCTATTTGGGATGGCAGAGCAGAGTTTGTACATAATGTAGTCCTGTGTTATTTTGTCAAAATTCATAAATCACTTCATCAAGGCTCCTGCTACTGAATCGGCATAACTTTATTTTCCATCTGCATTGCACATCCTTGTATATCTGATGAGAGTTAGGGAATCTGTGCCAATTGTAGCTTCATGTTCCTGGTGTGATTCCAGTGGAAAATAGGCTAACAATGCCCAACTTGAATTGGATTTAAACCAGCTGGCAAAGACATGGAGCCTAAAATTGGACCCATTTGCACAGTTCCATAATGTGAAAATTGTGCATAAACTCAACATTACCTTGGGGGAGACAATGCAAACAAATATGTTTATGTCTGCGACATCAGGCTCATTGGAGAATTGGCCTTGACCCTTGCTTGTGTGATTATACTTTGGCATGGCTGATGTTCGCCTGGTGCCAGTTGCAGTTTGTAGCATATGGTTCGTTAACTCCTGATTGAAATTATAACAACACAAGGAACGGCAGAGGATGGAATATTGAGTAAAACGGAAAGCACAGGAGCAACTAGGCAGATCCGGCAGCATCTGTAGAGGGAATAGAGAGGAGATGTTTAGGCTCGGGATCTATGTTTCGACTCTTTTGGCCTTGTACCTTTGGTATCCACTCATAGGAAAACTTGGCAAAGATGGAAATGATTTTGAAATTACAGGCGTACATGCAGAATTTGAATTGCAATGGTCAGTGTTGTGAAAAATGAATCTGTGGTATTCTTTTGCCTGGTTGCATCCTCATAAATTTATAAGTTACAGGAGAAGTAACCCATCAAGTCTACTCAGCCATTCAATCATGGCTGATTTATCTATCTCTCCCTCTCAACCCCATTCTTCGGCCTTCTCCCCATAACCCCTGACACCTGTACTAATTAAGAATCTATCAATCTCTACCTTTAAAATAACCATTGACTTGGTCTCCACAGCTTTCTGTGGCAATGAATTCCACAGTTTCACCAAGAAATGTCTCCTCTTTGTCCTAAAGGTATGTCCTTTTATTCTGAGACTATGTTTCTGGTCCTAGACTCTTCCACTATTGTAAACATCCTCTCCACAACTACTTTATCCAGGCCTTTTACTATTTGGTAAGTTTCAATGAGGTTCCCTCTCATCCTTTTAAACTCCATTGAGTACTGGCCCAGTGCCGTCAAAAGCTGTTGATCCAATCATTCCTGGGATCATTCTCATAAACCTCCTCAGGACCCTCTCCAATGCCAGCGTATCCTTTCTCAGAAATATTGGTTCCAAAACCGCTCACCAGGGCTCTCGCTTAACTTTTTTTCCCTGTTGCCAGCCGGGCAACCTTGGCAGCTTTTTAGGTTGCCAAATGACAGTTTAGGTGGTCATTTAAGATGGCTTGCATGACGCGTGCGATAATGTGCTCGGACGAAGTGCGTAGTTACCAGTCGGAATTATGCTCAATGAAGCATTCACATATTATTTCTGCTTCAAATAAAGTCACAAACTAAATATATTCACCAACCAAGACATGATATATACCACAATGACATGCAGCAAAATTATAATACAGTATCTCAACTCTTTTTACACATTGCAATTAATGCAATTTTTATTCTTTGTTTCCACTTCCAAACAAAAATGTCGTAGGATTATTCAGCATATGATCAACTTGTGTCAATAAATCCTGGACCATGATAACATATATGCTTAACCATGCACACTACAGATTGATGCAAGCATGTTTTCTGTGAAGGACCGAAAATTATCATGACATGGCCTGAGCAAGGGTCGTTATTGCTATTGGTACAGAAACATGCTCGCTTTCCACATAATTTATCCACAACAAAATATACAGGTTGCAAGGAATTTTCTAAAGACATTTTATGATAATAGTTGTCAAACCTGACTATACCCATCTGACAGGTTAAACATGACACTAACTAACAAGAGATGGCCAAAGGACATAAATGCAGCAAATGTTCTTTTGATAATATATTTAAAGGTGTCAAGGCACCACATTACTGGACATTCAGATTAGTTGTATGTGTTCTGAACAGCAATGAATATACCCAGTTTTCCATCATTCCCACTTCAGAATTAACGTTAAAATTTCAACTGCAATATCTCCTGACCAAATTTGTCATGTATATGACTGAAGGTAGAAGTAAAACCTGGATAAATCCAACGTATGTTTGTGAATGTTGCTCATGAAATAACTACAGTACTGATACTCCATATTAAGAGCATTGATTTGCCGTTAAAATGAATTCTGTAATAACATGTCAACGGTAACAGTGATAATCGAACACTGCGGCTTTAATGCTTTATGTGTTCACAATTTAATTAATCCATCTTTATGGATTAAAACAAATAATAACATTGGGAATTAAAACATATTAGATTGCATTCTGTTATCAAACATAGTCAATGTTCGCTCTGAAGACATTTCCAGCACGGGGGGTATGAATCAGTGCAGGATTGATGGGGGGGGGGGAGGGCGTTGTTGAGAAGGCAATCGGTGTGAATGGATGGATTGAGGCATGGGGAATTAGTGAGTGTTGGTTGGAGTAGGTAAAATTATGAGGGGGTGAGGGGAGAGCGCGGGGGATGACAATGGGGTTGAATAGGGGGGATCTGTGCAGGATGGATGGGGGGAGCAGTGCAGGATGAAGGGGAGGAGCAGTGCAGGATGGATGCGAAGGGGGGTCAGTACAGGATGAATTGGGGGACCAGTGTACGATTGATGGGGAGTGGCAGGAGAATCAATGCAAGGTGGATAGGGAGATCAGTGCAGGATGAATAGATGGGGGTGGGGGGAGGGAGTAGATGAGGAGGGGAGCACAGGGGAGGACTGAATAGAGGCAGGAATGGGGACCAGTGCGGGATGGAGAGGAGGGGTCTCAGGATAAGGGGGGTGGAGGGAGGCATACGAGAGAGGGAGAAAGGGGAAGGGGCAGAGGATGTGGGAAGGAAGGTCAGCGCTCCTCGGACAACACCGGTATCATCGCTCAAATCGCTATCAAAATAAGGAGGGGACCGGGGGACACAAGATTTTGGCGGCCGCACGCACATGCGCACACTCACACACGAGGCTTCGGAGGCTTAATCCAACACTAAATGCAGCTCAACTCTGGCTATATCGCCTGGTCATGCCTGGACTGATGACATATTTCCCGCAAATCCAGGCAGGGATAACCTGGAGGGGCAGGCAGAGTTGAGCTGGGTTTAACGCTACTTCTCTGCGCTGGCTGTGGGCCTGGGGGCGCCGCGCACGTCTGACTCCCGACACCGCTGACCACCCTCGGGCGTGGGGGGGCTCTCGGGTGGGGACGGGGATGGTCCAGTGGTGGTTCGGCAGCGATTGCAGCGTCGGAGTCCGGGATTGAGCCTGGGCTGCCGAGAGTGTTTGGGCACGTCTCCCCCCTCCTATCACCACGCCCTATCCTCAGCCCCCCCCTCTACATCCGCCTCTGACCAACACCTCGCTCCTCCAAGGGTTTGTTTTGAAAGTATACCAGTAATCTTGAAATATATGCTAGCATTAACCTTGTTGCGTAAAAAATGCCACGTGATGTGATTGTTGGCCCTTTGGTAGGTATGTTACAAAACTTGCCTTCAGCGGTGCTGCAGTTCTGTCACTGGCCGTGTGCACGACTTTGGCGTCTTTGACGGGGGTGGGGTTAAAATGCGGTTTCCTCCTGCCTGCCGGAGTTATATTTTCTCGCGCTGCAGCTTCTGCTGAAGAATTGTTCCGACTGTCTGTGAAATTTTTTTTAAACCGCGGGGCAATTTCAGTGCTGGAGTAAATAAAAAATCAGCTTCTAATGCCGTAAACGCCGATAGTGGGGACGGATTTCACGTACGGGACAGCTAAAGGTAAGCCGTTTATTTTACGTGCTTTTTTTAAGATGACCTTAAACCAAATTTTGCGTTGCGAAAAGGTGATTTAGGTCCCATACGAACTGGCAGTGTTTTTCCTGCCGATATGGGGTTTAAATTCAGTGCAAACCGCAATCCAACCGATCATGTTCCACAAAAACCCACTCGCAAGATGATTTAAATGGCCATTAATTTACGGGAATTAAACACTAAATTCCTTCCATTTGGCCTATAATACAATGAGATTTAAAAGTCATATTATATTGTGAATTCTTGTGTGAATGGTATTTGGACACTTAGGATATTTAAAAATGTTAATATTTTCTTAAGAAATGGATAGATGTTTAGATCTAGTAATTGAATTTTGTAATTAACTACAAATAGGTAACTAACTAATTATATGCTTTAATTTCAGGTCATCCAAGTAAGATTGTTTCATATTTGTTTCAGAATGCATCAATCTATAATAACTGAAAATGTATTTCAGTTCTCTTAATTTTTAAGAAAGTTATGGGCTTTTGACTGTCCTCGATCACAGCTTTTGTGTTCAGTCAATGGAAAAGCAATAGGGAACACGATGCTAATTTCGGAGTATGAAAATGGCCATAATTTTTTTAATACTGAAAATATGAAAGTGAATTAGGTGTCAAATTAAACTTCTTTTTATGCTTTAACTGATGGGATAAATTGCAGACTTGATTTTTTAAATCTCAAAGTTTTGTAACATTGCTACCTTTGGTCAGCCTGTACCTCGTGGTGAGTGATCTGGTGCCACTCACCACATGGGGGTTAATTGGTCCCGATGATCACATGGTGGGCATCCCTACAAAAGGAAAGAGGCAAATCCTCCCTTCCCCCATGCTTTCCTTACAAACGTGACAGACCGGGTAGAGTTTTTGAAGTGCAAAACCTCCCACTGTCAGCACAGCAGTCACGTGACAGCTAGGAGCTCTGGCACCTCCCAACTTGGAGCAACGGAGGTTCCTCGGGCTATATTTGATCGGACTTTGCTGGTTTTACTTTGCACTAAACGTAATACCCTTATGAGGTATCTATAGGCTGTAAGTGGTTGGATTGTAATCATGTATTGTATTTTTGCTGACTGGTTAGCACGCAACTAAAGCATTTCACTGTACCTACACATGACAATAAACTAGACTGAACTGAAACTGAAAACCCTGCAGTTGCTGCAAATCTGACATTAAATCAGAAAATTATAGAAAAACAAGCCAGGCAGCACTTGTGGAGGGAGAAATGTATCTAACTTTTCAGGTTATTGCTTTTGAACTTGCTCAGTCTTCCCGTGGATTTTGAAGCAACAGCAACAAAGAGAAGCAGGAGAAAGCACTGATTGGCTCTAGCCCAAGTGGGAGGAGAGTTCTCAGTGAGTCAGAGGGGGAGAGCAGTTAAAAAGGAGAGGCAAAGCACAGGCAGACTTCACTCAGTCTTCCCGTGGATTTTGAAGCAACAGCAACAAAGAGAAGCAGGAGAAAGCACTGATTGGCTCTAGCCCAAGTGGGAGGAGAGTTCTCAGTGAGTCAGAGGGGGAAAGCAGTTCCTCAAAACTGAGGAATTTGGTTTGTAAATTAGGCAATTGAACAGTCAATATAAGCAAGGCAGCTCTTGGGGAGCGGCTGTGAAGGAAGTGCCCTGTGAGTAAAGTGTGAGTCTTTGGCTCGAGAGTCTTCAGCGAGGAGGCTGCGCAAAATACTGGATAGGGCGAGACCGAGGCAAAAGAAGATGTCAAGCAAGCTGATGCAGTGTGATGCTTGCAGTATGTGGGAGGTCAAGGACACTGCTGGTGCCTCTGGATGCTACAAATGTGAGAAGTGCATCCAGGTACAGCTCCTGAAGGACCGTGTTGGGGAACTGGAGAAACAAGTGGATGACCTCAGGTTCATTCGAGAAACTGAGTCGTTTCTCGACAAGTCCTTCAGTGAGATTGTTACACCCAAGGCACTAGAAGAGAGAAGGTGGGTGACGGTGAGAAAGGGAGGAAAACATGGGATGCAAAGGTCCCCAGGTGTTGTACCTCTTGTGAACAGGTTCACCCACGTGGAAGCTGCCGGGACAGAAGACGGTATCCCACTGAGCGGCGGACTGGCTTGCCAAACAAAAAGGGCTGATGAGCCAAACCCACAGAGGCCAAAGTCGGGCAACGCCATTGTAGTTGGAGACTCCATTGTGAGAGGTACGGACAGGGGTTTTTGCGGCAACAGACGGGATTCCAGGATGGTGTGCTGCCTTCCTGGTGCCAGGATCCAGGATGTTACGGACAGAGTGCAGACAATCCTCAAGGGCGAAGGTGACCAGCCGGAAGTGGTCGTGCATGTTGGCACAAATGATGTTGGAAAGAAGGAGATGAATTTTTTGCAGCGGGACTTCAGAGAGCTCGGAAAAATGCTGAAAAGCAGGACTTCCAGGGTTGTTATCTCCGGTTTGCTTCCAGTTCCTCGTGCTGGCGAGAGCAGGAACAGGGAGATATGGGACCTGAATGTGTGGCTGAGGAACTGGTGCAGGGGGCAGGGATTTAGATTCTTAGATCACTGGGATTTTTTTTATAGTAAGGGGGAACTGTACAAAAGGGACGGATTGCATCTTAACAGGTGGGGGACCAGCATTCTGGCCGGCAGGTTTGCCACTGCTACACGGATGGTTTTAAACTGAATAAGGGGGGTGGGGTATCAAATGGGATAGTCGAGGACGGAGTTAGAGGGAAAGAGAGTAAAGCGATGGTTAATGACCCCAGAATTAACGGGGAAGAAAGCTCACAAAGAGATAGGAGAGTATGGCCAAGTGTAATAGGGATCGATGTGAAAGGGGCCACTTGTCAACATAATTGTATAAGGAGTAAGAGTGTTGTAAAAACAAGCCTGAAGGCTTTGTGTCTCAATGCGAGGAGCATTCGTAATAAGGTGGATGAGTTGAAGGTGCAGATAGCGATTAATGACTATGCTATAGTTGGAATCACGGAGACTTGGCTCCAGGATGACCAAGGCTGGGAGCTGAACATCCAGGGATATTCAATATTCAGGAGGGATAGACGAAAAGGAAAAGGAGGTGGGGTAGCGTTGCTGGTGAGAGAGGAGATTAATGCAATAGAAAGGAAGGACATTAGCGTGGAGGATGTGGAATCGATATGGGTAGAGCTGCGAAACTCTAAGGGGCAGAAAACGCTAGTGGGAACTGTGTACAGGCCACCTAACAGTAGTATTGGAGTTGGGGATGGCATCAAACAGGAAATTAGAAATGCGTGCAACAAGGGTAACACGGTTATAATGGGTGACTTCAATCTGCATGTAGATTGGGTGAATCAAATTGGCAGGGGTGCTGAGGAAGAGGATTTCCTGGAATGTATGCGGGATAGTTTTCTCAACCAACATGTGGAGGAACCAACGAGAGAGCAGGCTATTCTAGACTGGGTATTGAGTAATGAGGAAGGGTTAGTTAGCAGTCTTGTTGTGCGTGGCCCCTTGGGCAAGAGTGACCATAATATGGTTGAGTTCTTCATTAGGATGGAGAGTGACAAAATTAAGTCAGAAACAAGGGTTCTGAACTTGAACAAAGGTAACTTTGAAGGTATGAGATGTGAATTGGCCAAGATAGACTGGCAGGTGATTCTTAAAGGGTTGACAGTGGATGTGCAATGGAAGGTATTTAAAGACTGCATGGATGAAGTACAAAAGTTGTTCATACCAGTTTGGCAAAAGAATAAATCGGGGAAGGTGGTGCATCCATGGATAACAAGGGAAATCAGGGATAGTATAAAAACAAAAGATGAGGCATACAAATTTGCCAGAAAAAGCAGCCTACCGGAGGACTGGGAGAAATTCAGAATCCAGCAGAGGAGGACAAAGGGCTTAATTAGGAAAGGGAAAATAGATTATGAAAGGAAACTGGCAGGGAACATAAAAACTGACTGCAAAAGTTTTTATAGATATGTAAAGAGAAAGAGACTAGTTAAAACAAATGTTGGTCCCTTGCAGTCAGAAACAGGTGAATTGATCATGGGGAACAAGGACATGGCAGACCAATTGAATAACTACTTTGGTTCTGTCTTCACTAAGGAAGACATAAATAATCTGCCGGAAATAGCAGTGGAACGGGGGTCAAATAAGATGGAGGAACTGAGTGAAATCCAGGTTAGCCGGGAGGTGGTGTTGGGTAAATTGAACGGATTGAAGGCCGATAAATCCCCAGGGCCAGATAGTCTGCATCCCAGAGTACTCAAGGAGGTAGCCACAGAAATAGTGGATGCATTAGTGATAATTTTTCAAAATTCCTTAGATTCTGGAGTAGTTCCTGAGGATTGGAGGGTAGCTAATGTAACCCCACTTTTTAAAAAAGGAGGGAGAGAGAAAGCGGGGAATTACAGACCAGTTAGTCTAACATCGGTAGTGGGGAAACTGCTAGAGTCAGTTATTAAAGATGGGATAGCAGCGCATTTGGAAAGTGGTGAAATCATTGGACAAAGTCAGCATGGATTTACGAAAGGTAAATCATGTCTGACAAATCTGATAGAATTTTTCGAGGATGTAACTAGTAGAGTGGATAAGGGAGAACCAGTGGATGTGTTATATCTAGACTTTCAGAAGGCTTTCGACAAGGTCCCGCATAAGAGATTAGCATACAAACTTAAAGCACACGGTATTGGGGGTTCAGTATTGATGTGGATAGAGAACTGGCTAGCAGACAGGAGGCAAAGGGTAGGAGTAAACGGGTCCTTTTCAGAATGGCAGGCAGTGACTAGTGGGGTGCCGCAAGGCTCAGTGCTGGGACCCCAGCTATTTACAATATATATTAATGATTTGGACGAGGGAATTCAATGCAACATCTCCAAATTTGCAGATGATACCAAGCTGGGGGGTATAGTTAGGTGTGAGGAGGATGCTTGGAGGCTGCAGGGTGATTTGGATAGGCTGAGTGAATGGGCAGATGCATGGCAGATGCAGTACAATGTGGATAAATGTGAGGTTATCCACTTTGGTGGCAAAAACATGAGGGTAGACTATTATCTGAATGGTGGCAGATTAGGTAAGGGGGAGATGCAACGAGACCTGGGTGTCATGGTACACCAGTCATTGAAAGTAGGCATGCAGGTGCAGCAGGCAGTGAAGAAAGCAAATGGTATGTTAGCATTCATAGCGAAAGGATTTGAGTATAGGAGCAGGGAGGTTCTACTGCAGTTGTACAGGGTTTTGGTGAGGCCACACCTGGAGTACTGCGTACAGTTTTGGTCTCCAAATCTGAGGAAAGACATCCTTGCCATAGAGGGGGTACAGAGAAGATTCACCAGACTGATTCCTGGGATGTCAGGACTTTCATATGAGGAAAGATTGGATAGACTCGGTTTGTACTCGATGGAATTTAGAAGATTGAGGGGGGATCTTATAGAAACCTACAAAATTCTTAAGGGGTTGGACAAGCTAGATGCTGGAAGATTGTTCCCGATGTTGGGGGAGTCCAGAACAAGGGGTCACAGTCTAAGGATAAGGGGGAATTCCTTTAGGACCGAAATGAGGAAAACATTCTTTACACAGAGAGTGGTGAGTCTCTGGAATTCTCTGCCACAGAAGGTAGTTGAGGCCAGTTCATTGGCTATATTTAAGAGGGCGTTAGATGTGGCACTTGTGGCTAAAGGGAACAGGGGGTATGGAGAGAAGGCAGGTACGGGATACTGAGTTGGATGATCAGCCATGATCACATTGAATGGCGGTGCAGGCTCGAAGGGCCGAATGGCCTACTCCTGCACCTATTTTCTATGTTTCTATGTTTCTATGAACTGTAAAAAAATAAGGAATACTTTTTAAATTGCAGAACGAGGGTGCGAGGGTGGCCGGGGGGGGGGGGGGGGAGGCATGGGCTGTGAGAGCAAAAAGGAAGTGATGTCATTGGACAGGCACCCGGATTATGGCAAATGGTGTTGGTGCCAGATGTGGAGGAGGTGGGATAAGGAAAAAAACGATTGAAAACTAAAATACCAGCAGAATGAAAGATGAGAAACAAATTAAATGCTGGAAATGGGAGAGAATGGAATGGCTGATTATTTTAAATTGTTGAAGACAACATTACGTTTTTAGAGCTGCAATATGCCACGTGGAAAATTCAATGCTCTTTCTCGAGCTTGGCTTTATTGGAACAGTGGAGTAAGGCAAAGATAGACTGGAAAAAGTGGGAATGGGATTAGGAATTAAAGTGACAGAACAGATACTTCCAAACCACTGCAGATTGAAAGTTATTATTAGTGGTATGTGTGGGAAGCAACTGCAGATGCTGGTTCAAAGCAAAGATCTATCTAAACATAAGGAGGACACAAACAATCTTCCTGATATAGTAGTGGCCAGAGGATCTGGGGTGAAGGAGCAAATGAAGGAAATCGCAGCCTTTGCCCTGCTGCCCCAGCAGACCGCAGCGAAGAAGATGGCACTGTCTACCACCACCAGACGTTGAAGAAGTGGAGCCTTCTTAAGAAGTACAGGCAGCTCTGTCCCTTCTTGTACAGGACCTCAGCATTCCTGGACCAATCCAGTTTACTGTCCAGGTACCCTCACTGATAAAGTGCACATCCACACCATTGATAGAGACAGGGACAGGGGATGTTCCTCTCCTCCTAAAGTCCACCACCAACTCCTTAGTCTAGTCAGTGTTGAGCTGCAGGTGATTCAGCCTGTTGCGTTTATGTTTTTATTATGCGCTTGTGAATTACGTGCTGCTTTTCCACGTGGTGCCTGTAACAACTTGCATAATTACATTTGACAAATGAAAATTGATAACAAAAGTGACCATGGTTGGAAGGATAAGGGGCCAGACAGTTTTTGAGTCTTTGGGCAGAAACAGAGCAGCAGTGCTATCTCCCCGTGCTGCACCTTCCACTGCATACACTGTATACACTGTTAGTTGAAGTTCGGCCTTTTTTCTCAGTTTAGTTTAGTTTCGAGATGCAGCGTGTAAACATGAATTTCTGTCCACTGAGTCCATATTGACCAATGATCATCCAAACACCATTTCCATGTTATCTCAGTTTCACATCCTAGACACTAGGGGCAATTTAGAGAAGCTAATTACCTTAGAAACCTGTAGCACCCCAGAAAACTCATGCAGTCACAGGAATAATGTATAAACTCTACAGACAGCACCTGTGGCCAGGATTGAACCCGGGTCTCTGGCGCTGCAAGGCAGCAACTCCACCGCTGCTCCACTGTATCGCCACTAGTTTTCTATCATCAATGCAACACCTGCCTTGTATGTTAAAATGTGTTTGTTTTATTTGAGAGAACCCAGATGGGCAAGAACATAATTTATTTAGGGATATAGCTTGGAAGCAGGTCCGTTGGCCCGGCTGAGTCGACACCGATGACCCTTTCACACTTGTTCACCCTTTCACACTTGTTCCAGATTTTTCCACTTTTCCAGCCACCCCATTTACATTAGGGGTATTTTTTTTAAAGAAGTCAATTGATCTACAAACCCGCAAGTCTTTGGGATGTGGGAGGAAACCGGAGCACCTGGCAGAAACCAATGTAGTCACAGGGAGAACATGTGAACTTCACACAGATGGCAAATATATTGTGGGCTGTTCCTGTGCTATGCAGGACCTGTTCCTGTGCTATGCAGTTCTATATTTTTAAGTGAAGTCATTAAGATAAAGTAAAGCAACAAAAAACCTTAATTCACTTTTTCAGGCAAGTTCAGCGACTCATTCAAATGAACAGTGTCACGTTGCTGTCGGTAAAATGCAGAGACCAATTCTCTCGAATTGGGAAATGATTGCTCAGTCTTCGTTTGGTCGCGCCGATGTATAAGAGTCTGCATCTTGAACAACGGATACAGTAGATGAGGTTGGAGGAGGTGCAAGTGAACCTCTGCCGAACCTGAAAGAACTGTTGGGTCCCTGGACAGAGTCAAGGGAGGAGGTATAGGGACAGGTGTTGCATCTCCTGCGGTTGCAGGGGAAGGTAACTGGGGAGAGGGTAGTTTGGGTGGGAAGGGATGAGTTAACCAGGGAGTTGTGGAGTGAACGGTCTCTGCGGAAGGCGGAAAGGGGTGGAGTTGGGAAAATGTGGCTAGTGGTGGGATCTCGTTAGAGGTGGCGAAAATAACAGAGACGGAGACAAATAACAGAATAACAATGTGTAGTATGTGATGGCTGATGGGGTGAGAAGTAGGGAGACTTTGTCTCTGTGGCAACTAGGGGGAGGGGGAGCAAGGGCCAAGCAGCGGGGTACTGAGAAGATATGTGTGAGGGCCTCATCTATGATGGGAGAGGGGAACCCCCGTTCCCTAAAGAGTGAGGACATCTCGGATGTCCAGGCATGGAATACCTAATCTTAGGCACAGATTCGACGTAGACAGAGAAATTCGAAGTAGGGCATAGAATTTTTGCAGGAAGCAGGGTGGGAAGAAGTGTAGTCGAGATAGTTGTGGGAGTCAGTGAGTTTGTAATATATGTCAGTCGATAAGTTTATCTCCTGTGATGGAGACTGTGAGATCAAGAAAGGGGAGGGAGGTGTCTGAGATGGTTCAAGTGAATTTGAGTGCAGGATGGAAATTGGTGGTGATGTTGTCTTGTTGTCAGAGGTGGGCTTTTTTGTTACACTTGAAAATTTCCCTTGCATTTGTCCAGAAACCTTTACCTCTAACTTAAACGCAGTGCGTGTGTAATAAAGAAATAATTAGTCAGAAATTGCACTGATGGTAAGGTCCATCTGGTCCAGTAAATTATTGAGTGCAGATGTTGGAGGTTGCAGAGGGTTGCAATTTCTCATTGACAGTTTCAGTGAAAACGCCAATGTTTCTTGTTCTTGTGCTGTTTCATTAAATTCATTAACAGAAGGAACTTCATTCACCTTAGCTTCGTGCTGTATTCTCTGCAGCACATTTTCCAGGACATGCAAAAAACACTGTAACAATACAGAAGTGATCAGAATTCCAAGTGAACAAGGAAATGAGGTCTGCACATGTGAGAAAGAAGGTTGGTCAGACCTTTATAATATTCTTACAGTTTGTGAATAGAGCGCAGCTATTTGTTTCATATAAATTAGGCACAATCATTTTTTATTACATTATGGTCAACAGTAACCTTACAGGGTAATTGCTTGAAACATCTGTGGTAATGGTTTGTAGCTGGCTGGCCGGGCAATTAATTGGACGTCTGTGCTAAATCTTTGCACCTGACAGGATATAAAACTGAAATTAAAACAGCTTCAGGTTAACTCCACTTTGCAGCTGGGAAATTTGCTGTTTAAAGATTTTTGGCTTCCCTCATTTTATTAAAACCATTTTATCAAAAGGCCCTTTTATTGGAGAGCTGGCTACCTCTAACGAGGAAATGCTGTTGAGGTAGATGAGATGAAATAAGCCATGTGAAAACCTGGTGCTACAAGAAAGGAAACGAGCAGATATGCTGTTCCTTGTAGGAGAGTCATTCCATGGAATCCATACGACACTGTACTAGTAATATAAAACAAAACCAGGTTTATTTGACTTGCTTTTATTGGGCCAATGTGGTGGTGTTCCCATGCTAAAATGGGATATGCATCCCATTGTAAGAGTTAGCAGAGCGGTATTTTGCATCCTGCTGCCGGAAGATCGTTATTCTTTGTTTTTTGAACTACATACAGTATACTTTTAATTTGGAAAATGGTATCCATTGCAAAGCATCTCCACTACCCTTTTTTCTAATCATATTGATTGACATTCAATAGATTAGTCAGGTAGGTCAATAAAGTTAAAGCCTCCAGAATGCCCTCCTTTCATTGAAACACAAAGTACTGGATGAACTCAGAGTCAGGCAGCATCTGCGATGTTTCAGGTCGGGACCCTTCGTCCTCCAGCACTTTGCATTTTGCTCAAGGTTCCCGCATCTGCAATTCCTTGTGTCTTTAATTTAATAGAACTGCATTTCTTGTACATCAAACTGGGTCATGATTCTCGCCTTAACTGTAGTTTTGTGCTTCATTGAACAGAATTATATTTCACACTTTCTTTGTTCTAATCAACTTTTTTTAATGCCGCTAAAGAACATAGCAGTTTTACCATTTAATGTGGCTTTAATGGGTTTGGATCACAGAATGTCAAAACAGGCTGCTTGGCCTGTTAAATCTGTGCCAATCTTTCTCTGCAAATGAAATATGTGCCTGTTACTCTGCACATGTGCTAACATATTTAAACTGCTAACTACCCTGCTCACCTGTTTGGAACCAATACTCCTCATAGAGTCGTACAGCGTGGAAATAGGCACTTCAACCCAACTTACCCACACCGACCAACATGTCCCATCTACGCTAGTCCCACCTGTCTGCAATTGCCTGCTGCAACGCAAAAGTAAGATGAGGTTTGCCTTTCCATGTCCCATCACACAAACATACAATGTTCCATTCTCTGAATGATGGTCGACATGTTGAGTTAGGAAGCTTAGGACCACTTTATGTACAGCATGGTCTGTAACCAGCATGTGAATGAAGGAAGGTGGACACCAAATGCTGGAGTAACTCAGCGTGACAGGCAGCATCTCTGGAGAGAAGGAATGGGTGATGTTTCGGCACGAGACCCTTTAGAATGAAAGAGGTATCTTTCTTTGAAGGAGTCTTGTTGCAGAGAGAAATATATCTTAAACCAAAATTGCAAGTTTTGATCCCACTGGCTTGCATTAATTTTCAAATGGCTGATTCTGACAGGAAGAATGGGTATTTTGTGAGGCCAACCTCATTCTGATTTGTGCCTTCTGATAGAAACTTTGCAGTTGCAGGGCAAGTACAGATCAAGGCATGGGTTGGGATGGCCTATGGTAGATAAGTACATGTGACTATTTTCATTTGTTTGTGAATGCAATGGGTAATGCTCTCCTTATTGATTATACCCTGAGGAAGCTGCACACCATAACATCGAACAGTACAGTAGGGGAATGGGCCCTTTGTCCCTCATTATTTGTGCCGTACCTGCTCAACTGGTCTCAAACGGATGACTAATGTACATTTCAGTATTAGCCGATACTTTCATCTCCTTTCCCACTAAAGTCTAGCTAAACCAAATTCATCTGCCTGCACATGATTTACATCACTTTTGAAGTAATGTTTTGTTTGGTCAAGGAAAATGGTGGTTCTTTCTGCAAATACATGATGAAGTGGGGAGGAATTTCAAAATGCTGATTTAGTGTCGATAAAATAGGTGCTGAGAGCAAAGAAGTATTTCTCTGTACTTTGCCCCAACTTTATAAATACCAGAGTTTGCCACATTTTAAAAGGTGAGACAAACACTTGTAACAACATTTATACGTGAGGGAGTAGATGCTGAGACCTCACCTCATAAGGTCAAGTGATAGGAGTAGAATTAGGCCATTCAGCACATCAAGTCTACTCCGCCATTCAATCATGGCTGATTTATCTCTCCCTCCTAACCCCATTCTCCTGCCTTCTCTCCATAACCTCTGACACCTATACTAATCAAGAATCTATCTCTGCCTTAAAAATATCCACTGATGGCCTCCACAGCCTTTTGTGGAGAAAAGGAATAAAATATGAACCCAGATTCACATTTATGCCATGATACCCATGATTCACCACTCTGTGATTGAATAAATTTCTTCTCATTTCCTTCCGAAAAGAATGTCCTTTAATTCTGAGGGTATGACCTCTAGTCCTAGACTATCCCACTAGTGGAAATATCCTCTCCATATCCACTGTATCAAAGCCTTTCACTATTCAGTATATTTCAATTGGGTCCCCCCTCATTCTTCCGAACTCCAACGAGTACAGGCCCAGTGCTGCCAAACTCTCATCATATGTTAACTTACTCATTCCTGGGATAATTCTTGTAAACCCCTCTCTGGACCTTGTACAGAGCCAGCAGATCCTTTCTCAGATATGAAGCACAAAATTGCTCACAATATTCCAAATACTATCAGCTCCTAATAGAGCCTCAGCATTACTTTCCTGTTTTCGTATACAAGCTCTCTTGAAATAAATGCTAGCATTGTTTGCTTTCTTTACTACCAATTCGACTTGCAGGTTAACTTTTGGGGAATCCTGCACCAGCACTCCCAAGTCCCTTTGCATCTGCAATTTCCGGATTCCCCATTTAGAAAATAGCCTACACCTTTATTCCTACTACCAAAATAGATGACCGCACTTTGCTACACTATATTCCATCTGCCACTTCTATATTCCATCTGCTGTTAACAATCTCATTGATGACGATTAAGCTGCATGGTTCTTTTGTACTTTAGTGGGAAAGGAAACAAAAGTATTGGCCATGCTGAAATGTACATTAGTCATCCATTTGTGACCCGTGCAGCAGCAGGTTAGCTGGTACTGCAGATGATTCCTCTGGTATCCCGCAGCGAGGGAGAACTTGGCACCAATGATGAGTTTTACTGTCACTTTCAGTGCTTTATCTCTTAGAAGCAGATGGCACAGATTTTCAACGGGCACCCTGCTGATGCATGTTATTGCCAGGTAGAAACTACGGTGTTTTGCTTTTAATGCATAAAGCAAGCTGCTTGGTGATTCACCTTTCAGCTAGACATTTAAGTTGTTTGGGCTAGAACTGCTTATTGGCAGCCTGTGTAAGGCCAGCGGTTTTCATTTGTTGAGTGGCATTGATGAGCAAGGTGGGATTTGATTATGTTATAAAATGCCTTTGAAATACAGTGCAAGGATATGGGGCAGGCACATGCCATCAGGGTAGGCAAGATAGGCAGTGCCTACCCTGACTAAAATTATAAAAAGGTAATTATTAAATATAATTGGTAAAGATTTTCAACTCATTTACTAAATTCAGTATCTATTATTAAATGGTTATAATTTTAATACCGTAGGTAAGCATAATTCTCCCATGCCTTTCATCCGCAGTACGCGTAATACACGTAGCTATGTTTAACTCGCGTGCCGAGGATGCTGCTTCAAGCCTTCACTTACAATGGGCAATAAAAGCAGCTGAAATCCTGCCTTTGCACTGTGGACTGCGTGCAAGGTGCTGCGCATGCCCACAGGAGAGAAGACCAATCTGAGCATGCATGTTGTGGAGGATCCACTCCAAACCAGCAACCCTATCCTTATGCACAGCACTTCTCTAGAGGAGGTAGAAACATTCACATACTGAGGCAGTGTTGCGGACATCACCGGAGGGGCAGAAGCAGACATACAAAGTAGAATCAATAAGGCTAGGGTGGTGTTTAACATGCTCAGGAAGACCTGGAGCTCAAAACACATCTCAATCAACACCAAAATACTGATCTTTAACTCAAATGTGAAACAGGTGATGCTGCATACACGTAATTATGTTTAACTCGCGTGCCGAGGATGCTGCTTCAAGCCTTCACTTACAACGGGCAATAAAAGCAGCTGAAATCCTGCCTTTGCACTGTGGACTACGCGCAAGGTGCTGCACATGCCTACAGGAGAGGAGACCAATCTCCGCATGCGCATTTTTAAAAGATTTTTTAAAAGTCGACTGACTGTCCACAGGACCGATCTGCTCGTGCGCGGTGTTACGATTTTCTGCGTGCGTGTTTTTTCTAACGATTTTTAAAGGTCGACTGACTGCCCAGTAATCACTCACGGCACGTGCCTGATATGGAGAAAGAGCAAGGAGTAGAAGACACAGATTGCACTTGCATATATGCATTATGATTTCTATAACCAATAGGCTCCTTCCATTCTGTTATCTTTCCGCGATTTATAGTCGCCTGTTACTGAGGAAGGACATTATTGCCATAGAGGGAGTGCAGAGAGGGTTTACCAGACTGATTTCTGGAATGTCAGGACTGTCTTATGAACAAAGACTGCATAGACTCGGTTTATAGAATATAGAATTTAGGAGATTGAGAGGGGATCTTATAGAAACTTACAAAATTCTTAAAGGGTTGGACAGGCTAGATGCAGGAAGATTGTTCCCGACGTTGGGGAGGTCCAGGACAAGGGGTCACAGCTTAAGGATAAGGGGGAAATCCTTTAGGACCGAGATGAGAGGGACTTTTTTCACACAGAGAGTGGTGGGTCTCTGGAACTCTCTGCCACAGAGGGTAGTTGAGGCCAGTTCATTGACTATATTTAAGAGGGAGTTAGATGTGGCCCTTGTGGCTAAGGGGATCAGAGGGTATGGAGAGAAAGCAGGTACGGGATACTGAGTTGGATGATCAGCCATGATCATATTGAATGGCGGTGCAGGATCGAAGGGCCGAATGGCCTACTCCTGCACCTAATTTCTATGTTTCTATGTTACTCATGCTGCCCTCTTAATTCAAGCTTTATTTAATTAGAGTCATAAATACATACAACACAAACACAGGCCCTTTGCTCCAACTCATCCATGCCAACCAAGACTGCCAATCTAAGTTAGTCTCACATGCCTTCATTTTTTCCCTATCACTCTAAACATTTCCCATCCATGTATCTGTCCAAGTGTCTGTCCAAGTTGTTATACCTGCGTCAACAACCTCCGCTGGCAGCTAATTCCATAGATTCACCACCTCCTGGGTGAAAAATATACCCCTCAGATTCCTATTAAACTTTCTCCTCTCACGTTAAACCTATGTCCTCTGGTTCTTGATTCCCCTTTCCTGGGTAAAACAATCTGTGCATGCACACTCTTCCACTCATGATCCTAGACACTTCTATAAGATCACACCTTGGCCTGAATAAAGTCCTAGCTTGCCCTATCTCTCCCTATAGCTCAAGCCCTTGAGTTCTGGCAAAGTCCTCATAAATTAAATTACATTTTTGAGATTTCAACTTCTCCCTCCATCAGTTTAGGTAGGTACAAATGTAACAACCTCAATGACATTACACCTATGAATCAAACATCAATTCAGTTCTAAATTCAGATTACGTATTGTGATGCCGTAACTGATGGAGAATGTGTGGATTTTTCACTATCGAGATGCAAGATAATATAAAATTGGCTTAATTACACTAATTTCAAGCCTAAAGGGCCTGTCCTACCAGCATCCGACTCTATGCGATGAGGGCGATCAAACTAGAAGCGGGGGCTGTGCGGAGGTCGGGTGATCCCCTGTACAGGGCCGTTCCCACCAGCATGCGCCTGCATGCAGCAAGCGCAACCAAACCGGCAGCGAGGGCTGCGCGGAGGCCGGGTGAGTGGCGCAACGCAGCGCAAAGTGAGGAGAACTTAGAGCGAAGTCTTAAGGTAAGTTCGCCAGGACAGAGAGGGGCACACAGAGAGGGGCACAGAAGCACACACACAGAGGGCCACGAAGCCACACACATAGAGGGTCACGGAGGCACCTACAGATAGGTTCACGGAGGCATGATGTCGAGGCGGTATGTCATGCGTCGAGGCGACTGCGAGCCGACAAGCCGTTGCCGCGCGGAATTTTTGTACATAGTCAGTTTTTCGGAGCCCCGCGCGATGTCGGGGCGAACTCCGCACAATTCCGCACGGCTCCGGCAATCGAAGTGGGACCGGCCCCGTGACGCCGGACGGCTCAAGCGACCACGTTAGGTTACGCTCATCACATAGAGTTGCATGCTGTTAGGACAGGCCCTTTATAGTGTCCAAGATTTATTTGTGGATTCAGCCCATGATAAACACCAAAATGTAAAATGAGGATCACCATATACATTTATATATTTCATGCAAGAGAAAAACTGTGGAGGTTCTTTTTCCAGTGACTGTTTCTGGGTTTTCTAATTTCACAACCATGTATTTCGAAACTCTACAATTTGTTGTGTTTTTTTCTCTCACTTACGTCACCTCTGGTTCATTGCCTGTGTTCAAGGTTTGTGTGTTCTGGGCCTTATATTTCTGTCATTGGAAACAATTTTTCTTTATCTACTGCAATAAAACCTTTCATTATTAAGAGTGCTTCTCTTAAATCGCCCTTTAACTTTCCCTTATTTTTAAAAGTCCTTTTAAAAGACATCCTTAGACCCAGATTGCCCACAAAACAGAAATATTTCATCGCTAGCACCATTTGTTAATCTGTCTGTGCCCTTTTGTATAGCACGTTGTCAATCTTTCCAAAGCATGCCAACCTGATTTTGACAGTCCTCCAACAGTGGGCCCACAACAGTGTTTTCACAATCACAATAACACTTTATTAGCCAAGTATGTTTTGCAACACACGAGGACTTTCATTTGCCAAGTTAGTCATACAAATAAAAAGCAACGGAACACACAAAATACATTTTAACATAAACATCCACCACAGTGACTCCTCCACATTCCTCACTGTGATAGAAGGTGAAATAAAGTTCAATCTCTTCCCTTTGCTCTCCCGCGGTCGGGGGCCTCAAGCCCTCCGTTGACGGGATGATCTTGACTCCCATAGCTGGCGGTGGGCCCTCCGCAGCAAGGTGATCAACTCCTGCTAATAGTTTAGCACTTACTTTTGTACTCTGGTACTTAGAATTTGGTACCTGACCCAATACTGAATTTCTAAAAGTCATAACAATTTTCCTTGCAATGTGCAAATATTTGAGGGCGTCAGTCTATTGCTGCACCTCTGTAGCATTCTGAGTTAAATTTAGATGACCTGTCCTCTCGTCTTATGCATAATGTATCACTTCATGGTTTTTCGAGTTGAGTGTAAACTGGGATTTTACTTTGGAGTCACGTGAGTGACTACGTGAAGACCCCGCCAGCACGCATGCGCGACATATCGTCGTTCGCATGCGGAAGCGACAGTCGGGAGGAGCGGGGCTCCTCCAGCGTGAGTTTATCAAAACTTACGAACGGTACGACTCACCGGAGTGGTGAGCGCGGCGGAAAGAGCAGCGGCAAGAGCTGCTGCCATAGAGAGCAGCCAGCAGCGTGCCGCTTCTCCTGAGCTGCAGGTGCTACCTGCAGCTCCCGACTTCTCGCCCGGGAGGGCCGCTGGTTCGCCACGGACAGGCGGTAAATCCACCTGGAAGCCGGACGGGACTGCCGACTCAGCTGGGTCCAGTCCCGAGGACACCCCGTTCGCTGTTAGCGACGGAGGTCGTCTTACCCGCATAAAGCGGATGGTGGAGCTATTGCTCCAGCGTGACCTGCTTTTGCAGGGGCAGGGTCACAGTGGGCCTCTTCGCAGGCCCACGGCAGGATCCTTTTATGGACTGCCTAATGTCTCACCCTCTTCGCAGGGGAGCATTGGGGGTCAGAACTGGGATGACCCTGAAGATGGGGAGTTGGCTGAACAACCAACAGTGTCAGGGATGCAAGAAGAGTTACTGGATATGGTAAGCAAAAATGCAGTTCCTTCTCAAAAAGGTCTACCTATCCACCCTAAGCTGGCAGCTAGTATCAATTATATGACTACAAACCAGCTTCAGGAGCAAGCCATCAATGCTACAGCTGATAAGTATCTTGCTCCTGAAAATTGTAACTCGCTGATGTTCCCGGGGTGAATAACCCTATTTGGGGGAACATGAGCCCTACGATTAGAGGGCAAGGAGTCAAACTTCAGAGGATCCTGAAGCTTTTGACCGCCGGAATTACGGCAGTGGCCAGAACTGCGGTAGGTATAGAGCTACCGGTAGCATTACAGAATGCTCTGGCCTTACTGTGTAACACACAGTTTGAGATAATAACTACAGGAAGAGCATTATCAAACCGGCACTCAACCCCAAAATTGCGGGGTTATGCAAACCAGGTAACGCTCAACCACCAAATCTGCTGTGCGGAGATAACCTCCCCAAACAGGTGAAAGACCTGGACGAAGAGGCCAAGGCCATAGGCCTGATAAAGGTACCCAGTACCTCCAAACCGCACTACCAACAGCGACAGCACCCCTACACACCCACCGGACAGCGATATCGTCCGGTGGTGAAAGCTCGAAGGCCGGCCCACCTGCACAACAGCCTTTTTTAGGCCATGGCCCAGCCCGGCCTTCTTGGAAAATGCGCCACCCCTACAACGCAGCAACTCAACAGAAGAAATAACGGTGGTATTGGACCGCAACACCGGCAATACCTTGGAGGTAGGTGGGTCTGCCTCCCCCAGGAACATCATTTGTCTAAATTCATCTTATGGGGGAGGCCGGTTGCACTTGTTTTTGAAGTATGGCGCACTTTTACCTCTGATCCTTACATACTCGGAAGTATTCAGGGCTATAAAATTGAATTCATTTACGAACTCCCTACCCCGGTCCAGCATTCGCCTAGCCGAAAGTTTATACTTTCACAAAAAGAAAGAACGGCGGGCCATGCTGAACTATTAAGACTAATTAGCAAAGGGGTAATTGAGAGAACCACCAGAGAATCACAGGAGTTCGTATCTAATATATTTACCAAAAATAAAAAGATGGCGGATGCCGCATAATCATAGACCTGACCGAACTGAATACTTCTGTGCAGTATGTTCATTTCAAAATGGACACTTTCGACACAGCCAGACAGCTAATAGCTAATGGGTACTACATGGCATGCATTGACCTCAAAGATGCATACTATTCAGTACCAATACACAAGGATCATAGGAAATACCTGAAATTTATCTGGATGGGACAATTATGGCAATATAAAGCCTTACCCAATGGGTTATCATCAGCACCCAGGCTGTTCACCAAATTATTGAAACCAGCTTTGGCCTATTTAAGGAAACAAAATCATACTGTTATGGCCTACCTTGATGATATCCTCATTGTCGGGGAGAATTTGGAAACGGCTACATTGGCAGTTCTAGCCACAAAACATCTCTTTCAAAAGCTGGGGTTCATCATACATCCAGATAAATCAAAGTTGGAACCCTCTACTACCATGGATTACTTGGGGTTCACCATTGACTCGGTGCAAATGTCTACCACCTTACCACCGAACAAGGTGGTGGACTTGATAGAAGCTTGCAGAAGCCTTACTGGCATCAGGGATCCATCCATACGGCAGGTGGCCATGGTAACTGGGAAGATAGTGGCTGCTTTTCCCGCAGCGCAATTCGGACCACTACATTATCAAAACCTACAAAGAGCTAAAATTATAGCTCTCAAAAGTCATGCATGCCATTTCGACAGGCCTATGAAGTTATCAGAAAAGGTAGAGTTGAATTAAATTGGTGGATGGAAAATGCTTAATTCTGTTCCAAACCCATCACTATCATGAATCCCTCGGTTACATTACAGACTGATGCCAGTGTTAAAGGTGGGGAGCAGCTAATACCACCACTAGTTGTGGTGGAAGATGGAGTGCACAAGATTTAACCCTGTTGGGAGCACTAGGGATTAATTATCTAGAAATGCTGGGAGCATTTCATGGACTCCGGGCCTACTGCTTAGATATGCACCAGTTGCATGTACGGTTACAAATGAATAATACCACAGTGATGGCCTATATTAATCATATGTGTGGAATAAAATCGATATCATGTGATGAATTGCCTAATTACATCTGGCACTGGTGTCTGGATAAGAGATTTGGATCTCAGCCACTTACCTTTCAGGTAAACTAAATACGGTGGTGAACACCAGGTCACGCAATTCAACGACAACATTGAATGGATGTTGGATCGGGACCCGGGGCCAGCAGCGATGGATGTTTCTTGCTGCATTGGGGGGATTGTTGCTATGCATTTCCCCCCTTCTGCCTCATCAGTCGGGTCTTACAAATAATTAAATAGACTCCGCAACGGGTATTTCGGGTTTCCCGACTGGCCTACCCAACCATGGTCCCCAGCAGTACAAAGATGGCCGCAGAACACTTCTTTCGGATCCTCAAACGGCCGGGCCTGTTGGCACACCCTGTGACGGGTAAGTCATCCGTGCCATGATCGCATGAACCTATTGATGCTGATTCTGAACAGGCCATGTCTGGACTTCGGACTCTCCGACAGGACGATCAATGTCATCACATCGTCGTGCAGGGAGTCCACCAGGGACAGCACTGACAGTTGTCAGAAGATGGGCGTGTTCTGCTTTAGAACAAACACTTCATATGACTCGGCCACCCTTCATTCCATGAAGGTTTGAGCTACAGTGCCATTAAATTTGCAAGGAGTGCCCTACCTACTAACCTGGACCGAGGGAGTGATCACCTGCCTATAGGATCACACCCACTGGTATCATACTGATGAGGGGTATTAATTCTATTCCCCCAGGACCAGATACACCCATTCATGGGACTTAGGCATAGAATTTACTATGCTTCGAGGATGGACACCAATATCGGGGCTCACTCTGGATAACTACATATAATATGGTTATGTTTATGGCACTTGTAACAGCTCAACGGGTCCAGTCTTATAAAGCATGTATGCCATGGGTTTACCTATGGTAGATAACCTTTCTGATACAGGGGTACTCAAACTATATCGACCCAGTTCCTCTGGCCTAAAATTATCATTCTGGCCTACCCTGCAGATAGTCGTCTCTGCATTGTGACATATATTTTACGATATAGAAGGATCCAGTAATCTAGGGGCTCGGAGAGGACTTTACCCATAAGCCACAAACGCCCTCATCATAAGATCACAGTGCAAGCCACTTCGAGTTGGTTTAGGGTGGTATTGGGTGCAGCGGAGATGGACACTGATGATTAAATCTCACTCCACCAGGGCTGCATCCACGTCGGCGGCTAGGATGATGGGAGTTCATATGGACCACATCCTTGCTACAGCGGGTTGGAGCAGTGTACGGACTTTTCAGCACTTCTATTATAAACCCGTGGCCGCTCCTGAGACTTTTGCAGGGGGAATATGTTAAGTTTTCTGTTACATGATTTACCCAATGTGGGGCATATCATTTTAGGTATGATTAAATACCTTCTTTGTTTTTCAGCACAGTATCATGTCTGAAATACGTTCATCCTCCATCACTAGCATGGCAGTGTGTGAGCTTGGATTCGTTCCAGGGCATGAAATCACAGAGCTTTGAAATCTTCACGTAGTCACTCACGTGACTCCGAAGTAAAATAGTAAGATTAAATGAGAACTTACCAGTTCGAAGTTTGATCTTTATTTTATGAGGAGTTACGATGAGGGATTACGTGCCCTCCGCTCCCAGAACCCTCTATTATAAAGTTCAACTGGTATGGAAGTTCTCTCTTATCTTACTATATTAGTCTACGTTGCTATCTGTGATTTCACACCACTGCTTTGAAGAATGTCGCGCATGCGTGCTGGCGGGGTCTTCACGTAATCCCTCATCGTAACTCCTCATAAAATAAAGATCAAACTTCGAACTGGTAAGTTCTCATTTAATCTTACTATTAAACTGTATACTTATTATTTTATCAATGTGATTCCTGAAGTTGCAAAGCTAGGATATGGCCAGAGGATATTTAGTGTAATTATCTAATATCTGGTTAAATCTCAGGATAAAGAGCTATATTTAACTTAAAATCCGACCCCTTAATCTTCCCCAAGTTCTCATAATAAAAGTGGAAAATTTAACGGAATTTCATTTCGAATTGCATATATCGATGTATTTCTAAATGACTATAAAGTTTGTTTGTTTGATTGAATTTGAAATGCTTAGCAGGTCAGGCAGCATCAGTGGAAGAACATCTTTAAAATTGATGATCTTCCAGTCGAGGCATTTGCAGAGAAGCTGAATAAAAGACATGACAATGCACGCACATTGTTTTTAATCAATGACAAAGGCTTTTCGTGGAAAGAAGGAAATTGTGTTCACTGATCCAGTTTAACATGGTATATCGTGTGACAGCCTGGCTAATCCAAATTATTCTATCAGCAGAAGAACTTCACCTGACCCAAATCAAACCCATCTTGTTTTGTCAGGTCTAGCCAGACTCTGGGTACTGAAGCTTGTGTTGAAGTTGCTGTGCTTTGATTTTATTCATCATTGGTGTAGTGGAAGAATCATTAAACCTAAAGACAAGGAACTGCAGATGCTGGTTTACATTAAATAACACCAACTCAGCGGATCAGGAAGCATTTCTGGAAGACATGGTCAGGTGATGTTTCTGGCTGGGCCTTCAAACTGATTGTAATGGAGGAGAGAAACCTGGAAAAGAGTTAGGGATGGGACAAAGCCCGGCTAGTGATAGGTGGATACAAGTGAAAAGGGGGCGGGGCGAGGGGCGATGGGTGAGCAGATGGGTCGACAAAGGCGAGATATGAAAAGAAGATGAGGGACTGTAAGACAAGTGCAGAAAAGGAATTAAATGTGAACCCAGATTCACATTTATGCCATGATACCCATGATTCTTTTCACAAGAAAGCTTCTTCAATAATGTACATTTGCTGTGTTGCAAGAGAGCAAACATAATTAAATGGCAATGATTCCTTTTTATCAGCATTCCATTTGGGTAAATTAGTTTAGTTTAGAGATTAGAGATTCAGCGCGTAAACAGGCTTTTCGGCCCACAGAGTCTGCGCGACCACCATACACTAGCACTATCCTACACACTAGGGACAATTTTTAACAAAGCCAATTAACTTACAAACCTACGCAGTGTGGGAGGAAACCAGAGCACATGGAGAAAACTCATGGTCACGGGGAGAACATACAAACTGCATACAGGATCGAACCCGGGTCTCTGGAGTCGTAAGGTAGCAGCTCTGCCACGGTGCCGCCCACGTTCCACTGACAAAACTGTATTTTGCTTTGAATTGTTTCAATCCAGTTGCAGGATTTCTTCTGCACCTTCTTCATGATGTGGTCATTAAATTCCATTGCAGCAGGATGCAGTCGTGAAATTCTAATTGTTAGTTCACAAATTTCCTGCACTTCAGCTCACACAGGTGGTCTAAATGTTTACGATAATTCCTGAGCAGCTGGTACGCAGTTTAGAAAATCCTTGCAGTGATGAAATCCAATTCAGATGTCTGCATTCTGTCAACACCTTTTCTTGCAATTTATTTTATATAAAATATTATTGCCCAGTGAGCTTTTGTGCTCTGATTATTTTCTTCCCCGAAGATTGTGTTCAGATCTTCGACGTCATGCTATGAAAAAAACATTTATCCTCCTTAAGTTTTTAATATATCACAAGTTTTGCTGCTTTTGTTGTGGTAGCTGATCCAAAGACCACCTTTTACATTCCAGGTAATAATTCGTACATCTGGCCACTGCATTGTGGGCCAACATTACTTTCCTTTCAAATGCAAATTAAACATACTTATTTCTTTCTCCACAACACTGTATTACTTATCCTGCTTGAATTACTTGTATGTGTCAGTGTAACCAAGCCATTCCAGCTTTAGAACTGTTATTGTAATTTATAAGTTTTCAAAGCCACTTTGGAGCTGTCATTGGTAATTTTAAGTGTTTTCTTTTAGGATGTTTAACAATCTTAATAAAACCCAGCTATAAGGGTAATGTAAAATGCAGCTACTGCTGCAGATAACATGCAGCCAAGGCCCAATGTTGACTGCACACCAGTTTCCACAAAGGTGCTTCTCAGATAAAGGTTTAAAACCGGAGGCCTGCATGAATGGATATACTCGCATCAATTGAATCTGTAATTATCATCTGTAATCTGCAATTATCCCTTACTCTACAAAAACTACCCCATTTCAATTGTACCTTTCAAGTCTCTGGACAGATTCTTGGTATTGGGAGGCTTTACATTCATATCAGTGATTAGGAGATGAGGAGTGGCATAGTGGCAGAGTGGTTAATGTTACTTCTTTAGAACTCCAGTGACTTGGTTCGACTTTTTTCTGTGTGATTTCCAGGTTCTCCCTGTGACTGTATGGTCTTCCCCTCGGTCCCCCAGTTTTCACCCTTATCCCATAGCCATGCTAGTTGGTTGGTAATTGTAAACTGCCTCTGCTGGAGGTAAGTAGCAGGATACTCATGGAGGGTTTGATGGACATGTAATACAGGAAAGGTTGAAGGGAAGGGCAGAAATGGGACTGATGGGAACATTCTATCGGAACTGCCGTATTTGCTGGGCTAAAGGCCCTCTTGTGTGGAAATATGAAACACATAAAATAAACTTGAGAGAATTGTGGAATTAAATTATTTCCCTCCTGGTCTCAATTGTGGAACGCTGTTATCATTTTCAGTTTTTTCCCCCAGCCTTTTCTGGACTAGGCATTAAATCAATGAATTAAATACTCCTTTTTTCAACTGAACATCAAGGAGAGCTATTGCACTTAGATAAAACTTGCAGCAATCTAGTGAAGGTAACAAGATTTTCATGTTCTGATGTAACCAGGTTTGGTAAATATGATGGCAGAGTTATTTTACAATGAGTGGTTAGGGGTTTAATAACAGTGCATTTAGATATATGATTAGTTGAAGCTCAGGGATGAATACAGTCATTCTTCTATGGCTGAAACTTTTTCCAATGTAAAGCTAGCCAGAACAAGCCGAAATTCAGCCAGAAGTAGTAAGCTTATGTTTATTCTAGAAATCTTATTGTTTTAGTGAAACATTTATCCAGACACTAGAGCTACTTAAAGTGAAATTCACAAAAAAAATTAACTCTTGTACTGCCATGGAAACTGGTACGAATTTGTTCATGAAATGTATTGGTTGAGAAAAGAATTCCTTCAATTGTTTTAAATCATTTGGGAAAATTGAATTTAATTTTTTTTTTTGTTAGAACAGGCACTTGGGTCCTCTGAGGCCATGCTGACCATTGATCACCTATTCACACTAGTTCTATGTTATCCAACTTTCTCATCCAATCCCTACACACCAGGGCAATTTTAGGTGCCAATTAACTTACAAACCACACATCTTTGGGATGTGCAAGGATTTTGGAGCACCCAGAGGAAACCCATGTGCCATAGTGAGAACGTGCAACTCCACTCAGACAGCATCTAGGGTCAGGATTCCGGTTCCCACAGCAGGATTTACTGAAGATAGACACAAAAAGCTGGATTAACTCAATGGGACAGGCAGCATCTCTGGCGAGAAGGAATGAGTGACGTTTCGTGTCGAAACCCTTCTTCAGGGATAAGGGAAATGAGAGATAGTGACGATGATGTAGAGAGACAAGGAACAATGAATAAAAGATATGCAAAAAGTAATGATGATAAAGGAAACATGCTCTTTTAGCTGTTGGGTGAAAATGAGAAGCTAGTGAGACTTGGGTGGCGGAGGGATAGAGAGAGAGGGAATGCCTGGGTGACTTGAAGTGTGATACTGTGCCGGTCTACGTATCTCACATCGAGGCTCACTGCCCACAGTTATAGAGAGATGGATTTTTGAGTTTCATTATTTAAAAGGCTCAATGTTTAATCATTTATTTTACAGCAAGCTGAAACAAAATGTCAAAATTAAAACCAGTAATAGACAATAGGTGCAGGAGCAGGCCATTTGGCCCTTCGAGCCAGCACCACCATTCAATGTGATCATAGCTGATCATGGCTAATAAAGCAACAGCTGGTAAACAAAGGAGAAAGCTGGACATGTTCAGCACAATGGGCACTCCGTGCAGACAAAGAGAAAGAAGATTAATATTTAAGTTCAATTTTTTTTGTAGAATTGAGGAAATTATGAGCTTGTCAAGTTTTAAAATACAGATTAAGGTGGAAAGAATGATGAATAAAGGGTTAAGATTGATAATAGGATTGTTGTAAAATTTTGCATCCGAAGAATATACAAGGTGAAAGAATGCATGGATATAATAGAAGCAGGAATAAATTTAATCCTTGAGACCTGCTTTGCACTTCAATAAGATCATGATTCACATCTCAGTTCCTCATTCCCGCACTAACCTTGTATCTCTTGACGTCCTGGATATCGAAACAAGATCGAAACAAGAAGCAAGTAAGAGAACAAAAGTTATATTTTAACAGAAGTTTTCAGATGGACCAGAAATGAATCCAAGAAATTTGAAATAATATTGGAAATGCTTGCAGAATTCTCCATAAACCTCCATGAACATTTGAACTGAATTTCAACCTATTGGAGGATAAAATAGTAATTCTAATTTTTCTAATTCCCTTCCTGTCACAATAGAACATCAATTAAATTGCCAAAAGGAAAATTGAATGTAGCTCCTGGAACTGACTTTTCATAGAGCAGGAAGACTACTTCTATTTTATTGATGGAATTTCGTGGAGCTATTGGAGAAGACCAGGTTTTTAACGTCAAATTCAAACTGGAACAGAAATAACATTTGATGTAGTAAAGATTTTATTTTTTGTTTAATAAGAGGAGTTTATGTTTTCCTGTCTGCCTGTCAGATTGCTTCACATTTCATGAACACACTCGTTGTGTGCTGAAGTATCTGAAGCATTTCAGGAAAACACTCGTTCTTTCCTGAAGTATCTGAAACTTCTGAAGTTTACTGAAATATCACCCAGGAAGTTGTGAATATGTGGAATTCTCTGCCACAGAAAGCAGTAGAGGCCAATTCACTGGATGAATTTAAAAGAGAGTTAGATAGAGATCTAGCGGCTAGCGGAATCAAGGGATATGGGGAGAAGGCAGGCACGGGTTACTGATTGTGCATGATCAGCCATGATCACGATAATTGGCGATGCAGGCTCGAAGGGCCAAATGGCTTCTTCCTGCACTTATTTTCTATGGTTCTATGCTTCTATCTAACAATTATTGGATCACCAAGCTCCGTTTTCAGGCAGCAGACTAGAGAGGGTACAATTTCAATCTCTTCAGAAGGGATGAACACTAAACATGATAAGTTTTTCATTTATATGGACAACTGCAAATCGAGGTATTTAACAGTTCACCATTTTATATTTTAAATGGTATAGTTTTATCGGCATGGAGTCCGTGCTGACCAGCGATGATCACCCTGTCCACTGGCACTATCCCACATGAGGGACAATTTACCATTTTACCGAAGACAGTTAACCTACAAACCTTTATGTCTTTGGAGTGTAGTAGGAATTGTCTTCAGTTGTCGCCGACAGGGTCATGGCTTGTCGCGGGTGGATGTAGGTTGACTTCGGTTGTCGTAGGTGTGGACATAGTTGGACGTCCAAATGGGTCGCCGGTTGTCGGTAGCTTGCTGTAGCTTGACGTTGACTAGGTGGTAGGTTGTCGTAGACATTGTCGTAGGGAGGGTCCAGTCGCCGTTTTTTCAACGACCTACTATGTCGGCAGTCGCTGAAAAAATCGCCTAAGTGGGACAGGCGCTTAAGGTAGCAATTCTACCACTGTGCCACCCAATGTCATCCAGAATGTTGCCTGACCCATTGAGTTACTTTAGCACTTGTGCCTTGCTCATTTCAGTATCTGCAGTTTGTTGTGTCTCCATTATAACATTTATGGAGGTATACTTACCTTAACATTTGTAGAAGGTTTTTATTTTTGTATAGTTTCCTCAGATTGCTGAATTTCCATGTTGCAATTCTCTCACCAGAGAAGCGAACCTGCTGAGTATTTATGGCACTTTCAGTTTTCAGATTTAATGTGTTTGTTTTTACCATGCATTAATTTGTTTGAGAAAAATATAGCACCTACTAAATTTATATATTTTCATTTTCTTTAGATTGCTAGGGAGAGGCATTGAACTGACTAGTTATATCTACATCTGGGAGAACTTTAAAGTGTACATGCTTCCATGGAATTCATCTTGGACTTGGTGGATCGCATTTTTAGGAGTTGATTTTGCATATTACTGGCTTCATCGAATGTCACATGGTAGGACACAATCAATATATACTGATGTGCTATGATGATGTTATTTAACATTATTTAATTTTTAGCACTTTATATCATCCACATTATAGTTTTTTTATTTAGCTGGCATTTCATTCATAAAATTTAACAACAGTAATTTCATATTTTGACGGATTCCTTTAGGTTACGTAACAAATTTAGTCTACTTTTTTTTTGCTTCAATGCTTCTCCAGATCCTTTTGTCTAATAGATGTCTCCTGTGTATTTGGTAGAGAAACATTTTGTTGTGTGTTTGACTATAAATACATTCAGCCAATGGTTGATATTTGACCACTGGGAAATGTAAGTTTGTTTATGAAAATTGACTAGTGCCAAGACTAACACTTTTATGTAATTGTTATGTCATTATGTTAGATTGCCTTGATCTAAGTGTTGTGAGTGAATAAATGTTATGGGAAGAAGATTGAATTATATCAACAGCATCATATCGCTTTTCAAGGCAACATTGTGACAACGAATTACATGCATTTAATTAAACACAGAGATGTAGCAAACATCTTAGCTCTGCACATAATCCATATCACTCCATTAGATGCATATCCATATGCATATCCAAGCATCTCTTAAATGCCACTACCATATCTGCCTCAATCTCCATCCCCGCTGTGTGTTCACCACCTTCTGTGTAAAAAGATAATGGCCTTGCGCATCCCCTTTAAACTTTGCCCCTCTCATTTATAAGCTATATCCTCTGGTATTTGATTTTTCCATCCTGGGTAAAAGGTTTTGATTGTCCATCCTATCTATGCCTCTCATCATTTATTAGGTCTGTTGGGTCTCATCACAACCTCCCATGTTCCAGAGAAAACAATCCAAGCCTGTCCAATTGCTCCCAGTAGCTAATACCCCCCTAATCCAGACATCTTTCAGGTAAACCTCCTCTGCATCATTTCTAAAGCCTTTGCTTACTGCCTGTAATGGGGTGTACAGAACTGCAACCAATATTCCAAAGGCGGCCTTACTAAAATCCTATAAAACTGTATAAGACTCTTATACTCAATGCCTCAACCTATGAAAGCTCAGAGGACAGCAAGCTACTTTCAAGCCTCATTTTATTATTTTTATGTACAGAGGAATTATACTAACTAGAAGCAATAGTTGTAGCATTGAGGCATGCTATGCCTAATCTGTCATTCAGTAAGAGCACAGTTGACGTTATCGCCACTTTCCACTGACTCATGCTGATTGATTCCCTTAAGGTTTAAAAATCTAAATCAATCCATCTCCCAAGTGCTCTTGCTTTAAGTTTAGTTGAAATTAATTAATTGAAAACACTGCATCAAATAGGTTAGTTTTAAAAGTATCAAATTATGAAAGGCATAGATTAGGTACTGTCAGAACCTTTTTCCCAGGGTGGAAATATCAAAGTCTAAAGGTGAGATGCGCAAAGTTTAAAGGAATTGTGCAGGGCATTTTTTTCCCAGAGAAAATGGTGGGTGCCTGGAACTGGTTGCCTGGGATAGTGGAGGAAGCAGGCACAATTGTGGCTTTTAACAAGCTTTTCGATAGGTACAGTACATGGATATGCAGAGAATGAAGGGATATGGATTATATACAGGCAGAGGAAATTAGTTTAACGACATTATATTCGGCACAGCTATTGTGGGCTGAAATGTCTGTTCCTGTGCTGTACTGTTCTATGTTCTAACATTTATACATGTTCAAAGTTCCTGTGAATTGCACATTGCACCTTTTATAAAGTAACTAGACTAAGTGGGTTCCTGTTACACAGGCCTGGTCCCCCAATGCAACACGTTCCCCAACACAATATTCCACCACTCACCCATTCTGCCAATGCAACCCATTCCCCCACTGCAATATTCCACCATTCACCCATAGCCCCCAACTGCGCAGGCGTGACTCATTTCCCCTCATCCCTCAGCATACCCCTTCCCTTTCCTCTTTACCCTCCCTCTTCTTTCCCCTCTTCTCCTCTCCTTCCCAGTCCCTCCCTCACCTCTCCCACCCTCTCCTTTCCCCTACCCTCAGTCACTCCCTCCCTCTCTCCATAACTCATATCCTCTCCCTACCCTATCCCTCTATCTCCCACCTCCCACACTACTCATCTCCCCCTATGTCCCCCACTATCCCTCCTCACCCCCTTCTCTATTCCCCACTCCCTACCTCCCCCCTCCTCCCTCTATTCCCCCTCCTCCCCCACTCTCCCTCCACACCTCCCCAGGATCCCGAGCATGCTCCTTTCCCTCGTTGCGTGACCAGAAAAGCAGCAGCTGTCGGTCTTAGAACCAGCCTCTGCGCCCAGGCCCCAGACCGTCGGTGCGGCCTCTCCTCAGCCCCGGAGCTGGCTGCCGCCGCCTGCAGATGCCGCCTCAGCACCAAGGCAGCGGATCCCCGCGGGCCTGGAGCAACAGTAAAATGGAAATAATCTTACCGGTGTCGCTGTTGTGAAGAAAATATGCCGATCTGTATTCTGGAAAGCCCCCAACTGCGCAGGCGCAGCCGAGAATCATTGGGTGCCTTTTGTGACGCCAGTAAAGACGTGCACAGGAAATCTCCCTCAACTGCGCATGCACAGGTGGGGGCACCGTTTCGTTAATTTAAGTTTTAAATGTTAATAACTTTTAAAATATACCATCAATCTGAGCAAAACATGTTTCATTTACATGACTATGGTGAGTAAGGTGGACCAAACATTGTAGTGCTATCGTGCACCGTTTTTCAACAAATTGAAGTACAACACAAAACCTGCAAACAAACAAAAAAGATGCAAGTTTTAGTAATATAATAATATATATATAGGTATATGGATTGATATAGATATAGAAGATGTAATAAATAACCATTGTAAAATGCAATCAAAATATTTTATTTGTTAACCTCTGTTAATAACATTTGTTATTTAATGTTTATTCAGCATTGATCATCTAACATATGCCTATATTTTTAGTCAAGCATTCGTCAAACTAACATTCTCCGCACTAACAAACAATGTGCCCCATGGACCCATCTATAACCAAACTCCCGGCTGGCTTATCTTGGAGACATCAGAAGTTCTGGATGGCAAAATAATACATTAAACTGTCCGAGAACTGACAATGGGCATCTACACTTCACATTGCCTTGGAAAAGCAGACACCATAATCAAGGGCTATTTAAACCTCAATATTTCCTTCTTTTCCCCTCTTCCATCAGGCAGAAGACACAACAGCATGAAACCACATGCATCATTAGATTAAGTAAATGCTTCTTCCCGATTGGTTTCAGCTATACCTGTCTTTCCCACTGTTACGACTATAACAACATTTAAAAGACATTTGGATAGGTACATGGATAGGAAATGTTTAGCAGGATATGGGACAAATGCAGGCAAATGGGACAAGCTTCAATGGGGCATCTTGGTCAGCATGGATGAGTAGGGCTGGAGGCCTTGATTCTGTGCTTTACGACTCTTTGACATCCCCATGAACTTTATTTTGATTCCTTTGCTATTTACCAACGCTAAATGATAACTTACAGTGGCCAATGAACGTAACAGTGTGTCTTTAGAATGGGAAGGACTAGAGCATCGTGCAGAAACTCTCTTGGTTGTGGGAGAATGTATAAACACCACATGGACACAAACAAGATTAGGGCCCCTGAAGCTGTGAGGCAGCAGCAGCTTCATCATTTTTACCGACCAGCAGTTTCAAAAACTAAAACTGGTGCGGCACTGGTTAAATAAAATAAAAATAGCCTCAATTAATGATACGCAGCAATTGCTGTTTAAGATAGCTAAACAAGTGAAATTTCATTTTGCTGCATTGAATTTCTGTATTTTTATTAGTCTTTTGGGAATTATGATCATGTTCCTTCATTCAATGTATTGTCCTGGGAAACCTGACACCTAATGTCTTAAAATGTCATACAAAGAAAATTAGCGATGGTTGGTATGCACTAGGATGTGATCTTGTCTCTTATTGATCCTTATCTTAAGCTACAGCTGCATGAGAACATTCCATTCATGCCCTTTCGATAAGAATAAAGATAGAGTATGCAGTAGTGTTGCTTCTGCAAAGTCGGTTGAGAGACATTGTATGGAATCAATAAATTTGATCCGATTATGCAAAATATATTCGCAGAGAAGTTTTGTAGCCAAATGCACGTCAAAATTTAAAACATGGCAAGAATTCATGCAGAAGATAGACAGAAAAAGCTGTTGTAACTCAGCGGGTCTGGCAGCATCTCAGGATAAAAGGAATAGGTGACACTTCAGGTCAAAACATCACCTATTCCTTTTTCCCAGAGATGCTGTCTGACCCACTGAGTAACTCCAGCTTTTTGTGTCTAAATTTGGTTTAACCCAGCATCTGCATTTCCTTCCCACACAAGAATTGATGCATTTCTTTTGTAAAGATTGAATCTAATCTGCCTCTCTGTTCTCACTTTCAACTACCTACCAAGCTACAGATTGTTCTCATTCATGTTTAGAGTCATAGAGTGATACAGTGTGAAAACAGGCCCTTTGGCCCAACTTGCCCACACCAGCAAAAATGTCCCAGCTACACTTGTCCCACCTGCCTGCGTTTGGTCCATATTCTTCCAAACTTGTCCTATCCATGTACTTGTCTAACGGTTTCTTAAATGTTGGGATAGTCCCAGCCTCAACTACCTCCTCTGGTAGTTTGTTCCATACACCCACCACCCTTTGTGTGAAAAAGTTACCCCTCAGATTCCTACTAAATCTTTTCCCCTTCACTTTGGTCCTCGATTCCCCCACTCTGGACAAGAGATTCTGTGCATCTACCCCATCTATTCTTTTCATGATCTTATACATCTCTATAAGATCACCCCTCATCCTGTGCTCCATAGAATAAAGATCCACTCTACTCAAACTCACATAGCTCAGACACTTTAGTTCTGGCAACATCCTTACAAATCTTCTCTGAACTCTTTCATGCTTGACAATATCTTTGCTATAACATGGTACCCAGAACTAAACACAATACTCTAAATGTGATTTCGCCAACGTCTTATACAGCTGCAACATGATCTCCCAACTCTATATACTCAAACTGATGAAGGCCAATGTGCCAAAAGTCTTTTTGACCACCTTATCTAATGCGACAACCTTCAAAAAAACAGGCACCTGCACTCCTAGATCCCTCTGCTCTACAACCCTCCTCAAAGGCATACCATTCACTGCGTAGGTCCTGCCCTTGTTAAATGTCCCAAAATGCATCACCGCACATTTCTCTGTATTAAATTCCATCAACCATTGCTCCACCCACCTGGCCAATCGATCAAGATCCTGCTGCAATCATTTACAACCATCTTCACTGTCTGCAAAACCACCCACTTTTGTATCATCAGCAAACTTGCTAATCTTACCCTATGTTCTCATCCACATCATTGATGTGGATGACAAACGGTAACGGGCCCAGCAACGAATCTGAGGCACACCTATTCTATTTCTATTTCTGTTTCTTCTTTTTCTATTTCTGCCTACTCCCTGTGCCCTTTCTGAGCTCATTAATAAAGGAGCATCTTGCTGCTCTCTTAATCCAATTCCCACTAAACTACTCAACAACCTTGTCCTCTTTAGTATGTGCTACGAAAGAAAATAGTTCTACATACCAAGGCAAGTGGTCGAGTTTATTGTCATGTGCACAAGTATGGAGCCATACACTTACAATGAGTATCTTGCTTGCAGCAGCATCATAGGCATATAGACTCAGACAAACACACAATAAACATTAATTATACATAAATGGCACGCAAAATTGTGCAAGGCAGTAAATGGGTGATTCTTCAGGAAATGTCTGCTTTGGTGTCCTGCTGGTTTGATGCTGTATATAAGGAAAATCTGTAATTCTATCCCATTTCTTCTTTTTCTATATTGTTAATAAACATAATCCTCATAAATAAAGATTAAACCCTAAATGAATAAAGTGTTTTTTTTTTTCCCCCCCGATGTTCAATGCCTCCACCCCCCAAAACCGCATGTCCCGATGGTAACTAGTGAAATTTCAAGTCGGCATATTTATTTAATCGGGGATCTATCTGAAATTAAAATATTTTTAAATGGTAGGTATTAATAATTAAAATATTTATCAGCCTGAAAAAAAATCCTCTACTCTTGATAAAATTATAAATCTTTTTTTCAAAAAATTCTTGTCCCAATGATTGTAGTCATTTACCGTCACGCACCTTTGTTGAGCCGTCCCGCATGGCTATAAATAGAATAGACGCGAACTTCCGACCTCAAAAAAACGTGGAATTCAAAAGTCCCCTACCTTGTGAATTTCTCCTGATTTGCGGGATGGGAAGCATGTGAACTCTGTTTTCTGTTGCGTAGCGGGCATGTACCTTTATTGAGCGTCATCTCCGAACGGTGCTCAACCCTTAGAAAATAAAAAAAATCAATCCTTTTAGATTTGTTGTGGAGAACAAATTGTGCCCTGTGCCATTCTGGAAACGATATGGCTAGGCATGGCCTTCCAGCGAGGCCATCCTGGGCTAAAAGGCTTGGGCCACCATTCCCGTCACAGCAATCTACGCAACGTAATCCCAGATCTACATCCAGCTCCAGCCGGACACAAAGCCGTCGCAGCCGTCGCATCTTCCTGTGACCCGATGTCCCTCTCCATGCCGGCCCTCTTCAGCCCTTGTTCCCCGGAGGGGGGAAGAAGGGCTGAAGAGGGCCATGGGAAGATGCGACGGCTTTGTGTCCGGCTGGAGCTGCTGGAGCTGGAGATCAGTGGTAGGCAGCCCCAGCCCAAACCACAGCCCAAACCACAGCCCCAACCCAGACCCAAACCCAACCCCAGCCCCAACCCTAGCCCCAGCTCTAACCCTAGCCCTAACTCCAGCCCCAACTCCAGCCCCAGCTCCAACCCCACCTGCAGCCACAGCCCCTATCCCAGCCCCAGCCCCAACCCCAGCCCCAGCTCTAACCCCAGCCCCAACACTAGCCCCAGCCCCAACACTAGCCCCAGCCCCAACCCCATCACCAGCCATAGCCCGAATCCTAGCCCTAAAGATAGTTTGTCATCTCCATCAGCTGCCAGCAGCGTGTTTGTCTTTTCTACTTTTTTTGTTTTTTTACAGTGTCTTAATGTATGTTTTTAATGTCTCTCAGTGTGTCTTGTGTGAGGGGGTAAGGGGGAAACTGTTTTGGTCGCCTCCTCCATGGAGAGGCAACTTTATCCATGTCGCCTCCCCCTTGGCCTAACATCGAGGATCGGTACGGCCTTTCCCGGAGACGCGCCCGGGACTTCAGCCTGAAGCTGCGGTCTGCGGAACTCCAGCTGGCGCTGAGTCCTGGGCCTGGGATTCCTCATTGGGGACCCGGGAGTCGAAGAGCTCCGACCGCTTGTCCGCAGCCAACCTCTACCACGGGCGCGGTGGGGATTTACCATCAGGAGCGGGGTCCCTCGCCGGAGATCCCTGGAGAGGAGCTCCGACCACCGACCCTGCAGTTTGCGGTACTTCTGGCTGCGGGGACTTTAAATCTTCGACCGCCGGCCTGCGGCCTACACCATCTTGAAGCCGCGGTCTCCAGTAGGGAAGCACCGATTCAGGACTTACCTGGACTTACCTTGTCTGAACATCCGGACGCCCGCAGCGGCGACTGCGGAGGGTTGAGGTCCCGACCATGGGGGAAAATGGAGGAGGCCTGGCCACATTTTGTGCCTTCCACCACAGTGATGGATGCTGTGGTGGATGTTTGTGTTAAATTTTGATTGTGTATTGTGAGTTTTTTAAAATTGTACCGCTGTTGGCATATTAATTTCACTTGCACTTAATATGCAAGTGACGAATAAAACTTGATGATGATGATGAACATGTGATGCTCGCAAACTTGATCATCATGCTGTCATATCCGTCACACGAGTATTTTATGCTAATAATTTGTAAAATAATACAATAATGACCATAATTATCAATTGTAATTAATAAATAACAGTATGCTTCTGCCTGTTCATCATAAGTTAATATTGTTTTAGAGGAAGTTGGTGAAAAGTTATGTGAAGGTTACCATTCTTGCTGAAAATCACCACTTTTTTCAGCAGTAAACTGTTACAAAGGTTTAAAATCAATGCGTTAGACTGAAAAAGTTTTTTTTGGCAGTTTATTTGAGGAAGATACGATAATTTGAAATTGCGACAAGAATTGATTTTATATTCTAAATTCAGTTATATTTTGCAGTGTTGTTCATCATAAAAATATGACGGATATGATTGAATCCAATGGGCAACCTGGAAAAAGAAGATTAAAAAATGAATTAAATTCTCTAAAAGATTGCGCCAAACATATTTTTCCCATAATAGAGATGTTCATCTATGTGAAACAACATTCAAAGTTGCAAAAATTTAAGTTTTATTTTCAGGTTTCCAGAAACTTACTGAAGAATCACCCATATAGAATTAAAAGTGTTCACACAACAAGACATCAGTGCAAAATATTCGAGATGAGAGAAAAAAAAAAGCGTCCATGGCAGTGAGAGTGGGTCGGTAGTGTTCCTTTGTCAAGATCGGGTAGGATTGTGCAAGTTGGTTCAAGAACCTGATAGCTGCAGGAAAAGTACCTGTTCCTGCCCCTGGCGGTACGCGATTTCAGGCTTCTGTACCTCCTGCCCGATGGCAATAGCGAGAAGAGGGTGGGGATCATTGATGATTGATGCCGTCTTCTTGAGGCAGCCCTCGTAGTTGCTTTCAGTGGTGGGGAGGGTTGAACCTGAGATGGACCAGGCTGAGTCTTCCACTTTCTGCTGATTCTTCTGTTCATGTGCATTGGAATTGACACACCAGGTCACGATGGAAGCAGGATATTTTCGGCAGTACATCTGTAGCGGTTTGTTCACAGTGTTCATTGGTATTCACCATTAAAGCACCTTCTTTATGATTACATCTATGTGCTGGGCCG
This sequence comes from Raja brachyura, assembly GCA_963514005.1. The sequence continues at coordinate 94,110,279 of OY740782.1, forward strand.
AGGACAGATCATCTGAGCAGTTAACATCTGGGAATTTAAAGCTGTTAATTCTCTCCACCTCCACCTCACCACTGAAATGGAAAGCAGTCTCCCAACTTCCCCTTTCTGAAGGCACGTTTAGTTCCTTAATATCATATGTTCATATCATATTTTCAACATCCCTGAGAACTAATGACCCTGTCAACAAAATATTCAAAACATTCAACTATTCTCTCCATCCATGGAAAGGAAAAACAGTTCAGATAAAGATAGTTTGACTGAAAAATTCACAGATGAATAGTAGATTAAGAAAGAACAAAATAAAAGGGAAGAAAATGCCCATGAGGGGCCACCTTGTGGAGTTTATAAAATGATCGCGAGAAATTGTTAAATCTCTGTTGCAATTAACATGAAGCCAAAGGAGTCTTAAGACAATTCGGCATGTTTGAGATAGAGATCAGGGAGTATTGGCTAAATTGAATATGTTAGCCAGATAATGGATTGGAGAGACAAAGAAAAAGACAAGTTTACAATAATCGAACACATACTGTATCAATGTCAGCATTTGTTGTCTGTTATTCTGACATTGAGGGTGGTGGGGACCAGGACGCGCTACTAGGTGTACTGGTAGAGGCAGGTACAACACTGCTGTTTAAGAGGCTCTTGGATAGGCACATGGATCTGCAGTGAATGGAGGGCTATGGATTATGTACAGGCAGATTAGTTTACCTTGGCATTATGTTTCTCACAGACTTTGTGGGTCACAGAAATTGTGAGTTCCTGTACTGTACTCTTTTCTATGTTCTATATCAAGCACCAATCCATTTCAGTTTTTTGTCTATGTTGACATTTTTACCTCCTATTTCTTGTGTGTGGGAAAGATCGCCCTTTGAATGAAAGTTATGAAATGTTGCAAAATTACTGAAAAATGTATGAAGGCAGCATTTGGGCTGCTGGATGAATAAATAACAACTAATGGTTATACCACTGATGCCACGTATTGAACATCTCTAATAAAGGAAGAGTTTGACCACTTTTCTGGGAAAATAAAGTGACCAGCTGCATGAGTATGCTGGCTACATGAACCGGTCAGCGACAAGGTATATTGTAGTTGGTAGATAGACTGGACTCTCTCCAGTCTTTCCACTGACTGCATGTACAGAGCTAGACAAAGTTTAGCTTCAATAATATTCAAAAGACCAATATTATCCAGGACAAAGGACCCTCCTTCATTGGCTCCAATTCATTAACCTGTTCACTTTCTGCATAACCTGCAAAACTTGGCTGCATATGTACCAACTATAAAATGCATGGCACTTAATCACCAAGGCTATGGCAACAGTATCTTCCAAATCCATGACTTCCAACACCAAGGAGACCTTTGCAGCTAATGCATTGGAACATCAAGATTTGCCCCTCCATGTCATGCGCCATTCTGCTTTGTACATCCATCACCTCTACTCTAAGGGTGTTCTGCCCCTTCCTAATATTACTTTGTGCGTGATATTAATACCTTCATCTCTGTGTGGAACTTTAGGGATCATTGACCTTACTAAAGATAATGACACACTGAAGATGAAATAGGAAAAATACCTATGAAAATGATACAAATCTTACATTTCCGGCTGGTTTCCAGTCCAGAACCTGTTTAATCTGGCTATCATTAAACTAGTAGACAATATAAATTGGAACATGCCAAATATGTGAGTTTTGCCCATAACAATTTATCACTTTACCATCTTTTTTTTGTTATAAAGATTCAAAAGTCTATTTGCTGGAAGTAGGCTCTGCACAAAAAACTGGCCATGCCATCTGCTCGGCAAGTTCCTGTATATTTATTATTGGAGAGAGCTATTAGCCTGTGTCAGGAGTCTTGGGTATCTTTGATCACATGAATCCACCTTTGCTGATCAGCAACGAATTGAGGCTACTTGCCTTGGATTCTTCTTTCTGATACTCCTGTAGTTAATTAAAATGGCATCAAAGGGGACACAGTGGCGCAGCGGTAGTGTTGCTGCCTTACAGTTCCAGAGACCCGGGTTCAATCCTGATCTCGGGTGCTGTCTGCACAGTTTTTGACATTCTCCCTGTAACTCTGTGGGTTTCCTCCAGGTGCTCTGGTTTTCTCCCAAGTCCCAAAGACATGCAGGTTTTAAGTTAATTCGCTTCTGTAAATTGTTCCTATTGTGCAGGATAGAACTAGTTAGTATATGCGTGATTGCTGGTCGGTGTGGGCCGAAGGCAGTTTCCATGCTGTATCTCTCAATTTAACGATGATATTCAGCTTAAGTTTGCTTCTGATCAGTTATTTGATCTGACCTTTGTGTGTAAGACCTAGAACCAAATGTCAATTAAAGCCATGTAGGAAGGAACTGCAGATGCTGGTTTAAATCGTAGATAGAAAGTGCTGGAGTAACTCAGCAGGACAGGCAGCATCTCTTGAGAGAAGGAATGGGTGACGTTTCGGGTTGCGACCCTTCTTCAGACAGACACTTAGTTGTGTTCTGAATGAAATGAAGACAGCCCAACTGACAGTCAATTGTAGCACAGAAGAGAGATAGTTGCATTGTCTCATGATCTTCAGCCTTTGTTTTCAAAGGACTTTTTTTCCCCTGCCTTTTGTATGACCACCCCCTACAGCACTCAATAACTTCAGATTATTGTCTAGACATGAATCAAGTATTGGTGCTAGTTCTTGGGAGATTTTAGCCATTGCTTCTAAGCCATGACTACGGGGAATTTGTCTCCAACAGGCGAGCGCATGTCATTTTTTCCTGTCAATATGTCAGAATGCCCATCCTCCCACCACTGTTGCAAACACATGCACAGACTGGAAGGGCACTTCATTGGCATATTCAAATCGGGATTTGCCAGTTCATTTTACTGTTCCATCTCCCCCTCACTTGCCCCCACATCCTCTTCCACTCTGATGGATTTTCTTCCCACAATCTCTGTTACTGCCAGCCCACTTTGTTATCACTGATCATTGGCCTTCATTCCCCGGCCTAATTCCCCCTACCAGGTACAGTTGTTGATATTTGTACACTAATGGCTAACTTACCATTCTCCACCCTTCTATCTCTCTCCTACTAGCCATTACTCCTTACTCTTAATGCAATTTATGAATCCAGCAATGTTTGCCTGGTGGAAACATCAAAATATATAAAGATTGCTGATGAAAATGTCTTCTATAGTGTTCAGCTGGACCGAAATGTATGTGAACTTGCTGCATTCTGTGGCTGTTTGTGGCCTTAATAGCCTGGCCGCCATTAACCTTTATCCCACCCCCAACCATTTCATGACCATTATGTTTGAAAGTAAGTTTTTTGAGTCCGTGTTGAATCTTCGTCACCGTAACAAAATCAGCATCAAGCAGTTTTTTGGAAAAGAAGATCTTGAAAGGAAAGATGTACCTGGGAATTAATTGGTGTTTTAGTGACATTGAATTGACTTTTCTATGAGCATATGATATATGCTTTTGTCTGTAAATCTATACAGGCTATTATTAGCTATAATAGCAAATATTAGCCAATGAAAATAATTATTTTTCAGGACGATGTCCATGGCTGGATTGAGCGTTTTGTTGGAATAGCTATGTTTTGGACTTGAAGGGAATAATGAAAGATGATTCAAATCTAGATATGCATTTGGCATTCAATTAATGATATTGAGGATTTAGCCATGTTAATTTTGTCCTCTGGGAGGATGTATTAGGACATAGCACATTATAATTTCTTTGCTTGCCATAAAATACAGCATCCTTCTTTATCGAGTATACAAAAAAACTAAATTGAGCCAAATAATAAAATTGAGACTTAGCGCTATTAGTGCAATTAGATGGTGATATGGGAACAGGTTCAGAAAATGTAGGTAAATGTTTTCCATGTCCTGACTTGTCTTGACATTTGCGTAAGCATGTAATTCACTGTGAATGCTCCCTTCTCCCTAGTTTCGGTGGCTTGGTGGAAAATTTAACTAATTATTTCACACAATTGCAAGTGCTGAAATCTGATGAAAAGCCAACTTTTCATGATAGCCTGGGACAATTGGTTGCATGACTTTCATCAATTTTGAGGGTAGAGGTATGACAAGTGTGGGGAAAACGATACCAGGGATCTATCATTGTAAATGATCGAAAGATTAATGTTAACTTGAAAGCTTCTATTGGGCAAAGCTATAACAGAGGACACTATTCAATCACTTTGCAGTTAACAGCTGTTTGACTTGGTTGCAGCTTCAGATGTCAGAAGCTGATTTATGCTGAAACATCTTGCTATGGAGCTGAACAAGGGATGAAGGCAAGTTCCACCCAGCTTTGAGATTTCTGCATGTTTTGTTTCCTTGGACAAAATGACATCCCTTCTGTAAATGTTGACAGTTGCTTTGTGCTAAAGATTGATGGGAGTTATTGGTTAGAAAAGAATGCTTGCAGTCATTAAACAGCCTCAGTTCTCCTGGCAAATCTGCAACAACTTCTGTTTTCTTGTTTGAAATTCTGAATGCACACAGATTGAAGCATGTGCAAAAGAATAAAGGCGCCAGGAAACAGAGTCCCCACTATACACGCGAGAGTTACTTTTAAGACTAAAATAACACTGAGATTGCCAAGTTAGTGGGTTTGCGCTGGAGTTCAATCTGTTTGTCTCTTTGTGATAATAGAACAGCTTATATAATATTTGACCCATCCAAAATTACATGCACTCTGCACATCGTTTATTTTTTGATGAAAAGGAGTTCATTGCCAGGATTCTTCTAAACATGCATGTATTAAAACATCAATAAAACATAGAACATAGCATAGCACAGGAACTGGCCCTTCAGCCCACAATGTCTGTGCTGAACATGATGCCACTAAACTAATCTCATCAGTCTGCCCTCGATCCATAACCCTCTATTCCCTGCATAACCATGTATCTATCTAAAAATATTTTAAATGTCACTATCATATCTATCTCCACCACCACACGTAGTAGCGAGTTCAAAGCACCCACCAACCATTGTGTTTAAAAAAAAGAAGCTTACACTGTACATCTCCTTTAAACTTTGTCCATTACACCTTAAAGCAATGCCCTCTCATCTTTGAATATGGCTAGCCTATTGCACTTGGGGGAATAAAGAGGCTGATTCCTTAGATTTTTGATGCGTGGTCGCAGGTAGTTATAATGTGTTTATCAGATAACAGCTGGCAGTATATACAGAAAAAAAATGTTAGAAATAATATAATTTTCCATATTATCCCACCATTAATGAGCCATTGCAGAATATTCATTTGGGGCTTGTTGGAAAGTGCATGACCAAGTCTCCACCCCATATCATGACAAGTGGCATTAGTGAAATAGTAAATAAAGAAAACTGCTGTGGATGAAGCCCTCAGCCTTGCTCCTCCATTTCCTGTCATTATGCTCTCGCACCCCCTCCCCCCCCCCCCCGAGATAAAACAGCAATAGAGTTCCCCTGGTCCTTACTTTTCATACCACCAGCCCCCACATCCAACACATAATTCTTCAACATTTCTGCCAGAATCAATGCGATTCCACCATACTCGGCAACTAATCCTCTTCATCCCCTTTTGCTTTCCATAGAGACCATTTTCAGTGTGTCTTCTTGGTTCACCAATTCTTTCCAGCCCACCCCTCTCCCTTCCTGGCACTTTGCCCTTCAAGTGCAGGAAATGCAACTCCTATTCCCACACCTCCTCCCTTGCATCCATTCTGGGACTCCAACAACCCAATCAGGTAAGACTGAGGTTTACTTGCTTCCCCTCTAACCTTGTTTTCTGCATTCAGTGCTCTCGATGTGGCCACCTGTATGTTAGAGAGACCAATTGTAGACGAGGCTTTCACTCCACTGAACATTTGCACTCTGTCTGCCTGCGTCTGCTGCAGCTCTTGGTTGCTAACCATTTTAAATCCCCTTCTATTTCCCACAATGGCCTGCCCTGTTACAATGGAGTCAATCCAACACTTTGTCCATTCTCTCCACAGACATTGCCAAGCCCACTGAGTTTCTCTGGCACTTTGTTTTCTTCTCAAGATTCCAGCATCTGTAGTTTCTTTGGTCTCCACAAGGGGTATACATTCTTTGGTTGTTCTAGTTTGTGTTAGTTGGGTTACTCGAGGTAATTTTTGTTTTTATTGAAGAATATTCCTGATCTATTTAATCTGGAGTACCGTTTATTAAAAACTGAAAATGGGTTAATCACAAAAAATGCATTTCTAATAAAAAAAATCAAATACTGGAAACATAAGGAAATTCCACAAGTGCTTCGTGACCTGCTGAGGATTTCCAACATTTTCCCTATTCATTTCAGATTTACACCTGCAGTTTTTCACTTTACATTTCCAATAAATAAAATGTCCATCTGAAAATGCCATTCAAAATAATTAGACTGAGCCATATGGAGAAACAAGAAACTGCAAATGCTGTTATCTTGAGCAAAACACAAAATGCTGGAGAACTCGGCATGTCAGGCAGCATCTGGGGAAGGATTGGACGGGTGACATTTTGGTTCAGGGCCCTTCTTCAGACCAAGCCATATACTCCTTTAACCATTTATTGGAATTATTGAGTGTTAACAGTAGTCATGAGGGCCGTTCAGCCCACCATCTGGAGGACAAAATGCTTAATTAGGAAAGGGAAAATCGATTGTGAAAGAAAACTGGCAGGGAACATAAAAACGGACTGCAAAAGATTTTATAGGTATGTGAAGAGAAAAGGGTTAGTTAAAACAAATGTAGGTCCCTTGCAGTCAGAAACTGGTGAATTGATCATGGGGAACGAGGACATGGCAGACCAATTGAATAACTACTTTGGTTCTGTCTTCACTAAGGAAGACATAAATAATCTTCCGGAAATAGCTGGGAACCGGGGGTCAAATGAGATGGAGGAACTGAGTGAAATCCAGGTTAGCCGGGAAGTGGTGTTAGGTAAATTGAATGGATTAAAGGCCGATAAATCCCCAGGGCCCAGAAATAGTGGATGCATTAGTGATAATTTTTCAAAACTCTTTAGATTCTGGAGTAGTTCCTGAGGATTGGAGGGTAGCTAATGGAACCCCACTGTTTAAAAAGGGAGGGAGAGAGAAAACGGGAAATTACAGACCAGTTAGTCTAACATCGGTAGTGGGGAAAATGCTAGTCAATTATTAAAGAAGGGATAACAGCACATTTGGAAATTGGTGAAATCATTGGACAAAGTCAGCATGGATTTATGAAAGGTAAATCATGTCTGATGAATCTTATAGAATTTTTCGAAAATGTAACTAGTAGAGTGGATAAGGGAGAACCTGTGGATGTGTTGTATCTGGACTTTTGGAAGGCTTTCGACAAGGCCCCACATAAGAGATTAGCATTCAAACTTAAAGCACACGGTATTGGGGGTTCAGTGTTGATGTGGATAGAGAACTGGCTGGCAGACAGGAAGCAAAGAGTAGGAGTAAATGGGTCATTTTCAGAATGGCAGGCAGTGACTAGTGGGGTACCGCAAGGCTCAGTGCTGGGACCCCAGCTATTTACAATATATATTAATGATTTGGACGAGGGAATTGAATGCAACATCTCCAGGTTTGCGGATGACACGAAGCTGGGGGGCAGTGTTAGCTGTGAGGAGGATGCTAGGAGGCTGCAAGTTGACTTGGATAGGTTGGGTGAGTGGGAAAATGCATGGCAGATGCAGTATAATGTGGATAAATGTGAGGTTATCCACTTTGGCGGCAAAAACAGGAGGGTAGACTATTACCTAAACAGTGGTCGATTAGGAAAGGGGGAGATGCAACGAGACCTGGGTGTCATGGTACACCAGTCATTGAAAGTAGGCATGCAGGTGCAGCAGGCTGTGAAGAAAGCGAATGGTATGTTGGCATTCATAGCAAAAGGATTTGAGTACAAGAGCAGGGAGGCTCTACTGCAGTTGTACAGGGTCTTGGTGAGGCCACACCTGGAGTATTGCGTACAGTTTTGGTCTCCTAATCTAAGGAAATACATTCTTGCCATAGAGGGAGTACAGAGAAGGTTCACCAGATTGATTCCTGGGATGGCAGGACTTCCATATGAAGAAAGACTGGATAGACTCGGCTTGTACTCGCTGGAAATTAGGATATTGAGGGGAGATCTTATAGAGTCTTACAAAATTCTTCAGGGGTTGGACAGGCTAGATGCAGGAAGATTGTTCCCGATTTTGGGGAACTCCAGAATAAGGGGTCACAGTTTAAGGATAAGGGGGAAGTCTTTTAGGATCGAGATGAGAAGATCATTTTTCACACAGAGAGTGGTGAGTCTGTGGAATTCTCTGCCACAGAAGGTAGTTGAGGCCAGTTCATTAGTTATATTTAAGAGGGAGTTAGATGTGGCCCTTGTGGCTAAAGGGATCAGGGGGTATGGAGAGAAGGCAGGTACAGGATACTGAGTTGGATGATCTGCCATGATCGTATTGAATGGCGGTGCAGGCTCGAAGGGCCGAATGGCCTACTCCTGCACCTATTTTCTATGATTTTATGATTCTATCTCTACAAGTTAAAAAAAGAATTACCCAATCTGACCCAACTTCCAGCCTTAGGCCTCTACCTCTACAGAGCACGATTGACATTCTCCAAGTACCGTTTTAATACAATGAGTGCTTGTGCCTGTATCACTCTTTCTAAACCACGGTACCTTCTGTATGAAAGCAGTTTTCCTTCTCATCCCTCTAATTCTTCCACCAATTAGTTTAAATTTGTGCTCCGTGGACCTTGACATAACTGCTAAGATCTTTCCCACTTGTTCAATCTAAACCCCTCATAATGTTGAAATAAGTAAAAGCAGAAACTGGTTTACAAAAAAGGTACAAAGTGCTGGAGTAACGACAGGTCAGGTAGCATACATTTAGAATATAATAGATGACATTTTGGCTTTGGGACCCATCTTCATAATAATGTTATACACTTTAACAAAGTTTCAAAGAAAACTACCACAGCCCTTTTAATCTTTCCTCATTGCTACAATTTTCAAGTCATGGCAATGGCCTCAAAAATCTCCTCTGCACACTTTGCAGCGCAATTGTTTTAGTAACGTGATAACCGTAATTTTATACAGTACTCAAGATGTGTCCTAACCTGTGTTAAATACAGTTCCAGTTTACTCTTCCCAATTTTGTAATCCATGTTCTCCATGGATGCTGACTGACCTGCTGAGTTACTCCAGCATATTGGATTTATTTTTTAGATGCAACTGACCAGCTAACACTGAGCGAATGATATTGACAACTTAAACTCCTAATTGTTCTAACATGAGCTTGGACAAAATGTCAACTGATGGGAGATCTGCCAATGCCACAGTATGGCTAAACATGGTTGTTTAAATAAAAGTAATCATAATAGTTTGGTTTAACGCCAGAAGAGGTAGGTCCCCTGAAACATGTAGTCAGTTTTAACTACCTGCTGTGCTTGTCTAGGTCCAAGTTACAGAGCTGATATTTAATTGTAGCTAATAACATCTCAGGCAACCTAGACTAACATAGGCATCCATCCAGTTGAAGGGCTCGGCCACGTGTGGCGGCAGGTCTGGTTTGCCGCCACCATGGAGGATCCGGCGGGACGCTGCCTATGGGGGAAGCTCGGTCCTAAAGACGGGTGCGCCTGCAAGGTTGACTGCAGAAGGTGTCCCCCTTGACACAGACACGGTTGGGCGAGGAGAGTGACGTCGGACGATTCGGTCGAGGGGGACGGAGGAGTCCCTGCAGCAACTTGGGGCTTAGTTGGGGTTATCTGGATTGGAGGCACTCCAGTATATCCAGCATGTGGACCAGACTTGGAGCTTTTCTTTTTCTTTTGTAAATTATGTCACAATATGCTACAATTTCACTGTGCAGTGCATACATGACAATAACGAACCATTGAACCATCGACGACATCCACTTTCATTTCATCTGCAAACTTGCTAATCATGCCATGTATATTCCTATCCTAACCATTGATATAAACCACAAGAAAGCAAAGGGCCCAGTACTGATCCCTGAAGCACTCAACTGGTCACAGTCCGAAAAATAACCTTGCACCATCATCCTCTGTTTCTTTCCATTAAGCCAATTCTCTACTCAGTCGGCTAGCTCTACCTGGATTTCATGTAATCTGGAGTACCCTACTAGGCAGAACCTTATCAAATGCCTCGCCAAAGTCCATTTAGACACATCAACCTTTTGTGTCTCATCAACCTTTTTACTTACCTCTTCAAAAAATTCAAAGGTAGACAAAAATGTTGGAGAAACTTAGTGGGTGAGGCAGCATCTATGGAGTGAAGGAATAGGTGACCTTTCGGGTCGAGACCCTTCTTCAATCAGATTCACGAAACACAATCTCCCAAATACAAATCCGTGCTGACTCTCCCTAACCAGCCTCTGTTCATCCAAATGCTTATATATATATTAACCTTCCAGAATACTTACCAGTAACCTGCCTGCCAAAGACATTAGGTTCACTGGTCTGTAGTTCTCAGGCTTTTCCTTGCAAACCATCTTTAATGTAGGCAAGAGATAAGCCACGCTCCAGTTTTCCGGCACCTCACCCGTACTGAATGATGTTTCGTATATCAAAGACTGGGCACCTGCAATTGCTTCTCAAGCTTCCAACAGTGTCTTGGATATATCTGATCTGGCCTGGAAGATTTATTCAAACTTCATACGCATTGAGACGATTAGCACCTCCTTGACTATAACACTGACTGACTCAAGACACTTGCATTAACTGCCCCCAGTTTGCTAGTCTTCACTTCTTTCTCCACAGTAAACACAGAGTAGAAATACTTGTAAAGGACCTTGCCCATCTCCTTTGTCTCTACACACAGATGTCCGCTTTGGTTTCTTAGGGCCCGATTCTTTCTCTAGTCATACTCTTTCTTTTAATGTACTTAGAAAATCTCTACCAGAGCTATTGCCTGCCTCATTTTTGCCCTTCTGATTTCCTTTTTAAGCATGCTCCTCAGTTCCCGAATCGTTTCCAGGGGTATGCTTGATCCCAGCTTGCTTCGTCTGTCTAATGCCTCCTTTTTCCTGACCAAAGCCTCAATTTTGCTTGTCATCGAAGCTTCCTTGCTCCCACCTGCTTTGCTCTTCACTCTAACAGCACCTAGTATGAATGCAGCGGATGCCTGGGTTGAATAGCATAGAATACATGTTAATGGATGATCAATGTTTGGCATCGTCGCAGTGGGCTGTAGCTCTTATCTTGAAACTAAACAAAGTATCTGTCTTGAAAATATTCAAAGCCCTTGTTTTCACATTTCTATGAGGAAGTGAGCTCCAAAGACTCTTGACCCCCCCCAAGAGTTTTAAAGTTGTCTCTTTTCTGTCATAAATAAGCAAATTTCTAATTTTAAATGTGACCCCTAGTTCTGGATTCCCATTTCAAGAGGAAATATCTTTCTTACATCTACTATGTTAAAAACTTTAATCATCTGTTTCAATGAATAATATATATGATCATACAATGCACAAACCCATACAAGAGATTGCAAAGTTTTTACACCATGATAAAGGAAATGTGTTCATATTGTACAAATAAGCATTGGGTGAGAACAGTATAATGAATTTGGAGAACTATTTGTGTTTATATCTTTGTATTAAGTCAAGTCAAGTCAAGTCAATTCACATTTATTTATATAGCACATTTAAAAAACAACTCTCGACCAAAGTGCTTTACATTTGTTATAAGAGTAGTATACACAGGCAGGCTACATATATATATACAAATAGCCCTCACTCAGAGGACGTCAGGAAAGGCTTGGGAGAACAGATACATTTTTAGACTAGACTTAAAGGTGTCGATGGAGGGGGCAGTTCTAATGGGGAGGGGGATGCTGTTCCACAGTCTTGGAGCTGCGACCGCAAAGGCACGGTCGCCCCTGAGCTTATGCCTAGACTGCGGGACAATCAGCAACCCCAAGTCGGCCGATCTGAGGGACCTGGAGGTGGTGTAGTGGGTGAGAAGACTTTTAATGTGGGTGGGGGCGAGCCCATTGAGGGCTTTGTAGACAAAGAGGAGGGTCTTGAAATTTATTCGGAACCACACAGGAGCCAGTGGAGAGAGGTCAGGATCGGGGTGATGTGGTCCCTTTTTCTGGTGCCCGTCAGGAGTCTCGCTGCGGCGCTTTGGACCAGTTGCAGGTGGGACAGGGAAGATCTAGGCGGGAGGAGATAAATGTATGGATGATCTTTTCGAGGTCATCAAACTGGAGGAGTTGTTTTAATTTAGCTATCATCCGAAGCTGAAAGAAGCTAGCTTTTACCACGGCATTGACTTGTTTAAGACCTAACTGGATGCAAACTTCGACTTTCAATGCAGGCATGCCAAATCCAGGCTGAAATTCCATTTGTTAAGGGCCTGTCCCACTGCACGAGGTAATTCAGGAGTTCTCCCGAGTTTCCCCTGATTCGAACTCAGAGAATTACGGTAATAGCCGTTCGTAGGTACTTGTGGACTCTCCGCACTGTTGAAAAAAAATTTACGAACTTAGTATTATGATCAGCTACGTGACATCCACGAGCTCCGATGTACCCGCTACGTACATTACACAAGCTCGAATCAGGGGAGAACTCTGGAGAACTCTTGAATTACCATATAACCATATAAAAATTACAGCACGGAAACAGGCCATCTTGGCCCTTCAAGTCCGTGCCGAACAACATTTTTCCCTTCGTCCCACCTGCCTGCACTCATACCATAACCCTCCATACCCTTCTCATCCATATGCCTATCCAATTTATTTTTAAATGATACCAACGAACCTGCCGCCACCACTTCCACTGGAAGCTCATTCCACACCGCTACCACTCTCTGAGTAAAGAAGTTCCCCCTCATGTTACCCCTAAACCTCTGTCCCTTAATTCTAAAGTCATGTCCTCTTGTTTGAATCTTCCCTATTCTCAAAGGGAAAAGCTTGTCCACATCAACTCTGTCTATCCCTCTCATCATTTTAAAGACCTCTATCAAGTCCCCCCTTAACCTTCTGCGCTCCAGAGAATAAAGACCTAACTTATTCAACCTATCTCTGTAACTTAGCTGTTGAAACCCAGGCAACATTCTAGTAAATCTCCTCTGTACCCTCTCTATTTTGTTGACATCCTTCCTATAATTGGGCGACCAAAATTGTACACCATACTCCAGATTTGGTCTCACCAATGGCTTGTACAATTTTAACATTACATCCCAGCTTCTATACTCAATGCTCTGATTTATAAAGGCTAGTGTACCAAAAGCTTTCTTTACCACCCTATCTATATCAGATTCCACCTTCAAGGAACTATGCACGGTTATTCCCAGATCCCTCTGTTCAACTGTAGCTTGTACAGTGGGACAGGCCCTTTACTGAGGGAACTTGGCACAGGGGGAAATGTTACCATTTGGCAGAGATACCTGTTGATGTGGACATTAAAAAATGTCCTACTAGAAGAGCAGATAACATCTTCTTGAATGTATTTTTCCTTTGAATGTCTTCCAGAAACAAATTAACTATGGATTATCACATTGTTGTTTGTAGTATTCCAATGCTAACCGTGCAGTTGAATACTCGCCTGTTTCTGGGTGAAAGGCAGAGTAAGGTTCACATTAGGCCCCAGCTCAAGCAAAGGAAGATGGTGCTAATGCTGGAATTTATCTTCTGCTTAGTTTTTGTTAAAGTTAATTGTGGCACAGATTTCACCAGGAAATGCTGTTATTGAAATACTTTCATAAATGTTATTACATAATGGCAGCCCACATTGACCAGACCTTTACCTCTGTCTCACTCTCCATTTGATAGGCCACTTGTAATCTCTTCATTCTCCAAACATACACAGTGATAAAGCACACACAGGTTAGATTATGCAGATGTAGGAATTGATTTAGTATTCCATATTTTTGCTTAACTTGCTGAAATAAATCATACTTTTAACACATAGTTTTGTGAAGTAATCATCTTTCTCCAGGCCGTATGTTAAAGATATAACATTTCAACATACTATGCCCATATGGAATTTGGGAAGCTCTGGAAAGTTTTAAGGTGCACAATAATTGCACAGTGAAGCACGTCTGCGGACTGGCCCATTCCATCATAGTTTTATTTGAGGCTCTTAGTTATGCTATAAGCTGAAAGTTGCACATTATTCACGTTGCAACAGTAGTTATCCCATCATTCATACATTAATGAATAATCTTTTTTTAAAAATTGTTTACACTTATTGTGTACATCGCAAAAATATACATCTCTCTTACTATTAGGTATTATCAGTGGCAATCTAAGTTTTTTTACTGGAACATGCTCCGATTGTAAAAATAAGCTATAAAATGCAGATGTTACAATTCTATAATCTTTGGTTACAAGTATGACAGAGGTACAAGTAAGAGTGGAGGCTATGTTGCCTTTTGTTGAAGGAGGACAAAACAACAGTGGTTGGAGAAGATCATCCCAATTATGCTATCTGGGGAGCACTTAGAAGGTAGAAGGGAGTTCTCCCTTTGATGGAGCTGTATTGTAGCCTCCCCACAGAGTCAGCAGGAACAGATATGTGGGGAGATTGGAAATAGCTGTAAAAATAATAGCCTGATATTAATGTGAGATTTCCCTAAAATTGACTGGGTCACCGATTGTGTGAAGCAACTGAACCATGTGGAATTTGTTAAAGTGTCAAAGAAAGCTTTATTCATCAATGTAATGAGGGTCTTACCAGAGAGGGTACGACATTGGATCTCCTCTTCGATAACAATATGGGGCCATTGAGCACAGTGACACTAGGGGAGCACTTTGGGACCATATGACCAACAATAACCATAATTCTAATAGATTTCAAGTCATTTTGATGAAGGATAGATATTATCTACAAGTTAAGGTCCCAAATTGAGGCAAGGCCAATTTTGGAGGCCCAGGCAGCGTAATGCAGAGGTTGATTGGGAGAGACTGTTTGTCGGTAAAGGGATGTCTGGCAATTTGGAGGCTTGTAAAAGTGTGAGAGCAAGAGGTCAGGGACAGCATGTTTCGGTTAATATGAAGGGCGAGATTGCAAGTTTACGAAACCCTGCTGGGTGGGATTAATGGGTGGCACATTGGCACAGCGGTTTGATCCTGACTACTGGTACCGTCTGTATGGAGTTTGTACGTTTTCTCCATGACTACATGGGTTTTCCCCAGGTTCTTGTTTCCTCTCACACTCCAAAGAAGTGCAGGTTTGTAGGTTTATTGACTTTGGTAAGAACTATAAATTGTCTTTAGGGTGTACGGTAGTGTTAGTTTGCGGTGATTCCTGGTCGACGCAGACTCTGCACTGTATCTCTAAGATAAAATAAACTAAACTGGTTGTCACCATATTGAGACTCTGGTCAGAAAAAAAGAAGGCATACATTGTTTGGGCAGCAGTATGAACATATTTAAGAGGGAAAGCAAAAGGGCAAAAATATGGCATCAAATGGAGCTGACAGGCAAGGTAAAGGAAAATCTGAAGAGATTCACGAGGTATATATGAGAATAGGTCCCCCTAAAGATCAACTTGGCCTTCTATGCGTGGAGGCAAAGGAAATATAAGGGATTTTTAATGAATATTTCTCATCAGTTTTTACTGAGGGGAAGATCGTGGAAGCCAAGGAATTAAGTCAAATTGGTTGTGATGTCTTAGACCATATACAAATTACCACAGGTATTGGTAATCTTAAAGCAGACTATAGCAAGGTTGATAAATACTCAGGGTCTGATCAAATGCATCCTTGTACCTTGTTGGAAGCTTGGAAAGAAATTGGGGAGGGGGGTGGGTGGGGGTCCCTTGCAAAGTTACTTGCATCAATTTTAGCTACAGGTGATATTCTGGAGTGTGGCTAATGCTGTGATGATTTTAAGAAAGGTACCAAAGACAAGCCAGGAAACTATATACCAATGAGCCTGAATTCAGTGGAGGGTAAATAACTGGAGGTGATTCTGAGGGACAGGAAATACAAGCATTTAGATAGATCAGGAATGATTAGGACAGCTCACACAGGTTTGTGCATGAGTAAATCATGTCTCACAAACCTGTGAATTTTTAGTAGTGGTCGCCAAGGGGATTGATTAGGACTGGATGGTGGGCATTACCTAAATATACTTTAGCAAGGCCGTTGACAAGGTCCAGCATAGTTGGCTAGTCTGGAATATAAGATCACATGGGACCAGGGAGAACTTGCTCATTCAATACATAATTTGCTTGATGGCGATAATGGAAAATTGTGTTTTGGATTGCAGGCCTGTGACTAGTGAGAATGTACAAAGTATGATTAATAAGCTTGCCTATTACACTAACATAGCTGGTAACATCCACAGTGAATAGAATTTACAACAGTTAGAATGGGATCTTGTTGACCAAGGCAAGTGACCGAGGAATGGCAAATGCTGTTCAATTCAGATATGTGCGAGGTGTTGGATATTGGGAGGTCAAACCAGGATAGGATTTTCACAGTGAACAATAGGGCTCTGGGAGAGAACAGAAAAAACTAAGAATATAGGTACATAATTTCTGAAAGTGTCATCACAGGGAGACAGGGTGGAAAAGAAGACATTCAGGAATCTGGTCTTCACCAGTTTGGGCACTGAGATTAAGAGTTGGGACATCATGTTGCAGTTGTAGAAGATGTTGGTGAGGCCACGCGGAGTATTGGACATAGCTTTGGTTACCTTGCTTTCCGAAATAAATCATTAAGCTTGAGAGAGTGCAAAGAAGATTTACAAGAATATGGCAGGACTTGAGGGACTGGGTTACAGGGAGAGGATGGGCAGGCTTGGACGTTACCTCTTTGAGAGTTGGGGACCAGGGTCAACTATATAGAGGAGTGCAAAATCATGAGGATGTAAATTAGGTGAAAGCACACAGTTTTTTACTCAGAAAATTGAACCATAAACTTGAGGGCATCGGTTTAAAGTCAGAGAGGAAAAATTTAAGAAGGGCCTTAGATGCAACTTCTTCACACAGAGGGTGATGCGCACATGAACGAGTTGCCAGAGAATGTATTTGAGCCAGGTACAATGACAACATGTGAAACATGTTTAGACAGACACATGTAAAGGAAAGGTTCGGAAGGATTTGGGCCAAACAGGGCAGAAGGGACGAGCTGATATGGACATCTTCATTGTTATGGATGAGTTGGACCAAATGGCCTGTTTGTATGCTGTCTCACTCTGACTCTATACAGTCCCTTTTGAAAGTATATCTTGTTTATTTTTACCTTCATTTTATTGAGGCACCAGAGAGTTTGCACAGTTTCAGATGGGAGACAGCGGTCAAAATAGCCACGGAAGTCAGGAAAGCAATATGACATACTGTAGGAAGCCCATTGAAGTATATTTGTGCAGTTCTAGAAAGTGTTTGCCTTTTTCTGAAACAATTCCAGAATTCTTCACTTCTCACCTTGTAGCCTCTCTGCATATTGTCATTGCATGCCTTTGTTTGTGGTGCAGGTTCTAAAATTTGTCTTTTGTGAATGCTGATTTGATTATACTAATGGGATTGATTCACAGTGCCTTTTACTGCCTTGTTGTGAGTGTAACCCTTGTGTTTAGGAGAGAGATCTGTGTATATGCCTAAAGCTCCGTTTCACGCTGGCAAATAGTGCTTAAATTGAAAGCGTGGGAAGAAATGACCAGAATCTCAATACATTTTGACGTAGCTTATGTTTGTAAAGACTCCTGGGGATCTAAAGGGCTCTTTACATACACTTTAAACTATAGTTGACAATAACTTGCCTCAGGCAATATTGCATTGCTTTGGCTCAACACCATTTTTCACACTTATAACGAGAAAAATAAAGTAAACATTTGCAGACTATGGGGAATCAGCAGCAGAGTGGGATTAATTGGATAGCTCTTTCAAAGAGTCAGTGCAGGCATACACACTTGGAGTAAATGTAGACTCCTGACCTTAGGCCTGTTTGCCATTTAATAAAATCATGGCTGATCTGATTACAACCTCATCTGCACATTTTTGTCTTTACATGGCAATCTTTCATCCCTTTGTTTATCACGTATGTCTCTTGAAAATATTCAATGGCTCTGTTTCCACTTTCCTTTGAGGAAGAGATTTCCAAACACACATGATGCTCAGAGAGGATTAACAATCTCATCTCTGTCATGAATGAGCAAATTCTTATTTTTAAAAAGTGATCCCTTGTTCTAGATTCTCATTTCACGATGAATAAACTCCACTTCCCCTCTGTCAAAATGCCTCAAGAGCTTATGTTTCACTCGTCCCCTCCCACTCTTCGAAATTGAAGCAAATGGAAGCCATGTAGGTCCAATCTTTCCTCATGAGACAAATCAGTTATTCCATAGAAACATAGAAAATATAGAAACATAGAAAATAGGTGCAGGTGGAGGCCATTCTTTGTGATCATGGCTGATCGTCCGCTATCAATAACCCGTGCCTGCCTTCTCCCCATATCCCTTGACTCCACTCGCCCCTCGAGCTCTATCTAACTCTCTCTTAAATCCATCCAGCGATTTGGCCTCCACTGCCCTCTGTGGCAGGGAATTCCATAAAGTCACAACTCTCTGGGTGAAAAAGTATTTTCTCACCTCAGTCTTAAATGACCTCCCCTTTATTCTAAGACTGTGGCCCCTGGTTCTGGACTCACCCAACATTGGGAACATTTTTCCTGTATCTAGCTTGTCCAGTCCTTTTATAATTTTATATGTTTCTATAAAATACCCTCTCATCCTTCTAAACTCCAGTGAATACAAGCCTAGTCTTTTCAATCTTTCCTCATATGACAGTCCCGCCATCCCATGGATCAATCCCGTGAACCTACGCTGCACAGCCTCAATCACAAGGATGTCTTTCCTCAAATTAGGAGACTAAAACTGTATACAATAGTCCAGATGTGGTCTCACCAGAGCCCTATATAACTGCAGAAGAACCTCTTTACTCGTGTACTGAAATCCTCTTGTTATGAAGGCCAACATTCCATTAGCTTTCTTCACTGCCTGCTGTACCTGCACGCCAACTTTCAGTGACTGGTGTACAAGGACACGCAGGTCTCGCTGTACCTCCCCCTTACCTAACCTAACCCCGTTGAGATAAAAATCTGCTCCCTTGTTTTTGCCGCCAAAGTGGATAACCTCACATTTATCTATATTATACTGCATCTGCCACGCATATGCCCACTAACTCAACCTGTCCGGATCCCCCTGCAACCTCCTAACATCCTCTTCACAGTTCACACTACCACCCAGCTTTGTGTCATCCACAAACTTGCTAGTGGTGCTCCTAATTCCCTCTTCCAAATCATTAATATTTATGGTAAACAGTTGCGGCCCCAACACTGAGCCTTGTGGCACTCCACTCGCCACTGCCTGCCATTCTGAAAAGGACCCATTCACTTCTACTCTTTGCTTCCAGTCTGCCAACCAATTTTCTATCCATGTCAACACCCTACCCCCAATACCATGTGCTCTAATTTTAGTCACCAGTCTCCCGTGCGGGACCTTATCAAAGTCTTTCTGAAAGTCTAGATACACTATATCCACTGGCACCCCTTCATCCATTTTACTTGTTACATCCTCAAAACATTCCAGAAGATTAGTCAAGCATGATTTCCCTTTCATAAATCCATGTTGACTTGGACTAATCCTTTTACTGCTATCCAAATGCTCCATTATTAACTCTTTAATAATTGACTCCATCATCTTTCCCACCACCGAAGTCAGGCTAACTGGTCTGTAATTGCCCGTTTTCTCTCTCGCTCCTTTCTTGAAAAGTGGGATAACATTAGCAATCCTCCACTCCACAGGAACTGATCCTGAATCTATTGAACATTGGAAAATGATCACCAATGCGTCCACTATTTCTAGAGCCACCTCCCTGAGGACCCTGGGATGCAGACCATCAGGCCCAGGGGATTTATCATCCTTCAGTCCCATTAGCCTACCCTATACTATTTCTCGCCTAATGAAAATGTCTTGCAGTTCCTCTACCCCTTTAGATCTTCTGTCCTCCAGTACATCTGGGAGATTGTTTGTGTCCTCCTTAGTGAAGACAGATCCGAAGTACCTATTCAACTCTTCTGCTATTTCCTTGTTGCCCATAATAATTTCACCCGTGTCTGCCTTCAAGGGACCCACATTTGACTTTGCTACTCTTTTTTCCCTTAACATATCTTAAGAAGCTTTTACTGTCCTTCTTTATATTCCTGGCCAGCTTCCCCTCATACTTCATCTTTTCAGCCCGTATTGCCCGTTTTGTTTCCTTCTGGCCTATGAAAGTTTCCCAATCCTATGGCTTCCGGCTACTCTTTGCTGTGTTATACATCTTTTATTTTAGTTTTATTCTATCCCTAACTTCTCTTGTCAGCCACGGTTGCCTCCCACTCCCCTTAGAATCTTTCTTCCTTTTTGGAATGAAATGATCCTGCGTCTTCTGGATTATGCCCAGAAATTCCTGCCATTGCTGTTCCACCGTCATTCCTGCTAGGATCCCTTTCCAGTCTACTTTGGCCAGCTCCCCTCTCATGCCTTCGTAGTCCCCTTTGTTCAACTGCATCACTGCCACTTCCGATTTAACGTTCTCATTCTCAAATTGCAGATTAAAACTAATCATATTATGATCACTACCTCCAAACGGTTCCTTTACCTCAAGTTCTCTTATCATATCTGGTTCATTGGACAACACTAAATCCAGAATTGCCTTTTCTCTGGTCGGCTCCATTACAAGCTGCTCTAAGAATCCATCTCGGAGGCATTCTACAAACTCTCTTTTTGGGGGCCCTGAACCAATCTGATTTTCCCAGTCTACGTGCATATTGAAATCCCCCATCACCACATTACCTTTGTTACATGCCAGTTTTAACTCCTGCTGCAACTTATACCTACATCCGGGCTACTATTTGGGGAACTGTAAATAACACAATTAGTGTCTTCTTGCCTTTATAATTCCTCAACTCAATCCACAGTGACTCTACCTCATCAGTTCCTATGATCCCTATCCCTATCCCAATTCCACGTATTTGTCTAGCAAATGTTCCCTGAACTATTATCCCACATGACACAAAAGGCTGGAGTAACTCAGTGGGAAAGGCAGCATCTCTGGATAGAAGGAAGGGGTGACAATTTGGGTCGAGACCCTTCTTCAGACTACTACGTAGAAGCCCAGGTATCTGATAAGCATAATATCGTTATTTTTGTATAGAAGTCTCCAGGCAATAAATGACGATATTCTGTTCTGTTAACCATTCTCATGATCTACTTAATCCGATACCAATCATTTAAAATCATTGTTGAGATCAGTCAGATCTCTCTACATCTCAAAACTCTGCAATCTTCTGCTATTTAGATAATATGCTGCTTTAAAAAAAACATTCCTGCTGAAATCAAAAACTTAATATTTTCCCATATTGGATTCCATTTGCAAGAACTTAGGCCATTGACAGCCTGTCAGTTTAGTTTAGTAATGCAGCATGGAAACTGGCCCTTCAGCCCACCAAGTACATGGTGACCATGAATCATTTACACTAGTTCTATGTTATTGCACTTTCCACTCTTTCCAAGGGGAAATTTTATAGAGGCCAATTAACCTACAAACCCGCATGTCTTTGGTCTGAGATCGGAGGAAACATATGCGGTCACAGGGAGCGTATTCATGCAAGCTGCACCCGAGCTCGGGAATGAACCCCGGTCTCTGGTAGTGTGAGGGAGCAGCTCCACTTGCTTTGCCACTAATATTATTATTTCAACCCACGTGTGTGTCACCAGTGAATTTTGCAACCATACATACGGTGCCTTCATCCAAGTCATTTTGCTAAATTAAACATTTTGAGGGTGTGGCACAATTCCTTTGGCAAACCACTTGTTACAATTTACCTATTAGAAAATGCACCTCTCTTCATTGTTAACCTGGTAATCTTTGACCAAACTGATTATGTTAGTGCTGACACTGCAGGTAATTAGCCACCTTTTTGTTTGCTTGCACTAATTTCCTTTACATAATGTACTTTCGTTATGTATTTACCTCAATTTAAATTCCTCAGTTGTGATGGTGGAATGTGAACCCATCTCCCTGGATCCATGACTGAGTTCCACCCCTGGAATCATTGTTGGCATCTGATTTACCCATGTTCTCTATTTACATATTGCTGCATGCAGGTGTGAGATCCTGCATTGACCCACACAGAGGTTTTAACTGGTGATTTGTCTCACGAATTGTCAGCTGAAGAGGAACATGGTCTGGGCCGAAGTGTTAGATCTTAAAAGATTACCTACATTTCTGTATCATAACGTCTTAACTTGATTTCTCTATCTAAATTTATGGAGATTTAAAAACTGGGAGAAATTCATGAGGGTAATATTTTAATCTAAAACAACACAAAAAAAAGTAATGTGCTTTCAAGTTTATTAAAAGTAAAGTGGATAGATATATGGACGGGAAGGGAATGGAGGGGTATGGTCTGAGTGCAGGTAGATGGGACTAGGGGAAAATAAATGGTCGGCACGGACTGGAAGGACCGAGAAGGCCTATTTCCGTGCTGTAATTGTTATATGGTTTGTTTTATATGGTTTATACATTTGAATCTGTGGAATTTTGTCATCCACAAATTCTATAACATTTCACATGGAATTGAAAGGACTAAATGTAAAAGATAGAAAATATTACAGATCAGTCCATCAAATTTAAAAAATATGGAAATTGTTAGGATCAATGATTAAGAAAGTGGGAATAATGCTCTTCAAAAATCATGCTGATATGAAGAAAATTATTCTTGACAAATCTGCCAGGTTTTATTTTTGAAGATGTAACTAGCATAATAGATGTAACTAGCATAAAAGGCAAACCAGTTAATGTAATGTATTTGGATGTTCAGAAGGCCTCTTTAGTAAGGCACCACGTAAGAGGTTATAAAAATAAATTAGAGTGCAC
This sequence comes from Raja brachyura, assembly GCA_963514005.1. The sequence continues at coordinate 94,133,121 of OY740782.1, forward strand.
CATGTTGGAAGTAATATACGAGTGTGGACTGAGGATTATCTAATGGACGGAAAATAGTGTAGGAACAAAAGAGTATTTTTTAGGTTGGGAGGTGATGGCCACAGGGATTGATGCTCGGCCCCAGGTGATGACAATGTATATCTTTGTTTGGAAAAGGAACACATTTAGCATAGCCTACTGTGCTGATATTACAAAGTTAAGTGGCAGTGTTAGCTGTGACGTTTGTGCAGTCAGGCTTCAGAGGGATATGAACATATTGTTAATGGATGACAATTTGGCAGATGGAATATAATGTGAAAAATATGAGATCAATTTTGGGGAAGGTGAACTATTTCTTACATTGTAAGGGCGTAAAAGGTGTTGGTGTTCAAAGGGACTAGGTGTTTTCTATGCAAATCACTGAAAGTTAACATGCAGATAAGGCAAGCAGTTAGGAATGTAAACTATATGTTGGCTATTACCGCTAGAGACTTTAAAGACAAGGGCAGAAACATCTTGCTTCAATTATATTAGGTCCTGGTTAGACTGCACCTGAAAATATTATGTTTCAGTCTGGTTTCCCAATTTGAAAATTGATATTTCTAGGATAGCTGGGGCACCGTAAAGGTTCACCAGATTGATTCTTGTGAAGGTGTGTTTTTTTTATCCGAGGAAAGACTCAATGGAAGTGGGCCATATTATTTTCTGTTTGGTAGAATGAGAGATGTTCTCATTGAAATATATTTTAAAAAATCATTACAGGGTTTTTTGGTGATGATATTTTCACTGGTTGGGGTCAAAGATTCGAAACAACGGGTCAGCCTTCCAAAACTGGGACTAAAAGAGACACAAAGAATGGCAGATGCCGGAAACTTGAGCAAAACTGGCTATATTTCAGATCGGGACCATCTTCAGACTGGAATGAGCAGAAATGACTTCACCAAGAGAGCAGTCACTGTTTAGAATACTCTACCAGGGAGGATGTTCATTTGGTGACTATATTTAAGGCAAGTGGGTACTTTGTGAAATATTAAAGGGGATCAAGGGACCAAGCATTAGTGCAGAAGAATGTTGCTAAAATAAAAAGTCACCTGTGATATTTTGAATGATTGAGCATGCCTGAGAAGCTGAATGGGCCAACTTCTGCTTCTGTTTGTTATGTTTAAATCTGAAGCAAACACATCAGGTAAAATAATACGTTAGAAATCACCAATTTATTTATATTTGCAGATAAACTACCTTCACCTTCTTATGTACACAGACACGCATGCTCTTAGAGAGAGAGAGAGAGAGAGAGAGACTCGGAGAGGGAGAGCGCAACAGAGACACAGTGAGAGAGAGACAGATTGTGTGTGTGAGAGAGAGAGAGAGAGAGAGAGAGAGAGAGAGAGTAAAAGACGGACATAGAGAGAGTGAGAGAGAGACCGAGAGAGAGACACAGACATGCACACAGCCACTTTTATGATATGATGTGTTCCCACCATTACTTTTACAGGACTTCAATGCATGCATGCTCTTTACATGGAGCCGAGATTCTCCTGAATACACCTTTCCCACTTTACGAGGCCAGTGCCAGTGGGGGTTTCATTTTCTCAAGGGGAATTTAAGCATGTTATTAAATTGTTTCCTCTCTGTGCCTTGTTATCACTCTTTTGATTTCCTTGACTACTTATTGGTTGATTAAATAAAATATCAGTGCTATCTGCTGAACAATCTAGCAGTGTGTATTACTTGGCAACAATTCTGAATCATAATGTTACTGAACATTATGAAAAATGTTTAAGGGAAGTTGCTGTACTGGTGGGGATTATATTCCCATTCAGGAGTCAAATGCAATGCCATGCTAGATGCCTGCAAATCCAACAGCGGGGGAAATAGTGGGACCAGGAAGATAATGCACGTATTCAATTTGCAGTAAGTTGTGCCGATCAGAATAAGATGAAAAGGAATGATCGGTGTTGTGCAGCTAGTGAGAACTGCATCACATTTGCCAGATGGCTAATGTGACAGTGACTCCGACCTCGTGTGCTCCGCTGATCCCCATCACTGGCAGACAGGCCGGTTGAAGCCAGCGACCTGCACCACAAACAGCGTCTAACTGCCGGAAAGCACAGGCGCCCCGGACAGAACTCCGGACTGAGCCGAGGTCACGGTCAAAGGAATAACTCTGTGTCCAATCAGCTATTGTTGGATTGGCCCACATGCACCTCTTCACCCTTCTCCTTAAAAGCCAAGGCAGTCCAGCCAGGGGGGTGGGAAAAGGGAAGAAGGAGAGGAAGAGAGAAAAAAAGAGTAGAAGAGAGAAAATGAAGGAGAGGAGAGAAAGAGAGAGAGAGAGAGAAGGTGGGTTGACTCCTGATTAGCTGTGCACTTTTTGAAGGCTTGGAGGAAAGCTGATCTGCTGGGACAAGCTCGAGACTGCTGGTGCCTCTTTTGAGGTCAAGACTGAGCTGCTGGGACAAGCCTGAGAGAGCCAGCACCTCCTCTGAGACCAAGGCAGAGTGGCCAGGGCAAGCTCGAGACCGCCAGTGTCTTCACACCTGCCTACAGACAAGGAGGGACTGGACCCCATCACCAAGTGCAAAGACTAAGACGCCAGGACAAGCCTGAGACAGCGAGTGCCTCCTTTCTTGAGGCCAAGACTCAGGTGCTGGGACAGGCCTGAAACTGCTGCGCTTCCTTTTTGAGGCCAAGATTGAACCACCACCTGAGACTGCCAGAACATCCTCTCGGGGTAACAGTGAGCTGCTGGGACAGGCCAAACATCGGCAGTGCACAGACAAAGGAGGACTGCACCCCCACATGGACCTGGACTTTCTTGTCCCTATTGTCATTCGCAATAGAGAAACCGTATCACGTTAGTTCACCCTACCGTCATCGTGTCCGTGTAGTCATTGCTGACCTGGCATCATCCCTGACGTGGAGACCTTAGGGATCAATGCTGGGTCCACTGCTGTTTGTCATCTACTGTGTGTAACAATTTAGATTATGTTATTAACCTGGTAATTATGTTTGTGGATGACACCAAAATTGATGGTGTATTGTATAGTGAAGAGGATTATCTAAAATTACAATATATTACTTGGGGAAGTGGGCCAAAGAATGGCAGGTGGAAATGAAGTGAGGTGAGATGTTGCACTTTGGTAAGTTAAACTAGGGAAGACTTGCACAGCAAATGATAGGGTCCTGGAGTGTGTTGTAGAATAGAGAGTCCCAGAGGGAAGGTTACAACGTTCCCTTGAAGTGGCGACATAGGTAAACAGGATGGTGAAGAAGACATCTGGGACAGTTGCCTTGGTCAATCAGCACATTGAGTACAGGAGTCCGGACGTCATGCTATAACAGCCCAAGTCAATGGTGAGCTCACACTTGGAGTATTCTGTGCAATTCTGGTCACTGTGCTGTGGGAAGGATGTAATTGAATTGGAAATAGTGCCTAAAAGTTTCATGAGGATGGTGGCATGACTGGTGTGCTTTTGTTATGAGGAAAGATTGGATAGCTGGGACTATTTTCCAGGTGTATAGGAATTTAAGGGTGATCTTATAAAGGTGTATAAATCATGAGGGGGAATTTTTAAGGTGAATGGTCACAGTCGTTTTCTCAGGGCAAGGAGTCTACAATTAGAGGACATCTGTTTAAGGAGAGAGGGGAAAGATAGAAAAAGGACATGGGCAACCTTTGTCACACCAAGGGTAGTGAATATATGGAGCAAGCTGCCAGAAGAGGTTGCAGACATGGTACAATTACATTTGAACAGATACATGAATGATTAAGAATTATTGGTTTATTGACCAAATGCATACAAGTAGGGTTTGCTTGGGTAGACAACTAGGTCAGTATGGATAGCAAGGCTATAGGGCCTGTTTACATGCTGTATTACCCAATGACTAACATTGAGGCCCGAAGTGATGGAAGGTTGCAACTGAGCTAACCCCCACACCATCCCCATTGGCAGAATTGATAACTGGACTTCTGAGGCAGTTTTTTGGATTTGGGTCATAATTGTCCAGCTAGCTCGCCTGTTGTATAAATGTTGGAAGGGTTAAGCTATGTTTAAGAACTATTCATCTTCTGTTTCTATTCATGAAGACTCTGAGGACCAACCATCTGACAGATTGAGTGTTCTGTAGAGAAACAACAGAATTTGCTCATCCCGGATCTTTTAGTTTAGCATTTAGTTTAGTTTGGAGATACAAAGGCACTTCGGCTCACTGAGTCTGAACCCACCAGCGATCACCCGTATACTAGTTCCATCCTACCTAGGGACAATTTACAGAAGCTAATTAACCTACAAACCTGTACATCTTTAAAATGTGGGAGGAAACCCGAGCACCCGGAGAAAACCCACATGGTCAAAGGGAGAACGTACAAACTCCGTACAGTCAGTATTCATAGTCTGGATCGAATCTGGTTCTCTGACACTGCAACTCTGTAGTGGCACTGTGCTGCCCACTTGCCCACTGTGCTGTCCACTTGCCCACTGTGCTGCCCACTCTGAATTCCATTCCAAATGTGACCTACTGTATCTGTCTGTGGCCACCACAACCCTTCTCTTGTGAGTAATACAGTTTTAGCTGATAAATTGTGATAAATTCAACTCTTTGGTGAATGCCTGTTTTACCTTCACCAGTATTGTGCTTATTTTCCTTTGGATTTAACTAACTGTTTATTATCAGATTGAAAACGTGCACCTCCACAGAGGGCAACAAAGCATCAAACGGGCATCAATTTCTACATTTCGATTTTGTCTGATTATTTGTTACCAGCAACCCCTTATCCTTCATAAAATAAAAACCTTTACAGAAAATCCATCAGTTAACATTTCTTGCAATGATTAAATCTGCAAACAGTTCTGCCAGCTGAAGAGCTTAAACACTTAGATTGCTGCAAAAAAATGTGCAGCTGCTTCAATGCACATTTAACCTGAAGCCCAGGCTGCCAGAAGGGAATCAAGATGGTATTGCATTTGTATAAATCTGTGACTAATTTTTTGGAAAACAAAGTGTGACTTTAATTGAATGCAGAGATTTCATTTTGTTTTGTAGAAGCTATATCGTAAAGTTGGCTGAAGTATTATATAAGCCATAGAACTCATGCCTTCTCAAAGAATGATGACCCATTCTGAATTAGCTTTTGGATGTATGTGTCTGGAAGTATTTTATGATTTATAGAACTAAATTTGCTGTGTGATAGTGGCAATGCATCGTATCGCACTTTAAAATGGTAGAAGTGGAGCCCCATGCCCTGCTAATCTGTAGCATGTTAACTGCTACTGACAGAGTATGTATTCCAGGCAGGTTGTTTGCTCAGTTCACTCGAGTGAATTAAAATTGTGTTTTATTTCATTGTATTTGCCACAGATATATTCCAATCACTGAAGTCATTATTCTTAAAAGCCTCTAATTGTGGAAGTCGAAAGTATTAAACCGGACATGCTATTAAGTTGATAGTGTTGAGATAATTGTACTTATTCTCAAAACAAAGGAAAGGCTTTGTGAAAGACTCTATACCCTCGAATCAGGGAGAGTCAAGAGGGTTTAATTGTCATATATCAGCTGCAAAACAATGACATTCTTACATGCAGCAGCAAAACAGATGGAGAAAATGCTTCAAACTTTAATGCAATAACATACAGATAAATACATAACTATCTATAATACTAATCTAATTATCAATAATACTAGGTGACTAGTTTGTAGCGCAACCAAAGCACAGCTCATAAAAGATCATAGTTGCTGAGTAGTGGTTAATGTTGTGTAATGTTCAAAATCATGATTGTTGGGAAGAAGTTTTTCTTGAACCAGGTGGTTGAGGTTTTCAGGTTCCTGTACCTTCTTCGTGATGGCAGTTGTGAAAGAGTGTGGCAATCGTGGTGCAGGTCTTTGATGATATTGCCTGCCTTTATGAGGCAGTACCTCGTATAGAAACATTCAATTATGGGGAGAACAGTGCCAGTGATGAACCTGGCAATGTCTACCACTCACTGTCGTCTCCTTTGTTCCTGGGCTTCAAGGTCCCGAATCAGGCCATGATGCAACCAGTCAGTATTCTCTCTGCCATACACCTTTAAAATTTGATTGAGTATTCGTCGACATAGCAATTCACCTCAATCTGAAAGTGGCGTTGCTGATCTTTCTTTTGATTGCATCAATGTGCTGGGCTCAGGACAGATCTCCATATTCCAAATTCAGAGGCCCAAGAACTTGAAGCTCTCCACTGCCATCCCTTTGTTGGTAGGTTTGACATCCCCTTTCTGAAGTCTACAATTGGCTCCTTGGTGGAAAAAGGAACCAGGTGAATGTGTAAGGAATGGATGTGAAACTCAAGGACCGTGTGTGTTTGGGGACAGGACAGGTGATGGGGACTGTTTGTCAGACGAGAGGGAGGAATGGAAGTGACAGGGGCATTTTATCGGGGCTGCCAACATTGGGTGAGAGTTGGGAGTGAGAAATTGCGAGACCAAGCCCGAGGGAGCGTGTTCCCCTCCCATTGGTACAGAGCTTTTGAATTGTACAATCTGGTGCCTACTGTGGCGAGTCTTTTAACTTGCACTTGAATGTAATATTTATGCTATGGATTAGCTATGAATAATGTTTGGCTAAATTACATTCCTAATTTTACTTCGGAGTCTTGTGAGGGACTACGTGAAGAAGCCCCACCAGGCGCATGCACGTCATTACGTCCTACGTATGGCACACCGGCGGGCTGGAGAGTGCAGCTCCACCAGTGGTAAGTAGTAAACCCACAGGTAAGTGAATTTAAAACTTTTTCTGTGAGTATTTAAACTCCGTGAGTCTGGCTCGGGAGCCAGCAGGAGTTTTTGGTCATGGAGTGTGTTGAGAAGAGATCTGTCTGGATTAGGAGCGTAACACGCGGGCCCGCGGTTACCGCTGCAGTAACGCCGGCTCCGATACCGGCTGCTGTTCTACTGGCAGCTCAATTGCCTCTGTTAGTTCCAGTGCTTCAGGGCACTGAGGCCACTCCACCAGGGAGGAAGGACAAAAGAAAATCTCTCAAGCCCATCTTATCCGATGGGTCTGATGAAGAGGAAGACTCCCCTCCTTCTAATAAAAAGGTATGGGGACGGCTCGACCAGATGGAGAAAATGCTTCAAACTTTAATGAGCCATGAAATTTTTCAATCGGGGTTGAATGCCCCAAGGATTCCCCAGACAGCCTCACGTAGAGGCCCATACAGCGAAGAAGATTATACCGCTTATGAATGTCAGTGGGAATCACCCTCTCCAGCACCTTGTTTAGGGCTGGAAGAGACCTCCCTGGAGCAAGACTCTGGAGAGCCAGGGCAGGAGGAATCTGACCCTGAAGTTGGTGTCACTGCTTTTGGGCACACACCAAAGCACATGTCCTGGATGTAGCAAAGAACTTTGCTATTCCGGAAGGTACTGGTAAGGCCATGGAGGAAAACCTGGCGGCCAACATCAATTACATGGCCTCTCACCAGCTACAAGATTCTATAATGGAACAAACAGCCACCCGATACATAACACCTGTGAATTGTGAGTCGCTCAAAGTGCCCACTGTGAACTCTGCTATCTGGGCCACAAATGAGTGCCATGCTGCGTGGCCAATAATTCCAATTCCAGCAGGTCCTCAAATTGGTGGGAGAAGGCATCACGACTTTTGGCAAAATGGTCCGAGGGGCACCGATGTCCGGCATACAGCAGGTTATGTTGGCCCTGCTGTGTAATGCATATATTTTTTTTTAATTTATATATTTTTTAGAAGCCATACGTATTACAAATAATATATCAATTTTTTCAGATATACATTTTACATATTTCCAAAGTTATATGAATATTACAAAGCAACATATATAAGCCTCAATTTTGTTTTTTGAGAGTGAAAAGAGTAAAGAGATAATAGATGTTTAATTTAAAGAGTGTGATTAAATAATATTGATTTTGATTTTGGTTATATGTGAGAGAAATAAAAAGGAAAAAAAATGAAAATAACAAAAATAAAAAAAATAAAATATATATTACTGGCAAACAATTATTATACTAAAAAAAAAATTGAAGTATACATCTTAACAATGATTGGAACAATTTCCAATAAAAATATATATAGAGACGAGTATACAAATCTCAGATTAAATCTTTTCATCTGATCCTACCACCGGGTACTTGTTGAGTTACAATGCTGAGCCCAGCTACCCCTTCGTATAATCAGTGAATGGAGACCATAGTTTTTCAAAAAGTTCATGTTTATCCATTAGGATAATCCTAATTCTCTCCAATTGCAACGTCTCCAACATTTCCACTGTCCACATTTTAATTGTAGGGGATAATGGTCCCTTCCAGAATTTTAATATTAATTTTTTTCCAATCATTAAACAGTAATCAAGAAAGTTTCTTTGATTTACTGTTAATGTTTGATTTAAATCTAAAACACCAAATATTATTAGCTTTGGGTCAGGATTCAATATATTCTTAAGAACTATAGAGATAATTTTAAAAATTTCAGTCCAATAACTATTAAGTTTTGTGCATGTTACAAAACTATGCGTTAAATTAGCTTCTATGTGCTGGCATTTATCACACAATGGGGATATGTTAGGAAAAATTCTATTTAATTTCATTTTTAAATAATGTAATCTATGTAATACTTTGAATTGTATCAAAGTATGTCTGGCATTTAACGAACAACGGTGTATACGTTGTAAACTTTCTTCCCAGAAGTTTTTTAATATCGATAAACCTGTTTCATTTTCCCATATTTGTCGAAGTGATTCTGTTGTTGGTATTTCCCTGTCCAAAAGGATATTATATATGTATGCTATTAATTTCTCTGTGTTTGGATGCTTATTGAGCACATCATCCAATAATCCTGGTTCTCTATTTCTATAATCTTGCATATTTGATCTAACATAATCTCTGATTTGTAAATACCTAAATAAGTTATTTGAGTGCAGTCCATAAATATCTTTCAACTCTTGAAATGAGAGAAATTTCCCATTCCTATAAAGATGTTCTATCCTTATAATTCCTAAATTTCTCCATTGTTCAAACCCCCCATCCAATAAGGAGGGCTTAAACAAAGGATTATTCATAATTGGTAAGCAAAGCGACATATTTTCTAAATGTAAAGTCTTAACTATTTGTTTCCAAATACGTCTATTGCTAAAAATTATAGGATTTTCCCTATAATTTTTTTTTATACCACCCTTGGAGCAAGGAGCATCGTACTTATATCAAAAGGAAAACAATCTTCCTTTTCCATTTTTAACCAAGCTGGTTCCTGATCCATGTTTACCAACCAAAGATTCATATTCTTGATCTGAACCGCCCAGAAATAATATTAAAAAATTAGGTAGTGCTTGTCCACCATTTAATTTAGATTTACATAAATGTCTTTTACTTATTCTGCGATTTTTATAATCCCAAATAAAGCTATTAACAATAAAATCAATTTAAAAAAAAAGTTTTAGGAAGATATGGCGGGATAGATTGAAATAAATATAATAGATGTGGTAAAAAAAATCATTTTAATGGCATTTATTCTGTCGATCATTGATATTGGTAATGTTTTCCAATATAGGATATTATTTTTTAGTTTATTCAGTAATTGGGGGAAATTTGATTTAAATAGAGAATTATAAGATTTAGATACATTAACTCCTAGATATTTAATTTGGTCAGTAACTATTTTAAATGGAAATTTTTGTAATTTATTTAATTTTATTCCTGTTATAGGCATAATTTCACTTTTATTCCAATTAATTCTATATCCTGAGAACATACTAAATTCAGTTATAACATTAAGTAACTTAGGGATACTAATCTCTGGTTTTGTTATATATGTTAAGACGCCATCTGCGTATAAAGATATTTTATTCATTGTGGTATTGGTGTTATATCCATAAATTTCTGGTTCCGATCTAATCCTTTCGGCTAATAATTCTATTGCAAGAGCGAATAATAAAGGCGATAACGGACATCCTTGTCTACAACCCCTAGAGAGATTAAATTTTGGCTGAGATTAACATTTGATTTGTTAAGATTCTTGCTGTTGGGCTAGAATATAAAATTCTAACCCATTTACAAAATCTTTCCCCCAGTTGAAATTTCCGCATTATCCTAAATAGATAAGGCCATTCAACCTGGTCAAATGCTTTTACTGCATCCAGGGATATAACAGCTAATTCAATATCATTAATTCTTTTTGAATATATGATATTGAATAGATGTCTCAAATTATGAGTAGCGTTTAGGGATAAAACCTGTTTGATCATGATGTATTAATTTATTGATCACTAAACTTAACCTTTGAGATAAAATTTTAGTTAATATTTTTTGATCCGTGTTTAGAAGAGCAATTGCTCTATATGATCCTGGATCTTCCAGATCCTTATCTACTTTAGGAATTAGTGTAATTGTAGACTCATTTAAGGTTTCTGGTAACTGTTCTTGTTCATAGGCGGCTTTATATATTGTTTGTAGACGTGGGGAAATCAAATCGTGAAACTTCTTATAAAATTCAACACCTAAACCGTCGGGGCCAGCAGCTTTACTATTTTTCAATGATCTGATTGATTCCTCAATATCTTTTACTGATATTTCAGCATCTAACAAGTCTCTTCCTTCCTGATCCAATCCATTAATATGACATTCATGTAGGAATGTTTCCATTCCATCAGATTGACCCATCAGTTTGGATTTATAAAGTTTTTGATAGTAATGCTGGAATCTATCATTAATATCTTTTGATAAAGTTAGTATTTCTCCTTGTTCAGATCTAACTTTATATATCATTTTTTCTTCATCTGATTTTCTAAGTTGGCGAGATAAAAGTTTATGTGGTTTATCCCCAAATTCAAAATGTACTTGTTTAGTCTGTTGGAAAAGTTTAATAACGTAATTTAATTGTATCTCATTTAACTTGTATTTTAATGTTGCGATTTTGTTATATATCACCCTAGATGGTGATATATATTCCATGTCTAATTGCTTTATTTCATTTTCCAAATTCTGTTGAATCATTCGGTTTTCCTTATTAAGGTGTGCTTGCGCAGATATTATAGCACCACGTATAAAAGCTTTAAATGTGTCCCATAGAAGAGACGAGAAAATTCCAGGTTTATCATTAGTCTCAAAAAATAGTTTCATCTGTTTAACCAGATAATCGTAACAAGCCTTATCACTTAATATTTGAGGGTTGAGTCTCCATTGAGAATATCTATTAGTTATATCCTTTAAATTAATCTTGAATGTTAATGGGGCATGATCCGAAATAATAATATTATGATATTTTGAGTCGTACGTGAATGGGATAAGCTTTGAATCTATTAAAAAATAATCTATCCTAGAATAAGTTCCGAATACCGGAGAATAGAATGAGTATTCCCGACCAGTGGGATTATCATTTCTCCAAACATCCTTGACATTAGCGGAACTGATAAACAAATTTATGAATTCACTTGATTTAGATGTAGCCTTCCTTTTGGTTGATGATCTATCTAAATAGTGATCCAAAGTACAATTTAAATCACCCCCGATTACTAAATTATGTTGTGTGACTATAGGAATAGTGTTAAATATTTTCTTGAAAAACAACGGATTATCGAAATTAGGTCCATATATATTCATAAGAACGACCTTCTTCGAGTATAATTCACCCGTAACTATTATGTATCTACCTTCAGGATCTTCTATTATTGAGCTATGTTTAAATTGGATACCTTTACGAATAAGTATTGCAACCCCTCTGGACTTGTGTGTAAATGAAGAGTGGTACACTCTAGAAATCCATTTTGCTTGTAGTCTATATTGTGCGTCCTTTTTTAGGTGAGTCTCTTGAAGATAAATTATGCCTGATTTAATTCTATTTAACTGGGCCAAAACCTTACCTCTTTTAATTGGTTTGTTAATTCCCTTTACATTCCAACTACAGAAGGTGATTCCATCACCCCCATTTTTCCTATTAATGTCTTGCATTCTAGTATTAAGGTGGATTATAATGAGGTAGATGCCTCAGCATATTCATCCCAATTTCATACCCTTGTTTCTGATCAATGAATATTAATACTAATAACTTTTTCTTACATACATATCTTCAAGTCTACTGTATAATACCATTCATAACTAAAATAATGTAGTGCAGTATATGACATAAAAAACAAAATAAAAATAAAAATAAAAAAAGTTAGTGGTGTTAATAGAAAGGTGCGGGGAAAAAAAAGTGACTACAACTAAATTGAGTGCGGTTAGTGTAAGCCACACTTGCGTGGCTATTAATCTATAGACTTCCGTTAGTAAAAAAAAGGATGTTTATAATTCCAGCTCCGTAAATGCCTTAAGGGCGATATATTTAGGGGTGGGGCGTTAAATTTCAGTGCTTATTAATGCTTTATTATTTTTAACTACTACTGTCGATTTTAACTATTTAAGGAGGAATGACATACATTTGTAAATAATAATTATTACTAAACTATTTCTATTGTATATTAGTTTGTTATTAATAATCATTAAACTCTCCGTGTCCAGTAATTTAAAAAGTTCGTAATTGTTCCTCCTTCTCTCTGGGTAAACAGTATCATCAGGTAAGTGTTAAGTATAATTCGTGTTCGTTATTCTTCGTCCTCTTCTTCTTCTTCTTCTTCCTGTGTTTCCACTACTTCTTCCTCTTCCAGCTTCTTCTCGATATTACGAGCGAAATCAAGCACTTCAGTATGCTTGATAATAGTGATGCTCTTTATTATCATAGCTTACTCGTAGTGTGGCAGGATACATCAGGCCATTTTTCAGGCCCCTTATATTCTTGAGGATGTTTCTTGTTTCAGTAAATAAAGCTCTTCTTTTGGCCACTTCCGCAGGGTAATCTCTGAATATGCTGATATTGTCGTCATCATAAAACAGATTCTTCTTACGAATTATTATCTTCATCATATCTTCCAAGACATGATCATAAACCACCTTCACAATCAGTTGTCTTGGGGGTGAGCCCGTCTTTGGGCGTCGTCTCAGTGCCCTGTGCGCTTGGCCAAGCAGGGATACTTGCTCCAGATTCAAAACATTTTTTAGAAGATTTGCAGCAAATTCTCTAGTATCTTGTTCTCCCTCCTTGCCTTCACGCACTCCAACAATATGCAGATTCTGGCGCCTTTGCCGTCCCTCCAAGTCAATACATTTCTCAGTTATTTTATTCAATAATTCTGTTAAACGCTTGTTCTCGGAGAGAAGTTTCTCATTCGCCTTAGCACTTGAGTCAGCAATACTGGTCAGTTCCTTTATTGCCTCGTGTTGTTGATCAAGTGATCTTAAAATAGGTTTCAACTTGAAATCAACCGCCGATTCCATCCCACCGACTTTGATTTACTTCGTCCATCTGTTGTTTCAGAGCAGCATCCGCATTTATTTTCCAGTCATCAATCATAGTTCTTACTGTGATTATAACTTCTTTTTTCAATTCATCTTTAACTTGTTCTTTAAACAATTCAATATCTGCTCTACGTAACTTTAAATCTTCTTTATATTCCTTTTTCATTTTTCTCAGCTCACCCATAATAGTAGTTTTCAGATCTTCCATCTCGGATTTCCTTCTTGAAATATCCTCCTGGGAGGCAGTCAAACTCGAGGCCGAGGCTCCAGTCGGGCCTACTTCTTTTTTCGGTACAATTTTTTTCTCTTCGGTGGGGTTCGTTGAGTCGACATTACCGTCGGTAACGTCACGCACCTTATCAAGCTGCCGGTGCCGTTCTCAGACGTTCTTTTCTGGTAAGTGACTTTGAATCACCCCGTTTTTTCCCATTTTTTAAACAATTTTTATGGAGCGGGTTGGCGCGAGTTCCACCTACTCCATAGCGCCACCGGAAGTCGTGTAATGCATATTTTGAAGTGAATTGCATTTGGAAGATAGCTATAAAGCCGACACTAAACCCGTGATTTGCAGCTCTATGCAGGTCGACCAATATTCAAGCGCCAAATTATTTATTTTGGGGAGGACCAGCTCAAACAAGTCAAAGACCTGGAGGAAGAGGCCAAGGCGATAGGCCTCATGAAGACTTACGTCCCTTCCGCTAGGATGCCACCTCGCAGGTCGCTTTCGACCCGAAGGGTGTCAGATCCGGGGGCAGGGCCAAGCAGAAGGGGGCCAGTGGGACGGCATTACTACCCACCTGTATACGGCAACTACACCCTGGCATGGCGAGAAGAACGAGAACTCCAAGGTCGACTATGGAGGTACGGGTGATTCATTCAGTCCAGGATAAATCTTCTGGGGAACAACCTCCGGTTGGGGGTAGGTTACAATTATTTTATGATGAATGGTGCTGCATAACATCTGCTTTGTTTATACTGGACACTGTCTCATGGTCTCGAATAGAGTTTATGTCAGGAATTCATCAACGTGCACAAAATATGCCTAGTCGGGTATTGTTTTTTTCTGGACCAGAAACTCGGCAAGTAAATTAAGAAATTGCAGTTTTGTTCCAAAAAGAGGTAATTGAGAGGACGACATACCATCCTCAACAATTTGTGTCCAATATATTCCACAGACAAAAAAAAGATGGTGGATGTCGAGTCATTCTGGATCTAACCCAGTTAAATTCCTATGTCCAGTATAGGCATTTTAAAATGGACACCTTCAATACTGCTAAACTGCTGTTATCAGAAGGTTGTAATCAGTACCTCTTTCCTGGTTTTTCCCCATATCCACTGCCTTCTGTGGCAGAGATTTCCACAGATTCACAACTTTCTGGGTGAAGAAAGTTTGTCCTCATCTCAGTCTTAAATGTCTACCCCTTATTCTTAAATTGTGACCCCTGGTTCTGAACTTCCCCAATATCGGGAACATTTTTCCTGCAGTTACAGTAAGTGAAAATCTAGCAGGCAAGCAGTATACTTTCTCCAACCCCCCCCCATTTGAAGGCCACTATCTTCCACCGCTTCTACCCAGTGCTTAGTACTTACTTCCAGCAACCATTGGTTGTCCAGGATGCACCGAGCTACAGCCTGGTCCAGTGAGATCTGATGATGTCTGGTGAAAACAGCTGTGTATCATATACAGTATCCTCCATAATGTTTGGGACAAAGACGCATCATTTATTTATTTTGCTTTGTACTCCATAATTTGATATTTGTAATAGAAAAAATCACACGTGGTTAAAGTGCATATTGTCAGATTTTAATAAAGGCCATTTTTATACATTTTGGTTTCAGCATGTAGAAATTAGAACAGTGTTTATACATAGTCCCCCCCCCCCCCCCCCCCCCATTTTTAGGGCACCATAATGTTTGGGATACATGGCTTCACAGGTGTAATTGCTTAGGTGTTTACCTCCATAATGCAGGTATAAGAGAGCTCTCATCATCTAGTCTTTCCTTCAGTCTTTCCATCAACTTTGGAAACTTTTATTGCTGTTTATCAACATGAGGACTGAAGTTGTGCCAATGAATGTCTGAGAAGCGATTATGAGTGAGAAGCAAGAATAAAACTGTTAGAGACATCAGCCAAACCCTAGGCTTATGAAAATCAATTGTTTGGAACATCATTAAGAAGAAAGAGAGCACTGGTGAGCATACTAATCACAAAGGGACTGGCAGCCAAGGAAGACCTCCACAGCCGATGACAGAAGAATTCTCTCTATAATAAAGAACATACCCAAACACCTGTCCGACAGATCAGAAACACATTTCAGGAGCCAGGTGTGGATTTATCAATGATCACTGTCCGCAGATGATAACCATATAACCATATAACAATTACAGCACGGAAACAGGCCTTCTCGGCCCTTCCAGTCCGTGCCGCCCATTTATTTTCCCCTCGTCCCATCTACCTGCACTCAGACCATACCCCTCCGTTCCCTTCCCGTCCATATACCTATCCACGATTTCATGAACAGAAATACAGAGGCTACCCTGTAAGATGCAAACCACTGGTTAGCTGCAAAAATAGGATGGCCAGGTTACAATTTGCCAAGAAATACTTAAAAGAGCAACCACAGTTCTTAAAAAAAGGTCTTGTGGACTGGTGAGACGAAGATTAACTTATATCAGAGTGATGGTGAGAGCAAAGTAAGGAGGAGTGAAGGAACTTCCAAAGATCTAAAGCATACCACCTCATCTGTGGTGTGGGTGTTATGGCCTGGGCACGTATGGCTGCTGAAGGTACGGGCTAACTTATCTTCATTGATGATATAACTGCTGAAGGTAGTAGCATAATGAATTCTTGAAGTGTATAGACACATCCTATCTGCTCAAGTTCGAACAAATGCCTCAAAACTCATTCTACAGCAAGACAATGATCTCAAACATACTGCTTAAGCAACAAAGGAATGTTTCAACGCTAAAGGATTGTCAATTCTTGAGTGGCCAAGTCAATCACCTGATCTGAACCAATTGAGCATGTGTTTCATATGCTGAAGAGAAAATTGAAGGTGATTAGCCCCCAAAACAAGCATAATAATTTGGTAATAATTCTAAATTGTCCCTAGTGTGTAGGATAATGCTAGTGTACGAGGTGATCACTGGTTGGCGTCGATTCGGTGTGCCGAAGAACCCGTTTCTATGCTCCATCTCTACTCAACTCAACATATTCAGCCACAGCTCATTCACAGTTAAGTGTTTTGGAGCTTTCTGTCTAGAGAGGCAGATCATTCCCTCCAATCAGGTGAAAGGCATTGCAGAACAGAGGATACATTAATTTTTCCTACTTCTATGTGCTCTTTATACATAATCTTATTTTTTTTAAAGAGACGATGCTGAAGCAACATTCTTTATTTTGTGATTGAATTATCCACAGCATTGAAATACTGCTCCCTATTCTTTTTGAGGTTCACAAAAGTGTAGAACTCTTTCCCCAACATCTCTCTTTCTCCTGTTCTACAGGGTCTTGTAACCATGTCTTGTAACTCTCATTATCCCATCTAATCTCTTCCTCTGGTTTACTTTCTCGCACAATGTAATTAAAATAGTCTCTGATATACTTGACAACAAAAAATAAAATTGATGTTATTTGTATCAGAAGCATAACACAATTGCAAGCAATCCCAGATATATATTTTTCCAAATTTTAGGCGTTTCCAATCTAACCTTTGAAATTCTGTTTTACATTTTATAGTGTGAATTCTTTACCATTCCCCAATTGTCTCTCTTTGGTACGTAACTTGAGTCACAATAAGTCACTGGGCAACAGTTCTCAGGCCACCACAAGCTTCCGCCACTGTTCCAAGTTACTCACTGTTCTAATTTAATTTACTACTTAGTTATTAGCATTGAGATAACAAAAAATGTATTGAAAATGCAGACCATACTCCAACCACTTTGCTGCACGGAATCATGGATGTTGCCCAGTGAAATGTCATGAGGTGTCATTCATTATCCTGCTTGGGGAATGTTGAAATTATAGTACTAATATTTGTGTTTTATGACTATAAATCTCATCATTTCAAATGTCTTTTAAACTAACCAAATAACCTGAGTTGATTTTCATTGATATGTTTCCAAGTCTAATTTTGGATAATGAGCTCTGATTTTATAATGAACTATGCAAAATATGTGAAATTGTTTTCTCTTGACAATTGTCTTTCATTTTTTTCGAATTTTTTAGTGTGATGGTTTGAGATTGTACGTAAGATACAGCTGTCTTTTTTTAGTTCAAAGAGAATGTAGTGTAAGATGAACCGTTTGCCTTTTAAGTTGCCGTGTTGCCTTGAAAATAAACCAGGTCAAACGGGGATATTAATGTGCTTTACATTGTGATACAGTGGAGATTGAAATGGTGCACTTTCTTTCAAAAGTGATGTTAACTTTCTTTTTTTTTTAAACAAGACCACCAGGTTTGTAATTTTGGGATTACTACCCCTGCAACAAGCTAGTGAGGCAAGTAATAGAAATACACTGCAGTTCAATACATGGCTAATGAACTGTGCAGATATATTCATCATTGGGCTCACTTCAAGAATAGATGGAACTTGTACGAGGGTTGACAAAAATGCTGGAGAAACTCAGCGGGTGAGGCAGCATCTATGGAGCAAAGGTAATAGGCAACGTTTCGGGTCAAAACCCTTCTTCAGACTGATGTGAGGGAGGGGGGGCGGGAAGAAGAAAGGAAGAGGAGGAGCCAGTGGGCTGAGGTAGAGCTGGGAAGGAGAGGAGAAAGCAGGGACTATCAGAAATTAGATGTCAATGTTCATACTCCTGGGGTGCAGACTGCCCAAGCGAAATATGAGGTGCTGCTCCTCCAATTTACGGTGATCCTCACTCTGACCATGGAAGAGGCCTAGGACAGAAAGGTCGGATTCAGATTCGGATTCAGATTCAGATTCAATTTTAATTGCCATTGTCAGTGTACAGTACAGAGACAACAAAATGCATTTAGCATCTCCCTGGAAGAGCGACACAGCAAATGATTTGAATAAATAACAATAAGTGTCCGGGGGGGGGGGGTGATTGGCAGTCACCGAGGTACGTTGTTGAGTAGCGTGACAGCCGCCGGAAAGAAGCTGTTCCTGGACCTGCTGGTTCGGCAACGGAGAGACCTGTAGCGCCTCCCGGATGGTAGGAGGGTAAACAGTCCATGGTTGGGGTGAGAGAGGTCCTTGGCGATGCTGAGCGCCCTCCGCAGACAACGCTTGCTTTGGACAGACTCAATGGAGGGGAGCGAGGAACCGGTGATGCGTTGGGCAATTTTCACCACCCTCTGCAATGCCTTCCGGTTGGAGACAGAGCAGTTGCCATACCAAACTGTGATGCAGTTGGTAAGGATGCTCTCGATGGTGCAGCGGTAGAAGTTCACCAGGATCTGAGGAGACAGATGGACCTTCTTCAGTCTCCTCAGGAAGAAGAGACGCTGGTGAGCCTTCTTGATCAGAGTTGAGGTATTGTGGGTCCAAGAGAGGTCGTCGGAGAGGTTGACTCCCAGGAACCTGAAGCTAGAAACACGTTCCACCTCCGTACCGTTAATGTGGATGGGGGTGTGCGTGCCGCCCCTGGACTTCCTGAAGTCTACAATGAGCTGCTTGGTCTTCTTGGAGTTAAGGGTCAGGTTGTTGTCAGCGCACCATGCTGCTAAGTGCTGGACCTCCTCCCTGTAGGCCGACTCATCGTTTTTGCTGATGAGGCCAATCACCGTTGTATCATCTGCATACTTGATGATGGTGTTAGTACCATGTACAGGTGTGCAGTCATAGGTGAAGAGGGAGTAGAGGAGGGGGCTCAGCACACAGCCCTGTGGAACGCCGGTGTTCAGGGTGAGGGTGTGCTTGTCTAACCTAACAGACTGGGGTCTGTTGGTTGGAAAGTCCAGTATCCAGTTGCAGAGGGAAGGAGCGATGCACAGATTACCGAGTTTGGCGATCAATTTTGATGGTATAATGGTGTTGAATGCTGAGCTGTAATCGATGAACAGCATTCTTACGTAAGTGTCTCTGTTGTCGAGGTGGGAGAGGGCGGAGTGAAGTGCCGTTGAGATGGCATCCTCCGTACTCCTGTTCTTGCGGTAGGCAAACTGATAGGGATCCAGTGTGGGGGGTAGGCAGCTTTTGAGGTGTGCCAGGACCAGCCTCTCGAAGCACTTGGTGATGATGGGGGTAAGTGCAACTGGGCGGAAGTCATTGAGGCTTGCCGCAGTGGAGTGTTTTGGCACTGGCACGATGGAGGTGGTTTTAAGGCACGTGGGGACAACTGCCTGGGCAAGTGACAGGTTGAAGATATCAGTCCAGACGTCTGCCAGCTGCGCCGCACAGACCCTGAGCACGCGCCCGGGGATGCCGTCAGGGCATTCAGAATGGGAGGGGGAGTTGAAGTGCTGAGCCACCAGGAGATCAGGTTGGTTATTGCGAACCGAGCGGAGGCGTTGGGAGAAGCGATCGCCAAGCCTACGCTTGGTCTCACTGATGTAGAGCAGTTGACATCTAGCGCAGCAGATACAATAGATGTGGTTGGAGGAGGTGCAGGTGAACGTCTGCTGCATCTGGAAAGACTGCTTGGGTCCCTGAATGGAGTCAAGGGGGGAGGTAAAGCGACAAGTGTAGCAT
Source organism: Raja brachyura (assembly GCA_963514005.1). The sequence continues at coordinate 94,153,093 of OY740782.1, forward strand.
TTATTGTGGTTGCAAGGGAAAGTGCCCGGAGAGGGGGTGGGTCGGGTGAGAATGGATGAATTGACCATGGAGTTATGGAGGGAGCGGTCTCTGTGGAAAGCAGACAGGGGAGGAGATGGGAAGATGTGGCAAGTGGTGGGATCACGTTGGAGGTGGCGAAAATGTCGGAGGATTATTTGTTGTATGTGACAACTGTTAGGGTGGAAGGTGAGGACAAGGGGGACTCTGCCCTTGCTACGAGTAGGGGGATGGGGAGTGAGAGGAGAGTCACGGGATATAGAAGAGACCCTGGTGAGAACTTCATCTATAGAAGAAGAGGGGAACCCCCGTTCCCTGAAGAATGAGGACATCTCCGATGCCCTGCTGTGGAACACCTCATCCTGGGTGCAGATGCAGCATAGACGGAGGAATTGGGAGGAGGGGATGGATCCTCATAGGAAGCAGTGTGGGAAGAAGTGTAGTCCAGATAGCCATGGGAATCCATGAGTTTATAGTGGATGTCGGTCAGTAGTCTTTCACCTGCGATGGAGATAGTGAGGTCAAGAAATGGTAAGGGAATGTTGGAAATGGTCCAGGTGTATTTGAGTGCCGAATGGAAGTTAGTGGTGAAATGGATGAAGTCAGTGAGTTGTGTGTAGGTACAGGAGGAAGCACCAATGCAGTCGTCGATATAACGGAGGTAGAGTTCGGGGATAGGGCCACAGTACATCTCGAACAAGGATTGTTCGACATACCCTACAAAGAGGCAGGCATAGCTAGGGCCTATGCGCGTGCGCATAGCTACGCCTTGTATTTGGAGGAAATGGGAGGAGTCAAACGAAAAGTTATTAAGGGTAAGAACCAGCTTCGCTAGGTGGAGGAGAGTGTTAATAGACGGGGATTGGTTGGTTCTGCAGTCAAGGAAGAAACGGAGGACTTTGCGACCCTCCTGGTGGGGAATGGAGGTGTAAAGTGACTGGACATCCATGGTGAAGATGAGGGAATGGGGGCCTAGAAAGCGGAAGTCCTGGAGTAGTTGAAGAGTGTGTGAGGTGTCTTGAACATAAGTAGGGAGGGATTTGACCAGGGGGGATAGGATGGAGTCGATGTATGTGGAAATATGTTCGGTAGGACACGAACAGGCAGAAACAATGGGTCTGCCAGGACAGTCAGGTTTGTGGATTTTGGGGAGAAGGTAAAATCGGGCCGTGCGGGGCTCGGGAACTTGGGGCTTGGGAGGGCAGGGATCCGGAGTTGATGAAGTCAGTTGTGGTGGTGCTACAGAGAGCGGCCTGGTGCTCGTACGAGGGATGGGTTACACCTGAATTGGAGTGGAACCAATATCCTAACAGGGAGAGTTGCTTGTGCTGTGTGGGAGGATGACAGTTGCAGGGTGTTGGAACCAGATGAGCAGGTCAGCAAATGGTGGAGAAAGGACTAAATTGAGGGAGGAGAAATTGCAATATCATGAGGCAGGAACTAGGGAGCGTAAATTGGAAACAGCTATTATTGGCAAGTTCACATCTAACATGTAGAACAAATTGATATGCATTTGAAAAGCAAAGACTTTCATTTAGTGACACAACGAACTACAGATGCAGGTTTATGAAAAAAATACTACAAAGTGCTGGAGTGACTCAGCGGGTCAAACAGCATCAATGGAGGACACTGGTAGGGTGACGTTTTGGGTGCAGAGATGTTGTCTGGCCTGCTATTTTACTCCCGAACTATGTATTTTTTTGCAACTTTCATTTTGTTACTTACATCTGAGATATTTGGTGAACTCATTTGTTGCCTGAATTTGGCATGGGGCCCTCTACCACATTGAGAGCTGGAGCACTTTGGATTTGGGGAAACTGACTGGACTCTTGGTACAACTTTCAGACATTCCTTTAGACTTCTGTTATGGTGCTTTTTAAAATTGGATAATCTGGTAATGTTTAGTTTGCACTGTGCCTTCCAGTGTTGAGCAACCTGCACACATCTGTCAATGTTAAAGTCACAGAACTTCATTGTTGATTTCAAACATTCTTTGCATTTATTTATACCTTTTACCTCATGACTACCTGTCCGTCACGTTCTTCATGGAATATCTATTTTGAAGGCAATTACCTTGAATGCGCTGACCACTCTGTTGGAATTTCGCAAGGATTTTACCTTGTTATTTTATTCTCTTCCATCTTCTGAGAGAGATCGGACCAAAATAGATGAATTACAGTTGTGGCAATCATGCAAGGATCACAGCTTTGCAGATGTTTATCTTAAAAAGATAAGACTTTTAGTCATTACCCTTGAACTGTTCTTAAACTAACATCCCTTTAATTCCAGGGTTATACTCTGAGTCTGCAAAGTTAGCATATGCTTGTCAATACCATTTTGACACCTTTGGACAGTTTCAAAAAAACTGGACGAGCACTAGCATTATCAAAGCATAGTTGGCGAGGACCAAATATTGGCAAATCAAATTAGATAGGTACTGTTCAGATGGATGGGGAGGGCTGAAGGGCCTGTGGTCACAAATCTCTAAAAGGACTCATAAAACTATAACTTTGATAGCTTGGAAGAATAAATTACCGGTCAAGAGATAATGCCAAAGTACCATATGTTTTTGAATTTTAGAATGAATGCTATAAAAACTAGGCTGAACTAGATTGATACATGTCGGTTCAGCTGAAATAATGAATGCAGAATAAAACTACAATTTCTGACCCAGGCCTTCCATGTACAGCTTGTACTTCTCACCATCAGTGTCCTGAAATAAAAGTGCAGGAAAGAACTACTGATCTGGTTTATACCAAAGAAAGACACAAAGTGCTAGAGTAACTCAACGGGTCAGGCAGCATTTCTGGAGAAAAAGAATGGGTAATGTTTCGGGACAGAATCTTTCTTCAGACTCCTGTCTGAAAACAATTATTGTCTTGAACTATAATTTTCCAGTGTTATATTTTCTAATTATATTTGCATGGTTTAATTCGGATTAGGAGTTTTATGATTTGAGCTTCAGATTTCATATTTTGAATTTTATTTCACGTTTTCCAGCACTCTATTGTTGTGTTTGTACTTTTCTTTTATCTTTCATTGGGGAAAGAATTAATTTTGAAATATTTTGTAACTGGCAAATACGATTGAGAAATAGAAAGTTAAAAATAAACGATTTAAAATGTAAGAGCTGAGAATCTCGACTAGAAAATAAAACATCTATTTTTATGTGCAATTAGTACTGCTAAAACCGTTTTGTAAATGTCTTGATATCCTGACATGCATATCTAGCAGAAATGCTGCCCTTTGGGTTTTTGAAGCAGGCACTTCCAAAGGCATTTTGCATTAGTGTCCTCATTTTATTTCTCATGAAGGTGTCATCAAAGTGTGGTGCAACCAATATCCTTTAGTGTTCCCTCACAAAAAGCATGATGAACATTAATGCAGAAAGGCATGAATAGAAAGCCTAGAACAGTACAGCACACAAACAGGCACTTCGGCCCACCATGTCTGAGCCAAACACTATACCAAGACCAGTACATATCTGCCTGCACCTAATCATATCTCTCCATTCCCAGCATATATATATATGCCTATTCAAACATCTTTCAAATGCCACTGACATGTCTGCTTCAACCACCACCCCCAGCAACGTGTTCCAAGCAGTCGCAACCCTTTAAAAAAAAACTTGCCCTGCAAATCTCCTTGAAACTTTGCCCCTTTCACCTCAAAACTATGCCCTCTTGTATTTCAACAAAAATGGTGGAGAAACTCAGCTGGTGAGGCAGCATCTATGGAGCGAAGGAAATAGGCAACGTTTCGGGTCGAGACCCTTCAGATTGATGTGAGGGTGTGGGGGGGGGGGGGGGGGGGGGGGGGGGGGAAGAAGAAAGAAAGAGGTGGAGACTGTGGGCTCAGGGAGAGCTGAGAAGGGGAGGAGAAAGCGGGGACTACCTGAAATTAGAGATTACAGATCAGGGCTTGATAGGAATGTGCTGTTCTTTAGCACAATGAACTTCATTACCCAGCACCAGCTATTTAAACCCTACACCCGCTCTCCCCATTTTACCCCTCCCCACCACCCCTCTCCATTATAATTTCATTCCAATGATAACTTGAGTGGCTTCCATTATGTGGCCCTGCCTGCCAGCAAGTGCAGCACAATTGACATGGAAAGTCCTGAAGTCACCTTCAATGCTTTTAAATGGGAGAAAACCATGCTAACTATTTCTCAAAACGAGGATATCCATCAATTAACGGATACCTGATTTGGCCAGGGAAAATTTAAATGGCCATTCAAGGCAGCAGAAACATTTAAAAGCCAATATCTATGCCAGAATGTGTCCAAAATGTTGTGAAATATTCCTGCTGTATATGATATGTACTCTAAAGAGAAAATGCAGTTCTTCAGCATCTAAAACCAGAATAATATATGTTGTTCTGCTATGTGAGCATGTCACTGCCAACAATATCACCATAAACCCAAAAATAAATAAGAAACAGCGAGCATTTAATAGTCTGCACAGTTACTCACATAGTTTCAGAATGACAGAAACAGTATTTCTGAAATTGGATCCTTCTAAAGGATTTTTTTTTGCATAGGCTACAGTGAGATGAGTAAAATTGATTTTTTTCACACATGAGAGAATCATAAAGAGATGTAGCATAAAAGGCCATGATTCTGCCCCATTGCTCTTCATGGTCCATCAGTGAAGTAATTGAGTTCTCTCCTTTGCTTTAGCCCAATAATCTTTCTCCTTGATTCCCAATTTTAAAATCACTATAGATTTACCTCAGCTGCCATTTCACCAGGGTATTTTCGAAAACACAAATTTGAGTTCCTAGTTTTAAATGATTGGAGAGAGATGATTGGAGAGAGATCAACAGCGATCGCTCAAGATTTTCTGTCTATTAATTTCCTACTGGGTGTGTGAAAGTATTAACTTAATCCTTGCACGCTGAAATTGATTTGATCCGTAACTGCACAATGCTTGAAAACCTTTGGAAAATACCATAGCAATCAATTTTCCTAACTTTCTGAGGTCAGTTTATTGTCACGAGTACCAATTAAGGTACAGTGAAACTTGATGAATGCTGATTTCAATTCTAAATGTGAGAGGCAATGTTTTTGGGGTACAATAGAATAAAATTAATTATCAATATTCCTCAATTATCTCTATCAATTTTATTTTGGTATTGTGTACATTGTTCTGAACCTAACACTAAGCGTCACAAATAACCCATGCACAAAGTCAGCACATTTTACTCTCGAGGAAAAACATAAAATGCTGGAGCAACAGCCTGCTAGGCAGCATCACTGCAGAACATTGATAGGTGACATTGTGGTTCGGACCCTTCTTCAGATTGAGTCAGATTGATCAATGTTTCCAGGGATGCTGCCAGACTCACTGAATTACTCCAGCATTTTGTTTCTTTACTTGGTAAACCAGATTCTGCAGTTCCTTATTTCTGCATCTTACTCACAGTTAGGTTCAAGGTTCTGATGTCACATGTCCATCAATAATTGATTGCTTAATGTTTAACAAACAAATCATCTTCAAATACTCCAGGACAAAAAAATTATTTCAAATTGGTTACGAAAATCCAAACAGAAGACACAGGATAAAAACAGGAAAGATCATTTCCCTGGCTGAGGAACATAGAACTTGACGTCACCATCCCTAAATAATGGATAGGCCATTTAGTAATGAAATTAGGAGAAAATTCCTTGTTCTGAGGGTATTGGACCTTAGGAATTCTCCCCAGAGAATTGTGGAGGCTCAGTCAGATTGCATTGAAAGCTGACATCTACAGATTTCTGGGTGTTAGAAGAGTTAAGCCAGGAAAATGGTGTTGAAGTAGTTTCAGTTTAGTTTATTGTCACCTGTATTGAGGTACAGTGAGAAGCTTTTGTTGCATGCTAACAAATAAGATCATTCATAGCCTTGTTGCATAACAGAATGAATTTGAGAGACAGAATGGCTTACTCTTGCTCCCATTTTCTTTGTTTGTCTCTTCTTAATGTTCTTCAGCAATACGTACAGGCATTTGATTAAAAACTCTGCATATTTATATTTGAAGTGTTTTCTTTAGTTTACAAATTTAGATTATTATAAAAATGGGCAATATATTCTTGCCTAGATTTTGTTTCCCTTTGCAGAACATATTGAACAATAAACTTAAAATAGCCCACAGATATTTTACAGGTTTTTGGGCAGTAACGGATGGCTTTCCTTATGATGTGGTGGGAATCATGGGGAAAGTGATGGGGATCACTTGTTGGTTCCTGCTCTCTGCAGGAGATCTGGGAATGTGTGAATGGAACCAGCAATGGGTGGTCTCTTCTACCGAACAGGCTAAAGATGCCTCACTGATCAGGGTAATATAAATTGCAATGTTTAGGAATTTGAAAAATTAAGTACCTGTAACAAATTGAGGAAATGGAAGATGGGAGAGGAAGAGATGAGAGATGGAAAGAAACATTCATCATTTATTTTTGAGGAGGGAATATAATGCAACATTGTGGGCTGGGACTCTTCTTCAGACTGGAATTGTGGCGTACCCAATCTCTTCACAGGTGCTGCCTCATTTGTTAGTCAATTGTGTTTTGCTCAGGATTCCAGCATCTGCAATCTATTGTGTCTCCAAATCATTTAGTTTTTTTTATTTTTGTATCTCCACCAATAACTAAATTCTTATATAAAACGTCTTTATAAAATTGAATCTTCAATGCAACAATTGATGTTTGGTAATCACTAACACTGAGCACGTTATTAAAAGAAACCTCCAACTTGAAGGCATTATTTGTGCAATTGCATGTGTACTTATCAGAGAGCTAGTGGGTAAGTACAATGACTTCTCTTCTTCCTTTGTTTTAATGCCCAAACTGTGGCATGATATAAATGTCATGCCAGATCAGAAAATTCTGGAATTTACATTTTCTTGTTAAAAGGTTGCAGCAGCATTAAATTTACTGCCTAATCAGTGTTAAGCTATGATCTCGATATACACGATTCAAAATCCTGACCGTTATTATTATTTTTAAAATTAATTATATAGAACATTAAAGTTGTAGATTTGTCCAAGATTTTCAACAGAATAATCTGTTATGGTACGAAGTAGGGCAATAACATTGGAATCATGTCAATTTTTTTTAGCTTAGTTTAACTAATTCATTTGTGATGTATTCTCTTAAAAATATTCTCTTAAAGAACACATCATGTCCTAGTTTGAGTAATAAAGACATGGATTTCAGGTGCCAAAGTAACATTAAGAAGAAAATCAAGCTCTTAGCATAATGACTATTTAGAGAACTGGAACATATTAAAACATGCCCATAGTTATGCAGGAGAGATAATATACAAAGTGCCACTTGAGCCAATTGGCACGGTGGTGCATTAGTAGAGTTGTTACCTTACAACTGTAGAAACCCAGTTTTGATCCTGACCATGTGTGCTGTCTGTATGGAGTTTGCACATTCTCCCCGTGACCTACATGGGTTTTCTCCGGGATCTCCGGCTTCCTCCCACATTTCAAAGATATACAGGGTTTTGTAGGTCAATTGGCTTGTTATAATTGTGAATTGTCCATAATATGTAGGATTGTATAAATGTGCAGGGATCGCTGGTCGGCACGGTCTCGGTGGGCCGAAGGGCCTGTTCCTACACTGTATCTCTTAACCAGGGGTTGGCAACCTTGTTCTGCATAGGGGCCAGGACCCATGTCTGTGAGCGGATGGCGGGCCACATCTATCGCAATAGTTAATAAATAATTAATGATAGTCAAAAAGAATCGCAACAAAAATGTAGCAAAAAGACAATAACCCCCGCGACAAACTGCAACTATAGTGCAACAGTGAGGCCGGAGTGGAATTCCTCACCGACCCCGCTGATGCTTCGTTTTTCCTCCAGCCCGCCCGCCGATGGGCTCCCAAGGAAACTGCTCCAGCGCTGCCTCGCCAAAGCCACTCTCAGCCCGCTTCAGTTTCACACATGCCGCCGCACCGGGGTGGGGGGCGCTTTCACCCAGGAGGTCGGGAGGTCGGGAGGATGGAAGAGGGGGTGGGAAGGTGGGGATGGAGAGAGGGAGTGTCGTCTACAGGTGTGATATGGAATTGGTTGTGTGTCTGTGAGAATTACTCTCGGATAAGTGTTGTGTGTGTTTTGTGTTACACCTGTGGGCCGGAAGATTTCCAGTTATGGGCCGTATACTGCCTTTGGGCCGTAGTTGCTGACCCCTGCTCTAAACTAAACTACATTTACTTAGGGTTATTATTTTCTTGTTTTTCATTGCTCACACAGTTCCAAAACATGTTGTTATTTACATAGGGACACTTACTTGCCAGTTCAAAGTCAGAAAATTATTCTTTGTCGGAAAGAACTGCAGATGCTGGTTTAAATCAAAGGTAGACACAAAATGCTGGAGTAACTCAGCAGGTCAGGCAGCATCTTTGGAGAGAAGGAATGGGTGATGTTTCGGGTCGAGACCCTTATGCTGCCTGACCCACTGAGTTACTCCAGCATTTTGTGTCTACCAAAAAATTCTTCTTGGCAAAGCTCTGTTATCATTCACACAATAACGATTTTAGAAGTACGTCGGAAATTTCTCAGCAATATAAGCATTAAATGTGGTTAGGGTATACACAGCCAATTTGATTCAGATAATTGCCTATAACAAATCTAATTGCATTATTTTTTTCTGCAGTAATGGGACAAACTTGTGCTCCTGTCAATAAGTTACCAGTGGACTGAAAAATTCTGCATGGACAGCAGGATTTCTCATGTGTGCTTTTAGTCAGTGCAGCATGCTGCCAAGAATGCAAACTCATAAAATCTATCTAATGTACTTCTCTGTTATTCTGATTGACCAGCTGGAACAGATTTTGCATTAATAATATGCCTATACCATAACAAAAGTTACCAACCACATTCAATATTGAATTAGTTTTCACTGTCAAAATAATAGCAAGGCCAAGGCCAAGATGCTTGTTATGGGCCTGCCCCACAGGTGGGTTGCCAGGAGGTCCTAGTGAGTTTCCAGGAGGTCAAAGGTTCTCGTAGGTTGCAGCCGGTACTGACCAGTGAATTTCATGGGCTCTTTGGGAATAAAAAACGTAAGCAGTCATTTTCAGAACCAAGGATAACCGTTAATGAACGTCAAACTTCACAGCCGTGTATCTCTGGCTTCTTAAAAGGTGCCTCCACTCCTTCTCCCCACCCCATCTCCCCCTCTACCCCCTTCTACCCCCCCTCTTTTAAAGGCCACATGACCCTTCCCATACACTGTGCTTTCACCGTCTTAATTATAGCACCAACCTTCCTGGTCATCGTGGTGTGTGTCTGTATCACATTGGCTTTGCACCAGTGACTGCCTTTTATAAATTATTTTATAATAATGCACAGGACAGGTTTAGAGGGGTATGAGCTAAACGCAGACAGGTGGGACAAGTGTAGATGCGACATGTTGGTCGGTGTGGGCAACCAGGACCGAAGGGCCTATTTCCACGCTGTATGACTATGACTCCAGGGATGTGGAGCATTTTGAAATGTCCTATGATCATAAAAAACAATGATACAAATTACAGCTATATAACGGATGGCCAGGGCCGGATTAAGACCCATAGAGGCCCTAAGCACTTAAAAGATTTTGGTGCCCCCATATATATGTAATTCAAAATATAAACAATAATAAACCTTAATATTTTTTAAATTTTCATAATGAAACAAAACTAACAGTAAGATGGAAAATAATGTTTATTTTTGTATACTTCATTTATATTTGCACTTTATTTATATTTGAAAAGTTTTCTCCTACCATTTCAGTGGTACCCCACTTCCCTTGATGCCCTAAGCATGTGCTTATTTTGCTTAATGGTTGATCCAGTCCTGCGGATGGCTTACTGTTGGGATTGCTGGACTAGACGACTGTAAAATTAGCATGTTTAAAAAATCGAATATTTAAGCAACTTTTGGTTCTGCACAGGAATTACATTTTGCAGGGGTGGTGGAACAGAAACAATAGCAGTTTTGTTTAACAAAGAAATAGCACTCTCCTTATTTAGCAAAAAACCCATGGATGTTATGTATTATGGGTAAGAAATTATGGAATGTTTTTTTTATTGCTAGATGAGCTGTCTGCTGATAATGATATAAATGAGTGACTGGCCTCTCTTTTCCACTGTGGTTGCATCTGTGAATGTGTCCCTGGTGTTAAACTGAATTGGGTTTAAATATCAAAACATGGCGTTTCTTGAGAAATTACATGTTACATTATCCCACAGCAAAAAGATGTTTGGATTTAAGATTGTCACAGTTTTGAAGCCTGGTAAATTGACGGCCAAAGGCAGACCGGGTAAAGATTGAAGTTTTATGAAGAATAATGTACTTTATTGATACAGCAAGCTATACAAACCTTGACTAATCTCTGCACCAATTATCCACAATCTCTCTTGATATGTCATTTCCTGTTCTTTTCAGAAACCTGTTCAGTTGTTTCATGTGCCATTTATGTTGTTGGATTAAGTGGATCCCTGGCAACTATTCCCAGAGTTCTTCCCTACTGTGTAATTCAAAACTCTGTTTAATCTTTTCTATGCACTGAACTTCCCAATCTTTTTTTTTGGTCTGCTGACAAGTTGTTTTTATTAGGTTAGTTCTGTCACTCTCTTTAATATGTTTGTAAAAAATTCCCATCTATAACTTGAGCAATCTTTAAATCATTAAAATAAAATGTAACTGCATTTATTGTGAAGCAGATCTGTTCATAATATTTGGCTGGGTCGGTGGTATTTTTCTCTCATGTACTGCGTTGTTAAAGCTTCTGTCAATAATGTAGAATAATGAGCTTCAGCACATCATTCACTATTTTCAGCTTAGCATTTATTGTCAATTCAACAATAATTGACACTTGGGAAAATTGCTGAAATAATTTGCATGTTGTAAGATGCACGAGTAGCCAATGCTACCTAAAGTAGCAATGTTACAAAATTTTGAGATATACAAAATCAAGTCTGCAATTTATCCCATCAGATAAAGCATAAAAAGAAGTTTAATTTGACACCTAATTTACTTTCATATCTTCAGTATTAAGAAGGTTATGGCCATTTTCATACTCGGAAATTAGCATCTTGCTCCCCATTGCCTTTCAATTGACTTAACTCAAAAGCTGTGATCTGGAAAAGTTAAAAGCCCATAACTTTCTTAAAAATTAAGAGAACTCAATGTAATTTTCAGTTATTATAGATTGAAGCATTCTGAAACAAATATGAAACAATCTTACTTGGATGACCTGAAATTAAAGCATATAATTAGTTAGTTATCTAATTGTAGCTAATTACAAAATTCAATGAGTAGATCTAAACATCTATCCATTTCTTAAGAAAAGATAAACTTTTTTAAAATTGCCTAAGTGTCCAAATAACATTCACACAATAATCCACAATATAACATGATTTTTAAATCTCATTTTCATGAATTTCTGGGCCAAATGGAAGGAATTTAGTGTTTGATTCCTGTAAATTAATGGCCATTTAAATCAACTAGCGAGTGGGTTTTAGTGGAATGCGGTGGATTAGAACGTTGCGGTTAGCGATGAAGTGGGGAGGAAAAATATTGTTTGTTCATACATTTTTTGGGACCCCATTTCGCAACATAAAAATATTATTAAAGCCTCCCGAAAAACCAACTTTTAATGTAAAAATAAACTACCTTTTGTTCTTCCCTACGCAAAATCCTTCCGGTTGTCGGTGCTCACGGCTTTTGAAGGTGATTTTTAAATTACTCTAGTTAATAAATAATTTAGAGTAATTTAAAAATACCTTAATTCATGAAATGTCGGAGCGATTTTTCTTCCGCAACGAAATCGCCCGACATTCATCGATTTTCCAGGTCTGTTGAAAAACGGCACTTTAAGACCGCCCCCCTCTGAAAGGCGCCAAAGTCCCGCACACGGGGAGCGGCAGAACTGCAGCGCTGCTCAAGGTAAGTTTTGTAACATACCTACCTAAAATAGGACAGTCTAAGGTTGTTTAATCTGAAACAAATGGTATTATAAACTCAAGGTTTTATCATGAGTATGCAATATAATATCCACTCTGAATTCAAAAACACTGTTTGCAAATGCTGATTTGATCCAAATAAGGTAATGCCTTCCTGGAAGTGTCTCTGATTCGGTAAGGTTAAGCTTTTGAGGAAGAAGGAAGGTTTTGTATATTACCTGTCACCTTCACCAAGTTTAACTTTGCCCAAGTTAGGTGTAAATTGAGAACTGAACCATTTTCCTTCATTTCCTTCACTCATTACATAGAACTTAATGTATGAGATCATCATGTACCTTTTTTATTTGCAAGCCTCAAACACATACACAATTAATGACATGGTATAACGGTTACTTTTAATGGTTTAAGATCACCGCCAGGTTTTTAAAAAGAGAATTGCACTTGCTGGCTTGAAATGAAATCAAAATAATGTAAGCAAATTATTAACTGCTTACATTTAGATTTGAGGATAACACCAACATCTTCTTAGTTCATAAGCCATAAGCTCTTTCTGATAATACAATCTATGGAGCGTGGTCATCATTTTGGATGATATGCAGGCTTTCATGACTCATAAGTCCAATTTTGCTTCCACTTAAGCTGTCGATTTATTTACTTAGCTCAATGAAATGTCATTTTTGTCTGACCAAATAAATCCTCATCAGATTATTCCATGTTTCTTGCTGTTCTCTGTTCAGGGATTGAGATAGCGGAATTACTTTGGCCAACCATACCATGGACCAAAGATAGACACAAAAAGCAAGAGTAATTCAGCGGGTCAGACAGCTTCTCTGGAGAAAAGGAATAGGTGATGTTTTGGGTCGAGAACCTTCTTCAAACTGAGAGTCAGGGGAAAGGGAGATGAGAGATATAGACGGTGATGTAGATAGAAAAAGAACAAATGAACAAAAGATATGTAAAAAAGTAACGATGATAAAGGGAACAGGCCGTTGTTAGCTGTGGCCAAGGTGGGAATGAGTTACAGACAATGAGACAACAAGGCGGCTTTGAAGCCAGTTCAACGACTCGGGTGGAGGAGGGGCGTAGAGAGAGGGGATGCAGGGGTTAGTTGAAATTAGAGAAATTAGGTGCTGTTCCTCCAATTTGCGTTTGGCCTCAGTCTAACAATGGAGGAGGCCCAGGACAGAAAGGTCAGTGTGGCAAGGGGAATTAAAGTGTTTTGCTAGTGGGAGGTCAGGTAGGGCCAGGCGTACTGAGCAAAGGTGTTCAGCGAAACGATTACCTAGTCTACGTTTGGTCTCGCCGATGTATAAGAATCCAAACCGTTTGACCTTAAATTTAAATAGATTGTTCATTTCCACCCAGTGGAGAGGAGCATAGAACAACATTTAACAGTAACAAATAATCTTCCCTGTTTTGACATGTGACTGAATGGGACTCAAAAAAAGTCAGGAGTTTAAAGCAAAATAAAAGAAATAAAATGAAACAACGCAGATTCACCACAAACGTTCAATTTTTCATTTTATATTGGCTGTGGGAATTGCATCTCCAGCACTAATAAGTTTTAGTGAAGGCAATGTGGGGATACAACTTTCCATGCTCTTGTTACTGGTGAGCAGCAAGTAGATTGTGTCAAATACACCGTGCACCTAACTTGAAGTCTGCATTGTGATATCGTAAAGTAACACAAAATGCAATTTTTAACCCATTAACCATGAATTTAACAGATTAAGTTGCAGAAAGTAACCTCTGTAATCAGAACACGAACTGTTGCCCAGAGTACCGCTTCTGAAGGGTTACGTAGGCTGAGATTTTAATGAAATTTAGGCGTCTTGTTCTCTGGCTACGGCTCGTAATCTGTGCCTTGCAGCCTGGCGTGCTTTTGGCCTTGTTACGCCCATTAGTGTTGATCATCAAATAGCAGGAAACTGTGAAGTGAAAATTAGTTATTTAGTTTCAAAAGACGTGATTTTATTAAGATTTCAAGGTGGCATTACTGTTCTCTAATCTTAGAAGAAAAGACTGCCATGTTTTTGTTGCCTGATAGGGGCAAATATAAAAAGGAAATATAGTTTCTTTGATTACTCTGAATTTACAGTCTCCACTGCAAACTGCCTTGCTATTTCATCTAGAACAGACATTTTTAGCCTATGAGTCAAAATGAGCAATTAAAAAATAGGTTCCTGATTTCAGTGTGGTTTAAGTAATTTCAAATTGTAAAATACTTAACATTGTCTTAGACTTGATTTACACCTTCTCCATTCCAAACCATCCAAGTTGCTTTGTTAGTTCTTTTACATGACATTTTTTTTATATATCAGTTCTAACTTTTATTAAATTTATCAGCTATATATGCCCCTTTTGAGATCATAATTTCACACCATAAATATATCCATTTGCAGTGGGCATGTGATTTCTTCTTGGGAGAATGTATTTGGGATCAGTTTGTGAGCTGATTTAAATTTTTGGTTGCAACTAAAGTGAATAAAAACAAAGGTTCACCAGGAAAATCCCCCTCATGAGCTAGCTAAAGCTTTGAAATAGTTAAAGAATATGTGTAGTGGTGGAGGGGTGGGAGTGAAGTACACAATAGAAATAGCTCATGTGGCAACAGTGAGAGACGAATGGCATAAAAATATTTTATATATAAATATATTTATATGAGTTTTATGTTTCATAAGTATTATCTTATATATATATATATATAATAGTCTTACTTGATCCATCTTAGTTTATTGCTTCATATGTCTTTCATTCTGTCAGTTGGTTCAGCAAAATAAGCAGATACCTTGAAGAAAGTGATTAAGTTTTATGTTCATTTTATTTGTGATAAACAGAGCTTGGCAGTGTAGTTCTGTACTGTCATTTAACTGTTCCTTTGCACTTTGGGAAATACAGAGAAGGGCCATGACTAAAGTTCAGAGGCAGTAAAACAGAAAGTGTAAAGTAAGAAGGAGCAGTTTGGTGATAATAGGGGTCAGTTTTATAAGAATCTCGAGAAGGAGCAGTTAAAATGAAGGAAGGGATTGAACTAATTCTTTAATGCCTCAAATTAACCGACTGCGGATTTAAGTTAGAAACGGCAGGGGCAATCAGCAAGGCGCCCTTTATATGTGGCACACTTAAATGTGCTTTGATGAGGATGTTTCCTCAGTGTTTTCATTTTTATATTCTGATGTTTCTGAACTAAGAAAAGCAGTGGCTATGCTTCTTAAGGACAAAATATAACTTGAGAAATAAGATCAGGAGCAGACTATTCGGTGCCTTAGGACTACATTGTCATTCAGTGAGCTGCTCCTACAGCTCAGGTTTATGTTTCTACAAAATCCCCGTGTCCCTGGATACCCTCATTGCTATAAAATCCATCAATCTTCGTCTGGAATATAATGACTGAGCATCCGCAGCACTCTGGGGTAGAAAATTCCAAGGATTTACAACTCTCTCGATGAAGAAATGTCTCCTCATCTCAGACCTAAACGGACAACTCTCATCCTGAAATTGTTTCCCTAATTCTAGACTGTCTATCAAAAAGAACAAGCCTCTCAGGCTCTATCATTTCTGAAACTTGTAAATGTCAATGAGATGGCCTCTCATTCTTGTAAACAAACACCCTACTGTGGTATAATTTTGGGGGAATTTTTTTTTGTAACAGTATGAGCGGACTCTGTCAATGTAAAAGGCACAGTTTGAATGCATTTGTTTGTCCTTCCCATCACTCAGAAATCACACCATAATTTAACATTAAAGGGATCCACATATTTTTTGAAGAATTGATAAAGCATGATTTTAGACATGCGGGTTAAGATATGATAAACTTCACATGGAAATTCATCATGACATGTACGAAAGCTATTCACACCAGCCTTCTGTATTGCAGTTCAGCAATTTGCTTGCTACAGCTTTCTGTGTCTCTTTTTGTACATTTGTCTTAAACAATGATAATTTTCTTTAAAATATGTAGATTCTGTCTGGTCATAATTTACTGTTACATTCGTGCCTTACTCTTTAAGTCATGCGACTGTTTTCATAGCTGCAGTGAGGCCTCCAGGTACAAGGGACAGAGTTCACTCCATCATTGATATAATTGCTTTGCTTCATGTGCCTGAGTGAGTTCTGTGCAGTGCTGGAAATGAGAATGTTGCAGAATTGAAGAACACCGAGAATACATTATTTATACAGCTGGGTGTCATTTGATTGAAGCTCATATTATGCATAATTTATGATGGGAAGTAAATGTTTATAAAGTGGGAGACAAGTCTTTAACCTGTGCATTGTTCAGCTCCTTGGCACACTTTAAAAGTGATTTGATGAGGATGTTTCCTCAGTGCTTTCACATTTATATTCCAACATGGATTGTCATTTGACGATGCTTTGTAAGTTATGCTCTCTTCACTGCGTTGTGGCAACCATTTATAATCGCAACACAACAGAAGTATCTATAAAATGCTTGAAAGAATTATTAGTTTCTTGTGTGGGCAAATTGAATTTAAGAAATCACTTAAGCCAATCATCCTTAAGCCAATTTAATAGAAAATGCAGGACAACAGGTCAGACAGCTATTATAGAGAGGGAAATATTTCAATTCATTGAGATTTATTTAATTTTAGATTTACAGCACCTGCAATATTTGGCTTTATGAAATATTGGTTGGTGGTTTTGAGACCAACTCCTCTGGGAACTCAGTGGACAAATTGCTCATCACATGAATAAGTGAGAAATGTGTGCAGAGAGCTATAGAGTCTTTTCCATCATCTTCGAGATATTCCAAAACTGTTTGTAGCCAATTAAGTATTTTTGAGCAATAGGCTCTGTTATCATTGAGAATAAGTGACTAGATAATTTCTCATTAGTGCTGGCAATTGAGGGGCACTTTTTTTTGACAGGTTGCTGGGATAACCTGAAGTCAAGTTGAGGCCTGATTCCATGTCTTGCCAAAGAGGCTGCCCACCTTACAGTGCTTGCAGCGCTGGAGACCCAGGTTTGATCCAGACAACGGGTGCTGTCTGTATGGAGTCTGTATGTTCTCTCCGTGACCTTTGTGAGTTTTCTACGAGATCTTCGGTTTCCTCCTACACTCCAAAGATGTATAGGTTTGTAGGTGAATTGGCTTGGTAAATGTAAAAATTATCCCTAGTGTGTGTAGGATAGTGTTAATATGCGGGGATCGCTGGTCGACACAGACCCAGTGGGCCGAAGGTCCTGTTTCCGCACTGTATCTCTAAACTAAACTAAACTAAACTTAACAATACAGCTTTCCCTACAGCTATTGCTCTTGAATGTCATCCTCAATTTTCATAAAGGACCCATAATAATTTGACTGTCCAATACTAGATGTGCTGGGATTGACTTTGTCGTTACTAATCCAAGGAAATAAACCAGAGTTTTCTAACTGTGCCTGCTGGGAAAACAAATGTATCTGCATTGCAGTGATTTTGCTTATTTCAGTCTTCCTTGTGGATTCGACTTTATCCAAAGAGCTCAAAGGTTACTTGGTTGCAAATCTATTTACTGTCCTGTTTAGTATTCCATAATTCTCTACTGCTTTCACTACAGCTGTAGAGACATGTAGGGAAATTTAACCCTCAAAATAATGAGAGCAGGAATGCAATTAGACTCCAATAAGCTCTTTTCTGTGTATAATGGAAGAGGTTTTGGAATATTGCCGACTGGCCCGCTCTAGACTGCAGGACTACATGCTGAGGGGCGCATTGAGGCTTAGTGCAGCCAACGCCAAGGCTCTGTGGGGGAGGACTGAGTCTAGGTTTCTTCCGCTGCTGGACATTGGGGGATAGGTATGGTGGAGACCCCCCCCCCCCTCCAAACGTGGGAAGAGATGTCACCCCAAGCGACCACATGAGTGACAAGGGTGCCAGGTAAAATGATATATGTGAACGATAAATTATATATGTGAACGATATAAGATATGACTCAAATATATGTATGTATAGCCGCCGATAATGTCAGAAGAATTTTGGCGCAGTTCTTGTTTTGTATATATTTTTTATTCTGAATAAAGTTTATCTTGATGGAAGGGGTTTTGATGTCTCTGAGAAACCTTACTGATGGCCAAGGTTGGCTAATTTGATGCAAGTGAGTATTCCTGCAATTAACCTTCTTGGGAAATGGTCAAAATATATTTTAAATGGTTTATAATGGCCCAACATGTGACTGAGGACCAATAGATTTTCCTGGACTTGGTGAATCAAGCAAAAGAGACAAGACAAGTCTGAGCAGCAATTCTTGTAGGTATTCAAGCTTGTAATTCTTCCACTTGACTGGCACCTCACTGATACACCATAGTTACTGCCTCACAGCAACAGGGACTATTTGATCTTGACCTTGGGAGTTGTCTGTGCAGAATTTACTTGTCTTCTCAATGACCACATAGGTTTCCTCTGGGTGTTAAGATTTCCTTCCATGTCAAAAAGATTACTGGTTGGTTAACTGGCTACTGCAGATTAGCCCTTAATGTAGGTTAATGGCTTAAATAATCAATGGTCGTGTGTGAGAGAGACTAAGTTACAGAGGAATAAAGAGAGAACTAATGGGATTTCTTCCTTGGAAATGGCATGGATTTGATGATGTGAATGGCCTCCTACGATGTATCAGAATGCAATTGCTGTTTTACTGCTCTGAAGCAAATATCCGGCTGAGATCCAAACTTCAAAGATTTCAAAGGTCTTTTAGTCAGAAAGCCAAAGAGTCAAAAGAGTTTATTGTTATGTGTCCCTGACAGGACAATGAAAATCTTTCTTTGCATAGCACAACAGAACATAGAAGGCATTGACTACAATTCTATACGTAAATACACCCATTAATTAATAAATTAATAAAGTGCAAATAACAGATGGAGGGATATTAATGTTCAGAGTTCTGAGCTAAGTTTAATAGTCTGATGGCTGTGGGGAAGTAGCTATTCCTAAACCGGGCTGTTGCAGTCTTCAGGCTCCTGTACCTTCTACCCGAAGGTAGCAGGGAGATGAGTGTGTGGCCAGGGTGGTGTGGGTCCTTGATGATGCTGCCAGCCTTTTTGAGGCAGCGTCACATTTATTGTCATGTGTACCAATTACAGTACGATATGTGAATTACCATGCAGCCATACTAAGAAAAACAACACACATAACTACATAAAAGTTAACATAAACATCCACCCCAGCGGATTCCCCACATTTCTCACTCTGATTGAAGGCAAAAAAGTCCAATCTTCCCTCATTTTTCTTCCATAGTCGGGGCAGTCGAACCATCCGTCAGGGCGATTGAAGCTCTCACAGCCGGCGATCGAAGGCACCGTGTCGGGGCAGTCAAAGCTCCTGCGGCTTGGAGCTCCAGAAGTCGGTCTCTAACCAGGGACTGCGAGCTCCACAATGTTAAAGCCCACAGGCTCCCACAGTTGGAGCTCAGAGGTCGATCCCTGGCAAAGGGATTGCCAGCTCCACGATGTTAAAGTCCCGCAGGTTCCCGCGATTGGAGCTCCCAAAGTCGGTCACCAGCAGAGGCCGCCAGCTCCTTGATGTTAGACCACAGTGCAGACAGATATATGATAAGGGAAAAAACGCATTTCCATCGAGGTAAGAGGTCTAAAAAAATGTTTCCCCACCCCTCCCCACATATAACAAACTAAAGAACACTAAAAACATACATTTAACACATACTAAAAAAACAGCAGAGGAGGAAGGGACAGACAGACTGTTGGTGAGGCAGCTATTGCTGTCGCCACCCAGTGGTTCACATAGATATGGTCAGGATGGGAGGCACCTTGGATGCAGAACATTGCCTTCCATGGCAGTAATGATGTGGTGGAGAGATGTTTGTGAGGGAGGCCAAGGCAGATGAGCAAGAATATAGAGAAGCAGCAGGAGCCAGCCCAGTCATTGGTATTGCTGTCAAAGACATCCTAACATTACAACTGGAAACCCAATGCGATATATAGCAAATTAAATCCTGCCGTCCAATTCCACCCCACTCTTTATTTAATCACTCTCTGGTGTTTCACTGATATTTTCAGCCATGATAGAGAAACAGTATGCTTGTGGTGTGCAACTTCTTGACCGTGAGCTACCATGGACAAATGCAGCTATCAGGAAAGAGATTAATTTGCTTGAA
Organism: Raja brachyura; assembly: GCA_963514005.1. Next base: position 94,173,149 of record OY740782.1, read on the forward strand.
ATACCCATTTGTTGAAAGGAACTACATTCGAGAAATAGGAGCATGTGGAGTCCACACTTGCAATATTTCTGCACCAGGGCAGTGCCAGATCATTCATCCCATTATGATGCAAACCAGGTTGAGATTATCGTGACATTTTAAAACAATGCAAATGATATTGTTCATCTTTCTGTTTAAGGTAATTTTAGAAAGTCAGTTTCTAAAGAAGGTTTGCCTTGCCATACTAAGGCCTCCGAGGAGTCTTTGAGAACCTTACATGGAGTCTGCTTCTCCATGGTGGACTTTCTAGTGATTCCTTGCATTGCCAGTCCATGAGTTGGTCTTCTATCCTCACAGCTATTAAAGGAGGATGAATTTAGCAGGAAGTCTATCAGTACCTAGATAAATTGTTGATGTAGTTTTAGAACTGATCTGAACATTAGCTTGCCAACTGTCTTCAGCTGGCAAAAACTTGGAGGGATAGAGGCAGACTAGTATCACTTTGCTATGATTGCACTGGTAAATAGGCACACAGTACCCAAAAGAAAATTGGCCATTTGGAAGGAGAAGAAGAGACATAGCAAACACATTTTGAGGGTACAATCATTTTGTAAGTGGCAGAAATGGTGGAGAGGTGACAGAGAAACATAGAAACATAGAAAATAGGTGCAGGAGTAGGCCATTCGGCCCTTCGAGCCTGCACCGTCATTCAATATGATCATGGCTGATCATCCAACTCGGTATCCTATACCTGCCTTCTCTCCATACCGCCTGATCCCTTTAGCCACAAGGGCCACATCTAACTCCCTCTTAAATATAGCCAATGAACTGGCCTCAACTACCTTCTGTGGCAGAGAATTCCACAGACTCACCACTCTCTGTGTGAAAAATGTTTTCCTCATCTCGGTCCTAAAGGAATTCCCCCTTATCCTTAGACTGTGTACCTTTGTTCTGGACCTCCCCAACATCGGGAACAATCTTCCTGCATCTACCCTATCCAACCCCTTAAGCATTTTGTACGTTTCTATAAGATCCCCCCTCAGTCTTCTAAATTCTAGCGAGTACAAGCCAAGCCTATCCAGTCTTTCCTCATATGAAAGTCCTGACATCCCAGGAATCAGTCTGGTGAACCTTCTCTGCACCCTCTCTATGGCAAGAATGTCTTTTCTCAGATTTGGAGACCAAAACTGTACGTAATACTCCAGGTGTGGTCTCACCAAAACCCTGTACAACTGCAGTAGAACCTCCCTGCTCCTATACTCAAATCCTTTCACTATGAATGCTAACATTCCATTTGCTTTCTTCACTGTGACCTGTGAAGGCAGAAATCTATTGTGTGGAAGAGAAAAATGCATACACCTTGTAGAATTAAATGTGCAGATACTTCATATTGCAGACAGAGTTGATGTCAATCTTCCGGTACTGTAATTGATTCATTGCTATTAAGTTTTATCATCTGAACAGTAGCGAAACAAAGAAAATGTCGTAGAATATCCCCGAAGGTTCAGCCAGTAAACCTATTCTTGATGCTTTCCAGTTTTGATGGAATTTGGGATTTGGAATTTTTCACTGTTCAGACTCTTAATAGAAGCAGGAGAAATGAGAAGAGTACAAGCCAAGGAATGTCCAGAGCACGATTGAGTGAAAGCCACTGCTTGGACCAGGAGAAATTGGCATAATTGTCTTTAAGTTTATTTTCACATCAAAACCAGATTAATTCTTCCCTATTATGCCCATTACATTTTAAATAAAAACATTTAAAAAATAAGAAAATTGTTTCCCCTTTACAACTAGCAGCAGGGTTGTTCTGTGGAATGAACATAAGGGAATATTGTGACTTTAATAATAAATCAGATCTGAGAATTGCTGGATTTAAAAGGTCATTTCCAAACTGAAAACTGCTATAAAAGCTGCTGGTGAAAGCGGCCCCAGCCTTTCTTTAATGATCCTAGCAGCTTAGTTAAAACTTTAAAGCCTTTGGCAGAATTTAACACACAAGTCCAGCTCTCAATCGAATTAGGTTTTCTTTCCTGTGGAGCTCTGATAGTCACATGCCATTATTCAGCGAATAAAACAAGCTTTGCATCACAGAACTTATTTCTTGTGATTCTGAGCCATAATGCTCATAAATCAACCAACACCATTTTAAAGTTTAAAAATGAAAAGGACTGACAAACTGAAAATCCCATTTGGAACACAATCTGCTGCAGAAATAGTTATATTTTTTCTCTGAAGCTGAGGTTGAAAATTGCTAATGGACACAATATCCAACAAATCACGTAGTTAAATCTGTTTCTGAGATGTTTGATCCAGACTTGCTGATTGGGCCTGATTAATGTTGCAAAATACAACACAATTTCCAAATGCTGGTAAAATGATACTCCAGCTCTAAAAATCGGTTTGATATTTTGTCTTTTCTGATTGTGCTCTGAATTGAATTTGTTTTATTATCCTTTATTGGAAAAGTTGTTTCTATAATTGCAAAGTGTTTACTTCATTTGATTGCTGGAATCGTAATGTTTTCATCTGAAAATAAAAATCCTCTGCAAAATAACTTTTGTAATTATATTGGAGCCTGTCCCAGGGAACTTCCACACAGTGGGTAATGTTTAGTAACTTAAATTTCCTTCAATTACCAAATTTCAGGAAATCAACCTACACAAAATTTAACTGTGTATAAATCTGCAGAGAGAAGAAAAATCTGTTCAAATGTTAAAGTGTAGTTTAGTTGAGCATTTTTTATTCATCAGTATGGAGGATGTTAGAGCTGGGAAATAAAAATCCTTTTCCAATTTTCCATTGTTACAATGAAGTGTTTCTATGTCAAGTATTACACAGTAAGTTGTTCTTATTTTTTGTTCCCCGGGTTTCCTGAAGGAGTTGAGCATATAATCTAGGCTGACCCTTCAGAAAGAAAGCATTTGTATTCACAGGCAACTTTCACATCCTTTGAGAATTCAAGATATTTCACGGCCAACAAATTACCAGGGAAGTTTTGTCAATGTTATTATGTGGGCAAAGCATAGTGTTGCCAGAGTGTTACAGTGCTGAAGATCAGATTTTATATCTTATTCTGGGATCAATAATACAGCTCACAAAGTGGCCATTGAGTCACTACTTATGCTGGCTGTTTCAAAGAGCTTTCTTGTGAGGGATTCCCCATCTCTTTCCCTATACAATATTGATTGTATTTCTTTCGGGGCAGTCGAACCATCCGATGTCCGGGCTGAAATAATGCCAAATTAAATCCTTCTGCCTGCTTGTGATCATATTTGTGTGCCTTTCTAAAATCCTCTTAAACGTCACTTTCATATCAGTTGCCACATCTAGCCCTGGCAGCATATTCCGAGCACTCACTACTCTTTGTGAAAATAAAAAGTTGCTCCGCATGTCTCTTTCAAATTTTCTCGGTCTGGCTTTAAGATTATGCCCTGTAGTATCTGACATTTCTACCCTGGGAAAAAGATTTTGACTGCCTATCCTATAGCGGATGTTTATAAACTTCAGTCTGGTCTTTCCTCAGCCACTAACACTGGAGAAAAAAAAATTCAAGTCTCTCCAAACTCTTCTTATAGATTAAACTTTTGAAACGTGGCAGCATTCCATTAAGCCACTTCTGCATCCTCTCGGTAGCCTTCACATCCTTCATGTAATGGGGCGACCAGAACTGCACACAGCACTCCAAATGCAGCCAGATCAAAGTTTAATAAAATGCAACATACCTCCCGACTCTCACACAGAATGCCCGACTGCTGAGGGCAAGTGTACCTTGTGCCTTCTTTACAACTCTATCAGGTTGTCTTGCAACTTAGGGAGCTGTGGGCTTAGATCCCAAGATCCCTCTGTATGTTAATGGTGTTATGGGTCATGCCATGAAATGTATACTTTCCCCTTGCGTGTGACATTCAACATTTCACACTTGCCCAGATTAAACTCCATATGCCATTTCTTTGCTCATATCTGTAACTGATCTAAATTCTGTTATAATTTTTAACAACCTTCTTCACTGTCCATAACTCACTAATTATTATGCCACCTGCAAACCTACCAACTAACTCATCTATATTTTTGTACAAGTCTTTTTTTACGTGTAAATCTCAACTGTGTTTGCACTAAGGCTTTGAAACGTGCTAATATGCGATATCCAGAAATGAACGGAAAATTCCAGTTGTGGCTCGACCAGCAATTTAGTGAAGGTTTATGAGGATGTAAAGGATTAGAACAACTTTCTTGATTTAGTATTCTGAGGAAAACAAAACTGTTAATGCTCGCATCTGAAACAAAAACAAATGCTGGTGGAACTCAACCAGTTAAGCATCATTTATGGAATTAGAAATTTGTTAAAGTATTGTATCAGCAACTGTTGAGGACTGGAGTGGTGTTAGTATGGAAAGACTAGTCTGGAGGAGGTGAAAGACAAAAGATCATATGGAGATATCTTAAGGTAGATAAAGTGATAAGGAACATGAGTTCTGACTGCCAATAAGGAAACATGGTGAGGAAGCGTGACAATGAGAAACAGTGAGAGAGAAGTTTAACTAAAGTTCACAAATTTAGAGTTCAGTGTGAGTTCCAGAAATGTGGAAGAGAATGTTTTGTTGCAGGGTCTCAACTATCCTTTCCCTCCTGAGATGCTGCCTGACCCACCGGGCTCCTCCAGAGATTTGTTTTTTGCTGGAAGAAAGTATTGTTCTTCAAGTTTAGGCAGTTAGACAGATGGACAGGTCAGAATGGAATTTAGAATTGAAATGGGTGACATAGTGGCGCAGTGTCATTATAGAGTTGCTGCCTCACAACGCAAGACCTGGGTTCAATCCTGACTTTGGATGCTATCTGCATGGGGTTTGTACATTCTCCCTGTGACCGCGTGGGTGCTCCGCTTTTCTCCCACATTCCAAAGACGTGCAGGTTTGTAGGTCAATTGGCTTCTGTAAATTGTCACGAGTATGTAGAATTGAAGCAGTGTGCTGTGGTTCGTTGGTTGCCGCAGACTTGGTGGGCTGAATGGGCAGTTTCCACGCTGTATCTCTAAACTAAATTGAAGTGGCATGCGGCACTAAGTTCAAGATCACTCCTGATCACTTCTGTGAAGCTATCACCGAATATGTGGTTGGCTACTCCAATGCCGAGGAAGCCACACTGGACTGGGAAGAGAGATGAGTGAGTAGGGATGGCATATGAATGATGAGGCAGTCTGGGCTGGATGAAGGAGGGTTCCTACATCAGTACCTTTGACTTATAGGAAGTGAGTGAATGGAGACAACAGAAAAATTGTGCAATATAACAGGTTGTGGCAGTTGAGCAGGATAGGTGTTCCCGGATCATTTTGCTACCTTGTTTAGGGAGGTACGTGGGGTCTGATACTTTAGTTTGGGATGTGTGTGCTTGTTCTGCTGTTTGAAGATTGTTACCATGTGCTCCCGTCATAGAACATAGAATAGTGCAGCACAGGACAGACTGTTCAGGCCACAATGTCCACACCAAACATGACGCCATGTTAAACTAATATCTGCCTGCACGTGATTCATATCCCAACAATCCTTCCATATTCAAATGTTGACTCGAGGTGGTCAGTACCATCCTGGTCACACTTTTTGCAACTGAGTGGTCACAGGCTAGCGATTTCCCCGGGGTCAATAAGTATCTTACATTTTTGTTTAATGGAGAGGTCTAGAAATTTCTTGAAATGTTCATTTCATTGGGTGAGACGGTTGACACGGTCAACCGTCACGGTCAATGTGATACGGTTGACTATAAATATACAGCAATATGTTATCCAGAAAACAGTGCGGGAAATAAGTATTGGTCAATGCCTAAAACAAACAGCTCTCTTTGGTCTTGATGCAGTGTCAAGTTGCTAAGTGTTGCCTTCTGCAAAAGTTGTCATAGTGCCACTTTGTCAGTCAACCCATCATATATGAAAACATGTTTTCAACCTTTTCTTAACTCGATCCCCACAGCAGTCATCCCTCTTGGGATTTACACTTTTCGCTCTACCCCATTGCCTAGCACCACCCAGCTAAATTACCTAATAGCAACAGTGAGGAAATGTTTGTGCAAGGAAACACCATATTGCATTCCCACACTAAAGGAATTTCTGGCTTTGGCCTTCAAACTTCAGTTTATTTTTTAGAGATATTATTTGATGGTAACGAGGATGAGGTCACCTTTTGATGATTGGGGATGGGACACAAACAGGATTTTTTTTTTTCATTTTAGAGATTGTGCTTTTGCAGTTTCTTAATTGGTGGAGATAACGACTGCATTTTGGTTGTCACTGTCGTGGTTTTGAATGCAAAGCCATTTAAAGAAACGGTACTGAAAAACCGTATGTGTAAAGTCCAGTTACTCTTTCTCATGGGAAGTAGCAGATGAGTGCGTGCACTTATGTTTAACAGGTTACATCATTCATCCATCCACGGGCACTACTCTGGGCGTCTAAGCTTCAGTGCACTGCCTGCTGGTAGCGGAATGCATTAGGAAACAGTCGACACGCTATGCTATACTCTTTGGAGGATTACAGCTACAAAAGGAATGCAATACCATCAATTTTCTCCTTGTATCCAAGCAGATTACTTGGTTTCCTTTGCTACCAAATGTTTGAAGTAAATTGCGGAGACAGAAATTACTAAATCATATAATGAATAAAATATGTAACATGCTCATTTTTATTAACCATTCAATCACTAAATTTTCCACATGGTTAACTGAAAGGAATCTATGTCAGTGCCTCTTGAAAAAAGTTAGTTGAGAGGATTGAGATTAACTTGCTATATTCCTTTGCCGCCTTTTTATGAACATTCTTTGTAAATTGCAAAACGTCTAGTCTGTATGATAAATACTACATTGTAGAAATACTTCATTGAATGTCGAGTGCCTTGTAGCATTTATAAATAGGTCAAATGCATGAATTAGATGAAAGATATTTTCTTTTAGTTTGAAGTGACACGGGTCATCATTTGAATCGTGTAGGGTTGTAACTGGTGCATTGGGCTGAGAATAGTTCAGTAACTTAGGTTGTAGAGTTCTGGTCCTTTGACTTATACTCATGTCTTGGTGAGGGTTTACATTCAGCAGTTTAATGCCACTAGTTTGATAATCAATTTTAAACACAACCAGCAATGGAAACATTTCACAATGTACCAGACTCCTCCATTGAAATTTCTGTTTTGTTCTAACCCAGCCACGTGATAAATCCACCAGATGTGGTGAAACTGTGCTATATTGGCAAGAGAGTGTTGTCCTAGGAGTGCTCAGCATATTGAAGGGCTGGGCATAAATCCTGGAGCTCTCTAACCCACAGCACTCTGGACATATTTTTACCAGAAGAACCAGTGAGGTTCATGAACATAGCTCACTAAATTCTGTGACAGCCACAGGACAGATCAACCAGATGTAGTGATACTCTGGTACACAGGGAAGATAACATAGACCCGAGGGAAGAGGTTCTTGCAATGGGATGATTGTAACAGACTAATTCATCTTTAAATGCGACGTTAACTCATTCTCTTTTTCCTGTATTAGTTATTCCCTTTATTCTACTTATTCCACTGCCTCCACGCTTTGCCAGTTCTGATGCAGTGTCCTGATCCTAAACTACTAACTCTGTTTCTCTTTCCACGGGTACTACATATGCTGTTGAATTTTCCAGCATTTGCTGTATTTATTTATGATATTTCAGCATCTTTATTTTTTTCATTTTCATTGAAAGAAATATATTCACTTGGATAGTGAACCTGTGCCACAGAAGATAGTGTTGGCAAGTAATTACATATATTCATAGAGGTCAATATATTCCTTAACGCCAAAGGCCTCAAAGGATGTGGAGCAGAGGTTGCAACAAGAATACTTGACTGGATAATTAGCTTTGAGTATGTTGAATATCAGGGTGAGCCCAATGGCCTTTTTATGTCCTTATTTTTAATTGTTTTTTTATTGATTGGCCCATCTCCTGGAACTCCTTGGAAGTTGCATCTCTTCATAATGATATTAGAAGAAGCTTGTGGCGTCCAAGTCCTGAATTCACACTGAACAAAAAAACATTCATCATGTTAGCAATGTCATCATGCTGTTCTTCAGATGATGGAGTAGAGGAGGGGAGCTGTCTCCTCTCTACTCCATTAAGGTCCCAACCTCAAACACTCTGTCCGTTTCCCTCCACAGATGCTGGCTCATCTGCTGAGTTATATGCTCAAACATGCTCAGTATGCAATTTACATAAACCACAGGGTTTCAGATTGCATCGCAGCTGTGGTCCAAACAATGAGTTGAAGAGTTGAATTCCAACATGAGAATTACTACCCTTGATATTAAGACTGCATTTGACCAACTGTGGCGTCAAGGAACACTGACAAAACTGGCTCAAGGGGAAACACTTAAATGGCTGGTGAAATGGCGAATAATGGCCTCCCACAAGAGAGAGCCTAATCACTTATCCTTGACCTAGCATCTTCAAATCACACAGACACAGAGACAGACAGACACACACACACACACACACACACACACACACACACACACACACACACACACACACACACACACACACACACACACACACACACACACACACACACACACAGCAAGAGGTCCTTCACTGAATGAGTCACCAACTGACAATCCAAAGCCTTTCCACGAGACACATGTCAGGAATATGATGGAATGTTTCACACTTGCCTTTGAGTGCAGGTCCAACAACATTTGCGAAGTTCTGCAGCATTCCTTCAAGCAATCATCTGGCTCTTGAACACTACACCATCCTCAGCGATTATAATGTTATATGGATTATTACATATTATCTTTGTGTTATTACATTTATGGGCAGCAAATAAGAATATAATTGTTCCTTCTTCAATACATCTGACAATTAAACACGTTTGACTCTCTCTTGGCTCTTGCCCTGTGGTCCACTTGTTTGGCAACAATGTGAACATAATTTTCTGTAATACCTGTACATAGATGTGTGCTTCATTTACCCACCAAGGCTACTACAGAAGCACCTCCCAAATCTGCATTCTGTATCTTCAGAAAGGACAAGGCGGGAGGATAATGGGAGCACCACCATATCTCACACTATCCCGACCTCAAAATATGTTACTGTTCTGCCATCATCAGAACCCCATTCCCAACAATTTTAATGAACTGCTGCAATTAACAAAGGTGTTTCACAACTTGCTTCACAAGTACAAAATAGGATTCTGTAATAATTCAGGCCATGTCAGTCACATACAGTGCCCTCCATAATGTTGGAACAAAGACCCATCATTTATTTATTTGCCTCTGCACTCCACAATTTGAGATTTATAATAGAAACAAATCACATGTGGTTAAAGTGCACATTGTCAGATTTTAATAAAGGGTATTGTTATACACTTTGGTTTCACCATGTTGAAATTACAGCTCTATTTATACATAGTTCCCCCATTTTAGGGCACCAAAATGTTTGGGACACATGGCTTCACAGGTATTTGTAATTGCTCAGGTGTGTTAAAATGCCTCCTTAATGCAGGTATAAGTGAGCTCTAAGCATCTTGCCTGAGAAACAAGAATAAAACTGTTAAATCAACTGTTTGGAACATCGTTAAGAAGAAAGAGATCACTGGTGAGCTTACTAATCGCAAAGGGACTGGCAGGCCAAGGAAGACCTCCACAGCTGATGACAGAAGAATTCTCACTATACTAAAGAAAAATCCCCAAACACCTATCCGACAGATCAGAAACACTCTTCAGGAGTCAAGTGTGGATTTGTCAATGACGACTGACCGCAGAAGACTTCATGACCAGAAATACAGAGGCTGCACTGCAAGGTGCAAACCACTGGTTAGCATTAAAAATAGGATGGCTAGGTTATAGTTTGCCAAAAAGTACTGGAAAGAGCAACCACAGTTCTGGAAAAAGGTCTTGTGGACAGATGAGACGAAGATTAACGTATATCAGAGTGATGGCAAGAGCAAAGTATGGAGGAGAGAAGGAACTGCCCAAGATCCAAAGCATACCACCTCATCTGTGAAACACGGTGGTGGGGGTGTTATGGCCTGGGCATGTATGGCTGCTAAAGGTACTGGCTCACTTATCTTCATTGATGACACAACTGCTGATGGTAGAAGCATAACAAATTCTGAAGTGTATGGACACAACCTACCTGCTCAACTTCAAACAAAACGCTCCAAACTCATTGGGCGGCGGTTCATTCTACAGCAAGACAATGATCCCAAACATACTGCTAAAGCAACAAAGGAGTTTTTCAAAATGAAAAAATGGTCAATTCTTTAGTGGCCAAGTCAATCACCCGATCTGAACCCAATTGAGCATGCCTTTGATATGCTGAAGAGAAAACTGAATGGGACTAGCCCCCAAAACAAGCATAAGCTAAAGATGGCTGCAATACAGGCCTGGCAGAGCATCACCAGAGAAGACACCCAGAAACTGGTGATGTCCATGAATTGCAGGCTTCAAGCAGTCATTGCATGCAAAGAATATGCAACAAAATAGCTTACATGACTTTGCTGTGTCCCAAACATTATGGTGCCCTGAAATGAGGGGAACTATATATAAACACTGCTGTAATTTCAACGTGGTGAAACCAAAATGTATAAAAATGGCCTTTATTAAAATCTGAGAATGTGCACTTTAACCACATGTGATTTTTTCTATTACAAATCTCAAATTGTGGAATACAGAAGCAAATAAATAAATGATGGGTCTTTGACCCAAACATTATGGAGGCACTGTACCTATCCTGAACAATTAATAAGTACATAATTTGAGTGGATAACTGTTCTGAGCAATTTAATACATCGTGGCACTTTATGACATATGTAATATATATATTGGAAAATATGATATTATACAGCTGGATTAAGAAAATAACGAAGATGAATTTGCAGTGAAAGTAGGAGTGAAGTGTCAGCGCTCAGTATTATTCAATTGTAAATTGGACAGCAACATTCATCGACTTTAAAGGTGGAATTTAAAACATTTATTTTTCAGTTGTGTTTCTCCTTCACTAGCTTCATTTGAGACAGTTTTTACTAGTGTAGAGTGACATCCCTTAAGAATTTGCTGAAAAACACAGCTACTTTGTGATGTGTCTCTCAATCCTCTTTTGTTTCCCTGCCTTTATTTTGTTTTCTGTATAATTTAATCTAATTTGGAATTTAATTAATAATTGGAATTGCCATTTCCTGATTCACCTTACACTTAACTCGGGAGGAATTGTTCAATCAGATCCATTCTGGAGATGCCCAAGCTGGTGAGCCTCGTTCGAATACTGCATCAAAATAGAGAGCTTTAATAATCACCTGCTCAATTGGAGAAGCCCAGAGAATGTCTGCAGGCTGATGTAGGTGTAATGAGCATTCTTCAATATGATAAATCCATGCAAAGCTTCTGGCCCAGTCGACATATCTGGACCAGTGCTGCAGATCTGTGTGGACCAACTGGCTGGCTTATTCATGGACATCTTCAACTTCGTGCTTCTGTGGGGTGAACCTGTGGCATTCCCTGCCACAGAAGACAGTGTTAGCAAGTAATTACATATATACATAGAGGTCAAAGTGCCAGAAAGAGTATCTATAATGCCCGTTCCCAAGATGGCCAAGAAAAGCATGGATGTAAGAGCTACTGTCCAGTAGCTCACACATCCATCGTAATGAAGTGCTTTGAAATGTTGGATATGGCATGAATCAATTATTTCAGAAATTATTATCAATTACTTCAGAAATTATTTGGATCCAATTCTGTTCCCTATCACCCCACAAATCAACAGCAAATGCTAATTAATCTGGATAACAGGAATACATATATCATTTACTACAGTTTGACATTCAACACTTCTTCTTTTGTGTGGCGTGCACAGCCTAAAGTTGTTGGACAACTTGTTCTATTTGATCTTCCGTTTGTGCATGTCGAGTTGATTACATTAGTCGAAACAGGGCGGACCACGTGAAGGTTGCAATACTCCACCCCGCATTCAACACTATCATCCCCTACAAAGCTCATCACCAAACTTCAAGACTTGGGGTTCTGTAGCTCCCTTTGCAACTAGATCCTTGACTTCGTCATCAGCTTCAAATTCCTGGAGGTTAACATTTTGGATAATCTGACATGGATCCAGCACATAGATGTAATCACAAAGGTGACACATCAGTGCCTCTACTTTCTTGGAAGCTTAAGGAGATGAGGCACATCACCAAATATTCTACCAAACTTCTGCAGTAGAAGTGGATGCATTGGGTTGCATGGAAGCCAACTGCAGCAGTTCCAATGCACAAGAATGCAAGGGGGTGCAGAGGGTGGTGGACTCAGCCCAGTTCATTATGGGCACAACCCACCTCAATATCAAAAGCACATAAAGTATCTGAGGTACTACCTCAAGAAGGCACTATCTATCATCTATCATCAAAAAATCCCATCATCTGGGTCATGCTGCCTTCTTGCTATTATTCTTAAGCCTGAAGTCCCACACCACCAAGTTCAGGAACAGCTCCTTTCTGCCAACCATCAGGTGTTGGAACCAACCTAAACAACCCTTATCCAGCCTCAACAATAGAACACACAGACCTTCTCGTGCACCATCACACACTCTTTTTAATTGTGTTACTAGACTAAGTGGGACCGTTGGGTCCCATGATCACAGGGGAGGGCTGGACCCCCAACGCAATATTCCACTCTCCACCAATTCCAATATTGGTGGCCAGTGGGGGAGGGGGGAAACTTTCTTGAGCGCTAATATGGGTGTTGTGGGCCGAAGGGACTGGTTTCCAGATGGCTAGTATGGACATTGTGGGCCTTGGGCTAATGGATTCTTGGGCTGGCAGCTCAGTCACTCGGGCCTGGTGGGCTGGCAGCTAAGTCACTCAGGCCTGGTGGGCTGCCAGCTCAGTCACTCGGGCCCGATGGGGTGGCAGCTCAGTCCACTCAGGCCTGGTGGGCTGGCAGCTCAGAAACTGCCAGAAATTCTGCCCCAAACAGGTGGGAGACTGTGCGAGAGAAGGGGGAGAGGGTGGAGAATCAATTTTAGACATTTTTCATCTTTTTATTCAGATCACAGCAATGAAGAAGAAAAGTCTATCCTGGTCTGGATCTCACTGGGAGTTAATGAAGGGAGGGGAAAAAAATTGGGGTGAGGTTTAACAGGGGGAATGCTTACTAATGGGCCGAAGGGACTCCTCCTTGGCTAGTGCAGGCTTGATGGGCCAAAGGGGCTCTTAAAAAAAATCTAAGTGAAATCTCAGTGAAAGGCACTTTTTCTGGACTTTTCCTGGCCTGGCATGGGATTTTGGGCCAAAATTTTCCTCCTGGGCTAATATGGGCATTTTGGAGAAAAGGGACTATTTCTCGGTTAATAGGGGCCTTGTGGGCCAACATCAGTGTTTTCAGGCAGGCCAATCAAATCATTTCATTTTGTTTCCATTTCAATTTCAAGCACAGGGCAGGTCAAACAACTAATTTCATTTCCATTTCCATTTCCATTTCAATTCCAAGCACAGGGTAGGCCAAACAGCTCATTTTATTTTAATTTCATTTTCATTTCATTTCCATTTCCATTTCCATTGCAGTTTCAAGCACATGGCAGGCCAAACAACTCATTTCATTTTCAATGAATTTCCATTTCCATTGCAGTTTCAAGCACAGGGCAGGCAAAACAACTCATTGCATTTTCATTTCATTTCCATTGCAGTTGCAAGCAGAGGGCAGGCCAAACAACTCCTTGCATTTCTAATTCATTTCCATTTCCATTGCAGTTTCAAGCACATGGCAGGCCAAACAACTCATTTCATTTTCAATGAATTTCCATTTCCATTGCAGTTTCAAGCACAGGGCAAGCCAAACAACTCATTGCATTTTCATTTCATTTAATTTCCATTGCAGTTCAAAGCACAGGGCAGGCCAAACAACTCATTGCATTTTGATTTCATTTCCATTTCCATTGCAGTTTCAAGCACAGGGCAGGCCAAACAGCTCATTGCATTTTCATTTCCATTCCAATTTCCATTGCAGTTTAAAGCACAGGGCAGGCCAAACAACTCATTGCATTTTGATTTCATTTCCATTTCCATTGCAGTTTCAAGCACAGGGCAGGCCAAACAGCTCATTGCATTTTCATTTCCATTCCAATTTCCATTGCAATTTCAAGCACAGGGCAGGCCAAACAACCAAATTGCATTTCCATTTCCATTGCAGTTTCAAGCACAGGGCAGGCCAAACAGCTCATTGCATTTTCATTTCATTTTATTTCCATTGCAGTTCCATGCAGTGGGCAGGCCAAACAACTCATTGCATTTCCATTTCATTTCCATTTCCATTGCAGTTTCAAGCACAGGGCAGGCCAAACAAATAATTGCCTTTTCATTACATTTCCATTTCCATTGCAGTTTCAAGCACAGGGCAGGCCAAACAGCTCATTGCATTTTCATTTCCATTCCAATTTCCATTGCAGTTTCAAGTACGGGGCAGGCCAAACAGTTCATTGCATTTTCATTTCATTTCCATTTCCATTGCTGTTTCAAGCACAGGGCAGGCCAAACAGCTCATTGCATTTTCATTTCATTTCATTTTCATTGCAGTTCCAAGCAGAGGGCTGGCCAAACATTGCATTTCCAATTCATTTCCATTTCCTTTGCAGATTCAAGTACGGGGCAGGCCAATCTGCTCATTGCATTTTCATTTCCATTTCCATTGCAGTTTCAAGCACAGGGCAGGCCAAACAACTAATTGCCTTTTCATTACATTTCCATTTCCATTGCAGTTTCAAGCACAGGGCAGGCCAAACAGCTCATTGCATTTTCATTTCCATTCCAATTTCCATTGCAGTTTCAAGCACGGGGCAGGCCGAACAGCTCATTGCATTTTCATTTCATTTCCATTTCCATTGCAGTTTCAAGCACAGGGCAGGACAAACAACTAATTTTGTGGCCTCTCCCTCACAATCTTCCAGAGTGACTGACTCACGTCCAGGCATCCGGGGTTTTATAGTCCTGCCCCCCCCCCCCGGAATGGGCGTCACCTTCATCATGGTGATTGACAGTCGAGAGGACCAATCAGCTGATCTCAATATTTTTTAAACACTCATAACTTTTTTATTTTTCATAGATCAGAAAAATCCTTGGAGTTGCCTCAGCGGAGGAGGACTGTGAGTAAGATGGCCAAAAGTCATAGTGATATCGGCTAGCGTTATTTCTAAAATCAATATATAGCGCAGACAGGAAGTGGTCAAGATGTGACTTTTAGTTATATAGATTGCATGAATATCTTATTTTGTAATGCCTTTTTCTTTTCACTGCCTTGTATAATTTATGTTCGAAGTGTTGTCTGAGAATACATGGTTTTAATGCTGCTTCACGCAAAATGTTTCATTGTATCATACCTCATCATACTTTTGCATCTGATAATAAAATCAACTTGACTGTGTGATGTTATTTGTCTGCAGCTGACCCAAAAAATGCATATATTTTTGTGCGAGGATTTTGATTACTGAGGAAGATTTCTTTCATCCCCCTTTCTACATGTTGAGAAGGGAATTGTACTACATAGTGAAAAATTGTTTTCACCCGGAACTGCATTATATTGTTTTGGAAATTCAGTGGGGTAAAAGGGCTGAAATCTATCACCAAACTTACATTATATAATGTTGCAAACTGTTAGGGGACACGTTTTCTACTTCCAGCACTCCCACACAAACACAGACGTATAATCACGCCATCAAACCCAGATGGTTCCTCCAGTGATTCATTTGCAAATCCACTGCTGAATATGGAATTAAGATAAACAGACCACAAGGTGTTTGGTTCAGTCTCTGGTCTGTGCTGAGTTAACTGGTTGTAATGAGAGCAACAGTCAAAATCAAAAGATCTTTAACAATGAGACAGTAATCGCTGCTCGGATGTGCATGCTGATAAGTGGTGAAGAGAGGATCAGGATTGATGGTAATGGCTCCTGTGATCAGCTTATAATCTGATACCCACTATAGAGGTTCATTCTGTCAGCGCAGAATTGTGGTTGGTTATCAGCCATGAACTGCCCCAGTACAAGTCAATGTCTTCAGTAGAAGTGGGGGAATGTGGTAATGAAAATAAAGCAATTCTGCAATTAGTCTAGAGCAGTCAGACAAATGTCTGAAGATATTTATATGGAAGGAGTGAATGACACCGTATTTAGAATCAAAGTGCAAATTAAATTTTAATTTAAAGTTTTTTTTTCCCTTCTGTGGAGATTCCTCCTTCCTATTTGTTTAAACATTTTGCCTTGTTACATTAAAGTTAGCTTCTAATGGGCCTGTCCCACTTAGGTGACTTTTTAGGCTACTGCAGGAAACTATGCAATCGCCACATGTTCGAGGATAGTTGCCAGGGAGTCGCCTTCATGGTCGCGAGGAGCTCCTGCATTCTGAGGACTCGTCGCGGCCTCATTATGGTTGCCGCAAACTTTTCAACATTAATGAAGCCGTCATGGAGAATAGCAAGAATTCTCCTGCCGTAGGTGGGTCGCCAGGAGATCCTAGTGGGTTGCCAGGAGGTCGAAGGTTCTTGGAGGCTCTCGTAGGTTGTAGCCGGTGCAGACTGGTGAATTTCATTGGCTCATTGGTGGAAAAAATGTAAGCAGTCGTTTTAAGAACCAAGGATAACCGACCGGCAATGTTAAATGTCTGCCGAGCTTCACAGCCATGTATCTCTCGCTTATTAAAAGTTGTCTCCACACCTTCTCTCCTCCTTCCCCGCCTTCTCCCCTCCCACCCTTCCCCACTACCCCCCTCCCCCCTCTTTTAAAGGACTTACTGTACACTGTGCTAGCCGTCTTAATTACAGCACCAACCTTCCTGTTCATCATGGTGTGTGTCTGTATCACCTTGGCTTTGCACCATGTGAGTTTTTTAGACAGCGCTCCCCCCCGCTTGCCCTGTCCCCCACCTAAATAACGGGCTGGTGAAGGAAGCAATGTGTTTGTGTTTCTGTGTGTGTTCCACTCTGACCAGTCGCCATTCCAGTTGCCGGTTTTTCAGGTGACTGCCGGCAACTTGACAGTCGCCGGCATCCCATTGAAAAATTGCCTAAGTGGGACAGGCCCATAATTTTGGAAAACAACAATCATGGTGAAATTCAGTTTTCATTATTAAGTATCCAAATTTTAAGAATAATTTGTTGTTGCTTATTGTTGCCTTATCTCTGCAATATATTTTGAGAGGGTTGATTTATAGTGGGAGTCAGCCCATTTGTTCAGAATATTATTGAACTAGAAAATGGAGGCAAAGTTAAATAGTGCCTGAAAACACAGTCTTTGTAACATATGTTTAACCTACGCCTGTTCTTTCTGGTACAGGAAACATTGCACATTTGTTCTGCATGTTGACTTACATATTTGTTGAGAACTAGCATGCAAATCATTTGCTTATTTCCTCAGCAAAACGGTAGCAATCAAAGTTAAATCGTATACCTTAATCTCAAATTACACCTCTTATAGGCGAAACCAAAGGCAAATTACAGCAGACACTGACAATCTGAAATTACAACAGGAAATTACTTAGTAAGCCAGGCACCATCCTTAAAGAAAGAACCAGAATAAAATATTCAGGTTGTTGACCTTTCATCTTGTCGCTGAATTGATCTGGTGAATCATAAAGGGGAGACACACTGTAACTGTTGCAGATGTTAATAAATGCTGTGGGATAGAGATCAGGATGGATTCCACACATACATTGCAAAGATGATAGGAGGAGGGAGCTGTGGTGCTAAGTGCAGGTGCCAAGTCCCTGAACATATAACCTAGTTTTCACTTTGGTTTAACAGTTTCTTCTCATGTCCCAGAAATATGCGAGTTGGTATCTTAATTGGTCACTTTTAATTTCATCTAGTGTGTTGGTAACTGATAGAATCTGGGCGATGTTGATGGGACTTTGGAGAGAATAAAAGAAAATGGGATTCATGTAAGATTAGTTTAAATGAGAGGTTGATGTTTGGTGTGGACTTGGTAGACGTTATTTTGGCTTGTTCCAAAGTCTTGTCAAGTCTTCCAAGTCTACAAGTCTTGGTAGGCTTGTTCTTGTTATTTTGGCTTTAAGGCAACTGCCACTAACAAAGCAGCATTCCATGGGTCTGTCTGTGATTTTGTACACAGATGTACACATACTCAATTCCTTGCTGAAGTTTAGGTGAAGAGAAATGTTCCTAAAATACTCTGGGTAAATGTGGCCTCATGCTGAAAACCCTCACATGCCAAAGTGTTCTTCTTTCGTGTCTTCCATGTTTCAAATGTTCCATCTTCCATGTTTCAAATGTTGACATCGCTATCATCGTCCATCCTGAAAAGGACACAAGCTTCTGGCGACAATCAGTGGGAGCCATCACTTGTTGCAATAGATGATGGTGGTAGCAGAATTAGCTTGGTATACTTCCATTTTCCAGTCCCATGATGTGGACACTTCTGCTATGGGGCCATCTGCCAAAGTGCCTCCTTCCTTTTGATACAACTACTCTGTGTGCTTTCTCCTAATTTTCCAGACCTGCTGTACTCCACAGAGAATGCCTATAAGCCCAATAGACCCTGGGAGCAAATGGTCTCTGCAAAGAAACATAGAAACATAGAAATTAGGTGCAGGAGTAGGCCATTCGGCCCTTCGAGCCTGCACCGCCATTCAATATGATCATGGCTGATCATCCAACTCAGTATCCCGTACCTGCCTTCTCTCCATACCCTCTGATCCCCTTAGCCACAAGGGCCACATCTAACCCCCTCTTAAATATAGCCAATGAACTGGCCTCAACTACCCTCTGTGGCAGAGAATTCCAGAGACCCACCACTCTCTGTGAAAAAAGTCCTTCTCATCTCGGTCCTAAAGGAATTCCCCCTTATCCTTAAGCTGTGACCCCTTGTCCTGGACCTCCCAAACATCGGGAACAATCTTCCTGCATCTAACCTGTCCAACCCCTTAAGAATTTTGTAAGTTTCTATAAGATCCCCTCTCAATCTCCTAAATTCTATAGACTATAAACCGAGTCTATCCAGTCTTTCTTCATAAGGCAGTCCCAACATCCCAGGAATCAGTCTGGTGAACCTTCTCTGCACTCCCTCTATGGCAATAATGTCCTTCCTCAGATTTGGAGACCAGAACTGTACGCAATACTCCAGGTGTGGTCTCACCAAGACCCTATACAACTGAAGTAGAACCTCCCTGCTCCTATACTCAAATCCTTTTGCTATGAAAGCTAACATACCATTCGCTTTCTTCACTGCCTGCTGCACCTGCATGCCTACTTTCAATGACTGGTGTATCATGACACCAAGGTCGCGCTGCATCTCCCCTTTTCCTAATTGGCCACCATTTAGATAATAGTCTGCTTTCCTATTTTTGCCACCAATGTGGATAACCTCACATTTATCCACATTATACTGCATCTGCCAAACATTTGCCCACTCACCCAGCCTATCCAAATCATCTTGCAGTCTCCTAGCATCCTCACCACATCTAACACTGCCCCCCAGCTTAGTGTCATCCGCAAATATGGAGATATTGCCTTCAATTCCCTCATCCAGATCATTAATGTATATTGTAAATAGCTGGGGTCCCAGCACTGAGCCTTGCGGTACCCCACTAGTCACTGCCTGCCATTGTGAAAATGAGTTGCAGTCAATAAAAAAAAAATGTTTTAATTCCTGGCACTCTACTGCGATAGGAAATATAAAGAGTTCCAGAAAACATCAAATACTTGCAGAGTCATAACACCAGTCAGTAGAAATCAATTGACAATCAACCTACAGGTTGTTAATGAACCATTTAATTAGAACTGGTGAACAATCCTTCCTGCTGCTGCATGCATTATCAAATGGAGCAGGTTAAGAGAGATAATTAGCTGGAACATTGTTCTCCAGGTTCACAGCACTGCATTAAATCACCACTGCACACTTATTAAAGTTTCAATTTGTGGTCATGAAACGTATTATAAATGTTGATTTTCCTCTTCAACTTGCCTCTCCTTTCCCATCCGCTTGCTCCCCATAGTTCAGTCTTTACTCTCACTTCCTAATCTTCTTTCTCGCTCATTCTGTTCTTCCTTTTATTCTCTATTTCTCTTTTCTCGCTTTCCCTCACTTTTTTTATCCCCTTTTTTCTCATCCTCTCTCTCTCTCTTTGACTCACCTGTGCACATGTCCTGCATCATGTTCACAATTCCTCATTTCTTATATTTAACCTGAACTTTGCACATGTTTGTATTGCCATGAACTTGCTTGTGAATTCTTATAGAGATTACAGATTTGTGTCATTGGGACTAAGAGAGAAGTATCTAAATGTAATTGGCTTCATAAATTGACATTTACATGATGTCCGTTTCAGTCCCATTTTTGTAAACAGCCATGGTGTGTTCATGGTATCTCTAATGTACTTACAAAAATTGGTAAAAAAATGGCTTAATGTGATAATATCCAAATAGCTAAATCTTGGGAATGATAGAACACACATTTTTTCTGTCACACACCTTCCTTTCTTATCTCTGGTTTTGTTCCAACCATCTGACCATCTGACCATCACCCCCCCCCCCCCCCCCCCCCTCCTTGCCTATGCCAACCTATTACCTGCCATGCCTTGTCCTGCCTCTGCCCTTTTCCAGGTCCCTCCCCTCCTTCCTTAATCAATCTGACGTAAGGTCTCAACCAAAAATGTCACCTATCCATGTTTAAGAAAGAACTGCCGATGCTGGTAAAATCGAAGGTAGACACAAAATGCTGGAGTATCTCAGTGGGTGAGGCAGCATATATGGAGAGAAGGTATTGGCGACGTTTCGGGTCAAGACCCTTGTTCAGACTGTCTGAAGAAGGGTCTTGACCCAAAACATCACCAATTCCTTCTCTCCATTGATGCTGCTTCACACTGAGTTACTCCAGCATTTTGTGTCTACCATGTCACCTATCCATGTTCTCCATGGATGCTGCCTGACCCACTGAGTTACTTTAACATGGGCAAGGGACTATCCTTTTGTTTTAATTACGACATTTTGTATTATCATTTAAAAATTAAATAATATATAAACACAATGCCCTAGTCAATATTTTCACAGCAAGCAATGTGATTCCATTAATTAACATTAACTTATCATCAGTTGTCATCCATTTACATATTCAAGGAGTTTTAACATAAATTTTAACTAATTTGTGGGCAATAGCATGAGAACCCTAAACTGTGACCCTTCTCCATCAAGCCTGTACTCTTTATAAAAAAAAGAACTTTACAAACTTTATCTATCATGCTTGCAACAATTGTAGATCAAGATGCAACCTTCTCTGTCTAGGATTTATTCCAGTCTCTTTGGTGTCCTATGGTCTGGAATGCCTCCAGAAAGCCAGAGACCTTGCATGCTTCCCCTCC
Source organism: Raja brachyura (assembly GCA_963514005.1). Next base: position 94,194,483 of record OY740782.1, read on the forward strand.
GTTGACACCTATGTATGTGCATGTGTACCCTTGGAAGGGGGCAGGCATTTGGCTCAGATGGATCCCTCACAGCCCCACTGCATTACCCTATAAATAGCCTGGGCCCATCATCAGACCAAAGAAAAGGTACTTTGTATCGGGTGACCAAACATCTAAAACATGGGATGGAAATAAGCACGAGGAGCAGCCCTGTCAAATACACAGGGTCTGCAACCCTTCAAATTTCGTACACATTGATGTCAGACTCCTCCAGGTCGCACAAATAATTGTAGGCAAGGCATCTGTGAATCACTTTATAAGTACTTCCATGGGATTGCCCTGTACAACATCCTCAATGTGATACAACAGAAAACCTTTATAAAGAGATCCATACTGGAAACCTCCTTCACTCCTACCTCCTACCTGGCAGATTGGACTACCATGGCAGACACTGATGCAAATGAGGGCGAGAGAGAATAATATATGCAGGAGCGACCTGTACAGAAAACACTGCATGTGGCATGGAAGGACACGGAGGGCATGTCTAAGAAAACGCACATGGTGCATGGGTCTTAAGTGGGATGGCAAGGTTCAAACAGCAATCCCAGCCAAGCCAGACTGCCAGAGGCTTTGGGTTTGTGCCCCAGCAGCATCCAGTTCATCCCTTTGTCTGGCTTTCCATGCAGTCAGTACATCTCCCTTTGACAAGTGGAGAAGTGCTGCGAGAAGTACATTGCCAGCATGCAGTGTCTGGGAGAATGCTACATGTACGGGTAGTACACATAGCATTCTCTGTCTCTGCAGGGTTCAAAGCTGGAGACTTGCACACCAGTGATTAACCACCCTATTGAATCATGAGTCTCAGAACAGAGACCCAGTGTTTCTTCTTGCCCCGGAAGAAATTAAATCAGACTTTTCTGGAATTTGGTGACATATTTTGGGGACCAAAGTGAGGCACCAGTGCCACAGCACAGGGATCTCACATTGGTTTATGACCAGTGCTTTACCCAAATCTGAAAGTACTTGAATCAGTCCTGCCCTGCATCCTAGCCAAGTAATTATTTTTTGCTTCCAGTTCACTGACTAATCTTCCTTGGTGGGCCTCAGAGAAACCTGTAAATTCAGGAAATGTGTGGTGCTCCATGTGAATAAGTTCATCTCCTCTTGCAAGAAATTCAACCACCAGTAACCTATCATGTATCTAGATTAGAATATTCCTCCCAATTGATTCACGAAAGACCCACTGGCACTCGCACATCATTTGACATCAATGTGGTCTGTGACCACAAGGTACATGTTGTCAGTGGAAGGACTACATTCCCAGCCATGGCAGAGCCAAGATCCCAGAATGCCATCTCCTGGTCAATGGACAGAAAGGCAGCCAGCAGACCAGGCCTCGAAGAAAAATGACCTTGGTCTTGGTTGTTCCCAATGGTTCTATAATATCGTAACATGCTTCCATTTGACAAATTGATACTCTTTCATATTGAATACCACTTGGGAACAAAGGCCCATGACTATGAGTGGGTTTTCTGTACTCGCTCCTGCTGATTCAGGTGGCTGGATCCATGGAATGTAGTTTTCTGATTCGATGAGTAGCAATTTCAAACAACCATTTGTCACCTTAATTAGACTCCTTTCAAACGTCAACAAGGTGATGGAAGAGCAATTTGACAATGCTCTGAGACAGCACTTATTCACAAATAACCAATCCACAGACACTTCATTTGTTTTATGTCAGAACCACTTGATTCGAGACTTCATTATTGCCTTGATCTGAACATGCAGCAAAGAACTCATATTCCGAAGTGAGATGACAGTGGCTACCCTTGAAAGCAAGGCAGCAGTTGACTGATAAATGAAACAAAGTGCTCCAGTTTATCGAATCGGAGGTAAAACTCCACAATAGCTCGCACAAAGAGAGTGGTTGTGATTACTGCAAACCAGTGTTCCAACCTCAGGATCTTGCTGTAGCTATTTTTCCATACAGTGTTCTTGGCCCAACTTTCCTGAGTAATTGCATTGCTGACCTTTTCTGCATCACAGTATGAGTTGCAGATGTTCACTAACACTGATGTTCGCTAACTTCAGCGTTGTTCACAGCTCCTCTTATAATAAAGCAGCCTAGGCCCATTTAGAGAAAGATTAAAGAATGGAGCTTGGGTGATGTTTGTGGCTCAAAGGTAGCTGGCAAATACCATCATCAAAACATAAAAGCTAACAATCTTCCTTGGCACTCAAGGACATGACCTCCAGAAAATCCTCCATGGGCAATATCCAAGGCAAGTCAACATGAGTTGAAATTTAAGTGGACCAGTTGCAGAAGAATCATGATTGTAAGAGTATGGGGTCAGCAGAGTGACACAGCAGTGGAGTACCAGAGATTCGGGATCGATCCTGACTATGAGTGCTGTCTGTACGGAGTTTGTACCTTCTCCCTGTGACATTGTGGGTTTTCTTCGCCTGCTCCAGTTTCCTCCACACTCTAAAGACATGCAGGTTTGGTGGTTAATTGGCATTGGTAAAATTGTAAATTGTCCCTGGTATGCAGGAGAGTGTTCAGGGTGATCGCTGGTCGGCGTGGACACAGTGGGTTGAAAGGTCTGTTTTCATGCTGTCTCTCTGAAGTGAAGTCTGATGTAGACCAGAGTTTGGAAAACCTTTTCTCTGACTCACCAAATGCTTTGTCATCATCTCCAATGCACATGGAGGGTTTTGAAATTCTCTTCACTGAACTGTAAAGTCAGCAATATCTGAACCTCAATGTAATCTAGGCATCATGGAAGTACTTCTATTTCATGGGCTGTAGTGCTTAAAGAAAGAAGTACTTTGTTAGTTTTTTTTTAGAGCAGCTAGGTACTGGCAATAAATTGACAACTGACATTGACAGCAGTTACTTCTTTCTCTACATGAGTTTTGAAAAAAAAGGAATTACTTCTAAAATCTTTGAAACAAAAACAAATTGCATCTATCTTGGAATGGCTTGAGGAAGATTTCCTTTGGGCACTGTAAGTGGTAAATCACAAAATGTTCTTTATAAACATTTTTATGACTCCATTGCACACAGCACACAAAGGAACTCTTCCCTTGATAAATGCTAATTGATTTGCCAGTCTTTAGTTGGGAGAGCAGACTGTTTAGACTGGCTCCTTTATACTCAGTGAAATGCTTCCACTTGCAATCTGGATCTTTTTATTTCATTTGTTTAATATTGCACAGGTTTAAATCTCAGAATGTTTCCAGGCTGGTTTGGTACATTTTTTACAATTGTTTGTATCTAAATTATAGCATTAATGTGAATTGCTTGAAAATCGACAGGATTTCATCCAGATGTTTTCAGTGAATCTCCACAAATGCGGTATTCTGTTTGTTCCATACTTTCTTTATTACCTACGTTTATTTCACATTTTAGAAATTTACTTTCATGGTTTTTTTTTCCTTTTAATTTGAACCTCTTTGTATGCCAAACACTGAATAGAGTAAACATTAATTTCTTTCAGAAAAAAATCTATCACTAGGTGGCAGGCAAAAGCAATCTGGATAATTTCCTGATATCTTGCATATAAAAGCATTCCTCTCAATTCCTTTCCTTGTAAATAATCTGATAGTGACTGTGGATCCAAGTTTGAAACATTCTTGAATTATTATTCTCAGGTGAAATGTGCAACCTATTAAGTTATCCTTGTCTTACATGATACCATTTAGGAGATTGTATTCAGTTGTTCTCAAGAGAAAAATAATGCTCTTGGTGGGTAAATGTCACATTCATAATTCATGCATTAATTCTCTCTCAAACTTCTTCATTTCTCTGTCACAGTATTCTGCTCTAGGATTCTCTAGATTCTGTAGAAACAAATCTCTGCCCAAGCTTTTGGTCAAGGAGCATAATGGTACCAGATCAAGCTTGTGAAAGGTGACAGTTCCACAGGTGTACAGTAGAGAGCATATTGACTCGTTGCATCACCGTTTGGTTCGGCAACTTGAATGCCCAGGAGAAAAGAAGACTGCAAAAAGTGTGTGTGTATATGAGTATGTCTGTGTACGTATGTGTATATATACATACACACTAAACTTTTTTTCCTTGTTTATTATATTGTTCACAGTGCACTATGTTTATGTATTCTGTTGTGCTGCTGCAAGTAAGAAAAAATTGTGAATGGAGCTTAACTGCATTATGGGGGGGTCTTACATTACCCAGTCCACATTATGGGAATCTATAAAGTATTGGGACAACAAAACTGGACCTCTAGACCGAATGACTATTGAAATGAATAGATGATGGATGAAAATGTAATTTGACCAGCGAGATCGGTCCCAATATCTATTGTGACTGGTAAATTTTGTAAGGTAGCATCCCTGGGTAGAATTTTTGGATATCTTAGTATATGATGGAGGTATATATATATTTATGGATATATATTTGTTTTTTTATGTTATTATTTTATCTTGATTCCGTTTGAACCCCTGCTTTTGGAGATTTTCTGTGCTGGAAGTAGAACAAGTTAGTAATGAGTCACTTTGGACACATAGCCTTCTACAAGGTGTCATTAGCCCAGTTTTACTGGCTGCAATACAATCAGATGCTGTTAGAAAAATTGAAATATCTTTACACATCTGTTTTATAATGGTGTAATCTCTACAACATGCATTTTTCAATGTAATGAAAATAAGTATATCATTTTATTAACATCATAATCGGTATTTTATTAGGAGTTTATGGTTTGAGGCAAAGTGAAATAGCACTTTTGACTATTTTAAGTATAATTATCCTCATAATTCATGTGAACCCCACTTGGAAACTTGTAAAGAACTTGTAGCTGTAAAAAGCTAATAAAAATTGATGATGCTTGCTGCTCTCTTGAGGTGAAATTTGGCAGAAGGTTCACTGTGTTTTGTTAGCAGTGCAATAAAAAGAGATAGGAGGATTTACTCAAACGAGAATATTACTTTTATCATCACATTTGAATCTGCAAATAATAAAAGAAGGTTAGTGTATTTAACATTTCTGAAATGTGTCAAAATACATATTGTAATCAACCAAAAGTTACTGCAGAGGCAATTATACTGATATTAGTGTTCATAATCGGTAGTTCATGATTGTTTCAATGCAGAATTTCTGTTTGTCAAGCATGATAATTATACAAGAATAAAGAGGTATAGAGTTTTAATTTGGATTTAATTGCTGCTAATGTCCATATAACATATAACCATATAACAATTACAGCACGGAAACAGGCCATCTCGGCCCTTCAAGTCCGTGCCGAACAACTTTTTTCCCTTAGTCCCACCTGCCTGCACTCATACCATAACCCTCCATACCCTTCTCATCCATATGCCTATCCAATTTATTTTTAAATGATACCAACGAACCTGCCGCCACCACTTCCACTGGAAGCTCATTCCACACCGCTACCACTCTCTGAGTAAAGAAGTTCCCCCTCATGTTACCCCTAAACTTCTGTCCCTTAATTGTAAAGTCATGTCCTCTTGTTTGAATCTTCCCTATTCTCAAAGGGAAAAGCTTGTCCACATCAACTCTGTCTATCCCTCTCATCATTTTAAAGACCTCTATCAAGTCCCCCCTTAACCTTCTGCGCTCCAGAGAATAAAGACCTAACTTATTCAACCTATCTCTGTAACTTAGCTGTTGAAACCCAGGCAAAATTCTAGTAAATCTCCTCTGTACCCTCTCTATTTTGTTGACATCCTTCCTATAATTGGGCGACCAAAATTGTACACCATACTCCAGATTTGGTCTCACCAATGCCTTGTACAATTTTAACATTACATCCCAGCTTCTATACTCAATGCTCTGATTTATAAAGGCTAGCATACCAAAAGCTTTCTTTACCACCCTATCTATATGAGATTCCACCTTCAAGGAACTATGCACGGTTATTCCCAGATCCCTCTGTTCAACTGTATTCTTCAATTCCCTACCATTTACCATGTACGTCCTATTTTGATTTGTCCTGCCAAGGTGTAGCACCTCACATTTATCAGCATTAAACTCCATCTGCCATCTTTCAGCCCATTTTTCCAACTGGCCTAAATCACTCTGTAGACTTTGGAAATCCTCTTCATTATCCACAACACCCCCTATCTTGGTATCATCTGCATACTTACTAATCCAATTTACCACCCCTTCATCCAGATCATTGATGTACATGACAAACAACAAAGGACCCAACACAGATCCCTGAGGCACCCCACTAGTCACCTGCCTCCAACCCGACAAACAGCCATCCACCATTACCCTCTGGCTTCTCCCATTCAGCCACTGTTGAATCCATCTTGCTATTCCTGCATTTATACCCAACAGTTGAACCTTCTTAACCAACCTTCCATGAGGAACCTTGTCAAAGGCCTTACTGAAGTTCATATAGACAACATCCACTGCTTTACCCTCGTCAATTTCCCTAGTAACCCCTTCAAAAAATTCAAGAAGATTAGTCAAACATGACCTTCCAGGTATAAATCCATGTTGACTGTTCCTAATTAGACCTTGTTTATCCAGATGCTTATATATATTATCTCTAAGTATCTTTTCCATTAATTTGCCTACCACTGAAGTCAAACTAACCGGTCTATAATTGCTAGGTTTACTCTTAGAACCCTTTTTAAACAATGGAACAACATGTGCAGTACGCCAATCCTCGGGGACTATTCCCGTTTCTAATGACATTTGAAATATTTCTGTCATAGCCCCGGCTATTTCTATACTAACTTCCCTCAATGTCCTAGGGAATATCCTGTCAGGACCTGCAGACTTATCCACTTTTATATTTTTCAAAAGTGTCGAAAGGGTTGGATGAACTGCCTCTTCGGAATTGTTCATTTAATCTCCATCTGTGCCAATTCTGAAAAGTAAAGAGCTTGTGAGTGTAAATTCAAGCATGATTTAAAATTGTAACTTCCCATAACGATCTATAGGGTTTAACATGTTGTAAATATACATGACAAAATAAAAATAAATCTTGCAGGTATGAAAGGGGCATGCTAATGGAGACTGTTCCCGCACATCTGTGTCTGCTTGATAATGTGGAAAATCATCCGTATCTGTCCCATCCGCAAGAAAAAATCCAATCTGGACAATTACCACCCCAGTAACCTACTAACACATCAGGAAGGTGCTAGATGAGATGAATAATAATGTTTTCAAGCAACACGTAGCAATATCCTGTGTACCAATGTTCAGTTTCAGTTTCATCAAGAACACTTGGTTCCAGACATCATTATGGCCTTGGTCTAATAAAGGACGTTAGAGACAAAGCAAGAGTGGTTGCCCTTGACATCAAAACTGCAGTGAAAATGAGCAAGACAATTTAACCCTGGTTAAATTGAAGTCAACGGAACCATGTTGAAAATTCAAAGTTATACTTTTAGTTTAATAGTATACTTTTAGCATTTGCTAAGGTCCCACATAAGAGATTAGTGTGGAAAATTAGGGCACATGGTATAGGGGGGTAGAATGCTGACATGGATAGAAAATTGGTTGGCAGACAGGAAACAAAGAGTAGGGATTAACGGGTGCCATTCAGAATGACGGGCAGTGACTAGTGGGGTACCGCAAAGCTCGATGCTGGGACCGCAGCGTTTTTACAATATACATCAATGATTTGGATGAAGAGATTCAAAGACACATTTGCAATTTTGCAGATGACATAAAGCTGGGTGGCAGTGTGAACTGTGAGGAGGGTGCTATGAGAATGCAGGGTGACTTGGACAGGTTGGGGGAGTGGGCAGATGCATGGCAGATGACGTTTAATGTGGATAAATGTGAGGTTATCCACTGGTATCAAAAACAGGAAGGCAGATTACTATCTAAATGGGGTCAAATTGGGAAAAGGGGAAGTACAATGGGATCTGGGGGTCCTTGTTCATCAGTCTATGAAAGTAAGCATGCAGGCACAGCAGGCAGTGAAGAAAGCGAATGGCATGTTGGCCTTTATAACAAGAGGAGTCAAGTATAGGAGCAAAGAGGTCCTTCTGCAGTTGTACATGGCCCTAATGAGACACCTGGAGTATTGTGTGCACTTTTGTCCCCTAATTTGTGGAAGGACATTCTTGCTATTGAGGGAGTGCAGCATAGGTTTACAAGGTTAATTCCCGGGATGGCGGGACTGTCATATGCTGAGAGAATGGAGCAGCTGGGCTTGTACACTTTGGAGTTTAGAAGGATGAGAGGGGATCTTATTGAAATATATAAGACTGTTAAGGGTTTGGACATGCTAGAGGCAGGAAACATGTTCCTGATGTTGGGGGAGTCCTGAACCAGGGGCCACAGTTTAAGAATAAATGGTAAGCCATTTAGAACGGAGACGAGGAAACACTTTTTCTCACAGAGAGTTGTGAGTCTGTGGAATTCTCTGCCTCAGAGGGCGGTGGAGGCTGGTTCTCTGGATACTTTCAAGAGAGAGCTAGATAGGGCTCTTAAAGATAGCAGAGTCAGGGGATATGGGGAGAAGGCAGGAACGGGCTACTGATTGGGGATGATCAGCCATGATCATATTGAATGGCGGTGCTGGCTCGAAGGGCCGAATAGCCTACTCCTGCACCTATTGTCTATAGTCTAGTGTCTATTGTTTAGTTTAAAGATACAGCGTGGAAACAGGTCCTTCAGCCTATCAATTCCGTGCTGACCAGCAATCCCCGCACACTTACATTATTCGACATACACTAGGGACAATTTATAATTGTACCAAGCCAATAATTACACACCTGTACATCTTTGGAGTGTGGGAGGAAACCAGAGATCCCAGGGAAAACCCATGCTCATCAGGGGAGAACGTACAAACTCCATACAAACTGCACCAGCAGTCAGGATCGAACCCGGTCTCTGGTGCTGTAAAGCAGTAACTCTACCACTGTGCCACAGTGCTGCCAAATAAATGTGGTTGTGTGGGCACAATGATTTAGAATTTAACTTGTGGACAAGCCCTGTCCTTATCCATAATTATTTAAAAAAATAAATGTGATCGCTGGTATCAAAAGGCTCATTCACGGACACTCACTTGCCCCGCCCAATACCTTAAAAGTAGGTCAAATTTGGTCCCCTTCATTTCGGGCCATCTACATTTTCCCTGAGAAATGTTTTGTGAATACGCTTGACAAATTCCACAGCATATAAGCCCTCGGCACTATGGCAGTCCCAGTCTATTTGGGGAAGTTATAATCCCCAAGTATGACAGCGCTAACTAGTCTTGCGGCTGTCTACAATACCCTGGCATAATTGTGCAACCCGGGGTACAATCCCAACAAGGGAATCATTGCCTTTTTATTTGGAGTCTCACTGAACGGGCATCAGTGTGTCATCTCAGACTATTATCGTCAATCATTAATGGACCCCCCCCCCCCCCCCCCCCATATCATGGTGCAAGTACCTTAGCTGGTATCTGTAATGGCTTTGACATCCCAGTTGCACAAACCTAACCACGCCCGAGTTCATCTACCCATGTCAGCCCCTGTCAGCCCCTTAGCATTGAAATAAATTAATTTAATCTGACTGTCTTTCTTTCCTCCCTGCCATGCTCCTGTCTGCCTTCTCTACTGACCTTGCTGCCGTTGACTCCGACATCGACATCCAGCCTCCAACCTGCCTTACCTCGCAATAAGATCCTATCCACTTACCAATCTAGCTTAAACCCCCCTGAGTAGCTAAAGCAAACCTGCCCTTCACAGGTTCATAAGTGATAGGAGCAAATTAGGCCATCAAGTCTACTCCACCATTCAATCGTGGCTGATCCATCTCTCCCCCTAAATCCCATTCTCCTGCCTTCTGCACATAACCCCTGACTGCCCTCCAGGATAATGGTCCTGCACCACTTCAGATGCAGCTTGTCCTTCTTGTTCAGATCACTACTGCTCCAGAGAAGATCACAATGGTTAGAAACCTGAATCCCTGCCCTTCGCACTAACTCTTAAGCTACAGCCCCATCTGTCCTATCTTCCTTCTCTTACTCTTACATTTCTTTATGGAATCTGGCTTAGATTGCACACAATGACATCTTCACTCTATTTAGAAGATTTAATGGAAATATTGTTTTGGGTATATAATTCAAATCCAAATAATTTCATGTTAAAGGCTTAAATTGGCAGTTTGTGAAGCAAAAAGGGGCAGTAAATTGTTCAGAGGAAAGTACACAAATCCAAGAATTATTTTCTAAGGTTACTTCTGGAACGCTTTAATTTTCACAACCAATCCATTCCTAATCCTTGGAGTGCTGGATATTAATATGAGACAATAATCTGACAAGTATTTTGTTCTTTAATAATGACATTGCAATGTACGATGAAAAGAAAGTCACTAAAATAATGGGGTCATGTGAAATTTTCAATATGTGTATGAGCAAACACTGGGCCACTGTTGCCTTCAATTTCTCACTTCGACGGTCCATTGCCCCCATCTGTTTCAAGAAACCTTCCATCATTCCAATCCTCAAGAAAAACAGTGACCCATCTCATGAACATCACACAGTAGCTTTACCATCGACCATATTGAAGTGTTTTGAAAAAATGGTAATGGCTCACATCTGCACCCGTCTTCCTGACAAACTCAATAAGTACACGTATGTAAAGAGATTATTCTTTGACTACAGTTCAGCCTTCACCACTATAATACAGCATAAGCTCATCTTAAACTTCTGGACTGGAGTCTTGGAGCTTACGTCTGCAATAGGCGTTTAGACTTTCAGTCCAATGGACTTCAGTTGGTTAAAATTGATCATAACATTTCCCTCCACCCTGACCTTCAACACCGCTGTCCCTCAGCAAAATGCACTCAGTGTCTTGCTCCACTGTCTGTGCAACCATCATGTGTGGCTAAGTACAATACAAATTTGATGGTTAAGTTTATTAATGAATCAATAAGTCAGTTGGCTTCATTCAATCAGTCGGCTGAATCAACAACAATGATGAAATGAAGTGCAGGGAAGAAATCAAGAACTTTACCTCTTGGTGTCAAGACAACAACCAAGCCCTTAAAGACACAGTGCTGCAATAACTCAGAGTCAGGCAATATATCTGGAGAACAGATAGGTGACGTTTTGTGTCAGGACACTTCTGCGGACTCTGTAAAGTAGATCTGGCCCACGGCAGTAGTGTCGTAAAGTCACAGCACGAAAATGGGCTCGTTGTCCCTCCTTGTCCTTGTCAACTAACCTGGGATTTTGGACTCAACGTTAACCTAGACAACTTTAAGTAATTTAAATTCTCGATCCATATCAGTCACCATCCCGTGATATTGGTTAAACCTGTTTTGTTTTATCATTGCCCCTGGTCTGCATTTCACAACTAACATTATTTTGTCTGTGATCACACTCTCTAACTGTTCCTATTCATTAACCCTGTTTCTTTTTCCAACATTTTCTGTTTTTATTTTATAATCGCAGATTTAGGCTCACCTCATTCTCCAGTCCATTAGAGAACACATTTGGAGAAAGCTGAGCAATGGTGAAGAGCAATTGCGATACCATATTCCTAAAGGTGCTGTGTAAATTCACAGCAAAACTGACTTCCGTGGCCTTTACAGAGGATGGTAAAAAGAACCAGTATGAGTTCCAAAAGTAACGATTAAGGGGAAAAGTTAAATGTAGATGTGCGGAGCAAAGTTTAAAGTAGATGCATGGAACAAGTGTTTTTTACACCGAGAGTGTTTTGTGCCAAGTATCGTATTGAAGGTAGATTGAATAGTGGCATTCAAGAGACTTTTAGATTTCAAGGGAACGGAGGAATATGAATCATATGCAGGCATAGGAGATTAGTTTAATTTGGTATCATGTTTGGCACGTACGTTGTGGGCTGAAAGGCCCGTTCCAATGTTATAATTTGTGCGAAGAGATTCTAAGAGGTCTGCAAAAGAGTCCAAGAAGATTTTGATGCTTACATTTGAGACCATTTCTCTTTAACTTGGTTGTATGCAAACAATATATGTATTTCTACAATGCGCACTTGTGAAACTTCTTCATTTCTTTCTGATTATAGAAGTGAATATCATGTGGGCAGCACATCAAGCACATCACAGCTCTGAAGATTACAACCTGTCTACAGCCCTTCGGCAGTCCATATTACAGAAATACTTTTCCTGGGTATGTCATTTCTGAAATGTCACACTAGCATTCCACTGTGATCGTTAACGACAGAAACAAGTTGCCTGCTTGCTTAGTTGAAAAGTACAAAGAATTTGTTAATCCCATTATGTAGCTTCTCTGATTTTCTGTGATGTTGCTTATCAAAGGTGTTTGTTATACAAAGGTATTTGAACTGTAGCCACTTGTATATTTATAGTACTGAGTACAAATGTCTAATCCTAATTAATCCTATGCGGAGAGTATATTTTATATTGATATGAAGTCCATAATGATAGATTGGTGTATTTTGTAATTCAGGCTGTAGATATTAATAGCAAATATAGTTGTTTGGGCAGTGGGCAGGTGCTATAGACCTGCACGGGAAGATAAACGCTCCCGCTCCCACGTGTGTCAGGCAGATAGGGCTTATCAGACTGGGAAGGCAGTCCATCTAGGAGAGGGAAAACTCTGATTCAAAACCTCCACTGCCTTGTGGCCATATCGAGTCATGGAGAAGGCTCCAGGAGTAAACCTCAAGAAAATTCAGAGTCGGAGCCCCTAAGGCAGTTCGTCATTGTCTACAACCTCGCTCTGGCAGCTCCTGTCAAACTGTAACGGCCCTGCTGTTCCTTTGGATTGATCAGTGACGTGGAGAGGGGGGACGTGCTGCATGGGCAACAGCCTGTCCTCCATATGACATCGCCCAGGCTTGCATCCAACCAGGATGCATCACCCATGGCCAGTCATGACCGAGAGGGGCCTACTCACTCATAATTATTTGTATAATCCGTATACACAACTGAACATTTATGTGCAAACACCCCATGCAGTCATAGAGAGATGCAGCATGGAAGCAAACCCTTCAACCCACTGAGGGCCTGACAATCAACCTCCCATTTACACTAATCCTACATTAATCCCAATTTTAATTTTGCCTGCATTCTCTTCCACTCCTCTCAGATTCTACCACCCTCTGCATAACAGCAGAGGGTGCAGAAGGATGCCTTCCTCTATGTCACTTATGTTACCATATTTTACCTTAACTAAATTTACCTACACTATAAGGACCACTTCTAAGATCTCATCTTTAGAAATGGAAACACTATGTTCATTTTGTATTTCACTTTCATTCTTTCCTTATTAGTTTGTGTTTTTCGTTGCTCATTCTATTCCGGAATTCAGTTTTTTCCAAGGTATTCATCGATATCACACTTATGGTTATCATAAAACTGAGGACAGTTTGTATTTTTCTCATTGGATTCTACCCAAGAACATTTTATGATGACAGGATTGCAATTGGGAAAAGTACTTGTTCAGATTTGGAAAATGATTTCAAATCAGGCAGGCATTTATATCAACTATCATAGCCTACAAAAGCACATTTATTTAAAAAAAAACATTTCTGGACCAATTTACCGAATTTCATCCCTGATGGAAAGTTTAGATATCAAGGGACACATTTTGGGAATTGCCTTATAGAGACCCCAAAATTATGGTTGACATTTTATCCCTGGATAATTCCTACTTTCATATCAATTAAAATTGTTTTTATTATTCATTCTATTATTTAAGTAAATTTATATCTTAATTTTATAGTTCAATAGGAAAATGATTAAAAAAAACATTGATGGAGTAAGATACTTTTAAATCTTCTCCATCTTATTGAAATTTCATGCAAAATAGATGAAGAATTTAAATAAATGCCAGCAAAGCATTTGTTGTGAAACAAATTTCCACAGTTCAGTACAAACTGATGGCAGTAATGATTTATTTTTCAGTTCATTCACTTCAGTGAGATCGAGGTGGACATTATTTGTCACTTTATACTGAGTTAACTTTTCTTGTTAAGTTTGATAAATGGAAAATATACCTCGATTGGAGCTAGCAAAGCTAGAAAATGGCTTGCATAGTAAATGGAAAAAATCGTACTGGTAATTCATGAAGATGGAGTTGAAGAATATTATTCTGGCAGACTGAAAGGATTTATATCTTCCTTTGTTTAACATGACAACATGATATAATTAATTATTGACATCAGGGGATCAAAATTAGGAAATGGCCCTGTCATAAGTATAACAATTATTGATATAAATATGCAAACAAAAATTTCCATAGCATTAAATTTTGTTTAGGCAATTGCAGACTTTTTGTATGCATATAACCACCATTCAATATTATTTTATTAGAATTTTCCTCAAATGAGATTTGAATAATTATTTTGGCCATTTTATGTCCATAGTCCTTTTATGAATTACGTGTGAAAGGAAAACAAAATCACCTTATTGATCCAATGTTATGTTATAAAATAGTGTAAATTTGTCTTTTTTTTTCATCAATGTGAATGGTCCAAAGAACCATTCTTATTGGCATCAATTTCTATCAAACTGTGGAAATTTTGCAACAAATGCTTTGCAATCATTAGGTATGAATTCTGCAACAACTTGCAAGCACACAACTAAAACTTTTCACTGTAGCTCGGTACACGTGACAATAAACTAAACTGAACTGCATGTGATTTAGAAGTGCAAGTCAAAGTCATCCACATCATTAGCTGAAAAGGCACAAAGTGCTGGAATAACTATCTCCTATCGCCTATCTCCTTCGCTCCTTAGATGCTGCTGCACCCGCTGAGTTTCTCCAGCTTTTTGTGTAACCCTGCTGGAATAACTCGGCGGGTGAGGCAGAATTCCTGGAAAACATGGATTGAGGTTGGGATCCTTCTTCAACTGATCCATGTTCTCCTGGGAGAACATGCTGCCTGACCTATTGAGTTATTCCAGCACTTGTGTCAGCTTTTTTGTGAACTAGAATCTGAAGTTCCTTGTTTCTACACCATTACCTTTCTAGTTTTGTGGAATCGTACAGAGGTATGGCACAGAAGATATGGTACAGAGGTATGGTCATACAGGCCTAAAATACACATGGATTAGTCTCACTTCCCAGTTCATAGTCAATAACTCTGCATGTTCGAGATCTTTGATGATCTCTAGTCCAATGCTGCCCACATACTCCAAAATCAGAATTTCGATGACGGGGTTGCATCAGGATGTTACATAACATGGCTTATTGTTCACCATTGCAATTATATAGATTTCTACTGGATTTCACCAGACATCTATATCTCCATTAGCACATATGAACAAGAAGATGTTCATGGACAACACACATGGACAAATACTGCAATTACAGGCTTCCCAAACTGCAACCACTCATCCATCACATGCATGTGATCATTCAGGCTCCCATTCTCACCACAAATATTCACTAACAGGAAGAGAGTTTTTTTAAATGTCCAGTGTTGATAGGCCATCAGAAGACCTTTGGAATGAATCTTGGCAGCTGCCGTGAGTAATTAATCTCAACCAAGTCATAGCTTCCTCTCACCTTTCAGGCATCATAGCCTCACATAAATTGTCTTTGCTCAGTGAGATATGATCACCAATTCCTGTTTTACATTACAGCCACACTGCACCATAATGATTTGCAGGTAGTTGCATAACATAAGATGGATGTGGGGTTTTTCTTCCAGAAACAACAGGCTGTAACTCCCAATTCAGTTCTGAAAATTGCCAGAATAAACCAACAAGGACTTACTTGAGAAGAAAAGTCCAATTGACTCAGTCCATTTAGTCATCATTGTCAAAGGTTGTAAAATTATGAATACTTCCCCTCATTGCACATTCACTGGCAACACCTTACAAATCTTATATTGCATGTTGCATCTTGAATTATTCTCAGAGGCTGAATGGTTTCATGGCAGCAGCTCTTCACATTTACAAACCTTGCAGCTGCTCATCAAATGCCCGTCACATAAAAATATCTGCAGTCAGGTATACTTATGGATATGGAGTAGCAGAGTTACTTAGCAAGATCAGAATGGTAATTAATCATCTCCTCATGATTCTGTCAAATATTTGGGCATCAGCTGCACAAAAAATCTTTTTTTATCATAAAATATCCCCACGGCTACTTCTGAAATTGTGGCCTCCAACCGAACAACCCATTTAGCTTTTCAACCTGCACAATTACAGACCTATCATTGTACTTTCACAGCCACGTTCTGTTCCCATTGCTCTTACAAAGACTGAATGGAACATAATACTGGAGCTACGCAGTAAGTCAACCAGATATATCCATCTTTACTTTTCTGATATTCTTCTCCCGAGAGTAACCTTTTTTTGTGACTGATATGTGACTTTGGCATATCAGCCAAGTGAATGGCAAATATTTCTCAAACTCAAGGCATGAAATGTGCAAATGTTTGGCATTTTGCATTGTTTTCACTACCTTGAGATCATGCTCACATTTCTAAAGACCTCAGATCACTGGCCATACTACTGATAGTGCTATTGCACTCAGCACAACTGTTAAATTCCTGAGAATACCCAGCCTCTTTAGTAATTGTCAATTTATAAGGACGTTGAACCATCTGCATCAGTTCACAATAATTGCTCCCATTTTGTTACCAACATGCTGCAAGAAAGCCTGACTATAGCAGACACACTAACAGTATTCATTGCCATAATTCTAGACTCAATCAGGTAGCCTTGATAATATTTTATGAACTCATCATACTGCCTGCGCGTAGCCAAACTCTGAATGGCCGAAGACTGGACAGTCCTCATGCAAGAGAAAGATCACCTCCTCTTGCAGCACAAGATAAGAGGGCATGAGTTGTAAACATTTACCCTGGAATTCCTCTCGCACTTTGAAATGACTGCAGCATGAACATTCCAATCCAATCAAAGTGTACTGATGAAAAGCCATTAATCTGAAACTTTGGCTCTGCTTTTCTCTCTGGGATACTGCCTGAGTATTTCCAACGTTTTCTGTTTTTATTCCAATGACTTTCACCATCTTAGCTAATAATAGTGTCCTGGGGAGATGCAGTTTCGAGACAGGCCCTTCAACCATCAGTCACCTAATTCAACTAACCTTGTGTTAATCCATTTATTATCCTCTCAATATCCTTTCACTACCCACAAGGGGCCATTTTTTTTGTGGCCAATTAACCCACCAATCTACATCACAAGTTTTTTGAGATGTGGCAGGAAACCGGATCACCTGGAGGAAACCAGGAGAACCTGCAAACTCCACACAGTCAGTATCTAAGATTAATATTGAACCCAGGCCTCTAATGGTGTGAGACAGCTGCTTTATTAGTTGCATTACTCTGGTCCAAGAAACTGAGAGAGGTAAAACAAGAGAAGAATCTACAGTTAGCTAAATTAAATTACTTCACTCACCATGAGCTACATAAATCGAATGGTAATTTTAATCAAACACAATATTTCATGCACAGACAGCCACTGTCACTTCCCCAGGCTCATTCTGAATTGCTAAGAAATGCTCCTGCTGATTTGCTGGGTTTGCTTTATGGTAAAATTGAACACAGATTTGATCTTATAACAGCTTGAGTTAAATCTGTGTGAAGGATTAACTATTTTTTTAAACTTTGACTTTTGACAATGTTTGCTTGTTTCCAGATCTTCAATCTTCCAATGGCTCTCTTCATACCTCCCTCAGTGTATGCTGTACATCTCCAGTTTAACCTATTGTATCAGTTCTGGATTCACACAGAGGTATTGTAATGGTTTTTAAATATTTACACCTTTTATTAAGTCAATATTTTTTTAAGCTATGTTCTTGTCCTTGTGTGAGTCAGGATTCATGATTGGTGGCTGAAAACCAAACTTCAGATTCTGCACTGCATGCTTTTTTCACAGCATGAGCGTTTTGGTTTCTAAACGGCATGTGTGGCCTTTGAACGATTAAAGAACAAATTAGTATTCAAATAAAAATGTTTGCAAAACACATTTATCTTGTTTCAGAAATGGCGGGAATTATTGTTCTGGCTGAGCTCACAGTACATACAAACTGAGATATGGATATTCAGCTATTCATTGGGAGGATGGGCAAGGAGATGATCTGTGTTGTTTTCAATGTTGGAAAACCCTAACCGTATATTTAAATGGTCCGATTTACAATGGATGTTAGGGGCTTTTGTACCCAGCTTTTTAAATGTCATATGTACAGATGTAAAAGATAATCAAAAAGTATCATGGAATATTAGTTATTGAATCAAAATGTTGGAAGAAAGAAGGGAAGAAATTATGGTTGAATTATTCAAAGGCCTGATGTGACAACTGGCGTACCTAATTATAGTTTGTGAACTCTCCAGTGCCAACTGTAACAGCACCTCCCATGATGGACTGTTGATTACGCTACCACTGAGGCACACATGTAATGAGTATCTCAACCACTAAATAATGGAGAATATATTCCAATCAGTTTGGAGAGTTAATGGAATTTGAACGTATCTGGCAGCTTCCAGTCATCTCTATGAGCTATTCATTAATGTCTGTCAGTCTCATTGAAAAGTGTGCATTTCAATACCGGGAACATCAAATTAGCCCAAGGTTTTTCTCAATGTATTGAAACTGCAATGGTCATAATGTGGAATTTGAGCTCTCATTTGCATTGGTAATAATAGAATCTGGTGTGCAACAGTGGCCAATGCCAGAAAAAGATCAGGTACAACAAATATGGTTCATGCACAGAAATACCCAGTCTGATTTTTTGCTTTTGATGCAGTTTTGATTATCAGCCAATCTATTCTGGGTAAGAATTTTATGTGATTAATGCCAAAATAATGGATGCACTGTGATCCCGTTTATAGCTTTGTGAGTGCAGGCATTGGCAGAAATGCATGGGTGTTTATTTGAGTATCTAAGGAGATAGAAAATGAAGCAGTATTTCATACTTATGGCATTCCATAGAAACTGGAAAGTTTTAAGAAACTGAGCAGTGGGGAAGAAGAAGAAAAGCCTCTGATGAGAAAGAAGGCAGAATAAATTAAATGTTAAAATAATTTAATGTAAGATAAACCAAGGTATGATTGTTCAAGTAATGAAATTAAAGTCAGTCTGAGTTGTATAAATAGGAGAACCAGAATCATTTGAAATTATATGAAAGAACTTTTGCAGATGCTAGGAATTGAAACCTAAGGAGAAAATGCTGGACATTTTCTATTCAGAAAATTGTAATTTCTTTGGGAAGTTCACACGGTCTTCATTACTTCTGTCACAGTGCCACATACATGATTTTGTGTATGTTCAGCTGTTTTTATCTGTCTATATTTCCTGTCGTTTGTGATTCAATATATATATATATTTTATCTTGAAAAGTCTTAAAACATGTTTCATGTCTTTAGCTAAATCATAACTAGTTTCTGTTTTTATAGCTATATATATTACGGGAAATAGTCAAAAGGGAATGTAAATTATGACTTTCAAATATTTGTTGGAAATGGAAGCACATGTACTTACCAGAATAGATCCAACACTAGATTTTCTTGCTTATCTGCTATTTGATAAATTTTGATGACTGCATATGAATCAAAAAGAGAACTATTGCAGATGCTAGAAATTGAAGCACATGGGCTGTTTGGCATTTAGAATAAGGCTTTGCCCAAAAATTGGTCCACTTCATTGATAAAATCTTTTCAATGATTTGTTGATTAAAAACACTGTAAAGTGTACAGTGGAGTATTCAAGTTTTCTTCAAATATCAAGTATGCATCGCATTCGCAGTGAAGAATCCTATATTCCTATTTTTTAAATACATATTCATGATTTATTAAGGAAGGACCCATTATGGATAAGGATATGTGGGCTTAAAGATAGGAGATGGAGTGTGAGTGAAGTTAAAGGTCTGATCTGTCATGATCTTATTAGAGTTGGAAGCTCAAGAATCTTTCAACCTGCACCTGCTCCTATATTTTGATGTTCTTATGATTAGTCTTGAGCCAGGATTCAAAATCAATCCTGATGAGAAAAGGTTTTTCAGATATTTCTCTTAATGTGTTTTAATTTTCAACAGCATGCTTGACGGAGTGGCTCTGTGTATTGTAACTATTTAAAACAATTTTCATCAAAATGGTGTATAAGAAAAGTTTTTCAATGCTTTTGAGACAGATGTAGACATATTTTTGATAAGTAAGGGACTGAAAGGTTTCCTGAAATCAACAGGAATGTGGAATTAAGGGTACAGTTACATTAACCATGCTCTCATTAAATGGAAGTGCAAGCCTGTGGGGTCAAGTGGCCTACTCCTGCCCCTTATTCATTTATATGCATGTTAGTTTACTCCGTACCTAAAATGCATAGTTAATTTTACTTTTATTTACTGCCTACTTAGTTCAATGTTACCATGTTTTGGCAGAGAAATAAATGCTCCTCTTGGTCTGGTGACAACCAATGAACTACATCCCACTGAAACATTTATAACTGGACGGAGAGTCGTCTGAATCACCTTCAGATCACTTCTGTTTTTTTCCCCAATAGACAAATATTGCCATTTCTGTCATGCAGTTTGGATAGTTTGCCTATTTTGGATTTATTTAAATATTAAAAAGTGCCTCACCAGATAAAAAAACAGTTACCTTCATACTAACGGAATTTGGAATGGATTTCAAAGTTTGAAACCATGTAGGCTTTCAAGTTTCCTCACAGCCACCCCTACCGGGAGCAAACACAAAGTATCACCATAACGTCCATCTGTGTAAACACGGTTTTGTGTCAAACCATGAGATAACATTTCAGTCTAATTTAGGGTGCTAATTAAATTTAATGATTTATCTATATTGTGGTAGGAGATGAGGAAAAATCTCCACAATCAACTTGCTCTTGCCTTTCCATGCTATATATCAAGGATTTTCTCTTTAATGTCTAGCATACACTTCAACTTTAATCATTTTAAGCAAACTTTGCGAGAGAGCCAAAAAAATAGATTTCAGTGTTTTGAAAGTTATTATTTGCTGAGATAATAAGGCATTTTCTTTTGACAGCATGGCAGCTTTTTCCTTCTCATAATATTGTTTTGACTAACAATTAGCATTTCATAAAAATCTTTTTTTTTCTCATTAATCCATGCAAGTTCCAATTATCATTGGCTGATTTTGATTAATCACAGGTAGATTGGTTTGTGAGTTAAATCAGTCTAATTCTGGAATAACAACTCCTGGGTGCAAAAGCATAGATATTTCCTCACAGTTTAGCTGCCTGTTACTTTTTCTGTCCAATTTCATCTTTTTCAGCTTTCAGGAGTGCTTTTCCTTGAAATCGCCCACTGCTTCATGGAGGTTGTGGCACCTTTGAGGCCACACAGAAGCTGAAGAAGGGTCTCGAACCGAAAGGTCACCAATTCCTTCTCTCCAGTCATGTTGCCTGTCCCGCTGAGTTACTCCAGCTTTTTGTGTCTATCTTCTGTAGCATATGGCACCTAGTAAGGAAGTCCACATCTCTTCTCTTGTGATTAACTTTGAAAGTGTTATTGAAGCATTTCCTTTGACTACAGGATTCCTGACAACTGCTTGTTTAGATAGACGGGGCACTGACATTCAACTAAATGTTTAGTCCAGTGGAATTGGTCCCTGCAGATAATTATCAGTGGCATTAGATTCATTGATGCTGGTATTTGTGCAGCGATCTTTGTCATCCTGACAAAAGGGAGCCCTCGTAGGCATAATTAGTGGTACCTCTACAGACACTTGAGGTTTTGTTTGTGTATGGAAGACTCCAGTCTTCCATAACCATAACACTAGTCACAAAGACCTTGAAGTAAGCTTTGGCAAACAAGGCTCTGGTGAAGATCACATTCTCAGTGGTGGAGCACTTGGGAAAAGATGTTTGCAACCTAAATTTAAATTTCCAATTAAGCACAGGCAGAAAACATCCAATGTCTGAGTATTTCATTGGAAGATTGAAAAGTTCACTGAAAACCTGCAGCAAGGCTTTCAAACTCCCTCTGAGGGTTCACAGTGTGGAGCACCTCATAATAAAATGGTTGTTGTGTGAATGATCATTAATATTTGCATTGTTTGTAATGTAATTGAATCTATAAATACTCATTAAAATATTGATTTTAATGTGACATATGGAAGGAGCAAGTTTCATTCGATAAAAAAATTATATTAAAAACAAAGTAGGATTCCTCTGTTCTCATTTTGCAGTCAAATGGTAAACCTGTTTTTATAAACAAGGATCTCGTTGTGTATTTGGGTGCTTGGAACAGACTTAAAATAACACTCGGACACGGGAGGACACTAACAAGCTTCTTTATTCCAGGACGCCACCTTGAGTCTCTCTGCGCATGCATACTTGCACAAGACATCACACATGCTAATCATATCACATACCTAACACTCCTCCCCCTTTAACTTGGAGGCACGTAACACCATTTCTATTACATGCCTAACAGATTATTCCTGATAATTGCAGGGCAAGATTTTACACTTGGGTGGTGAGTACTTTGGTGGTGGAGGCAAATATGATGGAGGGGGAGGGACTATAAAACCAGGAAGTGGTGTGCCTCACTCAGTGTCTGCAAGATGGAGGAACCAGAGGGTCACGTCTCTCTGAGCTCTGAATGGCACTGAACACATGTCTACTCAACTTTGAGTTCCCTTAATGTGGTTTGAAAATGAAAATATGGTTGGTTTGAAGTAAAAAGGCACTGCCTGCAAATGTTTGTTTGGGGGATTTGGGTTGAAGTGAAAAGGCACTACTGCAAATGTTTGTTTGGGGGATTGGGTTGAAGTGAAAAGGCACTACTGCAAATGGTGGCTTGGGTGTTTTGGCTTGGAGTGAAAAGGCACTACTGCAAATGGTGGCTTGGGTGCTTTGGCTTGAAGTGAAAAGGCACTACTGCAAATGGTGGCTTGGGTGTTTTGGCTTGGAGTGAAAAGGCACTACTGCAAATGGTGGCTTGGGTGCTTTGGCTTGAAGTGAAAAGGCACTACTGCAAATGGTGGCTTGGGTGTTTTGGCTTGAAGTGAAAAGGCACTACTGCAAATGGTGGCTTGGGTGCTTCGGCTTGAAGTGAAAAGGCACTACTGCAAATGGTGGCTTGGGTGCTTTGGGTAACTTCCTGTTGGCACTGTATATTGATTTTAGATAAAACACTACCTCTTACGGCTGTGATTTTTGGCCCTTACTCAGTCCCCCTCCATTCAGCAGGCCACACCTTTTCCGGCAGGAGGGGGAGGGGTTATAAAACCCGGAAGTGTGGGTGTGGCTCAGTCTCAGCCTCTGCATGATGGGGGAGGGAGAGGTCACGACTGTCTGAGCTGTGAATAAACTGAACACACTGAATGTCCACCGAACTGTGAGTTTGGTGATTTGTTTGGTTTTATAGTGGTTTTATGGTGGTTTCACCCTGCTCGAAATGGTATGAAACTGCATTTGAATGTGGTGGCGTTGCACCCTGCATGAAATGGTATGAAGCTGCATTTGAATTTGGTGGCCTTGCACCCTACTTGAAGTGGCATGAAACTGCACTTGAATTTGGTGCCCTTGCACCCTGCTTGAAGTGGTAGGAAAGTGGATTTGAATTTGGTGGCCTTGCACCCTGCTTGAAATGGAATTTCAAGGAATAGCCATGAGTCAACTGCCAGCCCACCAGCTGTGAGTGAGCTGCCAGCACATCAGGCTTGAGGGACTGAGCTGCCACCCCAAGAACCCATACCAGTGCTCCAGAAAGCCCCCCCACTGGCCACTTATATTGGAATTGGTGGAGAGGTGGAATATTGCGTTGGCAGACCAGCCCTCCCGTGTGAACATGGGACCCAACGGGTCCCACTTAGTCTAGTATGTATTAATAAAACTCATCTGGACCACTTCCTGTCATTGTTGGAATTAAATTTGGGCAAAAACAAACCCCCGTAGCGCTACGATTTTTCGCCACCTTACTCACCGATCGGTAAAATAGTACAAAAGTTATGAAGGTTTTAAAGGTTCCCACTCCCCCACAGCCCCCCCTCCCCCACACCACCCCTCCCCACCCCGCCTCCCCCACCCCCAACCTCCCCCAACATCCTCCCACACACACATCCCCCCCACCTCCCACACTCCCCTACCCCACACCCCCCTCCCTCACACCCCCGCACCACCCCCCTCCCCCACAACCCCATCCGCATCCCCCCTCCCCCACACCACCCTCCCTCACACCCACACACCCCCCTTCCTCCCTCTCCCCCCACCCTTTCCCCCATACTCCCTCCCCCACACCCCTCACCAACAACTCCCCCCCCCACACACCCCTCCCCCACACACCCCTCCCCCACACACCCCTCCCCCACACCTCCCTCCCCCCACACCCCCCTTTCCCCAAACCCTCCCTCCACCACACCCCCTCCCCAGAGTGGTGGAACATTGCATTGCGGGAACGGGTTGCGTTGGGGAAACAGGTGAGTGGTGGAATATTGTGTTGGGGAATGGGTTGCATTGGGGGGGACCAGGCCTCCCATGTGCCTTGGACCCAATGGGTCCCACTTAGTCTAGTAATTTTATATACCTCTATTATGTCTCCTCTTAACCTTCAATGCTCCAGAGAAAACAATCTGTTTAGCCGACCTCTCCTTACATCTAATACCCTCAAATCCAGGCAGCACTTTGACATGCCTCTTTTGCATCCCACTCCAGTCTCCACATTCTTCCTGTTATTGGATGTCCAGAATTACACACAGTACTTTAAATGTGGTCTAACCGAAGTTTTATAAACTGCAACATATACATTTATACTCCATCCCTAGGGTGATGAGGGAAATCATATCATAAGCCTTCCTTACCACTCTTTCTACTTCTATTGTTACTTTGGGGAGCCAAGGGGTTTGGACCCCAAGATCTCTCTGTACATCAATGTTGTTAAGGGTCTTACCAATAATTGTACACTTTTCCTTTACATTCAACCATCCAAAGTGCAATACCTCACAGTTGCTCTCCATCTCCCATTTCTTCACTCTCATCTGTAACTGATCTATATCCAACTGTATCTTTTGACAGCTTTTCCCACTGTATGCAGCTCCACCAATTGTGGTGTAATCTACAAATTTACTAATCAGCCCGCATACATATATATTCACATCATTCTTATCACTTAACAGCAGCTCAGATACCGTGGAACATGACAGACTTCCAGCCAGAGTAACACCCATTTACCACTATCCTCTCTCTATGTGGGTAAGCCAGTTCTGAATCCAGACCACCAAGTCACCATGGTTCCCATGCAAGTTAATCTTCTGGTTCAGCATATCATGGGAGATGTTATCAAATGCCTCACTAAAACCCATGATGACAACATCCACTGCCCCACCCTCAACAATTGCCTTTGACATCACATAAAATAACTCATTTATGTTAGTAAGACATGACCTGCACTGTACAAACCTATGCTGACTGCCCCGATTATGCTGTTCTCTTTCAAATGTAAGTAAATGTAAGCATAATCTTAATGCAAAATCATCTCACAATTTCTTGGTGGCCACAGATGTAAGGTTCGTGCAATCTTCTCTCAATAATCTGAGATAAATCCTATTAGACCATGGGATTTATCCACTTTAATGTTTTCAAAAGACCAATACCACCTCCATCATGATATCAAAATGTCATAGAATTGTAATAGACCTTGCACTGTTTTCACTATCCTTCATGTCCTTCTCCTTGGTCAATACAGATGCAAAGTCCTAGTTTAGTGCCTTGCTGACAACCTCTGGCACCAAGCATAAATTCCCTCCTTTATCTTTGAGCGGTCCTGCCTACTTAGTTATCCTCTTTGCTTATAATTTGCATATGAAAAGCCTTGGGATTTTCTTAAATCTGACTTCATTCCAACCTCTCAATGACAGTTCATGGGCCCTTAATTATTAATTAAGGTCCTTATAATTCCGTGTACAAGTTATTTCCAGCTTGCTTTATAGTCCTTAAAGGCCTTATCTGGTTTTGTCTTCTTAAACTGTACTTATGCCTCTTTTTCTTTATGATCAACTTTACAACCTTCCCAGGCATCAAGCCTTACCTTGCCATCCTTATCCTACTGAGACACACTCCGATTTGCTGACCTTTAAATGGCTTCTACATGTCTGGTGTAGACTTACCCAATAACAGCGGTTCCAACCTTAGCTCCTAACTAGCAATGCTGTTTTCTGTCTTACACAAATTTAGTATTTTCCCCCAAGGGCTACACTTATCCTTATTCATGGCTATCTGAAAACTTATGGAGTTGTGATAACTGTTCCCAAAATGCTTTTCCATTAAAAATATTAGTCAGCTGGTATTAAGTCCGTTTCTTAATACAAGGTCCAGTATGGTCCCTCCTTGAACCCCTTGAACTAACCACAGATTGTTTCAAGAAACTACCTACAAATTCTGCCCCATCTAAGCCTTTTGCACTAAGGAAGTCCCAGTCAATACTGGAAGTTTAAATCACCTCCATGACAACCCTGTTGCTTTTCCATCTTTCCATAATCTGTCGACATTTCTGTTCCTCTATCTACTGCTGGCTGATGTGGTGTTTCTCACTATGGCAAGATGAAAAGGAAAGCAGATTATTGTCCTAAATGGATTTCAAAGGTGAAATATTGTTGTTCAGTGAGATTTGGATATTTTCCCCTCTAAATCACAAAATGTGACCATGCAGGTAGAGCAACCAATTGAAGAGGAAAAAAAGAATACTATTTTTTATTACAAGGGTGAGAAAGTATGGTAATACAGTTTTAATCTCCTTATCTCAGAATGCAATTTACACTTAACTGGTTCCTGAGATGAGAACCATGTCCAATGAGGGAAAAATAGATAGAATAAGCTGAAATTCCTTGAATTGAAATCTGATGTTAACACTCTGAATTATATATTGTTTTTCCTAAAATGAATCACAGAGAAAATATGAATGTTTATTCACATACAAGGTATTTGCCTTGGTGCTCCGCTCGCAAGTGACAACATGACATACAGTGACAGTTAGGAATGACACATAAAACATTAAACGATAATAATAGAACATTATTGATTAAACATGTGAACTAAATAAAATACCAGAGCAAAAGGAGGCTACAGATTTTTGGTTATTGAGTAAAGCTACTACTCGTGGTAAAAAGCTGTTTTTATATCTGGGTGTGGCAGCTTTGACAGTCCGGAGTCGCCTTCCAGAGTGAAGTAATTCAAAGAGTTTGTGGCCAGGGTGAGAAGAGTCAGAGATGATCTTGAAATACTGATAAGTTGTTTCCCTTGATCAGTTATCAGGGGGAAGTTTGAAAG
Organism: Raja brachyura; assembly: GCA_963514005.1. Next base: position 94,221,622 of record OY740782.1, read on the forward strand.
ATCATAATCCCAGGATAAAAGTTGGTTGTTCAGAATTGAGGGCAGAAGGAATTGTTTTCACTCCGGGTAGAGCGGTTTTTGAATTCTCTACAGCAGCATGTTGTGAATATTCATTTGTTCATATTTCTTACTGGGATTGAGAGTTATTTTAAGACCGGAGAGATTGCTGGTTGTGGGGATTTTGCAGCAAGGTGGAGCAGAGAATCAACTATGACCTTGTTGAATGGTAGGGAATGGAGGCAGGGGACAAACGTAACACTCTTGTTTCGTATGTTCTGAACCCATGTAGCCCATTTTACAGCATTCTGTGGATCTGTGTTCTCTCAATGTGTTTGAAGTGACATCACTCCCAGCAAAATCGGTTCAGAAACATTGTGTTCCTTCAAAAATGTAAGACATGATGTAAGATGTTCTAAGAAGTAGCTGCGCTGTACGAATAATGAACATGAGCAAAATATTTCTGCACTTTGTTCTGGACTATTCATCAATTGGAAAAATATTCAGAGAAAGAGTGAATAAAAAAAATATGCATTGATATTCGACAGAAGAATGCTTCACCACAAGAGGCTAAGGACATTAAAATACATTTCAGAGGAAAGGACTGTATTATGTGGAATTAGTCTTGATTAGTTAATACCTTTACCAACATGTCTCTACACAAATTCTGATTCAAAATTTGATTGCTCGATGAGAATATGTTTTTCAATTTAAAACGGGAGACCAACAAATACTGTATTGAAAATTACTGGGTGTTAATTTGAGATTATTTTGAGCAACTAAAGATTAAAACTGTCTTTTTTTCATAAGTCAAGCATTTCAATTATGTTTTGCTGCTTTCCAAAATTATATTTTCTTGTTTCATGTACAAATGTCAGTGTTTATTTTTTGAGGAAAATGACCAAAATCAGGACTGCTTAAAAGAAACCAGAGCTTCCTTCTGAGAAAATGTTGAGACGCCCTGAGACTTCTGCACATTGAGAATATCATAGACCATCTAAACCACAGACTAAACTTGCCTTTTACCTTGCTATTTCCTCCAAAATAAAACAATTTTAATTAGCCGTCTGTTCAAGGATATTCAGTTTAAATAAAACTCAGAATAGTCCTTATGGTAGCTATTACAATGTGATATTTCAACATCTGCTTTTCTGTCATTTTGAGTTTAAAAATAAAATTGTTTCCTAATCCCATGAGTTGACTGCGGGTAGTTATTTTTCGATTTTGGCATTAAAGCACAGTGTTAAATGGTTTCCTGACTCTGTTGCAGATAATTGGTAACCTTGGGCCTCTGGAATTGATCCTCAACACACCCAGCCACCACAGAGTCCATCATGGTGAGTCTGGCTTGATAGAATGGACTTCTGTCTTTTAAAATGTGTAATATTTCCGGCTGTCTGGAAAACTGTCAGCAAACATCTTCCAGGTTATTTTTTATTTAGTCGTTTTGAAGAGATTACTAAAATAGATTGTATCAAAGGAATCAAATCTCAATTGTGGACTAATAATCTTTCTCAAGAATTTTATATTTAAAGGAAAAAATATGTTTGGATTACGTTGTTCTGAAATTTGTGTGAGAGGTAGCCAGTTGTACATGATTCATCCTGGACAAAGATAAAGGAAAACATGACAGACAAAAAAAAAGAATTGTTTTAATATCATCTAAAGTCAATAGTTGTTCTTTGTTTGGAACATCATTCTACTGACAATATTTACGCTAATAATACAATATTGATGGCACTTTGCCGAACCAGAGTCATATAAAGCTGGATCGTGACTTCCTGACTCTTATACTCAATGCAAGACCTATGAAAGCAAATATAAAGAATGCCTTCTTAAACACTATCGACTTTTGTTGCCACTTTCAGGGAATTATGGACTTGGAGCCCAAGATCCCGCTGTAAATCAATGTTATTAAGGATCACGCCATTAATTGTATATTTTCCCCTTGCATTTGACCTCCCAAAGTGCAACATTTCACACTTGCTTGGATTAAACTTCATCTGCTGGCATTTATTTGCTCATTTCTGCAGTTGATCTATATCCCACTCTATACCTTGAGAGCCTTCCTCACAGTCTATGACCCCAGCAATATTGGTGTCATCTACAAATTTACTCACCAATAGTTAGATAACATTTTGGGTCAGAACACTTAGTAGAAATATAGAGTCATGGAAAGATACAGCATGGAAGCAGACCCTTCAGTCTACCGAGTCTGTGTCACCCACGGGGACATAATGACATAGACAGCACCAGAGGTCAAGATTGAACCTGAATTTCAATGCTGTCAGGTAGTAGCTGTTCAGCTTGCTGCTCTACTATGCCACAATTGGACGCTTCCCTTCTTGAAGAAGATCACAATTACAGCATCTCTGAAATGTTAAAAGTTCTTTTTTATAAACATTTAAAAAAATTCAGGACAATGTTGCAGATACTCAACAGGCCAGGCAGCATCGGCGGAGGAAGAAATGGTGAATGTTTCAGGTTGATGAACCTGTATCAAACTGGGTACCTATAAAAAATGAAGCTTAAAGTCACCGTTTTCTGTCAACTGCAACTTTAAATTGCCTGAAAAGAGAAGGATAATACAGATGTCAGGACTGGTTACAAAACCATACAGATAGATTCCATATTTTCCAAGATTTTAAATAAAGTACATTATGATTCAGTTTTCTGGACCTTATTCCTGTGGGTTGAACACATGTTTCAATCCCTGCCTGTATGAAAACTTAAGTCATTGTTCAGCTCCACACCTCAATGGAAAGCCTGATTTGACTGTCAAAGACCCTGCTTCAGACATTGCACAGAACTGCCTTGTTCAAAATCTCTGGATTCAAATTCCATTAATGTGGATGTGGAGACTGAGCTAATTCTGCAATCCGTTTGTTGCTATGCCTTTGTGCAAATATGTATGATGGTTTCCAAAATCAGTACAAAAGTAGTTTCAGGCCAAAAAATTCCTAATATGGAAGTGGGCCTATTTGCCTCATTATATCCCTCTATTGGAGAAGGTATTAGTATTCTTAGTAATTTAATTATTCATCCCCAACCTTGATTCTTTCTCTTCTTCAAAATGATCAAACTTTCCCTTCACTTAAAAAAGCAATGATCTGCAGCAAGCATTCCATGGTCTCGTAATGCTGTGTGTATGAATACTGTTTCACCTCAACCATTGATTTTCATTTGATGATTTTATTGTTAGTGATGCTCCCCTGTTTACTATTGATCTATATTATTTAAAAAATCATATTTAATCCTGCTTGCAACTGTTCTTTTATTGTGGCATAGGGGCACTTGAATAATTGTTCATAGAGTTAACCCATTTAGTGCATCATGCCTGTTGTGGCACAGCAAGAGGAATCCAATTAGTCCTTCCTTACTATTTCTCCAAGACATTTAGGGCAGCACAGTAGTGCAGGTGTAGAGTTGCTGGCTTACATCCCAGGTTTGACCCTGACAATGGGTGTTGTCTGTATGGAGTTTGCACGTTCTCCCTATGACCGCGTGTGTTTTTTCTGGGTGCTCCTCTTTCCTCCCACATTCCAAAGACGTGCATAATTGGTTTATGTAAATTATCCCTAGTCTGCAGGATCGAACTAGTGTTCAGATGATCATTGGTCTGCATGGACGGTTGGCCGAAGGGCCTGTGTACACACTGTATCTAAACTAAACTAAACTAAACATCATTGCATGAGTTAGTAAGGTTACTTTCCAAGTCCTACTATTTTCAGTTACTTCTTTCATAAACTTCCATCCATCACCGAATCAGAAGTGTGGACACTCATTGATGGTTACACAATGATTAATTCTAGATGAACCAGTATATACCTGTAAGCAGCGAGACCTAAAGGACATTGATGCAAGTTGCAACGCAATGTTAGACAATGTGTTAGACAAAGTGTTAGATAATGATCATCTTCAGGAAGCAAAAATCAAACTACTGGAGGAACTCAACAGGTGAGACAGCATCTGTGGCTACATCTGTGGAAGGAACTGGATGGTTAACATTTTGACATTTTGGTCCAAGGTGCTTCCTCTGGATTGAAAGAGTGCAGGGGACATGGCCATTATAAAGGGTTGACAGGGGTGGGATAAGTGCTGGCCCCAGTAGATGGATCCAGGTGAGAAGGGAATGAATTGGTGGATGGAATAAAGTCGGAGAGAGAGAGGTGGAGATATATCCGAATCTGGGACATGATAGGTGGAGGCTGAAGATGATGGAATCTGATGGGAGATGAAGGTGGAATATGGGACCAAATAAGGAAGATGTAATGGGTAGATGGGAATAGTGGGAGGACGGAACCTAATGGGTGGAGTGTGGGAGTGATGGGTAAATGGGGTGGGTGGGGAAGAATCTGAGTGAGAGAGAATTGTGTGTTGTGGGAAAGAAGAAGATGAGAGGAGCATGTGCTTGGATAGAGGTCCCAAGTGGAAGCAAGTTATCTGAAATTAGAGAATTCAATGTTCTTGTTGTTGGTTTGGAGATTACCAGGGAGGAATATGAGTTGTTGTTCCCTTTTGTTCAATTTGACCTCACCTGGAATTGAAGGACGGGTAGATGGTAATGGGGCGGAGAATAGAAATGACTAGCAACCACGAGCTTGAGTTGGCCATGACGGGCAGAGTTCAAGCGCTCGGCAAAGCAGTTGCCCAGTCTACCTTTGCTCTCAATGCTATGGGAGAGGTCACATTGGGAGCACGCAATGCAATTGGTTAGGTTAGAGCAGGTGCATGTGAATCTCTGCCCTGCCTGGAAGAGCTGTTTGGATTACTGGTGAGGGTGGAGAAGTAAGGACAGGTGTTGCACCTCCTACAGTTGCAAAATAAATCGGTGAGATCGGTCCAGCACCCAGCGGTTGGAGTCCTGATATCGGAGGCCTGAGCCCCGATAGGAGGTCAGATCCCTGGGATCCAGAACTAAAAGGTGTGAGGGGGCTCCAAAAAAATGGGTACTTTGTACTTTGTCTCTTTGTATGCCTAGGTATGCAATGTGACAATACAAGTAACTCATCTCAAGAGCTTGCGTTGGGTAAGACGGGAGAGATGAGCAGACCAGAATGTTACAGAGAGAGTCATCCTGCCAAAAGCAGAAAGGCTTGGAGTTCACATTGTGGCTGCCTGAGCTGTCAATGGAAGAGATGCTGGATCAAAAAATGGCGCTTGAAAGATGAGGACTGGGGCTGCACCCTGCATCTGCACATTACCTTAATATGGCCTCAGCTACATCTGAAATTGGGATACCATACACGGGTGCTAATCATCTTAACAATATGATTAGTGTTGGCTAAAGAGCTGGCAGCACGATGCCTGCACTGGCTCAAACAGGCACAGGTTAGTTGTGCATTGTGATCCCTACACCAGTTTGTCCTTTAGTATTACATTTTACTTTGGAGTCACGTGAGTGACTACGTGAAGACCCCGCCAGCCCGCGTGAGCATCATATCGTCTATCGCATTGCGCAACGACAGGCTGGGGGCGTGCTGCTCCACCAGCGGTAAGTTTCAAACCTGAAGGAGAGTTTTTTCAACTTATTTCCAGGTCTGTTTCTCCTTGCAGGAAGCTTTACAGAGTTCCTGCTGGAGACGTTCCGGGGTCGAAATCCCGGCTCCACCCGGCTCGGGGAAACCCGACTACGGACATCGCGGGGAATCCCATCTACAGGGACCGCGAGGGAATCCCGGCTGCGGAAATCGCAGGGATACCCAGCTCGGGGGGGGGGGGGGGGGGGACCAGACCACAGACATCGCGGGGAATCCCATCTACAGGGAATCCCAGCTGCGGAAACCGCGGAGATCGGAATCCGCGGGGAACCCGGGACAGCAAGAAGATACAAGCCGCGGGGTTAACCCGGCTCTGGGAAGCCTAGCTGCGGGGACCACGGGAAGATACAAGCCGCGGGGTGAACCCGGCTTGGGGAAACCCGGCCGCGGGGACCTTGTGGAAGACATGGTTGCGGACCGCAGAAGAGCGGATAGCTGGCGGCGTTTTCAGACTCTGGCAGCCAGGACAGGGGTTCAACCAAAACGGAGTCTGAAAGGCCTGGACTAGGACGAGTCAGGCCAGGAGGGTTCCCCTCCGACATGGGTACATCCTTGGACGTTTTTACCCAGGTTGAGCATGGATAGCGGCCGCAGGGCGCTCATCCCACAGGTGCTCCATCCTGATGTAGTCCATGGAGGGCCATATCAGCGCAGGACCCCTAGGGGCCTGCGGCAGCACCTATTTCAGGGCTGCATACAAATCTCCCTCTCTGTGAAGTGGAGTGCGAGGAGTCAGTGGGTAGCTGACTCCAAACGCGGAAGTATGTCCAGAGAACATACTGGAGTACAGGCGTGAGATTCCAGAAATTTCTGGCATGGCATCAAGACCTTCGCTAACGAAGGAGCTCCTGCTGGAAGAGTTCGCTTCCAGCTATTGGCGGAAAACCTGAAACTCTGGAAGGGCCAGAGTTCCCTTGTGAAGCAGCAGCAACGTCACGTCACATCATTAAAAGAACAGGTGCCGGCTGTGAGATACCATGCACCTGTAAAATTGTTCCTGAAAGGACCAGCACTGAACAGCGCTATGTGGGGGTACAATGCACACTTCAAAATGAACTGCTCCCAGAAGAACGCCATCGGACCTGCGTTAAATTCCAAATTTGCAGGCTCATGTAAGGCCAGCAATGTCCAGTCGCCGAATCTTCTCTTCAGGAAACCTGTCCCAACAGGTAAGACCCGGATGAAGAATAAAGCTGTCCAGTTTATCAAGGTACCACGGCATGAAAAATATGGGATCCACGCACCCCAGCAATCCTACTCTCCAAATCTGGGACAGAAATACAACCCGCATCAGGGGCCTTTGGGCTTACCACAAGACCAGCAATAACAATGAAGGTAGGTGGGTCTGGTACTTTCCGAAATATGAGGTATGTGGACCATTTACAAGTTGGTAACATTTACACTTGTTTTGTGCATATGATCTATTTATAAACTAAAATGATAACATGAGATCAGTTTTATACTGCACAGTATACAAGCAAGACAGACGCAGAAATTAGCCAGAGTTCTCGGAATATGGCCGGAGTTGCCTTTCAAGACGGGCCCGCAGTTGCGGCCTGCTCATTGTCATAATGGAGGATACCGGTTCAACTTGCATGTGCAGTATAGACATTTCTGAATAGGAAACTTCATTACTGTCTAACAACTGAGGATCAGTTTCCACTCACAGGGCTCACCGGAGGTATTTGAAATATAGCTGGATGGGGCAATAATACAATTAAAAGCGTTGCAAAATGGGCTAACTTCAGCTCCCAGGTTATTTACCAAATTACTAAAACCAGTGCTTTGGCTGCTCAGAGCTAAAAAGCTATTGTAATGGCCTATCGGGATGATGTTCTAAACGCTATATTTTGCTAAATTAGCTGTATCAGCCACAAAACTATATTTCAGAAATTGGATCCATCCAGTTAAATTTAAGTTGATACCAACTGAAATGATTGATTATTGGGATTTACCTTTAACTCTATTAAATTGTCTGGTACTCCTCCCTGAGGCAAGGGATTGGAATTAATTGAAGCCTGTAACAACCTAGTTGTTATCAAGCAGCCTTCTATTCAAGTGTAATTGGCAATATATTGGCTTTCAGCTGTGCTATTTGGGCCTTTGCATTATCAGCGCTATACGGTGTGCAAAGGTGTAAGCTCTCAAGTTCCATGTAGGTCCTTGCTACCAGACCTATGGTATTCCCAGCTGAAACTATCAAAGTCACCATGGTGGACAAACAGTTTCAGCATTCCTCCACTAACTTTCATCAGTAAATCTTCAGTTAATTACAAACTGATGCTATTGCTCAAAGATGGAAAAATACTAATACCATCTCTAGTTACAGAAGCAGATGGTTTTGCATGAGTTACCAATTGTTCAGTTATATGGTATCAACTACCTATAGACACTAGGTGCATTCTATGGATTAAAGGTTTTGTGCATGCTCAATCCAAGTTGATACACTCTGGTGCTGATATATGTTAATCACATGGGTGCAATCAAGTCAAAGTATCCGGTGATAGTTTACCTAACCTCATTTGGCACTGGTGTATCATCATGTAAAATCAATGTCAACACAGAATAGATGTTGAATCACAAGTATTTAAGAACATTGTGGCTCAATGGAACACTAAAAAGATCGAGATGTTTGCATCCAGGCTCAATCTCCAGTTGCAAAAAATATGTGGCATATCAGTGGCGATGGATGCATTCTTGCTACACTGGGGAGGAATGTTCTTTTATGTCTTCCTCCATTTTGCGTCATCAGACGGGTCTTGCACAAAATTCAGCAAGTTCCCGCTTCAGGCATTTTCGTTGTGACTGGTCGATACAGACATGGTTCCCGCTGATGTTGGGAATGATAATAGAACCTTATATGGTTATTTCTAGACACAAAAATTTGCTGGTTTAGCCGTGACTCCGGAAACCATCCTCTGCATGATACAATCAATTAATTGACTTGCAGACTGGGAAGACCGTTCCTGCGGCTTGGGTTGTTAAACCAAACCATGGACGTGCTCACTGTAGATAGCAGGGATAGCACCAAATAAGCAGTACTTTCCTCATAAGGAGATGGGAAGTATATTGTATATTACATATAATTCGGCACGGATGACTGATGTCTTGAAGTTCAGTTTTATATGGGGTTTTGACAATAATTAATTTTAAAGTGCTATTTACTGTGCCTAACGTGCCTTCTCATCATATTGGCTGCGGGGAGCAGAATCCACTCTGTCGGGTCTCACCTTCTGATATCTAGATTATGAAGGGTATCTTCAACTCAAAACCTCTCAGGCCCAGGAATGCAGAGATATGGGATGTTAACATTGTGCTACGTCGCTTCACCGGTGGGCTCCAGCTACATCCCTGTCCTTGGTCAAACTGACTTACAAGGTGGTTATGCTCATGGCGCTGAGTTCAGCGCAACGGGTCCAGTCTTTGCATAAGCTGTGACTGGACAGGATGATTCTATCTGCAGGCAAAATAACATTTATGTTTATGACTTAGTCAAGCAGATAGACCAGGGACATCAGGTCTCAAACTAGATTTGTTGGCATATCCCATGGACCTTCGGTTGTGTGTGGTCACACATCTACACCAGTATGTTAAGGTTACTAAGAGCCTTAGAGACTCTGAACTAGCAATGTTTGTTAGTCACATAAAACCTCATAAGAATGTATCACTACAGACCATCTCCCAGTAGTTAAAGCGGGTTCTGGCTTATACAGAAGTGAACACTGACATTTTCAAGTCTCACTCCACCTAGGCTGCAGCAACATCAGCAGCAGGGTTATGGACGTTTCGCGGGACCACATCCTGGCGGCTGCAGGATGGTCAAACGAACGATCTTTCCAAAACATTTTAGAGCTAACCCATTGCCAGACCGGGGGTATTTGCCAACTCTATTTCAGGTTCTGTTTTATAGTTTTCTCCCGGTTGAGGGAGCTTACTATCATCATTATTTGTTCATTAAGAGCATCAATATGCCTATATCTATGTCATTCTGAATGCATTATTAATGTTCACACATTATGGGTCAACTGATGCAGTGTGACGCATGGACTTGTTTCCACAGCTTGAAATCACAGAGCTTTGAAATCTTCACATAGTCACTCACGTGATTCCGAAGTAAAATAGTAAGATTAAACGAGAGCTTACCAGTTTGAAGTTTGATCTTTATTTTATGAGGAGTTACCTTGAGGGATTACGTGCCCTCCACTCCCAACCCTCTTTCATAAAGGTCAGCTGGTATTCTAGTTTCTCTAATCTTACTATCTTCAGTTCAACAACTATTATCTGTGATTTCACACCGCTGCTTTGAAGATTGATGCGCATGCGGGCTGGCGGGGTCCTCACGTAATCCCTCAACATAACTCCTCATAAAATAAAGATCAAACTTCAAACTGGTAAGTTCTCATTTAATCTTACTATTTATTCCTCGATATTTTGCTTTCCAATTATAGGGAACACTTCAAACAATCTCTTCAAGTTAAGCCATTTGCCTTTTACCTTCTGAGCTGTGTTCACATCTCCTATTTCTATAATTGGTAACATTCCCAGTGGGTTTACTTGGATTGCTGTAATTTACTGAAAGAACCTTTTCTAAAATTTGTTTATGAATTCACAACTTTCCACAATCACATGGCAAATTCAAATACCTTGACAAATTGGTCATTATTCAAGAGTGAGAATTTACGAGGACTCTTATCAGGCTATAGGGATGTTATGGCTGAAAACGTTCTTATCACACTTGTTTCTCCCAACATGGTTGTTTTCATGGAAGGGCCAAATGGACTACTCCTGTGCTTATTTTCTATGATTCTACGTACATCAAGGATGCTACAGGGGAAAATGTAGCACCCAGTGACTGGACCAAAAATGGGTGAAATCAATTTTCTAAGAAAAAAGGATACAGGTGAACATTTGTTACGATTAGAATGTACTGTAGGTGAGACATTTCAGAGTTCTTTCTGATACTTTTGACTTTCTTATTTAAGAAAGGAAATGGTTGTTATGAACAGTGCAAAGAAGGTCTAATAGCATGATTCCTGGGATGTCTTATATGGAAGGGTTTAGTTTTTTTAAGTTTAGAGATACAGCGCAGAAACAGGCCCTTCGGTCCACCGAGCCCGTGCCGACCAGTGATCCCCGCACACGAACACTGTCCCACACACACAAAGGACAATTTTTCCATTTACTAAACCAATCAACCTACATACCTGTACATCTTTCGAGTGTGAGAGGACACCGAAGATCCCAGAGAAAACCCACGCAGTCATGGGGATAAAACGTACAAACTCTGTACAGACAGCACCTGTAGTCAGGATCGAACCCAGGTCTCCGGCGCTGCAAGCGCTGTAAGGCAGCAACTGTACCGCCGCGCCATGCCGCTTAACCACATTAAGCCGGTTGAGTGTATAGTCATTGGGGTTTAGAAGAATGAGACATGATCTCATTGAAATATATAAGTTCTAAGAGGGCTTGGTTGGGCGGGTGCAGAGAGGATGTTTTATTTTCATCGTGGAGGATCTATGAGCATGGTTTATTCTACAAATGAGAAGGAGCCTTCCATCAAAGGCTGAGACATTAAACTTATGTACCCTGAGATCTATGGTGATGGAGTCATTGAAAACAAGGTGGAAATTGAACGTTTTTTGGACTACAGGGAAGTTGAACGTTATGAATTCCGGCAGGAAAATGGGGTTGAGGCCAAGATAAGTAGGCCAGTATCATAGCTGTGTTCAATTTTAGCCTTGATTATGAATTACTGCAGGTTCGAGGGGCTTAATGGCATGCTGCTACTCAAAGTTCTTCCGTTTTTATGCTCTAATCCTGAACAGAGATGTTGAATATGCTTTAAGATATATTGGTTGAATGGAAGGAGTCAAGAGGTAGTTGTGGAGGTTCTGGAGGGTTGTTATTTTTATGGGAGACCTGTGACCAGTGGTGGTTGCAGGGGTTGATATTGGGTCCCTTGCTGCTTGATGGTACATTAATGATAGCAATGGAGGTAACATTGATAATAACTTTGCAGATGCCACCTAAATATGTGGTAAAGTAGAAAGTGAGGAAGGATAGTTAAATTTGCAACAAGATCTAGATCTGTTGGAAAGGTGAGCCAAGGAATGGCAAATGGCAAATAACTTCGACAAGGGTGAGATTTTGCACTTTGGTATGTCAAACCTGGGCAGGATTTGCACAGTAAATGGTAGGAGCCTGAAGAGTATTGCAGAACAGAAAGATCTGGGAGCACAGGTGCATGGTTTCTGAAAAGTGGTGAGTCAGATGGACAATATGGTGAAGAAGACATTTGGCACACTTACCTTCATTGAGAAGGTATTAAGAGCAAAGATTGAGATATTATGATGCAGTGGTATAGGTTTTTGTTGAGACAACACTTATAGTGGTGGTTGCTCAGCTAGAGGAAGTGTGTCATTAAGTTGAAAGGCTGCAGACGAGATTCACCAGGATGTTACCTTGCTTGGGGATTAAGTTGTAGGAAGAAGTTGAAAATAGGAGAATATTTGGACAGATATATGGATTTATACATGGGGTAGAGGGCTATGGGCTAAATGCAGGCAAATGAGACAAAGTCAAAATGTCATCCTGGTCAGCATGGACAAGGTGGGCTGAAGGGACAGTTTCCCTGCTGTATAGTTCTATGATTATATATCAGAAGAAGCAATGCTGCGAAAAGAGTTATGATCCTGGAATAACAAGATGCCAGAATTATCCTCCTTGTTTAATCCAGTCCACGGCAGTCCTTAAAAGAATGAATGCAAATTTTAAATGATGACATTTTTTCTCCCATGTTTAACTTTAGATTATTAGATTAGAGTGCGGAACCAGGCCCTTAAGTCCAACGGGTCCACGCCGAACAGCAATCCCTGTACGCTAACACTATGTTGCACACAAGGGACAATTTATAATTTTTACTGAAGCCAATTAACCTACAAACCTTTATCTTTGAAGCATGGGAGGAAACCGGAACTCTTGGAGAAAACCCATGCAGTCATGGCGAGCACGTACAAAGTTTGGCGCTGTAAGGCAGCAACTCTACTGCTGCACCACAATGCCGTTCTTACTTGCAAAGATTCAGTGACTGATTTTTTTCTTTGTTATGTTATGAGTTATATGCAAATCAAATAAGCCAAATAAGCCATGAGTCCAAGTAGTGCAAAAATAACATATATATGTTTCATCCTATGCTGTTCTTCAGGGCGAAATCCATACTGCATTGACAAGAATTATGCTGGAACTCTAATTATTTGGGACAGGATTTTTGGTGAGTAGGTGGACCTGCTTTTCTTTAGTAGACTAGTTTAAAAAATCCATGTTTTTTACACACAGCAGGGAAGTGTGCAAAGATGCTGATCAGTGATCGTTATTGACTTCATAAAAGTAGATTTGCATACATCAACTGTTAGGACAAATGAAAACAACAATCTCAGAAAAACATACTTCTTTCTGAAAGCTCTTATGAGCCATAACAATTGACTAGCTTCTGGCATTGATGTATAATAGTCATCTGTGAAAACCCCTGTCTGTTTGCTTCCTGCATCCCAGTTCAGTAGATTTTATTTTCCAGGAAAAAATTAGAGAATGGTTATAAAAACACCATTAGTGAGCATTCTCATGGGGGACATTCCCATAGAATTTCCAGAGCAGTGTTAAGGCGCCCGGAGCAGTCAGCAGTTCCGTACTGGGTCACATAGGAACCACACCTGTTAAATCAACATTCTCCAGTCAAAGGCTCCACCTTACGCAAGTCTCTCACTTGGAACAAATTTAAAGTGAGAATATTACCTGAAGAAGAACAAATTTGTGAGGGGTAAATATTAAAGATAAGAATGGAATGGTTAACTCCAAAATGGATACTAAATGAAGTTCTGTTCAAATTAACAGCCATGGCTTCATTTAGTCCTATCTCCTAGATATATTGTCATTAGAAGAGACCAGTGTCAATAATTCCCTTATACAGCTGTATACTTGCTTTTTAAAATTGATTATCTTGATCTGTATCAGGGGACTGGAAGTCATCAAGGAAAAGGTTTTATAATTGACAGAACTTCGTTAATCCCTCCTGAATTAACATGAAGCAATGTTTCATTTCGCTACTTTATTGTGAAAATTGTGACTAGTTAAATTTTATTCCATTTCACAACAAAATGAAAAACTTGCATACAAGACTCATCGTGTGGGCAAATTATTAATGAGAAGGCGTTAAATTGTCCCTGTAAAATTGGCCTCTAACTGACTCTTATGGTGTTCTGCCACCAAATTTTTGAAAAGGCCCTTCTTTTTCAATAATCAAAGATAAAGAGCTAAAAAAAAAGTGTTAGATATCTTACCAAATGGGTAAAATTGCACACAAATTACAATTAGTGTATCGATTACATATCGTGTGTTTAAATTCCATCTTAACAGTGTAACTGAAGGTGAAGCTCTTTGGTTACATTATTCCCTGTTAGGGTCAGGTTCTAGTGATAACAATCAATAATGCTGCTTGTGTACAAGCCAAAGAATTTCATATCAGTGCACTCCATTTAGTGTGTCAAAAATCTCAGGGGCTTAATGCCCCTGTCCCACTTAGGAAACCTGAACGGAAACCTCTGGCGCCCCACCCAAGGTTTCCGTGAGGTTCCTGGAGGTTCTCCCTAATGGTGGATAGTGGTTTCCGCGTAGTCGAGGCTTCTTCTATGTTCCTGCGATTAGTTCAAAAAAACCAAAACCGGCCTCAACTAAAAATAGGTTGCCATTTGGTCGAAGCCAGTGGAGTGGGGTTGCTATTTACTTACAGGCAGTCGAAGGCAATCTCCTTCGTTGACTGGCCATTTTGATTGGCTCATTGGAGTTTTCAGCAAAGATCTTTGGTTTTCAGGACCTAGAAGATCCGCCGGAAGGTAAAATGCCCACTAACTTTATTAAACTTCTTAAAACTGTCTCCACTCCCTCTCCCCACCGTTCCCTCCCCTTCTTCCCCCTTCTCTCCCCTGTGTGGTCGGTAGCAGAGATCATATAGGATCTTTGATCAGTAGATGCAGCTCACGCTTCGGTCGAGGCTTTCCAGGCAAGTGACCAAACCCTCTGGTGACTCATGGAGAGTGACCGGAACCTCCGGGAACCTCACGGAAACCTTGGGTGGGGCACAAGGTCTCCAGAGGCTTCCGTTCAGGTTTCCTAATTGGGACAGCGGCTTAACATTATTCATCTTTACATTTGTTTAAGTCTCTTCAAAAACCTATCTCAACCAGTTAGCTACTTCATCCACTTAATCTTTGATCGTCTTAGTTTTCACTTCTGCCTGCATTAACCACGTCAATGACTTTGAGCCCTGTTTGTTGGACTTTTGCTTCTGCTCATTGATGGAAGCTGCAACTACAGTTTGCAACTCTTTCACATCTTTAAATTTGGAGAAAAATCTCAAGGCACATCGCTTTAAAAATAAGGAAATAAAAATTGTTAAAATAAAGAATGTGACAAAAATCATGTTCACAGTTTTTTTTAATGAGGATCATAGAGGTGAGAGAAGGTTGGTGGTTAATGAAAGGAAGTCCATAGCACCCATGTGGCTGTGACTTGAAAACTAGAACTAGAAATGTACCTGGTTCCCTAAAGTGCTCTCCAGCAATGGAGGGAGCAATAGAAAAGCCTTTTGGCATGTTAATCCTGGATAGTGACTTCTGCATATCCGAGTTTTGCACCCAAGGAACCTCATCTTAAAACAAAACCACTGACAAAGCTGCACATTGCCCAGTTAGCATTTTTTCACAGGTCCAAGGGATTTGTATGGTTTTGAAGTATTTGCACAAGCTTGACACTGTTCCAAACAAGTTTGCATTATACTTTCAACAGTATTTTAGAAACTTAGAATATACTGCAGAACATTGAGTCTTCAATCAACCGATGTTCACTTTTCTACAAAGATTGACACAAAAAGCTGGAAAAACTCAGCAGGACAGGCAGCATCTCTCTCTCTCTCTCTCTCTCTCTCTAGAGAAGGAATGGGTGATATTTTGGGTTGAGACTCTTCTTCAGAGTGACAGACGTGGGCAGGAAAGGGAAACAGGAGATATAGTCCACGATGTAGAGAGATATAGAACAATGAATGAAAGATAAGCAATAAAGTAACAATGATAAAGGAATTTATCTTTCCTACTCTGTATAGAATCAGGCAAGACTGATACATGCATGGTGAATATAAAATCGTCCTCACCATTATTTTTATTTGATTGAACAGGAACCTTTGAGGCAGAAAAAGAAAAAGTCATCTACGGCTTAACTCACCCGATCAATGCATTTGGACCTTTCTGGGTGCAGGTATAAATACATATATATATATATATATATATTTAGTTGGGAGCAAGCATTTATTCTATCATCAAGTCTTATTTGATTTCTTACATTATAGTGTTGAACCATTTATGCCATACTGTGAGGCAAGAGTCATTCCCTTTCAGCAACATATTTTTAACAGAATGGATATTTAACATGAGTGTTGAGGTTAAAAAAAAATTCCGACATCTCACTCGTATCTTATGATGATTCATATATATTAGCCAGGATCCTTCAATTTATTCTCTAACTCCCCACAATGTCCTTGGATACATTTGATCAAATCCGCGTAATTTATATAGCTTTACACAATTTAGGATATGCAGCACTTCCTCAGCAATAGTACGGACTGTCTTCAAGACATCTCCATTAGTTCTCTTATTGTCATGTTTTTATCCACAGTGAGACAGCGCCTCCTCCCTTGGATGCTGCTCTGATCCCTGTCACTGGCTGACAGGCCCAGAGAGGCCAATCCCCAGCATCATTGGTAACAACTGGGTCTAATTAGCTGATATTGGTTTGGCCACTTGAACCTTGTCGGCCTTCGCCCTATAAAACCCAGGCATTCCAGCCAGAGGATGGAAGGAAAAGATGGGGGGCATCTCGCAGAGAGCTGTGTTCTCCTGTCACAAGTTGAGGAGGACTGAGCCACTGAGACAAACCTGAGATGATCAGCACCACTGTGTGGTCAGACTGAGCTGCTGGGAAAAACCCTAGACAGCCAGTGTCTCTACTGAGGTTAAGACTGAGGGACCAGGATATCCCAGAAACACCCAGCACTGTGGCACCTTATCAAAGGCCTTCTGAAAATCCAGATAAACAACATCCACTGACTCCTTTATCTATCCTGCTAGAAATACAGCATGGAAACAGGCCCTTGGGCTATCTAGTCCACGCCGACCACGGAGCAACCCGCACTATCCTATACACACTAGGGACAATTTACAATTTTTACAGAAGCCAATTAACCTACAAACCCGTACATCTTTGGAGTGTGGAAGGAGAACATACAAACTCTGAATAGACAGTATCTATAGTCAGTGTTGAACCCGGTTCTGGCACCGTAAGGCAGCAACTCTACTGCTGCACAACGTATTCACAAAGTATTCCAACAGATTTGTCAGGCAAGATCTCGCCTGCACAAAACTATGCTGACTTTGGCCTATTTTATCATGTGCTTCAAAGTATTTGGAAACCTCATCCTTAATAATGGATTCTAAAATCTTAGTAATCACTGAAGTCAGGCTAACCGGCAGATAGTTTCCTCTGTGTGCCCTGTCCTTCACTCTAAGAGGAATATGTCGCATATTCTCACAGTCGCATTTTTAAAAACCTCCTACTTTCTGGACTTCCATTCTATTATTGGTCGAAGCACAGGTGGAACTCAGTCATGTTGAATTGAGGCTTGTTTGTACTTTGTTTCTGGTCCCTCACCGATATGCCAGCCTTGTTTGGCATATTTACTGTGACACTGTTGGAATAATGGAAGTATCCTTCTCTGGTGAAACAGATGTGCTCGTCTTTTCATATTAATCTTAATCAATATGAATGTTTATATTGTGGTTATAACAGTAATTATGCATTTACATATATTATTTTAAAATATCAATTGTTTAAATCCGTTTTATTTGGTTTGAAAAGTTTCTGATTATTAGATCCAATCTGCGCTAGGGCTTGAAACCATTATCCTCAATGGGTAATCCGGCATGCTCCTGCTTCACTTAGAGTCCAATGGTGGAGCCCAGGTGAGAAATCACTGTTGGAGTTTACGAACAAGTTCAGTACTTTTGCATTCACAAGAGAGTCCTAAACTCGCGGCATTTCTCAGGCGCTAAATTCCAGCCACTTGTAGTATAACTGCTGGCATCTCCCAGTGTTCCAGGTCATTCATTCAGGACATCCATTTACGCAGTTTAGGTTACACTTGTATTTATTTAACTAGCCAGAGAAGCTGCTTGGCCAACCACTTTATTGTATTGTTGTTCAAGGGTTGTTTTTTTTGGCACCAAAATTTGACTGCTTTAATTGGAATCCACACAGCTAAATATAATGGCATGAAAGGAATTACAAAACTCATACAGTAATTGAGTGATGCAGCCTTCATGCTGTGGCAAAAGTAACTACTGACCAGCACCATCAAACTCAAATGAAAACAAAAAATGGAGCTGCCTCCATCCATCCATATTTGCAGCAAAGCCAAGGTTCCTGGCAACAGGATGTAGAAATCCCACATCGTTCCCAGACCCCATTTATGGAGGGAATGAATAGGCAACATTACGAGTCAGGATCCTTCTACAGATGGCACACAATAATTTCAGTCATCTAAATAAGTTAAGACGATCAAATTTATAGATTAGACGTTCAGTCTCCCCTGTTCATGAAAAGCCTCTTACAGAACAAGTTCTCAATGGTATATTGCACTGGTAATTTGTTGTATTTCTGTCAGTGTATTAATCTCTTTGTGAGAGTATGCAACAGATAAAAGACTCCTAAGACTCACAGCCAGCCATGATGAAAAGAGTAGTAATATCTAAAAAAGAATTATAATAGTAAGATTAACTGAGAACTTACCAGTTTGAAGTTTGATCTTTATTTTATGAGGAGTTACGGTGAGCGATTTTGTGAAGAAGCCCCGCCAGTGCAGCGGCGTGAAATCACAGCAGCGGCGTGAAATCACAGTAACTACAGTCGAAGTGATATAGTAAGACTCAGAAGATTACAACGACCAGATGATCTTTGCAATTATGAGGGTCGGGTGCGTAGGGAACGTAATCGCTCACCATAACTCCTCATAAAATAAAGATCAAACTTCAAACTAGTAAGTTCTCGTTTAATCTTACTATTTTACCTCGGAGTCACGTGAGTGATTCCGTGAAGATTTCAAAGCTCTGTGTTTTCATGCCGTATATCACATTCCATACGACACATTGTTGACACAGGAGAAACAAATAATATATTGAACATTGTTTAAATTATGCAATGAATGGTTTTAATAATAAAAGAACAGTAATAACCCTTCTCTCCCAGGGGGAAATTACAAAACAGAACCCAAAACAGCATGCCCAAATCTTTCTGTTGTGAGGCCAGGTTTGTCATAAAATCGTGAAAAGGTCCCTTCACTGGACCATCCTGCGGCCCCGAGGATTCGGTCTAAAGGCACGTCCAGCGCCTTCGCTGCGGATGTTGACCCCGCCCTGGTGGAGTGAGATTTAAATACATCAGTGTCTACTCCTGCACAATCCAAAACCTGTTTCAGCCATCTGGAAATAGTTTGTACTGACACCTTTCTATGAGGTTTTTGGTGGCTGATGAGCATCGCTGTTTCGGAGCCTCTGAGATGCTTGGTGACCTAGATATATTGACGCAGGTGCATAGTCTCAGGTCAGTGGGGTATGCTTTAAAGCTTATTTTGGTTCCAGACATCCCTGGCCTGCTTTGTTTGATTAGATCATATACATAAAACATAATATTATCTACAGAAGGATGCATGCTGTCCAGTCATAGTTTTTGCAATGTCTGGATCCGTTGCGCTGAAACTAGCGCCATTAGCATGACCACTTTGAGCGTTAGCTTCTGGAATGACAGAGATGTAATTGGAGCCCATTGGTGAAGCAATGTGAGAACTGTCTCAG
Organism: Raja brachyura; assembly: GCA_963514005.1. The sequence goes on from OY740782.1 coordinate 94,241,111, forward strand.
ATTTCCGTATATATACGTCTGGGAGGGTTTTTGTTACAAATACCTTTCATGAATCGGGACACCAATGGATGAGATCCGACAGAGTGTTGTCCCGACCCCTGCCATAAATAGGAGGACAAAGCACTTTGAGCACTATTAATGGAACTATAGCACAATTGCCCGTCAAAATGCAATGTAGCCAGGAACTCCAATACGTCAGGTATGCCTGCAGAGTGATAAGATATATTTGACTGTAAGCAGCACATCTCCCATTTCTTAATATGAGACACGTATTTATTTTTAGTACTATCCCTCCAGAATGTAGTAATCACATCCACGGTCCTACTCGATAGTCTGAGCCCCTGGAACGGTCTGGTCAGAATCTGTAAATCAGTAGATTAATATGATCACGTAAAGGGTGACTCTCTCCTGTCACAGGGTGAACCAACAATTTGCTGCATTTGGGGATAACCTTGAATGGCTGTGTCATCAGTCTCAGAACCAACGGGAACCATGGCTGTGTGGGCCAGTCAGGAACTACCAAAACGCCTGAGGTGGAGTCCTGCTCAATTTTGGTGAGACATTGACTGATGAGGCAGAATGGAGGAAAAGTGTAAAAGAACGTACGTCCCCAATGTAGCGAGAATGCATCCACTGCTACTGCCCCTGGATCCGGTTCCCATGAGACGTATTTAGGTAACTGGTGATTTAACCTGGATGCAAACAGATCTATCCATGCAATCCATACAGGATGACAATCTTTTTGAAAACTTGGATTCAGAATCCATTCTGTGCTGTCATTACATTTACGTGACCTGGTGCCTGCCACCACGTTATCTCTACCTGGTTATGTTTTTCGTAATACACCAGTGCCAGATGAGGTTAGCCTGATTATCACATGATAATGACTTAATTCCACCCATGTGATTGATATATGCAACAGCTGTGGTAGTGTCAATCTGGAGCTGAACATGTGAAGCATGCATTTTTGAACAGTATGCTTTTAGACCATAGAATACATCCAGCAATTCTAAGTAGTTTATCCCATGCATCTGCAGGATTAACGCCTCTTGCATACTCCATCTGCCGCCACAGCTAGACTCTGTATCAGTGGCTCCCCATCCCGAAACACTCACATCAGTTTGTAAAATAACTTAAGGTTGTTTAGTCAGAATGACTCTAGTACATCGTGAGACATTAGTTATCCACGATTGGAACTCGGTGATAGCATCGATTGGCAACTGCAATGGTCTATCGAAATGACCTGCATATTCTTTGAGTGCTTGTTCTTTAGCTCGTTCCACATTCTGATAGTGCAGAGGCCCGAACTGCACTCCAGGGAAAGCCACCACTAATTTACCAATATCACTGGCTACTCGTCGGATGGAGGGTTGCTGTTCATCTACAAGTTTGCTACAGGCCTCCATAATTTCTAAAGTTTTGGCCGTAGGCAAAGTCACTGACATGTTAGTTGAATCAATGGTGAACCCCAAATAGTCAATCATTCTAGACGGTACTAATTTGGATTTAGTTGGATGGATGAGGAAACCTAACCTCTCAAACATGTGTTTGGTGACTGAAACCGACAATTCAGCTGCTTCCTGAGTTTTGCCTACGATCAGAACATCATCCAAGTATGCCATCACAATGTGATTCTGAGCACGGAGTAGTCCTAATACTGGTTTCAATAATTTTGTAAATAACCTAGGGGCTGACGTTAACCCATTGGGCAAAGTTTTAAATTGCCACAGTTGTCTCATCCAACTAAATTTTAAGTATCTACGGTATTGGTGATGAATTGGTACTGAATAATATGCATCTTTCAGATATATACTCGCCATATAACACCCTTTGGATACCAGTTGCTTAGCAGTACTGAAAGTTTCCATTTTAAAATGTTTATACTGGACATAAGAGTTCAGTCGGGTAAGTCCAGAATGACTCGACACCCACCATCCTTCTTTTGCCTGGGGAATATATTAGACACAAATTGTTGAGGCTGATAAGCCGTCCTTTCAATTACCCCTTTTTTGAATAATATTTCAATTTCATCATTCACCTGTTGAGTTTCTGGTTTTGAAAACACCAATACCCGACGGTGTATTTTGTACGGGTGGATGTACTTCAGAGATAAACTCGATTCGAGACCCCCAGATACTGTCCAGTATAAATGGATCTGATGTTATGCAGCACCATTCATCGTAGAACAATTGCAATCTACCCCCTACTGGTGACTGATCTCCAGAGGATATGTCCTGGACAGGTCCAGTTACTTGTACCTCCATAGTTGCTGAATTCCTCTGTCTCCTGATCCTGTTGGGGGTATGCATTGGTGCGTGCTAATGGCGTAGAGATGGAATCGCCCAGCTTAGTCCTTGCCCTGCACCAGCGTCTGTAGCCCATCTGAAAGGGTATGGTCTGCCGTGGGATGTGATTTGATGAGGCCGATTGTTTTTGCCTCATCGTCCAGGTCTTTAACTTGTTTTGCAAGATCCTCCCCGTATAGTAAGTTTGGTGGCTGAATATTGGAGCATCTGCATAAGGCTGCGAATCGTGGGTTGAGCGTAGGCTTGATGGCAATTTTCCTTAAACAATTGGTTTCAAAATGGGCATTACACAGCAGGGCCAACATATCCTGCTGTGTGTTAGATAGTGGTGCCCCTTGCACCATTCGCCCAAAAGCCATATTCCCGCTCCAACCAGTTGTAACACTTTCTGAAGCCTTAACTCATGCGCCCGCATGGATGCGCCCATTTGCCCCCAGATGGCCTGGTTCACTGTGGGCACTTTGAGCGATGCACAGTTAACAGGTGTCTCGTATCTCCTAGAGGTTTCATCCATGATGGATTCCTGGAGCTGGTGAGAAGCCATATAGTTGATATTCCTGGCCAGGTTTTCGTTCATTTCCTCACCAGTTCCAGCCGGTATGGCGAATTTTCTTGCCACATCCGGTACACCTGGAGCGAAGTTCGTGTGCTTTGGTGTATGCCTCTCCACTATATCACCAACTTCAGAGTCAGAGTCTTACTGCTCTGGCTCTCCCTGCTGATGCACAAGGGAGGTATCATGCAGCCCTTGACTTGGCACTGCGGTATGGGTCCCCATGCAGACTCATGGGCATAAGGTTCTTCCTGCAGGTATAGCTCTTCTCTATACGTACCTCTGCTAGAGGTTGCTGCTGAGAGCTGCTGGGGAACCCCGGGGGTATAAAACCCTGGCTGGAACACCTCATGGTTGAGTATTTTCTCTAGGAGGTGTTCCATTTTATCCAGACGTCCCCAAACCTTTTTGTTGGTAGGAGGGGAGTCATCTTGACCTGACTCATCAGAGTCGACATGCCTTGATGATTTCCTCTCGGCCTTCCTCCCGACTGGAGTGGCCACAGTGCTCTGAGGCACCGAAGTTGCTGCTGCTGGCTGTACTGCCGGCGGCTCTGGATCAGGCGTCCCTGGAGGCGGCGTACGCCCGCTGACCGTGGTCCTGCGGTCAGTCTTTTTACTTTTGCCGGTGACACATCTCGCCTTACTTTTAGTTACTTTTTCCATATTGTAATTGTTCCTGCTGGCTCCTGCAACCAGCCTCACGGAACCAAGAAATATCGCAGTAAAGTTTGAAAACGAGTTTTTAACTTACCGCTGGTGGAGCTGCGCTCTCCAGCCCGTCGCTGCGCCATGCCTCTGACGTAATGATGCGCATGTGCACTGGCGGGGATTCTTCACGGAATCACTAACGTGACTCCGAAGCAAAATAATTATATTTTGACCATCTTTAACATGGGTAATGGCGGAAGTATGAAAGAATGACACAACATTATAATATTACATCTTTAAAGGTATTGGCGACCGAATCCATATATTTAGTGGCGCTGGTACTTGTGCCACTTGAAACCCTGTGTATGACAACTGGATGGTATTATATGCTGGTTATCCTGCAAGTATATTGTGCAGAACTAAAAATAAATCAAGGCCTCAATCAGTATGGATAGCTCTACTAATACAAAGAACAAATATATCACCACTTGTTTAAAACAATGGTAAAAAAGAAGGGTCATGTCCCGAAACGTCACTTATTCATTTTCTCCAGGGGTGCTGCCTGCCCCACTGAGGTACTCCAGCATTTGCGTCTATCTTCAAGAAAACAAGTGGAGGACCGGTAGGTAAATTACAGGCCTTATAATTTAGAGTTCGCAATGAACAACAATATAGAATGAACAACCTGCATTTAAATTCCCATTTTATCACACAGAATCTAAATTTAATTAAAATGTGGAATTACAAAGACATCAATGACCCAATTGTTATTAAGAACACACTTGGTTCACTGGTGCCTTTTACTCACATTTGATAGAGCGTGGCAAACCTGAAGCCAATAGGCATCAATGGTTGCAATTCTTGGAAGTCAATTTTTCCCTGACCCAGGGCATCATTGCAGTTCCTTGTTTGTACTGCAGGAATTCCAGAAGCAGTATTCCAGGTTCAATCCACTCTTAGTTGTTTCATCAATGACCTTTCTGATATAGAGTGCAGGAAAATGGTGCAAAGGTAAAAGTTTGGTGATTGATCTTATTGAATGTTGGAGCTGACACAAGGGAGAAAATCACCTACCCTTGCTTCTTTTCCTTATAACCCTATATTTTATATTGCCACTCCTTTGTCATTGGCATAATAGTTGAACAATAATCCTGCTGCTTTCTTCAGACTGAAAAGAGGGGACAGAGGGAGGAATTTTGGTTGGGAATTTTTTTTAAAAAGTGCAGGTTTTGTGTGTTTTCTCTGTGATCTTTTGACCAAAATCTTTGATCCAACGTTATATCTAATGGCTCAGTCTGGATGGCATCTGGGGTTGAAATATTAATGTTGAATAATGGGAGGATAGGGTGCGACTGGATTGTTATCGGGGAAGGTATAGTAGTTTCATCCATTTTAGGGAACTGATTGTGATATTACAGGAAAGGGATCTTTCAGAGATGCTGGGAGGTAAATCTGACAATCTTACTTTATGATACTTCGATTATTTTTTTTATCCTTAGTTCCATCATATAGTTTACATTTGGAAGACCTTTTGGGCTACCCCTGGCATAAACAACAAAATGTCCGTCATCATCAATGGACCTGGATGGGAGCCAGGCAAACCAAGACTTGGTTGCATTGAAGATCATCCCTTGGTATGTAACAACAAATAATACTTTTTTCAATTAAGGGAAGGGTAGTTGCTGGAATCTGTACCTGACAACATTAATTAATCCATTGACAGCTGTATATATTCATCTTTTCCAGTTTACATATTTCAAAATAATTATTTCTAGATGTAAAAATGTCCAATCTAAAAATGTTTAAATCTAGCAGTTTCAGTTTATGTAGGATAATTAGAGGAATGGTGTGAAAGTTGAAGATTATCGTTTTATATGATATCAATGTGTAGGTGGAAGCTGTAGGCAAGTAAAGTAATGTGCATATTAGCTGTTGTTTGATCTATTGAAAGCAATTACTGGAATCAATCAGCAAGTTTGGCAGAATTTGTGGAAAGAAAAACATAACTAATATTTCAAGTCAAAGGCCAGTTGTTTTGTTTCAGGCAACATAAGCATGACGTGTCTGCTTTGCCAGTGCACTTTATATGTTTTTTCATCATTTATTTACTTATTTATCTTTGATCCCAGCTCTCCAAAGGGTAATTTTGGAATTACCAAAAATTGAAACAGAGTTCATTGAATAAATTAAGCCAAGCAATGTTTAAACAAACCTTTGAAAATAAAGAAATACATATTTTGTGTAGAAATTCATCTTTGGTCACAAATGCTAAACGTCCGTATAAGCATTGGCCATCAATACCCAATTCCTGGCATTCGTTACCATTGACGGTGGTGAAACCCAGTTTTTGACTGTTTAACTTTTATACCAAACCACAGAAATAAAAAAAGCTGGTGGCTACAAAACATAACCATAACTTTTATGAATCTTTTTATAAATGTATGCGCTTAATTTTCCTCGGCTTTCAAAATTACAGTGTAAATATATGGCGCCTACCTGCGCCGACATTTTGCTAACGGCACAAAGAAAAGCAGCAAGAATCAGCATTTATGAACTCACCTGCATCAGAAAAACCACTGAAATCAATGACAAAAACCTGGACCCACTGCAGTTCGCTTACCGCCACAACAGATCAACGGTGGATGCAATCTCACTGGCCCTCCACTCCGCTCTGGACCACTTGGACAACAAAAACTCATATGTCAGGCTGCTATTTATCGATTACAGCTCGGCATTTAACACAATCATCCCCTCCAAGCTGGTTACCAAACTCTCAGAACTGGTTCTCTGCACATCCCTCTGCAATTGGATCCTCGACTTCCTCATTCACAGACCACAGTCCGTTCGTATTGGTGGAAATGTGTCAGCCTCGATAACAATCAGCTGGGGAGCACCTCAAGGCTGCGTGCTCAGCCCCCTGCTGTACTCACTGTATACTCATGACTGCGTAGCCGGTCACAGTGCGAACTCCATCATCAAGTTTGCTCACAACACCACTGTTGTGGGATGTATCACTGATGGGGATGAGTCAGTGTATAGAAGAGAGATCGAGCAACTGTCCATATGGTGCCAGCACAACAACCTGGCCCTCAACACCAGCAAAACCAAGGAACTGATTGTGGACTTTGGAAGGAGTAGGATGGGGACCCACAGTCCCGTTTATATCAACGGGTCGATGGTTGAAAGGGTCAAGAGCTTCAAATTCCTGGGAGTGCACATCTCTGAAGATCTTTCCTGGTCCGAGAACACTAATGCAATTATCAAGAAAGCACATCAGCGCCTCTACTTCCTGAGAAGATTACGGAGAGTCGGTTTGTCAAGGATGACTCTCTCTAACTTCTACAGGTGCACAGTAAAGAGCTTGCTGACTGGTTGCATCGTGGCTTGGTTTGGCAACTTGAGCGCCCTGGAGAGGAAAAGACTTCAAAAAGTAGTAAACACTGCCCAGTCCATCATCAAGGACCCACACCATCCTGGCCACACACTCATCTCTCTGCTACCTTCAGGTAGAAGGTACAGGAGCCTGAAGACTGTGATGACCAGGTTCAGGAATAGCTACTTACCCACAGCCATCAGGCTATTAAACCTGGCTCGGACAAAACTATGATCGTTAATAACCCCTTATCTGTTATCTGTTATTTGCACTTTATCAGTTTATTTATTCATGTGTGTATGTATTTATATAATGATATATGGACACGCTGATCTGTTTTGTAGTAAATGCCTACTATGTTCTGTGTGCCGAAGCAAAGCAACAATTTCATTGTCTCATCTGGGACACATGACAATAAACTCTCTTGAAATCCTGCAGAAATCTTTGGGGCCACATGAACACATACTACAACAGATCAAATTGTTAATTTGGTTATACGTCCAATGGAAGGCATCAGTTCAATGGACAGAGGTCCTGCATTTATGCTCCGTGCCTTTTTAAAAATATGAACAAGTCATTGTGCAAACTATGTATTGTATGTTTTTTGTGTAACATTTTAGTATAAGCCCCTGTCCCATTTTCACGACTTAATTGTCGACCTCTGACGAGTTTGCCCTTGACCCATACTCGCAGCATGGTCGCCATGAGGTCATAGGAGGTCTTAGTAAATCTTCCTCCTGCTCGTGAGTGGTCTCTGCATACTCGTGGCCTCAAGTAGGTTGCGGTGTTTTTTCCAGCCTGATAAAAAATGCCCATGACTAAAAAAAAGTTTGTCATGGAACAAATCGATACTTTTTACTCGTAGGTAGGTCGTAGTAGGTCGTGATGGTAGCCGTAGGTAGTTGTAGGTTGGTAACTGGCCCGAGAAAAAAATGCAAACATGACATTTTATCATGTGATCATTTTCCATTCGTAGCTAGTCGTAGTTGGTCTTAGGTGTGGAAGACTGAGGTCGAGGGGGGTCGTAGGTGGTTTTAGACATAGTCCTATGAGGCTGTAGACATAATCATAGGAGGTCGTAGACGTAGTCGTGGGAGGTCATAGACATAGTCATGGGAGGTTGTAGGAGGTCTTTTACTTCGGTGATTCAACACGACCTTGACATTTTTCTCAACTCGTCTAGGGTCTTCTAAACTCATGGATTAGGTGATCCAAGTGGGACAGGCCCTTTAGACCTCCACTCAGCAGGTCAGGTGACGGAGGTATGCGTTGGTGAGCACTTTGGGACCAGTGATCACAATACCATTAGTTTCAATATAATTATGGAGAGAGTCAGAACTGGACCTAGGGTTGAGATTTTTGATTGGAGAAAGGCTAACTTTGAGGGAATGCGTAATGATTTAAAAGGAGTGAATTGGGACATTTTATTTGATGGGAAGGATGTAGAAGAGAAATGGAGGACATTTAAAGGGGAAATTGTAAGAGTACAGAATCTTTATGTCCCTGTTCGGTTGAAAGGAAATGGTAAAAATCGGAAAGAGCCATGGTTTTCAAGGGAAATTGGACATTTGGTTCGAAAAAAGAGAGATATCTACAATAATTATAGGAGGCATGGAGTAAATGAGGTGCTAGATGAGTATAAAGAATGTAAAAAGAATCTTAAGAAAGAAATAAGAAAAGCTAAAAGAAGATATGAGGTTGCTTTGGCAAGAAAGGTGAAAGTAAATCCAAAGGGTTTCTACAGCTATATTAATAGCAAAAGGATAACGAGGGATAAAATTGGACCATTAGAGAGCCAGAATGGACAGCTATCTGCAGAGCCAAAAGAGATGGGGGAGATATTGAACAACTTATTTTCTTCGGTATTCACCAAGGAGAAGGATATTGAACTCTGTGAGATAAGGGAAAAAAGTAGAGTAGCTATGGAAACTATGAGATTCAAAGAGGAGGAAGTACTGACACTTTTGAAAAATATAAAAGTGGATAAGTCTCCAGGTCCTGACAGGATATTCCCTAGGACATTGAGGGAAATTAGTGTAGAAATAGCAGGGGCTATGACAGAAATATTTCAAATGTCATTAGAAACGGGAATAATGCCGGCGGATTGGCGTACTGCGCATGTTGTTCCATTGTTTAAAAAGGGTTCAAAGAATACACCTAGCAATTATAGACCTGTTAGTTTGACGTCAGTGGTGGGCAAATTAATGGAATGGATACTTAGAGTTAATATATATAAGCATCTGGATAAACAGGGTCTGATCAAGAACAGTCAACATGGATTTGTGCCTGGAAGATCATGTTTGACAAACCTTCTTGAATTCTTTGAAGAGGTTACTAGGGAAATTGATGAGGGTAAAGCAGTGGATGTTGTCTATATGGATTTCAGTAAGGCCTTTGACAAGGTTCCCCATGGAAGGTTGGTTAAGAAGGTTCAATCTTTGGGTGTTAATGGCGGAGTAGCAAGATGGATTCAACAGTGGCTGAATGGGAGATGCCAGAGAGTAATTGTGGATGGCTGTTTGTCAGGGTGGAAGCCGGTGACCAGTCGGGTGCCTCAGGGATCTGTGTTGGGTCCACTGTTGTTTGTCATGTACATCAATGATCTAGATGATGGGGTGGAAAATTGGATAAGTAAGTATGCAGATGATACTAAGATAGGTGGTGCTGTGGATAATGAAGTAGATTTTCAAAGTCGACAGAGAGATTTGGGCCATTTGGAAGAGTGGGCTGAAAGATGGCAGATGGCGTTTAATGCTGATAAGTGTGAGGTGCTACATCTTGGCAGGACAAATCAAAATAGGACGTACATGGTAAATGGTAGGGAATTGAGGAATGCTGTGGAACAGAGGGATCTAGGAATAACTGTGCATAGTTCCCTGAAGGTGGAACCGCATGTAGATAGGGTGGTAAAGAAAGCTTTTGGTGTGCTGGCCTGTATAAATCAGTGCATTGAATATAGGAGTAGGGAAGTAATGTTAAAATTGTACAAGGCATTGCTAAGACCAATTCTGGAGTATGGTGTCCAATTTTGGTCGCCTAATTATAGGAAGGATGTCAACAAAATAGAGAGAGTACAGAGGAGATTTACTAGAATGTTGCTTGGGTTCCAGCAACTAAGTTACAGAGAAAGGTTGAACAAGTTAGGTCTTTATTCTTTGGAGCCCAGAAGGTTAAGGGGGGACTTGATTGAGGTCTTTAAAAGGGATAGACAGAGTTGACGTGGATAAGCTTTTCCCATTGAGGGTAGGGAAGATTCAAACAAGAGGGCATGACATGAGAATTAAGGGACATGAGTTTAGGGGTAACATGAGGGGGAACTTCTTTACTCAGAGAGTGGTGGCTGTGTGAAATGATCTTCCAGCAGAAGTGGTGGAGGCAGGATTGATTTTAACATTTAAAAGTAAAGTGGATAGGTATATGGACGGGAAGGGAATGGAGGGGTATGGTCTGAGTGCAGGTAGATGGGACTAGGGGAAAATAAATGGTCGGCACGGACTGGAAGGGCCGAGAAGGCCTGTTTCCGTGCTGTAATTGTTATACGGTTGTATGGTTATATTATTGTCATATTGAACATTTGTTCATTTAGTATTACGAGCGTGAAGAGTGCAATATTAAAAGCATTCACAGTCAATCACAAATGAACGGTTATATAAGGGTAAAAAGTACAATCAGAGGAAACCTTTCTAATGAAGCTGAACAAGCCCTGCCCTGAGTGTCGATTGAGGTAATGTTGATTGTTTTGATATGCTGAAAACTCCCAATAGTTCAAATATTTTTAAGGGCAGAACTTCCATAAGGAAATGGTTAAAAAAAGACTGGAATGAAAGGTATACTGGAAAGTAACACAAGCAGTTATGTTGGCTTCATGTGCTGTTGTGGGAGACCAAGCACCAACATCAATTGATTCCATTTACTTATTGTTTTAACTTGGCAAAAATATCCCACTGTGTCTTCCCAGTGCCTCATATATATATATTGTGGGAAGCTTCAAGATAGAATTTTACGGGCAGATGATTTTTACACCATGTTGCAGTGAGAAGTTTGCCCAGTTTCCTTCACATGTAGCTGCTTTTTTTTTCCAGATTGGCTTTCACTCATTTTTACATGTTCACAACACAACAAAGTAAAGTTACTAAATGTTTAAGAAAGAACTGCAGATGCTGGAAAAATTGAAGGTAGACAAAAAAGCTGGAGAAACTCAGCGGGTGAGGCAGCAGCTATGGAGCGAAGGAATAGGCGACGTTTCGGGTAGAGATTCGCTGGAGTGGTAAAATTACTCGTTCTTGCAAACGTGTGCATTCTGTTGTTAATACTACTTTATGGATTGTCTAGTCAGAAAGTTGAAGTGTAGAAATTTCAACTGAAAAACTTTTAGTTTAAAAGGGCTAATATGTTATCAGCAGCAAGACTGCAACTATCAAAGAAAAGGCAGCAGGGAAGTATATGGGAAGTATAATGTGTGCCACAAATACAGCAGAAAATGACCATCTACAAGAGGAATGTTGAACTACCTGTCCCTGACGGGCAAGTAACATTACCATCAGCATGCCCCCTGCATTAGCAACCTCCACTTCATTACTGACCAGAAATTCATAGTGCCACAATGCTGTGGCCATTCAAGCAGGTTAGAGGCTGGGCAACCTTGTGGCAGGTGGCTCACCTCCTGATGTTGCAAAAATGCCCCATTAAACTTAAGAGTCAAGTAAGGAGTGGGTTCATCTTGCCACCAAGCAGGACAAGTATTTGTTTTCTTGATTGGCACCTTATCCACTACCTGTATATTAATTAATTTCCTCACTACCAGCACACAGAGGCAACAATGTGCACTATTCACAACATGTACTTTAGTCACTTGTTTGTTCTGAGAGCATCTCACTAAATCATAATATCTACCACCAAGAAGAATGAACACTGCCACCTCCAGATTTCCCTCCTAGCTGTACACTTTCGTAACCATAAATCATGTCACTGGCCCTTCATCATTGCTTAGTCTAAATCCTGGAACATCTGACACATGGTACTATGTAATACCTTCAACAGAGTGACAAGGACAGCATGCCACCTGTTTCTCAAAGGCAGTGAGAGATTACATAGAAAATAGGTGCAGGAGTAGGCCATTTTGCCCTTCGAACCATTCAATATGATCATGGCTGATCATTCAGAATCAGTACCCCGTTCCTGCTTTCTCCCGATATCCCTTGATTCCGTTAGCCCTAAGGGTATTTCCAACTCTCTCTTGAATACATCAATATTGGCAATAAATGCTGGGAGTGCCCAGGTCCTCAAGAGAGAATTGTTGGCTCAGCTTCTGGAGTGTATTTAAGTGGTGCCAAGGGACCAGACCCTTCCTTATCAGTGCATTATTTGATCCTACCCATCTGATGAAAAATAAAATGTATTTCTAACAAATTGTGCAACGTTCATCACCAAATAGGGCACTTTTATGACTTGATCTAGACCAAGTGCGGACCCGTTGGGCCCGTCCCCCAATGCAATATTCTACCATTCACCCATAGCCCCCAACTGCGCAGGCGCGACTGACGGTTTCCTGTTATTGTGCCAGAGATTCCCGTTGTGACACGAGTCATGGCAACCCTCCCCCAACTGCGCAGGTGTGGCCAGCAAGTGGGAGTGCGACTGTGACGATTTTAAAGTTCAAACTGGCAATAACTTGTAAAATATGTTCAACGTGAACGCATCTCACTCTCCCCAGTCCCCTATTTCCCTCCTCCATTATTCTCACTCCCCCCACCCTCCACCAATCCTCCTTTGCTTCCTCCCCTCACCACCTCCCACCCCTCCTCCCTCTTTCCCCTCCCCATTACCTCGCCATCCCTCTTCCTACGCATATCCAACTCCATTCCCCCTCATTCCCCAGCCCCCCTCCACCCTCCTTCTCCCTCCCTCTTCTTTCCCCTCTGCTCCTCCCATCCATCACTCCCTCCCTCATCTCCTTCCCTCTCCTTTCCCCTACCCTCAGTCACTCCGTTCCTCCATAACCCCTCTCCCCTCCCTATCCTCTCATCTCCCTACCCCCTCCTCTCCGTCTATCTCCCTGCTCCCCCACTCCTCACTCCCCCCTATCCCACCCCTGCACTCTCCCTCCTCACCTCCCCCACTACCCTGCTCTCTCTATTTCCTACTCCATACCTCCCCCACTTCCCCCTCCTCTCCCTCCATGCCTCCTCCTCTCCCACTGTCCTCCTCTCACTCTATCCTGGGCAGGGCAAATGGAAAAGTGGTTTTGTAAAGTGTTTTTTGTAAAGTTTAAAATTAGAATAACTTGTAAAATATACCATAAATCTGAACAAAACTTGTTTCATTTACATCACATGACAATAGTGAGTAAGGTGGGCTGACAATTGTAGCATTATCGTGTACCATTTTGACTGTACACACACACACACGCATATATATATATAGTAATATATACCAGACCAAGTGCGTACTCCTCCTGATCACTGCTATCCGAGCCATTGTAACATCATCAGTTGAAGATGGACTTCAGTGAAGCTGATCACTGCTGGCCGAGCTATTGTGATGTCAACAGTTGAACCAGGTCATTTCAAATCCTTTGCATTTTAAAAAACCTTAATCAGTAATAAGTTGAGAATAAGTCATAAAATAAAGCATAAAATGTTTCATTAATGTGTTCTCTGCCTAGAGGGGAAAAATGTCAATCAGAATATGTAAAAATCTTGTAAATGTTTGCATTTTTAAAGCTTTAATCGCGAACAACATCAAATATAAGATGAAATCTTCAGTGAAGCTGATCACTGCTAGCCAAGCCATTGTGACGTCATCAGTTGAAGCTGGTCATTTTCATTTGAGTTTTTTGACTTTTTTTAGACGGTTAATCAGTAATGAGTCGAGAATAAGTAGAGACATAAAGCATGAAATGTTCATTGATGGTGGTCTCTGCCTTGAGGGGAAAAATGTCAATCGGAATATGTACCACTTAGTGATTTTGCGAAGATGTAAAGACAACCACATATACACACACATATACACACGTATCAGATCAAACTTTTAATAAGTACTAGACTGAGCGGCACACGTTGGGTCCCGTCCCCTCAACGCATGGTTGCGGGGTGGGGGGGGGGATGTGACGGCCTGCGGCATCACACACACCACTAACCACCCCCCCCCCCCCCCACACACACTAACCCCCCCCTTGATATAACATTAATATTATTCATTCGCTCCTTTTCCCACATCCCCCGCCCTATCCACTCACGCAGAGCCCCCAACAGTTCAGGGACAGCTAGAGAGGGAGAGAGAGAGAGGGGGGATAGAGAGGGAGACAGGGAGAGGGGGCAGAGAGGGGTGGGGGGCGGAGAGGATGGGGGGTGGTAGAGAGGGAGGGGTAGAGAGTGGGTGAGGGGAGGGGAGGAAGTTTAAAAGATCTTACCTTTACAAAAATTGATTCAGTTGAAACTAAGACAGGCTGTTACCTTTCTCTTATTAATTGCAAACCCAGCAGAAAGCTCTTACAAGGCTAACAAGTTGTTTATGTTCTTTTTCCCATAAACACAAATGAGATAACAAGCACAACTTCACAAAGTGAAGTTCACTCCTTTATAATATAAATATTAAGAGGAAATTCAGACTCTCGGCTCCTACCCTTGCTCTATAAGGTTATAATGTGCATCAATTAGTTAAAGAAAAAACCAAGATGCTTGATCTGCAGAAAAATAGCCATCTCATATAATCATATCTGGCTAACCCTTCCTCTCTCGGAAGAACCTGTCAATCATAAGAAGCAAGAGGTTGTACTATGATCTGTAGGTATTGCTGAATCGTTGATTATTGGAATATAAATACATGTACTTAATCACTGTCCCTTTGTGTGGGGAAACTCTGTATAGTCTGTATCTACTTACTGTAAGAGTACCACACCCGCCTGGCGAAATAAAGATTTCAATGCTTGATTACTGATTTTTTTTGCTTTTTTGACTGTTTAAGAGAAATGAACCACAACAGAAGGTGCGGGGGGTGTGAATAACCTGCGGGGAGGTTCTGAATAAACCGGGGGGTGGGGGGGGGGGGAGAGTGTGAATAACGCGCCTGGGGAGGGTGCGGGGTTATTCACCCTCAGGGTGCCATTATAGGTTCTCAGAAGCATTGCTTCGCTGCTTGGTCTCTTCCAAGCTTGGAAAAAAATACTCCAGTAGCCCCGACTTCATCTCCGGGCTTGACCTTTCTTCCACCGCCGGTGTCTTTTGAATAACGCGGGGGGGGGGGGGGGGGGGGGTTGACATCTCTCGAAGCGTGTGGAAGATTCTGTGTGTGAGATGGCTCCGAGCACAGCCATTGTGACGTCATCTGGTCGAAAGCTGGTCGTTTTAAATTAAAAGTCTTTTGACATTTTTAAACTTTAATCAGTAATAAGTTGAGAAATAAAGCATCAGATAAGGTGGTCGCGGCCTCGTCGGGAAAATTGTCAATCGGAAAATGTATAAACCTACCGCATAGGTTTTTTGTGAAGATGTAAAGACACCCACATATACACACGCATATACACACGTACATGATCAGACTTTTAATAGGTATATGATATGCTGATATATGATATAATAATAATAATATATAGATGCTTGACTGCTTCAAAATAACTCTGGCTGGCAAAAAGCATCAAATTTATTTAGCTCTTCATGGTTCTTTATTATTCAAAAGGACTGACTCACAAATTCAGAGTAATTACATGTGTGCTGCTAGAAAATAGTAAAGTTCAACAGAGTGTGCCCAAATCTTTCCAATATTAGGACTGTTCCATTGTGAAAATGGAATTTGTGAATGCCAGTTATGATTATCATGATTATGGATCCCTCTTGACAGTCTACCTGTCAGGATTGTGGTTGAAGATTAGGAGTTCACTCATTACTTGTACAGTATAATCTTTATTACAATTAAATATCTGTGCAAGTACACCTCAAATTGAAGAAACATAACTGAAATTCAATCATGTGTTTAATTATATGAGATAATGACATCAAAGGAGCAAATATATTGGGATATTTAAGGAAAATGTTGACTGGAATTTTATTTTCGGCCATATTTAGTCTGAGAAATAATCCAACTACTGTATTAATTTAAAAAGCTTTTTATTTCAGGTTAGTGGAAAGGAGATTCCATACGATCCCAAAATCCCAGCATGGATTCAGATGTATGCAGTTCTGCATTTTTCCTTCATTCTGGGCATTTATATACAGATATTTGCCAACAATTCAGTAAGTGTTTGCCTTTAACATAATACACTGCTTTGCTCAATTTAGAATGTCAAAGATTTTTCTTTCAAACACTCTTGAGCAGTAGTTCTTCTCTGAACACGTGCATCTGCCCAACATGTGTGCCACCAATTGGCACCATCAGTCAGTGATACAACAATGACAAACTTCCAATTCAGGAAACTGCTGATGAGATCTTCCTCGTGGAATTATGTGAGCCTGGATAGAAACCAGAAACACAAAAGTGATCAGAGTTGACTTTGTTTGGATTTTGATAGTTTTTTTCGAAGTGCATTCAGAGTTTGTAAGGCCAATGGACTCATACAGCATGAAAACAGGCCCTTTAGCCCAATCTGCCCATACTAACCAAGATGCTCCACACTACACTGGAAGAGCTACATCAATATTCATGCCTATTCTGCACAATGAACTTTTTTCCATCAGCTTCTATAGCAACTTCCAGTCTCTCACCTGCCTAAGTCCTTCATTGGATCCTGACCCCTGCCAATCTAGTTTAAATCCACCCGTAACAAACTACCCATGTAGCACGAGTAAACCTGTCTAGTAATATTTCAATTACTAACTCTATCTCTTCGCACAGAGTCTTCAGCTTGGATATAACTTTGCAAAGAAGTGCATGCGAGTCCTGTAAAAGGGCAACCCATCATTTGTGATAAGCCACAATCTCTGCTAGTCCCATACTAATTACCAAGTCTACTATTTTGTTCTAACTCTCTCCCTCTACCTTCACCCATTAATTTGTTTCTTCCTATGGTTGAATTTTCTACCTTCCAAGGGGATTATCTTTCTACGTCCTGAGGCGATTACCTTGACTTCACTCATGTTGAGTTTTAAACAATGATGGAAGTCCTGGTCTGGTTCTCATTTTGTACCTTTGTGATCACAACAATTATGGATTCTGTTTCTGCATCAACATTTTTCTCTTGCCTCCAATAAATGCTGGGTTACAGCTTTGCAGAGGTGCAGTTAGCTCATCACCAGGTTTGAAGATGTTAACCAGAAACTTGTCAATCTAATTTCAATGTTAAAGGGATAATATGGGGATCTGGTTTTCATTGAAGCCAAGAGGGACTCATATTCCACCTTGCATGACACCTAAATATTGCAGTAGAAGCAGCAAATCCCAGCTTTCACAATCATAGCCAAATCACATGAAAATATGCTCAGTAAAGTCCAAGCTCAGCAGATGCCAGAATGAGTAGATTATAGTCATGTCAAGTCAAGTTATATTTATATAGCACATTTAAAAAACAACTCTCGTTGGCCAAAGTGCTTTACATTGGTGGAGGTACTAACGTTATACAACAGTGGTTCATAAATTAAGTACACACATAAATACATACATATAGCCCTCCCTCAGAGGACGACAAGAAAGGCTTGAGAGTATAGATGAGTTTTAAGTCTCAACTTAAAAGAGTCGATGGAGGGGGCAGTTCTGATGGGAAGAGGGATGCTGTTCCACAGTCTAGGAACAGCAACTGCAAAGGCGCAGTCGCCCCTGAGCTTATGCCTAGACCGCGAGATGTTCAGTAACCCCAAGTCGGCTGATCTGAGGGACCTGGAGGTGGTGTGGTGGGTAAGCAGACTTTTGATGTAGGTGGGTGCAAGCCCGTTAAGGCCTTTGTAGACATAAAGGATGATCTTGACATTTATTCGGAACCGCACAGGGAGCCAGTGGAGAGAGACCAGGATCGGGGTGATGTGATCCCTTTTTCGGGTGCCCGTCAGGAGTCTCGCTGCGGTGTTTTGGACCAGTTGCAGGCGGGACAGGGAAGATTGGCTGATGCCAGTGTAAAGGGAGTTTCAGTAATCTAGGCGGGAGGAGATAAATGTGTGGATGATCTTTTCGAGGTCATCAAACTGGAGGAATTATTTTATTTTAGCTATCGTCCGAAGCTAGAAGAAGCTAGCTTTTACCACGGCATTGACTTGTTTGTCAAATTTCAATGCCAAGTCAAATATCACGCCAAGGTTTTTGACGTGAGGTTTGAGTGATGGGGTAAGGCTTCCAAGGCTGCCTGCTCTCATTTTGATGGAGTCCGAGGGGCCGAGAAGGATGACCTCAGACTTACTCTCGTTTAGTTGGAGGAAGTTCTGGGCCATCCAACACTTTATATCCTCGAGGCAGCGGATAAGGTTAAGCAGATTTGATCGGTTTTTGGGCTTCAGGGGGAGATAGAGTTGTGTATCGTCTGCGTAGCAATGGAAGGAAATGCCGTGCCTTTGAATGACTTGGTCTAAGGGGAGCATGTACAGGGAGAAGAGAATGGGGCCTAGGATGGAGCCTTGTGGAACCCTGCAGCAAAGGCTAGCTGGGGAGGAGAAAGAGTTGCCTATGTTTGTAGAGAAACTCCTATCTTTGAGATAGGAGATGAACCAGTTCAGGGTTGACCATCTCCTGTACCGGAGACGGTCAATTATGATGGTGTGGTCGACAGTATCAAATGCTGCGCTGAGGTCGAGAAGGAGCAGGATTGCACAGTCGCCGGAGTCAACGGTGAGCAGTAGGTCATTATGTACCTTCAACAAGGCAGACTCTGTGCTGTGGTGGGCCCTGAAACCTGATTCGAAAGTTTCCAATATAGTATTTTGGCGCAGCTAAGGCATAAGTTGACTTAAAATTACCTTTTCAAGGGCTTTTGAAAGGAAAGGCAGTTTTGAAATGGGTCTGTTGTGGTTGCTTGGCAAGGTGGGGTCGAGGTTAGGTTTTTTCAGGAGGGGCTGGACCACCGCATGCTTGAAGCAGTTAGGAACAGTGCCAGTGCCCAGAGAACTGTTGAAGATGGCGAGGATGCTGGACCGGCTATTGTAATGACATCCTTTAGAAGGGCAGAGGGGACAGTGTCGAGGGGGCAGGTGGTAGGTTTCATGGTGGTGACCAGTTTTACAAGGGAGGGTAGAGTAACGGGTTGGAAACTAGTTTTGAAGAACAGACCAATGAGACAGCCAGGTCACGAATGGGAGGGGAAATATTTGTTCTGATGTTCTTTACTTGTCTGGTGAAAAATGTAGTAAATTCCTCGCACTTAGCAGGGGACCCAGTTAAGCTGGTGCTGGGGGCAGTACATATGATGGAGGTGATGGTGCTAAAAATGTTATGAGAATTTTTGGAAGTAAGGGTGGAAAAGTATTTTATTCTTGCAGATTTTACTGCTTCCTGGTATTTGTGAAGATTGTTTTTCAGGAGTTCAAAGGAAATTTGAAGCTTATCAGATTTGTACTTCCGTTCTGATTTTCTGTGTTCTCTTCTTAGGGCTCTGGTGGTGTCATTGAGCCACGGCCAGCCTTTAAGTTTAGGCCTTTTCATTTTAAGAGGAGCAACAGAATCCAGAATGGAAGAGCAAGTGGTGTTGAATAAAGAAATTTGGTCGTCGGTGCTGAGATGGAGGGGAGACGCCTCCATAGTGCAGATGTCGGGGGCGGCTATTAGAGCCTCAGAGAACTTACTGGCCATCGTGGAGTTTCGTAGCGGGAGTAACGAGCAGGGAGATGTGATTTTGAGGGAGAGAAAGGCAGGGATGCATCAAATATAATTGCACTATGATCAGACAGAGAGGCATAAATAATATAGTGATGGGTTGGGGTGTGTAATACTCAAGGAAATCAGTAGGTCAGTGGGTAATATTGGAGAGAACATCAGAAAGTGTCAAGAAGATGAGTGAGAACTTGGGGAGAAGATAGAGGAGAACTTTGGGGAGAGTGGGTGACATTTATTTATGGTGTTAAGGACTGATCCAAAGGGTCATACAGTGCTTAAGCAGGTACTCAAGACTGATTGCATCTTTGGGGAAAATTAGCTGGATGCATTTCTGATGTGATGAGAAAATCTATCTTGGGGAACCTCGATACAACTTCAGAAAGTCTTCACTGTCAAATTCCCCAACAGTGGCCAAGTTCGGATGAGCCCTTAAACTAATACTGAAGAAGTTAAGGTTTGTGCATTTCATCAATCTCAAAAGTGCAATATGTGGCCTTTTGTTGTACAAAACATTAGGGCACTACACATGGTCAACGTCCTTTGAAGGTTTCTGTACCACATTGCACACAGACCAAATTTATGTTAATGGAAATGCATTATGTATTGTGACAGCACCTTCTCCCTTGGATGTTGCTTGATCCCTTAAACTCCCTTGGTCTCTTTAACCAGCCGACAGACCATGAGAGGCCAATCCCCAGAATCATTGATAACAGCTGGGGCCAATTAGCTGATATTGATTGGGCCACTTAATCTTCATCAGCCTACTCCTTTTCAAATGCAGGCATTCTAGCCAGACAGAAGAGGAAGAAGGATGAAAGACAAAGTGGAACACCTCTCTCTTAGTTATGTTCCCCTGTAGCAGTTTGATGGCTGCCTGAGCCACTGGGACAAACCCAAGTCCACCAGCGCCACTGGATGGCCAAGACTGGACTGCTGCGAAGAAAGTCCGCGACAGCCAGCTCCCCTACCTGAGACTGTTTGAGTGGCAAGGACAAGCATGAGATTGCAGACAAGCATGAGATTCCTGCCCACTGACATCAAGGAACTGCACACGCACATGCAAAGACTGGCCACCAGGATAATCCTGCAACAGTCAGCGTTGTCTCTTCAAGCCCAAAACTGAGCTGCCAGCACCTCCTCTCATGGCAAGGATGAACGGTAGGAAGAAGTCTGAGATCTCCATGCTTTCTCCTTTGAAGACTGGGACAAAGCCACTGAGACAAGCCTGAGATCGCCAACATCATCACTCACGTGAGGGACAGCGCCCCCATGCAGTCCTGGACGGACTTTATTTCCACTGTAAATAGAATAAATCACCAGACTGTGTGTGTCGGTGTGGTCACTGCCAAACCCGGCGTCATCCTTGACGCCACACTGGTGGGGAATGGAGGCAAGACTACTGTGGCTACTCGCATGATGGAAAAAGCTTACGTCAGAAATTCAAATGGAGAATTTCTCCTGTGTCCCAAGTTTCCTTGATGTTTCCTTTTTCTGCATGTGCCACTATATACATCAGACCCCATCTTGTAGCCGGAGTATTATTCTCAGAAGTACTTCTCAGAAGGAAAACTGAATATTAAATCACCTTCTTACTGAATGATGCCACAGTCTCTGCTGCTCAGCAAGCGTACTGCCATGGGTGTGTTCACAGTGGAACTCCACGTGTTCAGAGGTCTCCAAGTAATTCTTGTTTTTAGTGATATTTAACTATCTAACTAGACAATTGCTACCGAAAAATGTGAACAGAGCATGGTGAGAAACTGACAAAAGACCGATACTCTCAAGTCCCAGGATTGTTCCTGAGGGGTGGGGATGTGACAGTGGCCCATCCCTTGGATCCGCTCTGATCATTGCTGACGGACCACAAGAGGCCAATCCCCAGCATAATTCGTAACAGCTGGGACCAATTAGCTGACATTGGTTTGGACATCTGAACCTTTTCAGCTGACTCCCTATAAAACTCGCGCATTCTCGCCAGAGGGAAGAAGAGAATCAGAGTGGGATGCCTCCCTCATAGTTCTGTCCCCCCTGTCACTGGTTCAAATAAGACTGAGCCACCGGGACAAACACAAGACCACCAGTGCCAAGAGACAAAGATTGGCCGCCAGGATAATCCAGAGACCGCAAACGTCGCCTCTTCAAGCCCAAAGCTGAGCCACTAGGAAGAAACTTCAACCGTCAGCACCTCCTCTCAAGTCAAACGTGAAATCGCCACGCTTCCTCCTTCAAAGACTGGGACTGAGCTGTTGGGCCAAGCCTGAGATTACCAGTGTCATCGCACATGGGCTCTGATTGTGAGGGACAGCGCCCCCATGCAGTCCTGGACTTTCTTACCACTGTAAATAGAATAAATCACGTGAGTTTACCCAATTGTGAGTGTCAGTGTGGTCACTACTGAACCAAGCATCGTCCACAATGACACGGCATCAACCAAGTAAAGCTTTCAGATAAAGTTATATTTAGTTCTACTTAAATGTATTGAATTTCTGGAACTGTTGCATTTGAGCTCTATTCTGGGGTCTTCATCAAGTAATCCAGGTTGACAATTCAGTGTTGTTTTGAAAAAGCTTTAGATTGCTTGATATGCCATGTTTCCCATTTAACTTTAAACCATTGCATTGCTTACCTTTGTGAAATGTATTTTGCAAGTTTGATCACTTAGCCAGGATATTTCTTTCCCATTTATTTTCAGAGACTTTGTTCATGCAATTTGTTTGTTGCATTTGTTCACAGGCTTTCAGAGTGACTTATTGAATGTGAAATGCTTTGTTCTGAAGAAGTCATTTCAATTTATTTTCCTATGTAAATCAGGCACCTATTCCAGTAGCACATCAAAGAAATATAATATTTGGCTTTGTGTACCATAGAAAATCAAAAAACTTTTTGGCATTTTCAACAGAATTGTAGAATGATATTTTAGCTTGTATTCCCATACCTCAATGGCCTAATAATTGCTCTCTGGTAGTTGCATAGTACAGGTTTGGAGTGCAAAGCATCAGTTGTTTGCTTATTGTATTTTTTCAACATTTTTCCGTATGGTTGACAGGTTGCATCGGAAATAACAATCCTCTTTGGAATTGGCTATGTCATCTTGACACTCACTTCTATTGGATTAATGATGGAGAATAGGCAAGTGTTATTCTTCCTTTTGTCTTTAATTCATGACTTTATCAATGTATTGGTCAGTTACAATATATTAAAGTTGACAGTTGGCTGCATCTATGAAAATGGGTGCAATGTGGATGCATTGTTGCCCTAAATTGACATCCATATTTTCATTCTTGCAATGGGGATCCAGACCAAATCAGGAACAGATGGGCGCATCATTAAAGTAATGAATTGAAGTGTTGGTTTTGATTCTGTAGTCAGATCATTGCTATGCAACCTGAACCTCTGACCTTTTGATACTAGCAGTGAGCTAAGGTTAGCATCTAAAGACGTGAGAGGACCATGGACAAATATCACACACAGGATGTAAAGTATTTGTTCCATGAACCCACTGAATCATTCTAATTATTACATGCACTCTGTGATAAAACATGATAATTTCAAGATGTCACCATTTATTTCTATACACTGACATGATGAAGATCTTGCAAGCTTGGCATTTCAGCATTTGGCTCAGCAAAATACATCTTTCATGAGAACACGAGGTACAGTTGCAGCTGCCAAGGAGTGGGCATTGCAGAGAGAATGACAGCCAAATACAGGTTGAAAATTGGTTTATCTACAGGTGGAGCCTTGGCTTGTGGGGATGACTTGTAGAATGTTCCCCGAGCAAGCAGTTACTTGATTTAGCGCCATCCAGCACAGAAACAGGCCCTTAAGCCCAACTCGACTGCACCATCTAAGATGGCCCACCTATGCCAGTCCCACCTACCTACATTTGGCCCATATCCCTCTTAAACTTTCCTATGCATGTATCTGTCCAAATCTCTTTTAACGGCAATGAAATGTGGTGCATGTTTAGAAGTTTATAATTATCCCTGCCATTAGTGTTCTCTTTTTTAACCTCTATTCTTAATTCTATGGCTTTTGAACCAGTTCTGCAGAAGGTTCATAGACTCAAAATGTTGTCTGTTTTTGTTTCGCCAGATGCCGCCTGAAATGTTAAGCTTTTCCAGAATTTTCTGGGGTTTTTTTCAGATTTCCAGCATCTAAATTATCTTTTAGCTTTATCTTAGTAACTGATGATGATTGAGATGTTTAATATTGATCTATTTTTGTCATACTCCTTTACACCTTAAGTGTCATACTGCACTGAATCAGATCTTTTGGCCCTCCATGTCTACAGACCATTAAGAGTCTTTCTATACCAATCCCATTCACCAGCACTTGATCCACAGCCTTTTGTGTCTTGGTGATTCAAATGTGTGACTAGATACTTATATATGGTGGGAGTACTTATCTCCACTAACAATTCAGGCACTGCATTCCAGATTCCAGCCACCCATGTATAAAAGCTTGGATCTCTTCTAAACCTCATACGATTTACCCCAAACTTGTGCTCCCTCGTTTTATGTACCTTTGCTTTGGGTAAAAGTTTATTTCCAACCATCCTATTGATGTCCCTCATAATGTTGTTTTCATCTATAAAGATCCACACATCCTCCTCCACTCCAAGGAAAACAAACGGGGGATGGCATCAAACAGGAAATTAGAAGTGCGTGCAACAAGGGTGACACAATTATAATGGGTGACTTCAATCTGCATATAGATTGAGTGAATCAAATTGGCAGGGGTGCCGAGGAAGATGATTTCTTGGAATGTATGCGGGATAGTTTTCTAAACCAGCATGTGGAGGAACCAACGAGAGAGCAGGCTATTCTAGACCGAGTAATGAGGAAGGGTTAGCTAGCAGTCTTGTTGTGCGTGGCCCCTTGGGCAACGGTGACCATAATATGATTGAGTTCTTCATTAGGATGGAGAGTGACATAACTAAGTCCGAAACAAGGGTTCTGAACTTAAACAAAGGTAACTTTGAAGGTATGAGCCGTGAATTGGCCAAAATAGACTGGCAGGTGAGTCTTAAAGGGTTGACAGTGGATGCGCAATGGAAGGTATTTAAAGACTGCATGGATGAAGTACAAAAATTGTTCATACCAGTTTGGCAAAAGAATAAATCGGGGAAGGTGGTGCATCCGTGGATAACGAGGGAAATCAGGGATAGTATAAAAACTAAAGATGAGGCATACAAATTGGCCAAAAAAAAGCAGCCTACCAGAGAACTGGGAGAAATTCAGAATCCAGCAGAGGAGGACAAAGGGCTTAATTAGGAAAGGGAAAATAGATTACGAAAGGAAACTGGCAGGGAACATAAAAAGTGACTGCAAAAATGTTTATAGATATGTGAAGAGGAAGAGACTAGTTAGAACAAATGTTGGTCCCTTGCCGTCAGAAGCAGGTGAATTGATCATGGGGAACAAGGACATGGCAGACCAATTGAATAACTACTTTGGTTCTGTCTTCACTAAAGAAGACATAAATAATCTGCCGGAAATAGCAGTGGACCGGAGGTCAAATAAGATGGCGGAACTGAGTGAAATCCACGTTAGCAGGAGAGTGGTGTTGGGTAAATTGAACGGATTAAAGGCCGATAATTCCCCAGGGCCAGATAGTCTGCATCCCAGAGTACTCAAGGAGGTAGCCATGGAAATAGTGGATGCATTAGTGATAATTTTTCAAAACTCCTTAGATTCTGGAGTAGTTCCTGAGGATTGGAGGATAGCTAATGTAACCCCACTTTTTAAAAAAGGAGGGAGAGAGAAAGCGGGGAATTACAGACCAGTTAGTCTAACATCGGTAGTGGGGAAACTGCTAGTCAGTTATTAAAGATGGGATAGCAGCTCATTTGGAAAGTGGTGAAATCATTGGACAAAGTCAGCATGGATTTACAAAAGGTAAATCATGTCTGACGAATCTTATAGAATTTTTCGAGGATGTAACTAGTGGAGTGGATAAGGGAGAACCAGTGGATGTGTTCTGGACTTTCAGAAGGCTTTCGACAAGGTGCCACATAAGAGATTAGTATATAAACTTAAAGCACATGGTATTGGGGGTTCAATATTGATGTGGGTAGAGAACTGGCTGGCAGACAGGAAGCAAAGGGTAGGAGTAAACGGGTCATTTTCAGAATGGCAGGCAGTGAGTAGTGGGGTACCACAAGGCTCAGTGCTGGGACCCCAGCTATTTACAATATACATTAATGATTTGGACGAGGGAATAGAATGCATCTCCAAATTTGCTGCTGACACCAAGCTGGGGGGTATAGTTAGTTGTGAGGAGAATGCTAGGAGGCTGCAGGGTGATTTGGATAGGCTGAGTGAATGGGCAGATGCATGGCAGATGCAGTATGATGTGGAAAATGTTAGGTTATCCACTTTGGTGGCAAAAACATGAGGGTAGACTATTATCTGAATGGTGGCAGATTAGTAAAAGGGGAGATGCAATGAGCCCTGGGTGTCGTGGTACACCAGTCATTGATAGTAGGCATGCAGGTGCAGCAGGCAGTGAAGAAAGCAAATGGTATGTTAGCATTCATAGCGAAAGGATTTGAGTATAGGAGCAGGGAGGTTCTACTGCAGTTGTACAGGGTTTTGGTGAGACCACACCTGGGGTATTGCGTCCAGTTTTGGTCTCCAAATCAGAGGAAAGACATTCTTGCCATAGAGGGGGTTCAGAGAAGGTTCACCAGACTGATTCCTGGGATGTCGGGACTTTCATATGAAGAAAGACTGGATAGACTTGGCTTGTACTCACTGGAATTTAGAAGATTGAGGGGGAATCTTATAGAAACTTACAAAATTCTTAAGGGGTTGGACAAGCTAGATGCAGGAAGATTGTTGGGGAAGTCCAGAACAAGGGGTCACAGTCTAAGGATAAGGGGGAATTCCTTTATGACCGAGATGAGGAAACATTCTTTACACAGAGAGTGGTGAGTCTCTGGAATTGTCTGCCACAGAAGGTCGTTGAGGCCATTTCATTGGCTATATTCAAGAGGGAGTTGGATGTGGCTCTTGTAGCTAAAGGGATCAGGGGGTATGGAGAGAAGGCAGGTACGGGATACTGAGTTGGATGATCAGCCATGATCATATTGAATGGCGGTGCAGGCTCGAAGGGCTGAATGGCCTACTCCTGTACCTATTTTTCTATGTTTCTTCTAAACCCTACTTTTCCACTCTCTCCTCAGAACTTATAGATCTTATAGAAACATAAAATTATAAAAGGACTGGACAAGCTAGATGCAGGAAAAATGTTCCCAATGTTGGGCGAGTCCAGAACCAGGGGCCACAGTCTTAGAATAAAGGGGAAGCCATTTAAGGCTGAGGTGGGAATAACGTTTACACCCAGAGAGTTGTGGAATTCTCCCAGGGCAGTGGAGGCCAAATCACTGGATGGATTTAAGAGATAGAGCTCTAGGGGCTAATGGAATCAAGGATATGGGGAAAAGGCAGGCACGAGTTGTTGATTGGGGACGATCAGCCATGATCACAATGAATGGTGGTGCTGGCTCCAAGGGCCGAATGGCCTCCTCCTGCACCTATTTTCTATGTAACTCTCCACTCCATCCCAGACAACATCATGGGGGTTCTCCTGCACACTCTCTCCACTGCAATCATCTGCTTCCTGTCACGTTGTGACCAGGATTTTAATTCATTCTGTTCCTTTCAATGCACACCAAAACATTTTCCTCTTGAGTAAAGAAAGGCAGAGGAAGGCTAAATTGAGTGAACCTGACCTTGTGACATGAATAATAATAAAAGTAATGTTGGACCTTGGCAGTGGGTGCAGTAGTCGCTTAAATTCAAAGGTGGAATAATGCAAGATTTATGAAATGACTAGGATGTACTTTTAAACATGCATTTCATTTATTTTCAGTTATTGGTCTCTCACATGATTTGCACTTTTTTCTGTTATAACCGTCATGTTATTTTTCACCTTTTTTATTGTATTAAAGCTGCACGCTTCAGCCCGTATTTGCAGTTTTTTTTGCAATAATCTTGAATTGTGTTGTCTTGACTGTTAATAGAACAGACGCAGGTATACTGGAATTGATCAGATGCTGCGCTTTCCTCTATCTTCATGAACTGAGTTCCATGACAGGCCCTTTTAAGCTAGTGACTGAAGTAAGTGGATTTTACATATAATTAACTACATTTATAGAAAAGGAAATAAATTGTATCTGTACCACGGTTTGTGTTAATGATAAAAGTCACCATATGGGCCTTGCATCCTTATGTTATTGAGTTGGTTGACCTATTGCAGGTTCTAATTTCCTCACAGGTAAAGGTTATAAAAGAAGTTGAAACAGTGTTCATCCAAAAGACTACTAGATGTAGAGCTGTGTTTAAGAAGGCACTGCAGATGCTGGAAAATCGAAGGTAGACAAAAATGCTGGAGAAACTCAGCGGATGAGGCAGCATCTATGGCAGCGGCTGAAGAAGGGTTTCAACCCAAAACGTTGCCCAGTTCCTTCGCTCCATAGATGTTGCCTCGCCCATCGAGTTTCTCCAGCATTTTTGTCTACCTTAGATGTAGAGCTAGTTTTTATTTCTTGGCTGTGGGCTGTTGTTCACTCTTTGTGGCTTATGGATTAATTTTGTCATCTTGCATCATTACCTCTGGTGTCAGAGTTATAGAGTGATACAGTGTGGAAATTGGCCCCTTAGCCCAACTTGCCCACATCGGCCAACATATCCCAGCTACACTTGTCCCACCTGCCAGCATTTTGTTCAAACCCGTAAACCTGTCCTATCCATGTGCCTGTCTAACTGTTTCTTGAACTTGTGTCCTGCAAGTTCGCATCCTATTTCTGAACATATACAAGCTCTCTCAGAAGCCTCATCCTAAAAGACTGTAAGTATACAAATAACCACAGCTCTATCTCACCATCACGTCTCCTGATTTTAATTTTCTCCCAATTGTTAACTTGCTTGTCCAGCATTCAGACTTGATGATTCTAACAATAAAGTCAAACATAATATACAAGGCTGATGTCTCCTTAGAACAAGGCCCACAAAAATTCCACAGTGGATATTAACGGGAGGTCCAGGTTAACTTGGGTGATAGCAGAGAAACAAGGATTTGCAGATTCTGGTTTACAAAAAAGGCGCAAAGTGCTGGAGTAATTGAACCCACTGAGTTGTTCCAGCACTTTGTATCAATAGTAATGTAGCCTTCACTGTTGGAACCGTTATCAAATCTATTGTAAGATACATGTTTGTGTTGCATATGGACACCGTGATTAGGGGTAAGAGAAGGGGAATGCATCTGCCATGGTTATAATGGAAGCTCTGGGAATTGGGAGAACAGTACAAAGACAAGTAAACCAGTCATCTGAATTTTAATATCTGCACCATTCAAAAACCATGGGAGGTGATGGTAAGGCAAAAGTAGGTGTGTTCTGCGTTTATGTGGAAATGCCCTATGCTTTGGGATGTAGTTATTAATGGGATGTGTTCAGAAGAAAATTAGGAGGGGTGCAGAGTAGGTACTTGGGATAGTAGGGGCAAAAGTACAGAGACATGAAAAATAAGTAGTTGCTGGAGATTCTATGACTAAAGCAATATTATAAGATTAGAAAAAAAGCTATGTTTTGACCTATCTAGTTAGTTAATTTGTATGAGATATTGGAAGAGGATGCTGTGGTTTCTTGTGTCAAACTTTGAAGAGGGATGAGAATGGGTTTATCTCGAGTGGCTAATTATAATTACACAATGTAATTTGTAAGAAGAGATTTTTTGATTTTGGCAAGTGTCGAAATCGATGGGCTTCAAATCCGAAGGTGAGCCACTAATCAGAATATCGTGTTCGCACCTTCCTTGTATAATCATGATCCAATTCAGCTTTTGCTCATCAATGAACAGTCAGACATTGACAGAAAAAAACATTTGTCCATTGAAAGTTAATAGTAAATGGCTGAGCTTTTATAAAATGATGATTGCCTGCCCTGTTGACTCGAGTCTGGATGTTAGCCGGAACCTGCTGTATCTTGGAAGAGCTGTCTTATTATTGAAAATGTTTTGAAAACTGTTTGTGCTGCAAATTACTCATTTGCTTTGACTTTTAAGAACATAAATCCAGAATATCATTTTCATGCTTTGAAGTGTGCTCTAAAATAGCGATTTAGGATCTGAGAGTTTCAGGGATCGCAGATGGTCTAGTTATTCACAGTTATGTGCAAAAAATCCACTATTTGCCAAGTGCATGAAGTCTCTGTAGTGATCTTATACAACTTTGTTTCCAAGGAACAGATTTTCCTTTGAGAGGGAGGATGGAGATGGGGGTAGTCAACCTATGTTTCCATCAGTTTATTCCAGAGGTGGGCACCCAGGATAATGAACATTGTGGTCAATGTTCCCAACAAAGGAAGCAGTAGGTCTTAACTTTGGGGTAGACTATGTCCCAACTGTAAATGTTTTTCGTGGGTTTTGTACCACTGACAAAATACATGACTGAGGTTCAGGGAGGGATGGGTCCTATAAATTACTTTGATGCAAACCTTCACCCCTAGTTACAGCCTGCTCCTTTGTTCAAGGCTACAGAGTTTCAAAAATATGTATTGTACTGCAATATTTCAGCAAGAATGCCAATTTTGCTAGGCATGATGATTGACATCTCTGCTGCAAGCTGGTGGCCTTCATGTGAAATCATGTCCTGTGTCACAGTTCACCACAATTTGCAGGAGTTACCAAGTTATCGCATTTCATATGGAAGAAAGGCCATTGCCTGCCACATAAAACATTATGCTCGCGATCAAATTCAAAGCCTATATTTAAGTGATGATGTGTGATGAAATGTTACTAATCAGACTTTATTAATTCATAGATTTCCTAACACATCTACAATTGATAGAATGGTTGCATTTTGTGGTTAATAAGGTAATGGGTACCCAAAGTAAATGAGGGCTTCTTTGCAACACTCATGTGCTCATAACTTTCCATCACCAGGTTGTCTGTGACCATATACATTTTAGTTCTATTTTACTTGTTTTGCATTGTAAAGAAGCTCCAGGCAGCTATAACTTATTATAGCAGCATAATTGTCATGAATTTTTTAAACTTTTTTTAACATTTGCAATTTTTTGAAAATATGCCTATGTGCAATGGTAACGGCTTGACCATTCGGTCATCTATCCGCACTCTGGAAGTTGACGTGAGCTTTGTGGAAACAAAGAAAATACTGTAAATACTCAGCAGGTCCAGGCTGCACTTATTTATTTGTGCAGTGTTAGAGTTGTAGATTCATGCAGTGTGGAAATAGGCTCTTCAGCCCATCCCGTGCTGACTAAATTGCACCGTATCTAAGTTAGTCCTGTTTGGTCCATATCCCATTAATCCTTTCCTATCCATGTAATTGTCCAAGTATCTTTTAAATGGTATTATAGTGTCTGCCTCAACCACCTCCAACTTGTTCCATATACCCACCACTCTGAGTGGAAAAAGTTGCCCCTCAGGTTAGTTTTAAATCTTCCCCATATCATGTTAAACATATGTCCTCTGGGTCTTGTCCTCTGAAACGGGGCAAAAGACTGCATCTACCTAATTTATTCCCCTCATGAACTTACACCTCTATAAGATTTACTCTTGATTACATTCTTCCTGTGGCAGAGTCACCAAAACTGAACATCCAAGTATGGTATCACCACTGTCTTGTAGAACAGTAACATAACATCCCAGCACCTCAATTGATGAAAGCCAATGTACCAAAAGGTTTCTTGACCACTCTAGCAACTTGTGATGAGATTTCCAGGGAACTTTGTACCTGTACTACGAACCCCCCTGGTCTACAACACTCCCTAGGGCCCCACTGTGAACAACATGCATTGGTTTGACTTCCCACAATGCAACACTTCACACTTATCTGCATTCAACTCCATTTGTCATTCCTCAGCACACTTGTCCAGCTAATCAAGAGCCTGCTATAATTTTTCATAATTGCTCATCTACCTTCTCTGGCATACCCACTACCCTCTATATGAAAATGTTTCCCCTCGGGTTCCTTTTGAATTTTTCCCAGCTCACTATGTCCTTTCGTTCTTCATTTCCCCCACTCTGGGTAAAAGACCACACAGAATTCACGGTAAGAAGCCGATTATGGTAGAAGGTTATTTTTTCAGCCTGGAGGCTTGGGGATTGATGCAGCATCCATTGCTATTGTCGCCAACATGAAAGATTTGGATGAAAATGTGCAGTCTGATTAGTTTGTTTGCAGATGTCACTGAAGTAGGTACTTGGGCAGGTACATGAATAGAATACATTTAAGGGCATATGAGCCAAATGTTTTTCAAATGGGACTATCTTTGATTGAGTATCTTGATCAGAATGGGAGAGTTGGGCTGAGGGGCTGTTTCTGTGCTACACGACCAAAGCAAAGCTGGAGGTACAGATCTTGGAAAAGTGAAAAGGTAAAGTGAGCATGGCATCAACACCTGCAGGGAAACAAAGACCATCAGAAATAGAACCTTCCAAGGTGACGAGGTTTGTATAGCATGCATTGGAACCAATAAAGGTTATGGAACAGTGACGGAGTGAGACGTTATACTCCATTTACTACTGCAAGGCAGATGTGCAGGGACTACAGTTGTTTCAAGCAGGATGGTTTTGAAAACCCTTGAAGGCAATGCTGGTGGAGCAGAAATTAATAATAAAAAACAATACTTTGCAGTTGAAAATTTGATCAACTACTTTCATGCACTTGAAAGAAAATATCCATGGTACATAATCCATATTAAGCAAGCCTTTATTTCTAATTCAACAGCGTTTTAAGTTTAAATTAAATGTTCGCAAATGTATGTTCATTAGTCATAAACATGTCACTTTTTGTTAAACCCGTGCTTGTTTGAAATGACCATACTTGCAGTATGATCTGAGGTTTATGATATGAGAATCTGAATTGAACAGGAGAGTTCACACTAAATCATTCGGAGCACATTCCTGCCATGATCATGTTGTGGTACCGTTTTTTTATTGACCTTGCACAATTTAAAATTAGTGAATAGAAAATATTCTTGCAATAGCAATGCAAGGTTGGAGCTCTGCATCTTTAATTCATCTCCTGGTAGGAAGAAAGCTACTAAATCTGACGGGAGCTCAAAAGACTTTGGAGAAAAATAATGCCTCCGGTGCTGATGGAACTGACAGGTGAATTTGTACTTCATGATTTCCATATGCCTGATGACACAGAATGGCAGCTGCGTCAGAGACTGTCATTTACAGTAGCAATGTTAAAGAACCTGTTTTATTCTGAAAGTTGAGCAGGTGGGCAAAATTCTAGCTCTTTTGACAGAGTCTGACAGAATGGAGCTTGCCTGCAAATGTCCGGCCCTGGACCATTTTGGTGGCCCAATATAAATGCAACCCAGTTATTGACCGGTCTGCGTCCTGGAGGAAGATAAACCGATTCACTAGGATGATTTCTTAACGTCCACGATAAACCTCTACTTCTCAAGAGAATGATGGTGTGCTGTGCAGACATTCCTAAAAAAGCTGGAAAACTATTGTCATTAGATTAGACCTCCCACTTGCATCTTGCACTGCCCCTTCACTGGAACTTTCCAATAACTTCTTGACTCAGCAGAAGCCTTGTAGAATCGATTGTCTCTGCATTTTACAGTTCTTCAATAGTTACACTGGGGCAAGTGATGGGACTCGGATTGTAATGGAGAATGGAATTGAGAATGGAAATTGAAAGTGCAATTGTGGAGCAAATTCTGAGCAGCAGTCCAGTGAATTGTCCACAATAGGAGAGAGGCGGGAATTATTCACTTCTGTGTTTATGGCTCAATGACTGCCCTTAAAAAAATAATAATAATAAATATTTTTTTTTTTAAATGACCATAACTCAGATGCCATTGGTCCTGAAATTGACAAGATACTTTTTGTTCTCTTCGGAACATATTTAACATTGAATACTGTCATTCTCAGTGGGAGAGATGCACGTCCAAGGTAAATGAATATACTGTGGGTGTATAATGTCGAGTGCTTTACTTCTGGATGGTTTTACAACAACTATTTGTTTACATATGCTAAAAATGTTGCTGTTAAGACCACACATAACAGTACAATCTATTTGTTTTAATCCCCACGATTAAAATGGTTTATGTTGTGATTTGTTATAAGTGAGTTCTTTGCACTGTGTGTGAGTTCCATGTCTTCCATTGCCTCACCCTGTTCCAGATGCTCAAACCAATTGACCATAAAATTGCTTTTTTATTTCTACCAATGTAACTAGTTGTTGCTCACAACCACCTTCTGTTAAAACGTTGTTCATTATCAGCTTCCTTTTCTTCAGTGAAAGGAAAATCTCCTGGAACCAATTAGAAATCATTGCTTTTAATTGAATTGACTGATGAGTGGGATTTTGTTTGGGAAGACTAGCTCTTTATTTAATATGGTAGGTTTGCGATCAATGTGCAGTTCAGAATCAGAATCCCTTTTATTGTCACTATCCACATGTACAGTGAGATTAAAAACTGCTCCTACTCAGTGCAAAAACAAGACAAAAGGGGGGGGGGGGGGGGGGGGGGGGGAGGATAAGGTGCACAGTTTCTGCAGCGCTATATACATATCTATAAAAAGACAATGGATAAATAGAATGGATAATAGGATTCCTATATCCAGTATGGGTTACAGTTACAGTACAAATTACAGTAGGTGGATAGATGAAAGTCCGGGGGTTAGGCTGTGAAGTCAATGCATGTGTGAGTTCAGGGAGATGATGGATTTTGGAAAGAAACTGTTCTTGAGTCTATTTGTCCTTGTGCTGATGCACCTATAGCGCCTCCATGAGGGTAGCAGTTGCTGCCTAATAAAATGTAATGCTCTTTTTAAAGTCCAAGTTTTTTTCTTTTAGGATAAATAAATTTAGGATAAATAAAGTAGCAGTGTTCCAGGCCTATTCCTGTTACTTTACTGTCAGTTAAAGAATATTTTGTGTTTTGACATACCAAACCAAGTTCAATTGATGTTTAGTTTCAAGCAATTCCGAGAACACTCAAGTGGTAAAATCACTTTTCAACTGGTTACAAAATAATCAGTTTTTACTCTTTGTCTCTTATTCAGTGAAGCAACTCCAGCTTATGGGGAAAGGATGCAGTCATGGAAGCTGTCAGATGATAGTGACACCAAGGTGCTTGCATTCTACATAGTGAAGAGTTAATGATATTTCAAACATTATAATCTTTGACATTGAGTAATATTAAAAATAAATAATCTTGCATACACGAGGAAAAGCAACTTCTTGCCAATGAATGAAAGTAAGTATGCAGGTACAGCAGGCAGTGAAGAAAGTAAATGGCATGTTGACCTCCATAACAAGAGGAGTTGAGTATAGGAGCAAAGAGATCCTTCTGCAGTTGTACGGGGCCCTAGTGATATCACACCTGGAGTATTGTGTACAGTTTTGGTCCCCTAATTTGAGGAAGAACATTATTGTTCTTGAGAGAGTGCAGTAGGTTTACAAAGTTAATTCCCAGGATGGCGGGACCGTCGTATGCTGAGAGAATGGAGCGGCGCTTGTATACTCTGGACTTTAGAAGGATGAGAGGGAATCTTATTAAAACAAATAAGATTATTAAGGTAGACAAAAATGCTGGAGAAACTCAGCGGGTGAGGCAGCATCTATGGAGCGAAGGAAATGGGCAACGTTTTGGGTCCATACCCTTCTTCAAACTGATGTGAGGGGGGGGGTTGGTGGTTGGAGGAAGAAAGGAAGAGGTGGAGCCAATGGGCTGAGGGAGAGCTTAAAAGGGGAGGAGAAGTAAGGACTACCTGAAATTAGAGAAGTCAATGTTCATACCACTGGGGTGCAAACTGCCCAAGCGAAATATGAGGTGCTGCTCCTCCAATTTATGGTAGTCCTCACTCTGGCCATGGAGGAGGCCCAGGACAGCAAGGTCTAATTCAGAATGTGAGGGGGGAGTTGAAGTTCTGAGCCACCCGAAGATCAGGTTGGTTATTGCGAACTGAGCAGAGGTGTTCGGCGAAGCGATCGCCAAGCCTACGCTTGGTCTCACCGATGTAGAGCAGCTGACATCTAGAGCAGCGGATCCAGTAGATGAGGTTGAAGGAGATGCAGGTTAACCTCTGCCGCACCTGGAAAGACTGCTTGGATCCTTGAATGGCGTCGAGGGGGGAGGTAAAGCGACAAGTGTAGCATTTTTTTGCGGTTGCAAGGCCCGGAGTGCCCGGAGAGGGGGTGGTTCAGGCGGGAAGGGACGAATTGATCAGGGAGTTACGGATGGAGCGGTCTCTGCGGAAAGCAGACGGGAGGAGTTGGGATGATGAGGTAAGTGGTGAGATCACATTTGTGGTGGCGAAATGTCGGAGGATTATTTGTTATATGTGACTGCTGGTAGGGTGGAAGGTGAGGACAAGGGGGACTCTACCCTTGTTATGAGTGGGGGGATGGGGAGTGAGGGCAGAGTCATGGGGTATAGAAGAGACCCTGGTGAGAGCCTCATCTATGTTAGAAGAGGGGAACCCCCGTTTCCTGAAGAATTAGGACATTTCCGATGCCCTGCTGTGGAACACCTCATCCTGGATGCCGATGTGGCGCAGATGGAGGAATTGGGAGTAGGGGGTGGAGTCCTTACAGGAAGCAGGGTGGGAAGAAGTGTAGTCAAGATAGCCATGGGAGTCCGTGGGTTTATAGTGGATGTTGGTCAGTAGTCTATCACCTGCGATGGAGATAGTGAGGGCAAGAAATGGTAGGGAAATGGTCCAGGTGTATTTGAATGCTGGATGGAAGTTAGTGGTGAAATGGATGAAGTCAGTGAGTTGTGTGTGGGTGCAGGAGGTAGCACCAATGCAGTCGTCGATGTAGCGGAGGTAGATTTCGGGGATAGGGCTACGGTACATCTTGAACAAGGATTGTTCGATGTACCCTACAAAGAGGCAGGTATAACTAGAGTCCGTGCGTGTGCCCATAGATACGCCTTGTATTTGGAGGAAATGGGAGGAGTCAAACAAAGTTATTAAGGTAAGGACCAGCTCCATTGGACGGAGGAGAATATCAAGCGAATATTAAGGGTTTGGAAACATGTTCCCGATGCTGGGAGAGTTCAGAATCAGGGGCCACTGTTTAAGAGTAAGGGGTTAGAACGGAGATGAAAAAACACTTTTTCACACAGAGTTGTGAATTCTCAGCCTCGGAGGGCAGTGGAGGCCGGTTCTCTGGATATTTTCAAGAGAGCTAGATGGGGCTCTTAAAGATAGTCAGGGGATAAGGGGGGAAGAAACGGGGTACTGATTGTGGATGATCAGCCATGATCACATTGAATGGCGGTGCTGGCTCGAAGGGCTGAATGGCCTACTCCTACGCCTATTGAAAGAAAATAATTTCATTGTCAATTAACTAGTTGTATTTTCTATTAATATGCTTTATATTTATAGATCAAAAGGACCTTGGAATTTTGAGTCAACATCCAAAAGTAATGAACAGTCCTTGTTGAATTGTCATTCATCCAGCATCAAAACTATTGCATTGATTTGAGTATTTAAAAAAAGGTATTGAACAATGTGATGAAAGGACCTCATGTTATTCTATCGTGTTTATCAAGTAAACAAGCAGTATCTTGTCTGGAAATTGAGCTATTGGTTATCGATAGAGGTAAATTGTAGTGTTAGTCACATTTATAGGAGTCCTTTCGCTAATCAGCTGTGAACACTGGAACAATTCATAGAGGTTAGAAAATATCCATTTTGAGTATTCTTAAGAAAATACAAGGGAGGAAGTTGCAGGCCTCGGGCACAAATTTTGTGAAGTCACTAAATACTGGACGGGTACCTTGGGACTGAAGACTGGCAGATGTTACTCCTATTTTGAAAGTTGATAGTAAAAGTGACCCAGGAATCTCTAGGTCAAAAAAGTTTGATGTTGATTGTGGATAAAATTATGGAAATTGTACATAAGTGGCAAAGCCATGGGTAGAATAAATCTTCTTGGAGCCAGACTGTATTGGTTGAAAAAAAGGATATCTTGCTTATTTAACTTACTGTTTTTCTTTTCATAATATGACAGGAGCTCGGTATGGGGAGCAGCAATTTTCTGCTTAGACTTGAGTAAGGTCCTTAATATTTTCTTGTTTAAGTAAAATGGGAATATCTACAATAGACATGTAATGTTTGGCATACAATGCAGGCATTGTCATCAGTCTAAGAGAATGTCATAGATGGCATCAAACAGGAGTACATTTGGCAATCACTTAACTTATATTTTTATTAATAATTTGGTTTAATGTCAAATGTCTGTAGGCACCAACTTTGCAGAAATACAAAAGACAAAGGTGATAATGAACTGGAATGATTCACTATACAATCTGAATATACAACACAATAGAACTTTATTCATCCCAGGAGGGAAATTGACCTTATCACATTGGAATATTATTAAGTATTAGATCAATTGGTGACAAATAAAATTCAGTGCTCAATACTTTATGAGTGCAAAAAGAGTATGCAATGGAGAAGCAGAAAGACATGGCAAAAAAAATTCAGATCTATAAATCTAAAGTCAGTTTATGTATAGAAAAAATATTTCAGTGTATGATTAGTCATTCACAAGATTAGGCGGTATGCAGTTGTTGAGCTTTTGTATTTATTTAATGGCATGGTATGTTTATTAACTATCCCGAGTTAGATAGTTGTTAAAGATAACGGAGTCGGGGGATATGGGGAGAAGACAGGAACGGAATACTAATTGTGTATGATCAGCCATGATCATATTGAATGGTGGTGTGGCTCGAAGGGCCAAATGGCCTACTCCTGCACCTATTATCCAACAGGCCTGTCCCACTTAGGCAACTTTTTATGCATCTCCAAGAGATGCATTGAAACGTATAAGACTGTTAAGGTCTTGGACACGCTAGAGACAGGAAACATGTTCCCGATGTTGGGGGAGACCAGAACCAGGGGCCATAGTTTAAGAATAAGGCGTAAGCCATTTAGAACGGAGACGAGGAAACACTTTTTCTCACAGAGCGGTGAGTCTGTGGAATTCTCTGCCTCCGAGGACGGTGGAGGCAGGTTCTCTGGATGCTTAAAAATAGCGGAATCAGGGGATATGGGAAGAAGGCAGGAACGGGGTACTGATTGGGGATGATCAGCCATGATCACATTGAATGGCAGTGCTGGCTCGAAGGGCCGAATGGCCTACTCCTGCACCTATTATCTATTGAGACTATGCCGTCGCCACAACGGTCGCCATATGTTCGCGGGTGGTTACCGGGGAGTCGCCTTCACGGTCGTGAGGAGCTCCCGCATTCTGGGAACTAGTCGTGGCCTCATTATGGTTGCCATGAATTTTTCAACATGTTCAAAAATTAGCGCCGACTAGAATGAAGCCGCCATGAAGAGTAGCGAGAAATCTCGAGCCGTAGGTGGGTCGCCAGGAGGTCCTAATAGGTTGCCAGGTCGAAGGTTCTCGTAGGTTTGTAGCCGGTGCTGACCAGTGAATTTCATTGGGAAAAATAAAGGTAAGCAGAGCTTCTCAGCTGTGTATCTCGGGCTTCTTAAAAGTTGTTTCCACTCCTCCCCCCCCCCCCCCCCTCTCTCTTCCCCCCCCCCCCCCCTTTAACGGACACTGTGATTTAGCCAACTTTTTACGGCGCCAACTTTTCTGTTCATCGTGTGTTTCACCTTGGCTTTGCACTGTGTGAATTTTTTTGACAACCCTCCCCCCACTTGCCCTGTCCCCCACCTGCATAACTGGTTGGTGAAGGGAGTGTGTGTGTGTTCTACTCTGACAGTCGCTGTTCCAGTTGCCTGTTTTTCAGGCGATTGTTCGCAACTTGACAGTCGCCAGCAGTCCGCTGAAAAATCGCCTAAGTGGGACAGGCCCATGTCAATAGTGTTTAATTGTCATATGTACCAAATAGAACAATGAAATTCTTATTTGCAGTAGCATAACAGATCTGTAAACACAGTACTCATAGATAACAGAATATACAAAAAAGTTAAATTAAAAAAAAATAATATTAATACCAAAAAAGCTCTAAATCCAAGAGCAATTTGTAGATAAGTTGGTGGTTGTAATGTTCAAGAGAAGGATGGTTGTTTGGAAGACGCTGTTCCTGAACTTGGATGTTATGGTTTTCAGACTCCTATACCTTCTTCCCAATGGCAGGAGTGAAATGAGAGCATGACCAAGGTGGTGGGTCCTTGTTGCTGGTGGCTTTTTGGGGCAATGCCTCTTAGAGATGTCTTTGATGGTGAGGAGATCCATACCAGTGACAGACCAGGCTGTGTTTGCCACGTTTTGTAATCTCCTTTGCATTTCAATTGCTGAACCAGGTGGTGGTGTAAACAGTCAATAAGCCCTCTACCATATATTTGTAGTTCAAGAGAGTATTTATCGACTTTGAATTTCCTCAATCTTCTAAGAAAACAGAGGTGTGAAGTGGCTTTCTTTATGATTACAATAATGTGCTGGGCACAGGACAAATATTCAGAGATATGCATGCCCAGGAACGTGAAGTTGTTGACCTTCTCCACCACTAACCCGTTGATGAAGACTGGTTTGTCAACCCTTGGTCTCCCTTGTATTGTCAACAATCAGTCCTTGGTCTTATTGACGTTGAGAGCAAGGTTGTTGATGTGATACCATTAAATCACATGATCAACCTCCCTCTCATACCTTAGCTCATCATCGCTGAAATTCATTCATTCTGCAAATTTAAAGATGGAGTTGCTACTGTTTCCAACTGCACAGCCATGGATACAGAGTGAGTAGAGCAGGGGACTGACCACATAGACTTGAGGTGCCTCTGTGCTGATTGTTATCGAGGAGGAAATATTGACAATCTGTACCGATTGTAGTCTATCGATGAGGAAGTTGAAAATCTAGTTGCAAAGGGATGCACAGAAACCCAGTTGCCTGTGCTTCGTAACAAGTTTGAAGGGGATGACAGTGTTGAACGCTGAATTGTAGTCAATAAACAATAGCTTGACGTATGTATTCTTTTTGTCTAAGTGATAAAGTGCATAGTGGAGAGTCAGTGAGATTGTATCCCCCCCCCCCCCCCCCTCCATTGATCCACTGTGGCGGTTGCAAAATTGTAATGGGTCCAAGTTCTTGCTAATGTAGGAGTTGATATGCACCATACCAACCTCTCAAATCACTTCATCACCGCAAACGTTAGTGGCATCAGTCAGTAGTCATTGTGACCACAGCTGTGTCATCTTTCTCTTCTTTGACACCGGTATTATTGATGCCATTTTTAAAGTAAGCAGAACCTCTGGCCTCGGTAAGGGGAGGTTGAAAATGTCTGCAAAACTCTAGCCAGTTGGTCTGTGCAGACTATCAGAGTACGACAAGGTCCCCATCAGCTCCAGATGCTTTCCAAGGATTCTCCCTCATGAAGGATTTTCTGACATTGGCCTCAGTGACTGAGATCGCAATGCAATCAGGGGCTTTGGGGAATGAGAAGTCACATCGGTGTTCTCCCTTTCAAAGTGTGTGTGGAACACCTTGAGGTTTTCCAGTAGTGATGCTTCGCTGATGCTTGAGATCCCTTAAAGACAATTATCATGCCGCCTTCTTAAAATATTGTGGCCCTTCTGATAAACATAATTTCACACCATTGTTGGAGAGTTGGTTCCACAATTTAAGCCTGGCAATGATGAAGGAACAGCTATATGTCCAAGACACAATGGGGAATCAATTGGAAAAGGCCTTGCAGATACAGGTGATCAAATCTTTCATTTTGAAGGGTCTTGCGAGTAACTGCATTCTCTTTTGTGAGCAGCACTCACTGCTGTTGCGGACTTTGATGGGAATGAATGTTTAAGGTAGTGGTTTTGGTCAATTCAGAGGCCTGCTTCATCCTGGATGGTGTTAAGCTTCCTGGAGATTGTTGAATATTTCATTCTCCCCAGAAAATGGTGATCATCTCAAAAATCTCTTGGCTTGTACCTTGGAGATGTGAAATGCTTTGGGGGTCGGGGAGTTGCTTGCTGCAGGTTACCCAGCCTCTGGCCTGCTTGTGCAGCCTTGGCAACTATGTGGCTAGTCTAGTTATGTTTCTAGTCGATGGTGATCCCCAAGTTGCAAATTATATTACCACTCAGCATCAGTGGGGATGTCAGTGAGGTATTTCAGGTCGGGGATGGTCCAAAGCATTGATATCTACCACAAGAAGCAATGAACCTCTCTTGTGGAACACTAAAGCGTATAGTCTTGCAATCACAAATGTTCCATTAATCATTACCTTTTTGCTCCCTTGTAACCAAGCTCGTTTTAAACCAAGCTTGTCCTTTTCCCCAGGATCCTGTGGACATTTTCTTTCCTGATCAACATATCATGAGAAATGTTGCCAGATACATGGTTTAATTCAATGTACACTTCATCCAATAGGGCTACTTTCAGCCATATATTTCTGCTACGTCAAATAATCAGTCCAATTGGTCTCCTCCCCTCCCCAATTTCTAAGCTGACTACTTAATGACCTGTTCCTTTTTTAGGTGATGATTTATCCTGATATTCAGATTTTGTTTCCCCCCCCCCCCCACTAATTTGTTTACCACTGATGATCTTCTGACTAGCCTGGAATTACTTGTATCTCTTTCTCCTATTTTAAACACATATACCACATTAGCATCATCCAGTCCCCCAACACTACTCCCCCAACACTACACATGTTGTCTAAGAGGATTAGAAAATTATGGTCAGTGCCTCTATTATTTTCTTCCTTCTCTTAATTTTCTTGTATATGTATACTGGACTGAACCCCTTGATATTTCCTCATAAATAGAAAATATATTCATCATATCAATTATATCACACATTTCTTCCTTAATGTTTGTGGGTTTCTTTTGTGAAGAGGGATACAAAATTTTCTAGAACTATGCCCTTATTATTTACTTCCACCCTCAATTTTCCATTTTCCTCTCTAATCTTTCCTTTGCATCTCTTTGCATGTTTATAAAACTATCCAGTGAACTTATTCTGGACTTTAGACATTGGAGATTCAGCGTGGAAACTGGCCCTTCAACCCACTAATTCCATGCTGACCAGTGAACACTCCATACACTAGCACAATCCTACATAGTAGGAACATTTTACAATTTTACCAAAGCCTATTAATTTACAAACCTGTACATCTTTGGAGCGTGGGAGGAACCGGATCACCCTGAGAAAACCTATGTGGTCACTAGGAGAACATACACACTCCATACAGACAGCACCCATTGTCAGGATCGAACCCGGGTCTATGGTGCTGTAAGGCAGTAACGCTACACATAAAAAGCATAGAGAAATATTATTTTTTGAAATGTGTGATGTCAGTATTGAAATTGATGTAGGAGGAATGAATAAAACTGGATGGCAAATAATGGCAAAGACCTCTTGCCCAATTTGAGTGTTCATCAAAGTGAATATGCATCTGCAGCTGGCAGTTCATGGTCTGAGTCCATCACATGCACGATGGTTGACCTGAGTCTCTTACTGGATGGGTCACATGAAAGTGTCAATGTTCATTTTGGAATTATTATTAAAATAGTTAATTGTGAGACCGGCATTAGCAGCTCTAATATGTTATCTGCTGTTCTTCACCCCAGTTTCTGCAATAACCAAGAAAAACATGGCTGTGCAACAGTGTTATGTTCCCTTACATTCAACACCATAGTCACCTTCTCCTGCAGTGGCTTAATCAAGGTCCATGTACCTCAAGCTGTACAATGTGAGACTAACTTCAGTAGACTTAAACTTTACCTGGAGACACAAAATACTGCAGAGGCTGAAATCTTGACCACAAAACAATGTGCTGCAAGATCTCAGCACATGAGGAAGCATCTGCTGAGGGAAATGAACAGCCAGTTTCAAGTTGAGACTCTCCCTCCAGAATGCAAGAGGATGGGCTTTGACCCAAATCGCCGAATGTCCATTTCCCTCCACAGATGCAGCCTTAAGCCCTTGTCCCACTTGCGTGTCCTTGGCGCGCTAATTACATGACCTCGTGGTCGCGTTGAGCCGCAACGGTCCCGCGAATGTCGCGCGTG
This sequence comes from Raja brachyura, assembly GCA_963514005.1. Next base: position 94,284,715 of record OY740782.1, read on the forward strand.
ATTTCATGCATCAGCACAGCCATCTGGAGCGCGTGACGTCATTTGAAGATGGACGCAAAATGCAGAAGTAACTCGACGGGACCAGCAGCATCTCTGGCGAGAAGCAATGGGTGACGTTTCGTGTCGAGACTTCTTCAGTCTGAAAGAGGGGTCTCGACCCATTGCTTCTCTCCAGAGATGCTGCCGGTCCCGCTGAGTCACTCAAGCATTTTGTGTCTATCCTCAATTTTCTTGATCCCGCTCTGGGAGTAGAAGTGGGGGCGGATCCGGATTGCAACAGCCGTGAGCCCCAGACCGAGTTCGCTGATCGTTTGCCTGCTTCTGCTGCTGTTGGAGGTGGGACGTCACGCCAGGGTCTTGGGCCTGTCCCACATTGGCCATTAGTTACACGACAGGCCGTTGGCGCGCGAAGATTTTGTTCGCTACAAAACTACATAGCCCTCCAAGCTTTTCAGTAGGACCGGCCCTGCGCAGCTGAACGCGACCACGAGGTCCCACTGGAAAGTGTGGATGGGTATGAGGTTTTGTAGTGAACAAAATATCCGCGCGCCAACGGCCTGTCGCATAATTGATGGCCAATGTGGGACAGGCCCAAGACCCTGGCGCGATGTCCCACCTCCAACAGCAGCAGAAGGGCACGTAAGTGGGACAGGCCCTTTACCCTCTACGTTCCTTCACATTGTTTTGTGCTTATATCTGACCCAGCTGACTTGGTGCAAGATTGTGGAACCTGGTGCTTGGAATACTTCCGCGAGAAATGCCTTAAAAGCTATTGCAGTTTTCTCTTGCTTTGGATCTGTCTTCAAAGTCCTGCCACCAACATTTTCATCAGTAAACCCATACCCTTGCTGCACTGCCTATCCAGCACAAGCCTCCAGATTCTAATTTGAGCCCTCTCTCAAACGATCCACATTGTGACCCACGATCTTTAATTGTGCAGGAAAGGTTTTTGTGGGAGTTTCCCACACAGGATATTGTTGTGCTTGATGTCTTGGGTCATGGAATTTTGCTGCAACAGGCTTGCGAACAAAACACACATTAACTCGTCACATCATTAATTTGCCATGCATTTCCCAGCATGGAATAATTTCTCAGCCAGTGTAGCTGTGATCAATTTACTGATTATAGACTGGTACCTGGGCAGATGTGGCTGGTTTCTCAGCAGCAATCGAAACAATGACATATGACAAGCAAGCTAAATGTTGTTTTCCCCCCATAATTTGGACAGCTTTCCAATGAGGATATTGTGTTGGACTTTTTTAGAAACTACAATACTATGCACATAATTATAATTTTAGAAGGCTGTTCTGCACATTACAGAGTACCATTCTCTGTTAATACAGTAGCAGTGGGCTATTTCCTACGTGTTCATTGACTGGAACTTGAGTGTCCATTTAGTCAAACTAATTGAGTTGCCCGTGAAGGGAGAAGCTTCTTGGTTGGCCAATTCCTGACCCAGCAATTATGTGCAGATTTGGCTTCCATTTTTAATTAAATTGAACTATGTCTTTCTCATTTTAACTATTAACCTCGCTCATGCATGTTAATGTTATTTTGTACATTTTATTTTACTTTCAATTCTCTTCACAATTTCAATGCATTGCAGAGTCCCAATTAACTTAAGTTATGACTCCGTAGAAAGATAAATTCTTAATAATGTCAGTTGTTGTTTAGTGATAACACACCTTCAGGCAGGATTCAATGATTCAATCTGCACTCCTGAACCTTGAACACATACACCAGCACAGTACACAGGGGATGCTTTCTTTGATCAAACATTATACAAAAAATGCCATTGTGTCATACAGCACAGAAACAGGGCCTTCAGCACAACTCACCCATGCCAACAAAGATGCCCCAAATAAACAAGTTCCAATTGTCCTTGTGTGGTCCATATCCCTCTAAATTCCAAACCATGTACCTGTCCAAATTTCTTTTAAATGTTGTTATGGTGCACACTTCAACAACTTCCTGTGGCAGCACATTGCATATATTCACCAGCTTTTGAGTGGAAAAATGTATTCCTCACATTCCTGGTTAATGTTTTCCCTTCTCACCACAATCATCGGGAAAATACTATGCATTTGTGCTCTCTACTCTCATGATTTTATACACCTATCTAAATCACCACTGAAATCTCCTGTCTCCTGTGCTCCAAGGAATAAAGTCCTACCTATTCAACCTCTCCTAATAGCTGTCCAGTCCTCAAGACCTGGCAACATCCTCATAACATTTTCTCTTCACCCTTTCCAGTTTAATGTCTGTGTATTCTGGGACTACCTTAATAAACTCCTCTGATTTTCTGCTTTGTTCTGCTCTGCAAAAATTTAAAACTTAACTAATTGACCCAGCGTATTACAGTAACTCATTATATGGTTCAATATCAATTTAATTTGATAATACTTTATGAGCCACATTGATTTATTTTGGTTTTAGTGTGTTGTGTGAATGCATGTTATTGTTTTTAAAATCTTGGCCAACATTCATTTGTCAATCAACATCATTAAAGACAGTTTATCTTCTCATTAATCACATTTCTATTTTTGGAGCTTTGCAAATTGACTAATACTTTTTACTGACTTTTAGGGGTGACGGGTATGAAGTGAAGGACATGAAGTGTTCTAAGACACTCTGAAGTCATGAGGTATATCATAAATATATATTTGTTCCTTTCAAGTCATACTTAAATAAGGGTATGCATCTGTGAACATTATCCAGAGGTGGCAGCGACTCTATTTCCTTCCATTTACTGTATTTTGTTAGCTCAACAAACTTTCACCTGCATGTGGCTAACTCCATTTCCCTTTCATAAATTCTTCAGAGCCAAGTTAACAAGGTTACTGTTTCAAACTGAATTTATACCATTAATTAACTTTGATTGCACTTTAAATGGTGAACCAATCTGGTAAGCTTAGAGCACCCATATTACTTTCCTGTTATATCTTTCATCTTCAGTCCTTTTTCAACTTTCAAATATTTGGAAGTTTAAAGGCCCAGATTCCATTGAAACCAACTGTTACATTTAATCACCATTTTCCATTAAATCTTTCGAACTGTAAGCTCCTGGTGCTACATGGACCTCAATTCACAGCAGTCTGCTTCCCACGCTCGCCTACATGCCCCCAGCCCTCCCAACTAACCTTTCACAAACCTGTTCTTTTGACTGCTTGCTCAAGTAGTCAAGTTTATTGAAATCACATGCTTTCCTAGTTCGGACAGACACCTGGAACAACGCAGTCAGGAAATCCAATACGAGCACTTTATAATAGATATTTAAGTAAGAATGCAAAAGTTCTGGGTAAGCGTCTGCAAATGCATGTAGCTGAGAATTGTGGACAATCATGGGCAGTACAGTAGCACAGCAGTTCACAGCTCCAGGGACACGGGTGCAATCCTGACGTTGAAGGAGGCCAATGCAGAGTTTGCACGTTCTCTCTGACCATGTGGATTACTCAGATGCTTCAGTTGTGTCCCATAAACTATAAACTATCCCGTGGGATAGGTTAAAGGTTAAAAAACAAAAATCAAAGGGGAGTCAATAGGTATGTGTGAGAGTGAGTAAGTTGCTTGGCTTCAAGGAAATAAAAAGAGGCGGCATATGGCTATTCGGAGCCAGCATAGATCTTATGGGCTGAATATCCTCTTTCTGTGCCGTTAAGAGTATCTCTATAATACTAAAAGTCTTCCTTTTGTTTGTGTTTGTGCCGACGATCTGCCACAAAATGTCTGTGTCAATATACTTTTCCTATCCTCTTCCAAACGCTAGGCCACAGCCTTCCCATTTTCACACATCCAACTCAGATTTTTCCCCTGGTGGCGATAAACATCTTCCCGTCGTATTGACACCTATATTTCCGAAGTTATTAATTGTTGAAATTTTAAAAACAGCCAAAACCGCCTTCTCACAGTGATGATGTCATAATGCCTCTCACAGTGCCCAATTAATGGGCTATCAAGCTGACTGCCAACTGCCACAATGACATCACAATAGGACGTTGCCAATGGTAACGAGGTTGCTTCCCCTCTACCAATGTCTGAAGGGGCTGCTCATCAAGTTCTGGTTGCATTTTGGTCCCACGATCCTGGCATTTCCAAAGTTATTAATCCTTGAAATTTCAAAAACTGCCCCAAAAACTCAGAATTACATCACAATTCACTCCCTCACACTGGGAGGGAGAGGCACTCCAGCGCTCCAATGGCAGTTTGTAAACCACAACAGGCCACTCCTGGCGGGAGGGGCGCTCCAACGGCAGTTTACACATTTTAAAACACTTCAATTTTAAAAACAACTTTGCCATTGGTCACTCTTCCACCCTGCAACTTTGCCGTTGGTCACTCTTCCAACCGCTCTTCCACAACGTTCTTCAAACCCTCTCCCAAGACAGACGGGTGAAGATCAAGTTTCGAGCTGGCTGCTACATTCTGACTTCGCTCTCTATAACGATAAACTTTTATATTTTTTTACTTATTTCTTTACTTTACATTTCATTTTTAACAATCCGCAATTCTTTCAATAATGCTTGCATTTTTTAAAACATAATTCCCTATTTCATTGATTCACTTTTATTTTAATGCAGTTGGATTTCACAAATGACTACCATTTTATTTTAAACGGGTTGCTTTTTGATTACTTCACGATTTGCATTGAGTGACTTTTAACAAGTTTCATTTTACATTAATTGACTGCTGCTTGAAGAAAGACTTGGCGATTGCATTGATCAACATTTATTAAAAAATAATTACAGATTGTTTTCACTAATTGAGATTTCATACTTTGCTGCTACAAAAAAAACTTAATACTTGCATTTTTTAATAATTCCCTATTTTATTACTTTTTGACTGCTGCTTGAAAAAAACCTTGCAGATTTGATTGATTAACATTTATTGAAAAAAACTTGACGATTGCAATGACTGACATTTATTTACAAAAGACTTGCTGATTATATTGGTTAATCGAGTTTTCACACTTTAATTAGACTGCTGCTTAAAAAAATACTTGGCCATTTCATTCAATCACATTTATTTTACAAAAGTTGCATTTAAAAAAAAAATATAGATTAATATTTAATTGAAAACACTTGGACTTTTAAAGAAAACGATTACTGCTCCGGGTCCCACATGAGGGGAGCACAGCTCCACAACTGCCATTCCAGAACCTGCTGACTTTGCTGTCTTTTTAATGATAAGCTTTGGCCCCGCTCGCTGCCGTGGCTCCCCCCCCTCCACCAATCCCCCTACCAGCCCCCTCCCTGTGTTGTGTTGGGGGAGCAGATCCAACAGGTCTGCCCTTGGTCTAGTGAGCTACAAAAATAGGAGCAGGCTAGTTGTCCTTTATTCATGCTCTGCCATTCAGTGCAATTATAGCTGATCTATTTTTTGCTGAACTAATCGCAATATCCCTTGATTCCTGAATACCTGAAAGTTAATTGAATGTCCATATTCATGTCTTGAATGTACTCGGTGACTGAGCCTCCACAGCTCTCATGTGCAGAAAATTCCAAAGATTCATTGACCTCTGGGTGAGGACATCTTATTACCATTGTCCTGAATGGACAATTGCTCATTTCGAAACTATGACCTCTAGTCCTAGACATCCCAGTCAGGAAAACATGATCCAGGCATCAAACCCTTAAGAACTTTGCATCCGAGAATAGATTTTCTCATGTTCTTCTAAAGCCCAGAGAGTTGCGACCCGTTCTGCTTAATCTCCTCTCCTGTGTCAAATCATCCATCCCACGGTTCATCCTGGTAGTTGAGAGATGACAAAAATAAAGAGAGTCTTCTCAGAATTTCTATTTCCTTTATTATGTAATATGGAAAAACACAAATTTGTATTCATCATGTCATTGACAGTCAGTGCAATACTGTGGGCAGTCCTTGCATAATGTTATCCCACTTTTTAAGAGCGGCGGGAGAGAAACCAGGGAATTGTTGACGAGTAAGCCTGACATCGGTGGTGGGGAAGATGCTGGTGTAAATTATAAAAGATGAAATAGCGGCACATTTGGATAGCAGTAGCAGGATCGAGTCAACATGGATTTATGAAGGGGAAATCATGCTTGACTAATCTTCTGGAATTTTTTGAGGATGTAACTGAGAAAATGGACAAAGGAGAGCCAGTGGATGTAGTGTACCTGAACTTTCAGAAAGCCTTTGATAAAGTCCCACAATAGACAATAGGTGCAGGAGTAGGCCATTCGGCCCTTCGAGCCAGCACCGCCATTCAATGTGATCATTGTTGATCATCCCCAATCAGTTCCCTGGTCCTGCCTTCTCCCCATATCCCCTGACTCCACTATTTTTAATAGCCCTATCTAGCTGTCTCTTGAAAGCATCCAGAGAACCCTCCTCCACCGCCCTCTGAGGCAGAGAAGGCATTGGAGATTAGTGGGCAAAATTAGAGCACATGGTGTTGGGGTAGGGTGCTGATATGGATAGAAAATTGGTTGGCAGACAGGAAACAAAGAGTAAGGATTAACGGGTCCCTTTCAGTATGGCAGACAGTGACTAGTGGGGTACCGCAAGGCTCGGTGCTGGGACCGCAGCTATTTACAATATATATTAATGATTTAGATAAAGGGATTCAAAAAAGTAACATTAACAAATTTGCAGATGACACAAAGCTGGGTGGCTCTGCGATCTATGAGGAGGATGCTATGAGAATGTACGTGATTTGGACAGGTTGGGTGAGTGGGTAGATGAATGGCAGATGCAGTTTAATGTGGATAAATGTGAAGTTATCCACTTTGGTGACAAAACAGGAAGGCAGATTATTATCTAATTGGTGTCAAGTTGGGAAAAGGAAGTACAACGGGAGTACACAATGCTGGACAAACTCAGCGGGTGCAGCAGCATCTATGGAGCGAAGGAGATAGGTAATGTTTCAGGCCGAAACCCTTCTTCAGACAATGGGATCTGGGGATCCTTGTTCATTACTCACTCAAAGTAAGCATGTGGGTACAGTATGCAGTGAGGAAGGCGAATGGCATGTTGACCTTCATAACACGAGGAGTCGAGTATAGGAGCAAAGAGGTCCTTCTGCTGTTGTACCGGGCCCTCGTGTGACCACACCTGGAGTATTGTGTGCAGTTTTGTTCTCCCGAGTTGAGGAAGTACATTCTTGCTATTGAGGGAGTGCAGCGTCGGTTTACAAGGTCAATTGCTAGGATGGCCGGACTGTTATATGCTGAGAGAATGGAGCGGCTGGGCTTGTATACTCTGGAATTTAGAATGATGAGTGGGAATCTTATTGAAACATGTAAGATTATTAAGGTGTTTGGACATGCTAGAGCAGGAAACATGTTCCTGATATTGGGGAGTCCAGAACCAGGGACCACAGTTTAAGAATTAAGGGTAAGCCATTTAGAATGGAGATGAGGAAACACTTTTTTACACAGAGTTGTTTGTCTGTGGAATTCTCTGCCGGTTCTCTGGATGCTTTCAAGAGAGAGTTAGAGCTCTTAAAGATGAGTTGGATGATCAGCCATGATCATATTGAATGGCGGTGCAGGCTCGAAGGGCCGAATGGCCTACTCCTGCATCTAATTTCTATGTTTCTATAGCGGAGTCAGGGATATGGGGAGAAGGCAGGAACAGAGTACTGATTGTGGGGGATCAGCTATAATCACATTGAATGGCTCGGAGGGCCAAAGGGCCTACTCCTGCACCTATTGTCTATTAAGCATCAGAAGGATCTGTGCTGTTGTATTCCTTGTGAATCAGATGTCAGTCAACTTCCTTGTAATGGTTCATGCACAAGGACCTTCTATAGATCTTCTTAGATCTTTGGCAATGAGGCAAACTTTTTGATTTTTTGGTTCTGAGATGGTTGATGAGCCAATATAGAGACTGCAGACCCTTCCTCTGATGGGTCAGGAGTGTTCCATGGGATACTAAGTATATGGCGTTTGAGATGTTGCATTCTTTTTTACCATTTATCCAAGAAATTGCATTGAAATTCTAAATGTGTCCTGAATACTCACAGGCACCATTGAAGTACATTGACTGCTGCCAGGGATTCCCAGAATCAGTGGAGATGTTGATCGTTTCAAGAAAGCTTAAAGCACATCCTTGAATCTATTCTTCTGGTTTACTGGGTACTCTGTTCCAGTGACAGAGTTTGGAAAAGAGTATCTGCATCAGGAGTACTTGTTGGATATGCAAACTACATGGTTTGTCCAAAGGATAAAGTATAATTTGGGCCTTATTTCTAAAGATATTGACCAGAACAATCACATTGGTTTGCTATCTTTCAAGTTAATTTGGCAGATATTCACTTTGGCAGCTATAGTTACTCCATGTCACAGAAGCGCATTGGAGGACAGGGATCACAGCTGCCCAGTAGACAAAGCGTTTGTGGTAGTTGAGGTCTTGATCCTCAACAAAACTACTCCCGAGTCAACCAAAGTGTGTGCTGGCACATTAAAAATAGTGAATTTGTCTTTGCTGAGAGGTGGCTCCTGAGGTATGGGTAATAGATCATGTTCATACAATATAAGAGCAGAATTAGGCTATTCGGCCCATTGAACCTGCTTCAACATTCAATTATGACTCATCTACCCCATTCTCAAGTCTTCTCCCTATATATTTGAGGCCCTTGCTGAACAAGAATCTAGCAATTTCTGCTTTAAAATACCACATAATTCCACAGATTCACCACCTCTGGCTAAAGTAATTTCTCCTCATCGCTATTCTAATGGTGCGTCCTTTTATTCTGTCTTTTCCAAGTCTTTGGATTTTCCAGTTTTGTTTTGAAGTGCAGTCATAATTGTAATGTAGAATATCGGGCAGGCATTATGAACACATAAATCCCCACAGACTATGACATTTATCAAATTATTTTTATTGGCGTTAACTATGTCTCAAAGTCTAGATGAGATGAGAATTAAGCTTTTTTTGGGAATTATTTCCCTGTCTTTGCCCAGTTTTAAAAGTGAAAATGCTCACTTGAATTGATGTACACAGTCTAAACATTATATACTTGCAAAAACAACTTTTGGTGAGGAGTGATAACTCAGTCCTTTCACACATATTTGGAATAGCTCAACCCAGGCTTCTCCTGTAGTTATTGAAATGCATTTCTATTGTCCGAGCAAGGGAAACATATTTGTCATCTTCAGGCAACAGGTAGTAATCATTTTTAAGTTCATAATAATCCTCTTTCTTCATATGCTAGTTACATTCTTAAATGGTCAGGTTTGCCTTTTTTTGTCTGAATCTTATGTAAATTGGTGAAATACAAGACTTTTCTGTTCCATTGAATGCAGAACCAAATTGGTATTCATTTCATTCATAATTTTCATTGCAGATTATAGGAAATATACTGTATCCACTGTCAACCACTTATTTGCATCTCATATATAATATGCTTCAACATATCTTTTGTGCAACATTTGTGGGGATAGATCTCAAAGGGTGACACAGTGGTGCAGTTGGTAGACCCATTGCCCCACAGTGTCAGAGACCTGGGTTTGATCCTGACATGGGGTAATAATTGTGCGCAGTTTACAAGTTCTCCCTGTGACTGCGTGAGTTTCCTCCCACATCCCAAAGTCATGCAGGTTTGTAGGTTATTGGCCTGTGGAAATTGTTGCATTTTGTGTCTATATTTGCGGTAACACAGAGCTAGTGTTATCACGCGATCAATAGTCAGCATGGACTTAGTGGGCTGAAGGGCCTGTGACAAGCTGTTTGGGGTTGTGGGGGTGGGACACAAGGTTGGTAAAATGACTTAATTTTCCTTTCTGCTTCTCTGAACCTCTGCAGCCCACACACCGCTCTACCCCTGACCTCAAATCCCACCCTACATTACCTTTCATATTACACCAAGTTTCAGCAGGAAAGACTGATAGTGTATCTCCCAGGAATGAATCTGTCTAGATCTCATGTTCACTAATGCACGTGATTAGCCTATTCTACAGCCAAACGGAATGTGATAATGCCAAGACACAATGATTTATATTCTGTCTGCAAGACGGACATAGCAATATCATAGCTTTGAGAAAATTGAGGAAAATAATTACAAACAAAATCAGGAGACTAAGAAACTTTATAAAGATGTCATGTTTTTTTGCCAATAAATGGCAGAAATAACTTATTTTGAAATAAAAACAATTCTGCTTTTCACGCCCTCCTTGAGAATCACTATAGAGATTAAAAAAATATTTGGGCTCACTCCTGAAATTGTTGCATGAATAAGGATATAAAATCACAGAGGCTGAATAAGGGAAAAATACTCCATTTACTGGCCCTGGGGGATTCATAAATTTTGGCTTCTGCTCTTTGGAAATTCATTGAAGTGATTTACAGAGAATTTAAGGAGACAAAAGTCCGAGGGTCTGATCTCTCCGCATTGCATTGTTCAAAATAAGCTATTTTAAATCAGAAATCTGGTTCTGTTGACTATGTGTCTTGTTTTCGAGGATTAATAATGCCACTTGGCATACTGGCAATTTATATAGGTTGGTAGACTATTGTGTTTTATAACCACACAGCAATTTATTGCTGTCACATTGTGTTTACGTCTGCCATTAAACAATTGGGGTATTGAGTACTTCTGCGTTTGTTGATTGTTGATCTGGTACTTCCATTTAATTCCCATGTTGTAACAAAATCATGGATGGAAGGTCCAGTCTAAATACATTCTGAGATAAAAAGCCTCATAATACCTTTGAATCCATTATATGCCACAATATATCCCTTTGCCTACAAAAAAGTAGTACTATCATCAGGGATGCTGGAGGTTGCCATCTGCACCAAATAGGAAAATTGCAAGAGGTTATTTAAATGTTTTGTTTTCTTACTCAACTCTAGAGTTGTGGCCATTTCCTGATCCTTTAACAGGCTAACAGATGTGGGATGATTTTAGGGTTGTCTCCCTTATTTTTGGCTTCAGTTACTTTTGACTTGATGTGTGTCAATGGCTACAAGTCTCAGAATAACTGATGAACAGTTATTTGAAAAAAATCTATCACCACTCCAAAGCAGCTGGCAATTCAAAGAGAAACAATCGGCTGTTGATGAAAACACTCTGAATAAAATCCATGATCAAGGAAAGTAGAAATCCATTTAATTTAACTAAATTTGTGGAAAATTGAAACTCAGTGACTTCTTGTATGAAGCACAAGAATAATTTGTTTCCATGGGAATTAAAAGGAACTTGAGTTTCTATGAGCTTTCTTTAGATGGAATCATTCAACTATTATGACAAAGAAGGAGGCCATTTGGCATTGTTATCTCCTTGCAGAGCAACTCCATTGGTCCTGTTTCCCTTGCTCTTAACCTGTTGCCTTCTAAATTATTATCTTTTATGCCATCAAATCATCTTCCTGTGGGAAGCATACTCCTTTATTTACCAATTCTAAACCAGACATAATCTTTTAAACCTTTAACAACATCTCCACTCATTTCTTTCCTCCAAGGAGACCAAACACACCTTCTCCAGCCTAATATTCACAACCAAGGTCTTTTATCCCTGCAACCATGTACTCAATCAGTTTTGCAGTGGGTGATTTTAAGATTATTGAAGTAATACAAAAAAAAAATCCCAATGGGTGTTGGGCATGATCCAAATTATAAACTTTGACTGTGGTCTTTCCAGTATATTAAAGTCCTGCTATGATTTAACACATGAAGCTGAATTTATTTATTTCAAAAACATTTTATAAAACCTTCTTCAGTTTATAATTTTCAACTTTTATAATGAAGCCCCTTATATAAATTTAGTATGCTCCAGAGCAGATTGTGTTCAAGTTGTTTGTGTGGTCCAGGTCAGGCATGTGCTTCATGCACCTAATGAGGTAAATTGGGCCGCACCCCACTGGTTTTCTTTGGCGCATTGCGAGCACAAAGCTTAAAGGCGGGGAGGTGAATTCAGTTGGCTCCAAAGCTGACTCATGGCTTTGGAAACCTGGCAGTTGAGGCAATCAGAAGGAAGGCAAGCTGTGTCTGACTAGTTCACAAGTTCATTGTGGACCTGAGAAGAGCTGTTCCACACCTCAGCTTTCTATGTATTTCCGAAGACAGATCTGAATGGTCCATTTGAAGATCACTTGTTTTCCTGCAGCTCGTCTGAATTGTTGTCTGGAACACACACGGCGCATCCTGCAGTCACGCACAAAGAAATTATGCAAAGGCTGCATGAAGTACATGCAATTTGCAAATGCATGGCTGTGATGCCCTTTACCAACACCTGTTCTGAACAGTAACAAGAGGGATTTAAACAATTTAAGAAACTTCCATCATAAAATAAGCAGATATGTTGACTGTAATGTTGGACCTGTAGGCATCTGGTTTATACCTGAAAAAAGTGCAAAGCATATTTCATTTTCTGTCGGGCTGTAATTGCACACTCCTTCCAGTTGAAGTATTACAGCATCAGCACTGACAGGAGGGTGTAGTTGCAGCATGACAAATGTATATAAATAATGACCACTAATGTGTGCACAAAGGAATTCATGATGAAATGCAAGAACAGACGCATGACTTAAAATGATGTCTGAATTACATGTGTGAGTTCTTATCCGGATATCAATGTCCTCTAACCTTGCCTCAGCTGAATAGAATGCACAGTCATCTCACCCTGAATGTTTCCTTGTTTGAGTGAAAGGTAAAGTGCTGGAGTAAATCAGCGGGTCAGGCAGCATCTCTGAAGCACATGGATAGGTAACATTTCTGGCTCAGACTCTTCGTCAGACTGAAGGGTCCCTACCCTAAATGTAACGTATCCATGCCCACCAGAGAGGCTGACCCACTGAGTTAGTCCAGCACTTTGTCTTTTACTCAAGATTTCAGCAACTGCAGTTCCTGATCTCTCCATTTTACATTATTTGGGGTTGATCAAACATGAAAGTATAATAATTTGATGCCATTAGTCAGTACCTTCACCTGCATTTCTTCACCATAAGTAGCTAATGTCTCTTTTCAAGAATTTACCACTGGGTTTCTCTAAATTATCCATCATAACTTTGAAAGTGGAAGCAAAACATTAAAATATCATAATGTCCCTTTTCTCTAAAGTTACAACAAAGAATCACAATCTTCAAATAAACTCACCTATTTTTGTTGAAGACTGGAAATCTGTTTTATACCTCCAATGCACAGAATGAGTAATAAAATGTTTCATAACATTAAACCCCTTCTGCCAGTCCCAGCCGTTAAATCACCCACCCTCAATAGTCTCCACAATATTCTTACTGCAAATTACCAGAGCAATGTTTTGTTTGTAGTTTGATTCTATAATTTACTTAAACTAAGGGGCCTGCCAGAAAAGCTGCCTGGGCCATGTCAACTCTGGTGCACCAAATCTCTCTCTTTCCTGGGGTAGCCTGCTGGCCAGAAAAGGAGGGAGCCACATGTGTTTACAATCAGTAAAGTAAATCTACTTACAGAGATTTGATGGATAGGTGGAGCATAGAACTGACTCCTGGAAGGAAAGAAAGAAGGATATGCAACTAATTTAACTCCTCCCAGACATTATGATAATCTCAAGCCATGCTTCCCATCTGCAAACAGCCATTCAATTGGAAAATTAGTTGTACTTTGATCAAGTCAAATCAGATTTTCATTACGGATTGCAAAACTAATAACGTTTTTTTTTAAAGTTTATTGCCACGAGTACTGAGGCTGAGGTACAATGATAGCCTTTTGTTGCCTGCTAACCAGTTAGTGGAAAGACAATACATGATTTCAATTGAGCCATCCACAGTGCACAGATACATGATAAAGGGAATAACATGAATAAGGTTTAGTGCTGGATAAAGTCTGATCAAAGATTCCTTGCCAGATAAGGGAGATATGGAAGTAAAAATGATTTAATATTTTTAAAGAATGAAGCAATGCTGCCAATCAACAATCTTCTTACAATAGGTGCTTATATTCACTTTGGGTTAATTACTTTGGACATTGGAAATCAGGTTGCTAATCTTGTATTTTTTTGAATGTGGAATATTAAGGGGTAATTTGATTAAATGGTTAAAATAAGATGGGAAGAGGGTCTTACCTTTTCTGGAGAGGAGTCCAGGAGTTTTCTGGAGGAAAGCTGCAAAAGCAGCCCATGTGCAGGAACTATTGGAAGATTTTAGCTGTTTTTTTGGATGCTTGATGAAAACAACCAAGCTCCTGAATAGATCTAACAAAACATAGGGTATGACTAATCATTCAAACATCCCAGCCTGTTCACAAAGGTAGAGCTATCTTCCTGCTTCCTGCCCTGAAGTACTGTTGCTTTTGGAACCATGCAATCTTCCTGCATAACACCCGATTTGCCAGGGTTGCCATGTGAACAGTCAGTGATTGTGCACATAGGGGAATTAAAACTCGTAATATGTAATTTTTTTGTTCTCCATAGCTTTTTGATTTCCCTTTACCGATGGCGTGCTTTGACCTACTGGCATTTACCTTTGGAAACCTGGAATCGGAGTTGTTTAAAAAACTAATGACATATAAATTTCCTGTAATTGATGGTTGATGAAACTCATGACTACAGAGTCTCGATTTAACCTTCACTGGTTGTGAGTCTTCAACAACAAAGTATGCTGTTTATATACTTAAAGACACAATAATAGCTCTTAATAACCAGAAACTGATAGCTATGATTATTGATAGCTATGATTATTTTCTGGGGAGTTGACTGACTTACAGAAATGCTAAGGAATATGGCCTGCTTATAATTAGACAAGATTTTAAGGAGCAAAACAGATGATTTTCCCAATGAGGCCACCATGTTCACATTTTTCCAAGTCTTGGCAAATAAATATAATTATTTGTTGCTTATCTGGCCTCAAGCAGAGCAGATATACACAATAATTATTTCCTCATTTAATTAAGTTTTCCCAGATTTAAAAAAAAACACCAAAAGTGTTGAATGCTGTGCCTTTGCAGAGACTCCTGTGAAAGTTACAATCCAGTCTGATCACAACCACTGCTCTTTCCGTCATTTATGAACACAAGGAATTCACAAGTTAATTTCTCACTGAATTTCAGATTGGTTTTAATCCAAAGTGATCGCTTCACAGCATGGCAGAAAAAATGTTTGAGACCCCATCTAGATAAATTCTGTAAGGGACTCAGTTTGACACTGACAAGATTCTGAATTTCTACCAAAGCTAGGATTGCTTTCAACACTGTCAAAGTTTCAGCCCATGTCAAGGACAGCACAATCTTCAATTTCATTTTAAGCAGAAATGCTAAATAACTGGTTGGTGTTATTTGCATGAATGTTATTGTGCATCCTCAGTATTGACAATAACATAGTTTAAAAAATATAAAAAGGAAAGTATATGAGTATATAAAAAGGTTCCCTTATTCACAGTTTTTGTAGAGAAGTAGTTTTACATTACCAATTCATAAGAACAATCAGAAACATTCCAACATGATTTAATTACACTCTAAATCAATGACATTTGCTGAATTTTAATTTGTCACATAAAACCAACTAAACTCCTCATACACTGTGAGCGACATCACATGAGATCTGCTACAGCCATATATTAAATCATTAACATCTGTATATATGTCCAGCCAATTTTATCCATTGTAAATTACAAAATTTTGATTTATAATGGAACAAGCACTTTAAAAGAGTTATAATGAACCTATTGCCAGATAAGGTTTGGTAATACCACTACTGAAGAGGGATTTTAATTACAGTGTGAGACATTTAGAAAGACAGTTTAAATTGATGGCCATAGGAATTTATGAATTATCAACTGAAAGGTAGATCATAAGATTTAAATGGGAGCTGCATTAGTTCTGTGAACCCGTCTTTATTATTCAAGATGTTTTCCTGCTTTGTCTGAAGACACCACTTGCCCTTGAATCTGCATGGGCATGAAATTTGCACTCATTCATATATTTAATTTACACTCATTTCTATTGAGAGATGGATGAGTATGAAGCACTTTGTAAAGAATGGACACCAGAAAATAAATGAAGAAAAGCAGAATGTTGGCATTTCTTTGAAAGTCCCATATTTACTATAAATTGCATGGGTGTTGTGCAGCAATATTTGAGAAATTTGCAACATGCATTGTTTTATTGATCTAATTCCAGCCAGCTTCAACATTTGTAGTTTTTGAAGGTGTAAAATAGTTACCAAGGAAGGATGGAATTTCCTAGGCCCTATCAAGGGGTATTACAAATACTACTAAAGATGATGTTACTCAAAGAGACTTAACAACCACACAGTCGTATTTCGTTCCAAGCACAGCTTTGCTGGAAAGCTTTTCAAAAAATTGACCTGTTGGGCATTGAAGAATGTTTATACAGCTGTAGACGTAAGGGTGCTGAAAGTAGGGTGCAGAAAGAATGTGTTAAATGGGAGTTAATTTTCTCTCTTCAAGGCATTGTTGGAAAGTTTATATTATACAGATTCATACACAGCGGTCTCACTTGGTGCATCAGCTGAATTGCTGGTTAAAATTCAGTTTTTAAAATCACCACTTTTTTCCATGATAAACAAAAGACATTTCAACAGTTAAATGATATCAGTAAAAACCCTTATAGTTGGAAGCAAAATATACCATTAAGCTATTAGCGTTTAAAAGATCTCCTGGAAACTAGTCGCATGCAAAACTGAATACCGTGGGACAATGTATCAACAAACTAGTCGCATGCTGACTTGAATCAAGAGTATTGTGCATGTATATACAGTGCCCTCCATAATATTTGGGAAAAAGACCCATCATTTATTTATTTGCCTCTGTACTCCACAATTTGAGATTTGTAATAGAAAAAAACACATGTGGTTAAAGTGCACTTTGTCAGATTTTAATAAAGGCCATTATTATACATTTTTGTTTCGCCACATAGAAATTACAGCTGTGTTTATACATATTCCCCTCATTTCAGAGCACCATAATATTTGGGCCACATGGCTTCACAGGCGTTTGTAATTGCTCAGGTGTGTTTAATTGCCTCCTTAATGCAGGTATAAGAGAGTTCTCTGCACCTAGTCTTTCCTCCAGTCTTTCCATCACCTTTGGAAACTTTTATTGCTGTTTATCAACATGAAGAACAAAGTTGTGCAAATATAAGTCAAAGAAGACATTATGAGAATGAGAAACAAGAATAAAACTGTTAGATACATCAGCCAAACCTTAGGCTTACCAAACTCAACTGTTTGGAACATCATTAAGATGAAAGAGAGCACTGGTGAGCTTACTAATCGCAAAGGGACTGACAGGCCAAGGAAGACCTCCACAGCTGATGACAGAGGAATTCTCTCTATAATAAAACAAAATCCCCAAACACTTGTCTGACAGATCAGAAACACTCTTCAGGAGTCAAGTGTGGATTTGTCAATGACCACTGTCCGCAGAAGGCTTCATGAACAGAAATACAGAGGCTACACTGCAAGATGAAAACCACTGGTTAGCCGCAAAAATAGGATGGCCAAGTTACAGTTTGTCAAGAAGTACTTAAAAGAGCAACCACAGTTCTGGAAAAAAAGGTCTTGTGGACAGATGAGACAAAGATTAACTTATATCTGGGTGATGGCAAGAACAAAGTATGGAGGAGAGAAGGAACTGCCCAAGATCCAAAGCACAACACCTCATCTGTGAAACAAGATGGTGGGGGTGTTATTCCCTGGGCATGTATGGCTACCACTTATCTTCATTGATGATACAACTGCTGATGGTAGTAGCATAATGAATTCTGAAGTGTATAGACACGTCAAGTTCAAGACATCTGCTCAAGTTCAAACAAATTGAAGACAATGATCCCAAACATACTGCTAAAGCAACAAAGGAGTTTTTCAAAGCTAAAAAATGATAGATTCTTGAGTGACCAAGTCAATCACCCGATCTGAATCCAATTGAGTATGCTGAAGAGAAAATTGAAGGGGACTAGCCCCCAAAACAAGCATAAGCTACAGATGGCTGCAATACAGGCCTGGCAGAGCATCACCAGAGAAGACACCCAGCAACTGGCGATGCCCATGAATCGCAGGCTTCAAGCAGTCATTGCATGTAAAGGATATGCAACAAAATATTAAACTTTCATTTGCATGACATTGCTGTGCCCCAAACATTAGAGTACCCTGAAATCGGGGGGCTATGTATAAACACTGCTGTAATTTCTACATGGTGAAACCAGAATGCATAAAAATGGCCTTTATTAAAATCTGACAATGTGCACTTTAACCCTGTGTGTTTTTTTTCTATTACAAATCTCAAATTGTGGAGTACAGAAGCAGATTAATAGATAAGTACTTAATATTTCTCCCTGTAGAGCTCAAGCAGAATTACTAGATTCCCATTTACCATGATTGTAACATCCAAGTATAAGACCCAATTGATGCAATCTAATCCTGCACACATCTGAAGAAGGGTCTTCCTACCAGAGTCCGCAGTTCCCTACGACCCGAAACATCACCCATTCCTTCTCTCCAGAGATGCTGCCTCTCCCGCTGTTATTCCAGCTTTTGGTGTCTATCTGCTGCAAACATCAAATAGATTCCACCAGGTGTATTTAACTTTAAGCTAGCTTCAATACTTTGCGATTTAATCATGTTGCATAAGATTGATTGTTTCTGTTGAATTGCATGACTGAAAGCAGCTTGGTTATGAGGAGCTGCGACTTAAATTTATGCATCTTCAGTTTATAAAGATTTTTGTCTAAGAATAACATTGTCGAGCAAGCTGTTTATATGCTTATCACAATTTGACAGTCATGGCCATAACATCCAATTTATAAAGATATCTCTTTGATGGGTAAAAATAATTCCCCATGTTTGCTGTGAAAATGTAATAACTTTCTGACTACTTAAATTGCTACAATTACAATTTCCAATTACCAGATCCAGTGACACTATCAGTGATTCAATCTGTTTTATTAATTAGATTTTGAGATGTGGGTCTGTATACTTCCAACATACTTGAAGTGGATGGGTTCTCTGCATTATTATCACAAGCATGAGGTGCAGATGTAAGTTGGAATGTGGGCTGTGCTAGCAAAGCCTAATGTGAATGTGAGCAGCCACATGGAGAAGTGTTGGAAACATCCAATTAAAAGCAATATATCATCAGTGTGACAGGCAAGGTTCTGGTCTGTTTTGATTTGAATCGTCAATGCAGCTGTTCAACAGGCTGACTGAGGGGAAGAACAGTTAACCCTTTTTATTCCTGCTCCAACCCATGCTAAAACGTAAAGAGAGATTCGGCATTGTTTTCAAATGGACTGTCACAAGAAAATTGGATGTTAATCTATTATGTCCCATTTTGTGCTCTTCTGCTCCCGAATTAAAATCCCACCCCCATCTATTGCCTAGGAGGGAAGACAAAGGTTCTTTGGATCATTTTTTTCCTCTGTTGTGTCGGCAATAAATAATACAATTGAAGATGCTATTGATATGAAAACTTTTAAAGAGCAAGCTGTTTTTTTCTTACTTGCAATACTTAAATTTTGTTTGTTTTAAGTATTTCTTATATGCATCTGAGAGCCATTCATGAGTGGATGGCCTTGCTCAATTTGCCATTAATGCTAACCATATATGCAACAGATCTTAGAGTCATAAAGTCGTGTTGCATATATATCTTGCCCCTCAGAATACCCTCTAGTAACTTTCCGACAACTTTCAGATGTAATGCTCACTGACCTGTAATTGCCAGGCTTTTCCCTGCAGCCCTTGTTGTATAGAGGAACAACATCCACCACCCTCCCATCTTCTAGCACATCACCTGTATTTACTGATCTCAACCAGGGCACCTGCAATTTACTCTTTAATTTCCAAGTGTCCTCGGATACAACAGATTGGGCCTGGGAGATTTGTCTACATTCTTCCAGATCAGGATCTTTAGCATCTCCATTCGACCTTAACACTGACTGCTCTCGAGACAGTTCCATTGACTGTCCCAAGTTCCCCAGTCCTCATATCTTTCTCCACAGTAAAAACAGAGGGGAAATACCTGTAATTGACCTTGCCCATCTCCTGTGGCTCCACACAGAATTGAGTGCTTTGTCTCCTGAGGGACCCTACTCTCTCTCTCTAGTTACCCTTTTTCCCTTTGTGTACTTAGAAAATTATTTGGATTATCCTTAATGTTATCACCAGAGCAATCTCCTGTCTCTTTTATGTCCTCCTGATTTTCTTTTTTTGCTTGGTCCTAAAACACTTCCAGTGATACAATTGATCCCATCTGCTTCTACCTGCCCCCATATCTCTTTCTTACTCTTTCCCAGAGCTTCAATTTTCCTCATCATCCATAAGCCTGCCTTGCCCTTCACTCTAACAGGCACGTGCAAGTCCTGGACTCTTGTCAGCGCACTTTAAAAAACATCCCACTATCCTAATGTTCCTGTTCGTTCAAACTACCTAGTCCAATCAACTTGAGCAAGTTTCTGTCTCATACCCTCAATGTTGGCCTTGACAAGATTTAGAATTTAGAATTTTAACTTGTATGTGCATGAAATGGAAAATGTTGACCACCAGGATTCTCTCTTGGGGAAGAGTTCCAAATGAGCAAGACCTTAGTCAAGATCCTTATTGGTATGGCATGGTGTAACCTTGTAATGGACACATTTAAAAAATGCAGCAGAATCAGAATGACAATCCTGCTATCCACAGCTGATCTACCAGAGCAACAAGGTCATTAAAGCAGTACCAGTTAATTCATTTCTGGGCAGAAGCACCTTGAGCCCAGAATTGCCATCCTTCTGGAGACTCAGTGGATGAGGAGACCAATCGAGAGGGAGGAGGGTGCTCAGAACTCTTTACCCTTCTTGAAGAAACTATAATGTCCCTAATGGCCCTGTCCCACTGTACGAGTTAATTCAAGAGCTCTCCCGAGTTTCCCCTGATTCGAACTCGGAGATTTGCGGTAATGGCCGCTCGTAGGTACTCTGGGCTCTCGTGGACATTTTTCAACATGTTGAAAATTTTTCACAAGTCTTCCCGAGCTTACTGCATTAAAGCAGCTAATGTCCATTTCAGGGCATCCTTCTCAAATGGAAGAAAGTGGAACAGAGATGGGGGTAAATTCAATGTTTCTGAACACCTGCAAAATTCTGGGGAGGTATTTTCGTATCTGCAATGGCAAGATTACTTTTCAGAACCTTCCCTCATTTCTACTCAGCCATTTTCTCCTTTCCCTTTTCCTTTCTGTTTTTGTTTAACTGGATTTTAGTAAAGACAAGAAGATAGACACAAAAAGCTGGAGTAACTCAGCAGGACAGATAGCATTTCTGGACAGAAGGAATGGGTAATTTTTCAGGTCAAGACCCTTCTTTAGACAATGTTGGGTGGCAATATACAAGGCATGGTTATGAAGTCTGCAGATGTCACCAAAATAGGTGGTATCGCAGACAATGAAGATGATTATCAAAAATTATAGCAGGATATTGATCAGCCGGGCAAGTGGCCCAAGGGAGTTTAATTCAGACGAGTGTGAGGCATTTCACATTGGGTCGACAAAACAAGACAAGATCTTCACAGTGAGCCATAGAGAGGGTTAGGTAGGCAAGGACTTTATTCCTTGGAGCATAGGAGGCTGAGGGTTGATCTTATAGAGGTGTATGAAATCATGAGATGAATCATGGGCGAATGCCGTCTTTTTCTCTTGATAGGGGAATCACAAACTAGATGGCATAGGTTTAAGGTGAAACGAAACATTTAATTGGAAACATTTAACCCAAGGGAGATCTTTTTTTGCAAGTGATGGTGTATGGAATGAGATGCAGATGAAGTAATTGAGGCATATACAATAAAAGATGAAACACAATAAACTGCGGATGCTGGAATCTTGAACAAAACACAATGTATTGGAGGAACTCAGCAGGTCAGACAACATCCGTGAAGGGAATTAACAGATGACGTTTCAGGATGGGGTTTTCTTCAGACCATTGGGTTCCGACCCAAAACATTATACGTTCATTCCCTCCTCAGAGACTGCTTAACCTCCTGTATTCCTTCATAATTTAAAATACATTTGGGCAGGTACACTGTTAAGATTTAGTGTGAAATCTAGTGTGGCATGGGCAAATGGGACCAGCTTGGATGGGGCATCGTAGTCGGCATGAACAAATTGGGCCGGAGAACCAGTTTCTTTGATGTTTGATTCTATTGGCTTATCATTGTCATGTGCACAGAGATAGGTTGTTTTCATGCTATCCAAGCACATCAAACCACACACAATGACAAGTAGTGCAAAGCGAAAATGAACAGAGCATAGAATATAATATTATAGCTACAGAGAAAGTGCAGATTTAAAAATGTGCAAAGTCCACAAAAGGTTTTCTTCCTCCCAATGACTGGCCACATCCTCCCCAGAGCCTGTAACTGTCAAGGCTACATTTTTGTTTATCATGAGTTGTACTGGCTCTTCATTTCCTCATTCTTATTCACAATTTAATTTTAATGACCAGTAATAAAATGGTTCATTCAACCATTATAAATGAATTGCTTAAGAATTTTTCAAAAGCTTTTGCCAGTGTGAGAATTGGTTTGTGACAAACTGTAAGTGAAGTTTGGATTTTTTTCTGATAGATTTCTTTGCCCTTTTGGTGCTTCAGAAATCCGTTTTGAAAAGTTTATATTATTTATTGCTATCATTACAGGCAGTAATTAGAAATTGAATGGTTTTGAAACAGATGGGTTTTTTGAACTAACTTTTATTAATTCAGGTGCTAACCAATGCTGACTGTTCTCCAAGTTGACAGTCCTGTTACCCAGGCACAGGCTTTAAAACAATGTGGAACCTAACTGATTCTAACTATTAACAAATGAAATTCTGCACAAATGTTCCATGTGGTTTCTTTACAAATTAAGTTTACAGGCTGCAGTTTAATTGTTATGATCTTGTAAAACAGATGGCTGTAGGTTTCTCCAGTACTTCCATCAACTTCTTTGATCTTTCTTCCAAATATCTGGATATTTATGAGGGGTCTGGGGTACAGGCACTGAAGGAATTAAAGAACATAATGGAGCTTACACTTTCCAACAGTTGGTTCATGTTGGTGTGAAGAATGCCATACCCTGCCATGCCCTGCCCAATGGCATTTTCATTCTGGTTCTGATGGTGTACACCCTTCACCTATGTTAATTGGAATGCTGTGAAATTTGGATACTTTTTTGTCATTTCACTGGTGTGGTTCTGACCACATTAAGAGTTGCATCAGTATCACTGTCGGAGATGTTGCAGGTTTTTTTAAAAACATAAACTGAAATCTGCAAGAAGCGTTCGCATTGGAGCAGTTCATGTCTGTTTTATTATCTTGTTCTTACTTGAATAAGTTCAAAAGCCATAGGAGCAGAATTAGGCCATTCGGCCTATCGAGTCTACTCCGCCATTCAATCATGGCTAATCTATCTTTCCCTCTCAACTTTAATCACTTGCCTTCTCCCCATAGCCTTTGACATCCTTACTAATCAAGGATTTGTCAATCTCTGCTTTAAAAATACCCAATGAATTTGTCACTTCCGATGGCTGTGGCAATGAATTCCATAGATTCACCACCCTCAGACTAAAATAATTTCTCCTCATCTCCTTTCCAAAGTATGTCCTTTTATTCTGAAGCTCTGGTCCTGTTCTATCCTACTAGTGGGAACATCATATCCACTCTATCCAGGCCATACCCTATTCGATAAGTTTAAATGACGTCCCCTCATCCTTCATAAACTCCAGCAAGCACAGACCCAGTGCCGTCAAACGCTCATCATTGTACGTTAACCCAACCATCTTCAGGATCATTCTCATCAACCTCCTCTGGACCCACTACAATGCCAGCACATCCTTCCTCAAATACAGAGCCCAAAACTGCTCACAATACTCCAAATTAGTATTTATCAGTGCCTTATAAAGCCTCAGCAAAACTTCACTGTTTTTATATTCTTGTACTCTCTAAATAAATGCTATCTTGTACTCTCTAAATAAATGCACTTGCCTTCCTTACTACCAATTCAACTTGCAATTTCACCATTGGAAATCCTGCACTGGAGTCTATGCCTGTATTCCAACCTCCGAATTGCATGACTGCAGACTTTGCTGTATTCCATCTGCCACTTCGTGTGCACGTGTAGAGCAAAGAAAAAAATGTTATCACATAATTAGTAATACCAAAGGTTTTAATACTTGTGCATTAATGTAAAAGCAGAAAAATGGGAGCTGAAGTAGACCGTTCAGCTAATATGCTCACTGACGTCCTCCATTGCCCTTTATACTAGAAAATTCCACAGGTTTACCATCCACTTTTTTTTCTCCTCAACCTATCCTCATTTCTCCTCCTCTCAGTCCTAAATGCTTTAGCCTAAATCCTGAAATTGTGACCCTGGTTCTAGAATATACTAGCCAGGCAAAGCATCCTCCCAGCATTCTGACTGTCCCTGTCAGAACTTTGTAGGTTTTAATAATCATATAACCATATAAC
This sequence comes from Raja brachyura, assembly GCA_963514005.1. Next base: position 94,309,078 of record OY740782.1, read on the forward strand.
AATTACAGCACGGAAACAGGCCTTCTCGGCCCTTCCAGTCCATGCCGACCATTTATTTTCCCCTAGTCCCATCTACCTGCGCTCAGACCATACCCCTCCATTCCCTTCCCCTCCATATACCTATCCACTTTACTTTTAAATGTTAAAATCGATCCTGCCTCCACCACTTCTGCTGGAAGATCATTCCACACAGCCACCACTCTCTGAGTAAAGAAGTTCCCCCTCATGTTACCCCTAAACTTCTGTCCCTTAATTCTCATGTCATGCCCTCTTGTTTGAATCTTCCCTACCCTCAATGGGAAAAACTTATCCACGTCAACTCTGTCTATCCCTTTCATCATTTTAAAGACCTCAATCAAGTCCCCCCTTAACCTTCTGCGCTCCAAAGAATAAAGACCTAACTTGTTCAACCTTTCTCTGTAACTTAGTTGCTGGAACCCAGGCAACATTCTAGTAAATCTCCTCTGTACTCTCTCTATTTTGTTGACATCCTTCCTATAATTAGGCGACCAAAATTGTACACCATACTCCAGAAGACAATAAACAATAGACAATAGGTGCAGGAGTAGGCCATTTGGCCTTTCGAACGAGCACTGCCTTTCAATGTGATGGCTGATCATCCCTAATCAGTACCCTGTTCCTGCCTTCTCCCCATGTCCCCTGACTCCGCTATTTTTAAGAGCCCTATCTAGCTCTCTCTTGAAAGCATCCAGAGAACCTGCCTCCACCACCCTCTGAGGCAGAGAATTCCACAGACTCACCACTCTCTGTGAGAAAAAGTGTTTCCTCATCTCCGTTCTAAATTGCTTACTCCTTATTCTTAAACTGTGGCTCCTGTTCTGGACTCCCCCAACATCGGGAACATGTTTCCTGCCTCTAGTGTATCCAAGCCCTTAACAATCTTCAAGAAAAAAAATATATATATTTTTAAATCCGCATTAAACTTCATCTGCCATGCATCTGCCCAGTCCCTCAACCTGTCCAAGTCACCCTGCATTCTCATAGCATCCTCCTCACAGTTCACACTGCCACCCAGCTTTGTGTCGTCTGCAAATTTGCTAATGTTACTTTGAATCCCTTCATCCAAATCATTGATGTATATTGTAAACAGCTGCGGTCCCAGCACCAAGCCTTGCGGTACCCCACTGGTCACTGCCTGCCATTCTGATAGGGACCTCGTTAATCCCTACTCTTTGTTCCCTGTCTGCCAACCACTTCTCTATCCATGTCAGCACTCTACCCCCAATACCATGTGCCCTAATTTTGCCCACTAATCTCCTAAGTGGGACCTTATCAAATGCTTTCTGACAGTCTAGGTACACTACATCCACTGGCTCTCCCTTGTCCATTTTCCTAGTTACATCTTCAAAAAATTCCAGAAGATTAGTCAAGCATGATTTCCTCTTCGTAAATCCATGCTGACTCAGACCAATCCGGTTACTGCTGTCAAAATGTTCGGCTACTTCATATTTTATAATTGACTCCAGCATCTTCCCCTCTCCTCTCATTCTTAACGCAGAATATATCAAAGTCAAATCAATTATCCATGTACATAATAGTTCTACCATTCTGTTTTTACATTGCATTCCCTCAATGTCAAGTACATCCTTTCTATGTAAAGTGTTCAGAAAAACACAGAATATATGTATTTGTGGTCTCATCAAGGTCATATATAATTGTAATAAGAAATCCTTGTATTCAAAACCTCTTAATATGTAGGCAAAATGCAATTTGCCTTCACATTTGCTTATAACATTTGTATGTTTGCTTTCGGTGAATGGCGTTCAAGATCAACCAGATCAATGAAGCTTTACTATCTTTCAATCTCTTTAATTTCACTGCATAAATATCTTAATGAATATTTATTTATTTTAATTCCTCCCTTTCATTATCCGCTTGGTTCCCTTGTATTTCTGGCAAGTTTTCCGAATCTTCATTCGTGATACAGAACCAAAAATATCTGCTAAACTGCTCCATCATTTCTTTGTTCCCTTTTAAAATTCTTCAAATTTTTGCAGCATGGGTACTGCATTTGTCTTCACTAATCTTTCCAATTTTACTCATTTGTAAACACTTTTACAATTCACCATTATGTTCCTTATAGGTTTACTTGGTCCATTTTTTCTGAATTCTAAACCGGATCCTCAGACCTGCTATATTTTTTTACTGGCAACTCTCTGCTTCAATTTTGAATTTAATATTATCACTGTTTCACAAGTTCACAAGTTACAGGTTATAGGCCCATTGAGTCTACTCCACCATTCAATCGTTCAATCACTTAGCCAATGTTCGACTGCTTTTCTTTTTGCGTATATTTCCCGGGAGAGGACGAAAGGAGAGCCATGCATGATAATCGTGATTGGTGCTATTACATGCTATTGATAGTAATAATTGTAATGTCACCCACTGATTCTTATGGGGATATGGCTTGTGCCTCCAACCTCTAGATTCAAGCCCCATTTGTTGCGATTCTAATATTCGGAATTGGAACTTTGGGGAGAGACATGGACACAGCACCTCTCACGGTGAAGAACACTTTAATTGAGCCACTCATCAATCTGGGTAGAAACAAGTAGCTACAAGTGCAGATTTACACACAAGGAGACAAAGTGCTGGGATAACTCAGCAGGTCAGGCAGCATCTCTAGAGAAAATGGATAGGTGACGTTTTGGGTTGTGACCCTACTGCTGAGATTGTCCTTAGTACAGAGAATGTATTGTCATTGTGTTGTCTTTAAATGAAGAACTGACATTTGATTAGGTAGAAAGAAAGTCACTGCTACTGCTGAGTACATTAATGTCATAGATTCAGTCATTGAAAATGTTGACCTGGGAGGAAAAGTGTGAGGTTAACTAATTTCATTGGGAATTATTGAGTTGTGTGATTTGGGATGCTGAAATGCTGGTGAAAGTTCAGCTTTGTTTAGTTTAGTTTAGTTAAGAGAAAGTGCGGAAACAGGCACTTCGGCCCGCCGATTCCACGCAGACCATTGATTACCCGCACACTAGTCCCATGTTATCCCACTGTTACTTCCTACACATCAGGTGCAATTTACAGAAGCCAATTAACCTACAAACCTGCATGTCTTTGGAATGTGGGAGAAATCCGGAGTACCCTTAGAAAACCCATGTGGTCACAGGGTGGACATACAAACTCCGCACAGACAGCTCTCGTAGTCAGGATCGAAATTAGGTGTGTCATTAATTCCATACCAGTTTTAAAAGGGAGGCAAAAGAAAGTCCCCAAGAAACAGCGTTACTATTAACCTTTTTAATAAGAGCTGTTGCAAGTTTCTACGATTCCATGAACTGGCTCTCGCAAATGCTAATGGCTGGAATTGAGAAGGGTTTCAACTTTGTCACTGCCAGCTACTTCTACTCACACGTGAATTGTATTTTGCCAGTAGGTTTCCTTCTGCCCATTCAATCTAAAGCCTCTTGTAAGATGGATCAGGCTGTTGTTTGTCACTGATAGAATGAATGTGACGATATGTGGTGTGAAGTTCTCGAGGGTCCAATGCTGGATCCACTAGAACTTTTATCACACAATGATGCCCTTTATGTTACAATACTACAATGATGCCCTTTATGAATCTCAAAACCTGTTAAAACAAAATATTTTCCTTTTTTCCTAAAGCCGAACTTCCCACCTCATGCTTTCTAGGCCCACCATAATTCTACAAATTAGTTAGCAAATCATTTGAATATAGTCAAGTTCAAGTACATCAAGTACAGAAAGAACACAAAGTGCTAAAGTAACTTAGCAGGTCAGGCAGCATTTCTAGAGAACATGGATAGGTGATCAGTTTTGGGTCAAGACCCTTCTTCAAACTGTCTTCTGAAGGGTCTCAATCCGCAACCTATTCAAGTTCTCCAGAGATATTGCCCAACCTGCTGAGTAACTCCAGCACTTTGTGTTGTCTTGTGCATTAACCAGCATCTGCAGTTCTTTGTTTCTCCTCCAAGCACTGGTTCAATTGTCTTTTGAAACTTCCAAGGCAATTAGATTTCTGCACACTTTCAAATTATGCATTCTAGATTTTAACAACTCTTTGGCTGATAATTCTAATTTCTCCACTAGTTTTTGCCATTTTTTTTGACAATTACTTAAAATCTATAGCTTCGGGTAAGCACTCAATAGTTGGGGATTAAAAAGTTTGCATCAATTTACTCTTTCAAAGCTTCACATAATTTAAAATATCTCCATAAGGTCTCTGTCACATCCTGGCCTCAGATGTGGAGTAATAATTATACTGACACAATATTTATAGGTTATTTATTTATAGGATACTGACACAATATTCCTTGGTCTCTGTGTTTATTATCTCACTCAGCCACGGCCTCCTGCCTAGGCTTACACAATGCACATGCGATCTGACCTCCAAGTCATCTGATACAAAGGTCGTGATATTTGCATATCATCATCATGACTCATCATCATGACATCCCTCCTTTACCAGAATTAAACTTTAAATTAATATGTGTTCTTTCTAATATACTTTCAAATTAAATTCTTACTAAACATATTTGTATTTTCATTTGTGTTCCATTAACTCACGAAACAGATCCATTACATCTACACAACAAATGCAACTTTTTACACTCTTGTAACCTTAATAAACTCCTTGCTCATATTAAATAGTATTATAATAAACAGTATCATAATCTCTTGGGGACCCTCCTTTCACGTTTTGGTCTACCAGTTTGCACAGAAGCATTGGAGCCTGTTGAATCTGCCAATGTGTTGTCACCCAGACACCTTCTCTGCTCACCACTGGGTGCTGCCTCTGGGACTGTCGGACTGTCTCTGGCTGCCTCTCGGAAATGTCGTCTGGCCCCTCTGAATCAGTAGCTCTTGGGTGGATTTTGGGCTACCTCGTTTTGTGTGTCCCTAGACATGTACTTTTTGATGCTCGATACATTCCTCTTCTAGATAACACCTCTGGAGACTTGACTGTTACCATGCTGCCCCTCGTCGCTACAACATTGTATGGTTGGCAATGGTAAGGAGTGTCTATCTTACCACCATCATCTCGTCTCACAACCACATCATCCCCAGGAATTATTTCAGAGTCCCTGACTCCTCGTTTCAAGTACCATTTTGCCGCACCTTTCTTTTCGGCATCACAGTCTCTCATCTCCTGGTCTTCCATGATCTCTTCCACTTCTGGTATTTTAGTGCGAATTTTCCTTCCAAACAAAGCTTTTGCTGGACTTTACCCTGTCGTTGAGTGAGTGATCGCCCGATATAAAGCTACGTATGCTAACAGTGCTTCCTTCCAGTTTTTCCCTTCGGCATGGGCGATTCATATCCATTTTTCTATGGACTGGTTTTGTCTCTCTACTTCTCCATTAGCTTGTGGCCATTTCGGAGTCACCTTGTGATGATGGATACCTGTGATTCTCATGTATTCAGCAAACATCTCAGAAACAAACTGGCCCATTGTCGGAGTACAATGTAACAGGCACCCGTGTCTGGCGAAGATCTCTGCTAATGCCTGTACAGTTTTTTCTGCTGTAGTTGACTATCACGGCATACTCATAGTACCTACTGTAGTAGACTACAGTACCATAATTGATTCACCTGTTGGAAGTGGTCCAAGAAAGTCAACAGCTATGTCAATCCATGGTCCTGTTGGCAACTTTGTACTTCTAATTTGTTCTGGTGGGTTGCACCTGCTTGTGATTTGGCATCCGTGACAGGTCTTGACAAATTTTCCGACATCTTTCTCACAACCTGGCCACCACACTTGGTCCACACTCCGCAAATTCTGTTTCGTACCGACAATGCCTAAATGTCCTTCATGAGCTAATGACATGTTCCTTGGTCGTAGTGCCTGCGGGATCACCAATCTGCACCTCTCAGCACACACTGACCAATTACACAAAATTCATATTTTATGGGAACATATGCTTTGTAAAGGCATTGATCCCATTGCCCACTGTGAATATGCTCTCTGATATCTTTGTTCAGGATCATGTTCTGATTCCCTTTCAACTTCCTTCATTGTCACAGCTCCTGTCGCACAAAAAGTTCTCTGCTTCCATCTCTAGCGAGGATGTTCCTCCCAGCTGTTCATCCTTCAACAGTCTCGACAGCGGGTCCGCGATGTTTGCTTTCCCAGCAATGTGGACTATTTTGTACTTGTACTGTTGGAGGCTCAGCACCCAACGTTCTATTCTGGCACATGGCTTAGACCTTGTCGAATAGATCACTTCCAGTGGCTTGTGATCTGTAACAAGTTCAAATTCAATGACGTACAAGTATGCATGGAACCTTTCACTGGCCCACACTAGTCCCAGTGTATCTTTCTCTGTTTGAGAATACCTTCTCTCCACGCTGGTTAACGATCGACTGGCATATGCTATGATTCTGGGTCCATCTACATGTTTCTGTACCAACACTGCTCCTGAGCCGAATAGACTAGCATCTGTTATGACTTTTGTTGGTGCAGCTGGATCATAATATCCAAGGGTTTCTGCAATCATTAGACTCTGTTTCAGTGATTTGAATGCCTGTTTCTGTTCACTACCAAACTGGAACGGTACATCTTTCCTGGTCAACTTTCTCAGTGGATCTGCCAGTGTAGCAACATTGGGAATAAATTGTGCACAATAATTGACCAGTCTTAGAAAATCCTCATCTCGGTTGCATTCTGAGGTTCATGTGCATCTGCAACAGCTTTCACTTTAGCTTTGGCTGGGTTCAGCCCTTCACTTGTGAGTCTGTGACCCATGAAATCCATCTCAGACTCCAAACTTGCACTGTCTTCATTCACAGTGAGGCCTGCTTCTTGAAGTTTAGTCAACACTAGCGTCAACCTCCTGTCATGCTCTTCACGAATTGATGCATGGAAGATGATGGCAACTGATATGTTTGCTATTCCAGGTACACCTTGAATTACTCTGTGGATTTCGTACTGATAGATCTCGGGAGCAGCATTGATTCCAAACATCAGTCTTTTGTACAATCCGCAGTGAGTGACGAATGTTGTCACCTCTCTTAACACTGGATGTAATTCTAACTGATGATATCCCCACTTGAGATCAATTTTGGAAAACACTTTACTGGTTGATAACTCTTGTAGCAGTTCATCAACCATAGTAATTGCGTGTCTTTCTCTGATTATTGCCACATTGGCTCTGCTCATGTCAACGCACAGTCTAATGTCATCATTGGGTTTTGGCACAATCAACACTGGACTCACCCATGGTGTCGAACGTTCAATTCATTCAATAATGTTCTGATCAATCCTTGATTTTAGCTTCTACTTTTCCACAAAGTCAAAATGGCGTTCTCCGCACCGGTTGAGCTATCGGCTTGACATTTTCATCAATGGCTAACTTCACTTGCCGGCCTTTCAATTTTCCAACCCCTTGGAATACTGAATGAAATTCCTACCTCATGTCATCATTTAACTGCACTGAATTGACATGCACTCCGGTGTGAAGCATTCCCAGCTCTTGAACTGTATTTCTACTCAGCAGAGGTTCTCCATTCTCCTCTATCAGCACAAATTCTGCTTCAGTTCACTATCTCTGACTTCTACTTTAGCCGCGAAACATCTAATGGTCTGCAATGGTTTAGTTGCGGTGTATGGATATAACTTCCTATTACACCTCCTTGATGTGCACTTGATTTTCTGCTGTTTCAAGCATTCCCAAAGTGATCTGTCAATTACGTTGCTGTCGCTACCAGAATCTACAATCACTGGCACTGTTCACCTCTGATGGTCACTACAACTTTCTCATGACGGCTATCATTCAATGCAAACTGATAATTTATATTAACAGCATGCTCACCAGCTTCATCACTGTCTTCATCACTTCCGAAATCATCTTCTACGTGATGGACATGACCCTTCTTTTTCTGCCAAGGTTTGTCTTTCTTTTCACTGGACTTCCCTTTCTTGTTGTAATCACTTGTCTTGCCCCTGGCCTTACTTTTACATTTCTTTGCAAAATAATCTTTATCTCCACATTTGCTACATGTTCTACCTTTTGCTGGACAACATGCATCTTTCCCTATGTTGCCACACCTATAACACTCGATCTCACGATCAGGCATACTTCTTGATCTACCGTAGAACAGATGGTTAACTTGACCAGTCTTGGAATCTTGCAATTTTATGCTGTGAAATAGTTCCTCAACAGCTTTCAGTGCTGCTGCAATCGACAAAGCATCATTAAGGTTTAACTCACCCCCTTTTTCTAGCAACCTTCTCCTGAGCTTGTCTGACCTGCAATGCTGGAGAACCTGATTCAATATCTGGTTTTCCACATCAGCAGCCACATATTTGCATCCTACAGACACCTGTCTGAGTCTCATCACAAATTGAGCAACAGTCTTGCCCTCTTCCTGCATTGTTTTATGGGATAAATGGCGTTGAAATATAGCATTCCGCACCACCACATAATGACTGTTCAAAGCATCAATGGCTTTCTTATAGTCTTCCTTCAATCCGGTAACAGGGAGTGTTTTAACTATTTCTCGAACTGCTGGCCTCTCCTCAAGAAAGAGCCCTCGACTCTCGACGTAAGCTTCGAATTCCTCCAACCAAGATTTCCACTTCACGCTGACAGTACTTGCATCACCCGTCAGATCGAAGTGTGGAACTCCACAAAGTGCTTAGAAATTAGCTCCAGTGACCGGCATCTTAAAAAAAGATATTTTTCCAGCTCGAAGCCACGGATTCAGAATTCAAAATATCTAAAATATCCAAAATATCCTCGTCGCCAATGTCACATCCTGGCCTCAGATGTGGAATAATAATGATACTGACACAATATTTATAGGTTACATTCCTTGGTGTTTATTATTTCACTCAGCCATGGCCTCCTGCGTAGGCTTACACAATGCACATGTTATCTGACCTCCAAGTCATCTGATACAAAGGTCATGATATTTGCATATTATCATCATGACTCATCATCATGACAGTCTCCACCAGACCTGTTAAAAATGTCCAATTTCTCCTGAATCCAGAGATTCTTCATTCTTGGGATCAGCTTGCCAGTCCCTTATATATTATTCAATCAAGAACTCTTCATCTTTTTCTAGTTTGAGGCTCAGAACAAAAGGAATACTCATTTGCGGCATCATCAAATAAACATTATGTCTTTTTGTTTTCATCAACCTTCTGCAAAGGATTTCAAAAACCTTCTTCTTCCTTAGCTGTCTTGTCAACCTCTTCAGCTATCCTCAAAGATTTTTAAATATGCAAACCCATATGCCTTTCCGTTATCACTTCTGAAAATAGCACCATTGAATTTGCCTCCCAGGTGTATTTGTTGTAAAATTCTTCCTGGTGTGCATTAAACTTTATTTTTGATGATTCTGCTCATTTCATTGGGCTGACCTCAAATCTTTTACTATTCTTCGCATTGTTGTCCAAGCTTTATATCATCAGCATCAATATTTTATTTGACACATCCAGCTCCACATCATTTATACATTACAAAAAATAACCTCTGGGGATATTTTTGCATACTTCTTTCCAGCTAGAAAATAATCTGTTCACTATTACACACTCCTTGTTTTCTGTTATGTACCCAAGTCATGAGCATCATTTTAATTCTGTACATCTGTTTGCAAATGTATATGTTATATGGTATTTTGTTGTATTTTATCAGTTGTGTTGGAAGTCAACACATTCAACATCTGAAGCCCTACTTTCATCAGCTCCCTTTCTTTTATTGTTAAGCTGAAATAAACATGTTGATCAGACATTATAAGCCTGAAGGTTAGATTGTGTAGCACCTGCTTTTTGTTGCACACTTTGAGGTCCAATTTTCACTTTGTCCAGAGTAGATTGTGCTGGAAATCACTTCCAGATGAAATTGGACCAGACACAAAATTGGACTGGTCACCACCAAACGCTCTTCACATTAGCACGTCTGATGTTTTCCAGGTGTCAGGTGTCATCGCATTATGTCGTTATTCGCACAGCATCTATTTCTGCCTCTCGCGGCGGGATTACAACAGAAAGTTCCACATTGTACCTATCGTGAACCTGTCCTGCACTTGAGCACATCAAGCGTTTTTTTGCCTTTTGGGTAACATCAGACCTAACTCAAAGTTCACTCTGTGTGTTTAAACTAACAAGAATGTTTTTTCCAGCATTTAGTGATAGATATATTAATTGTATGGAAACTTCAGTGGTAACACTGCTGGCTGCACTCCATATGACCATGGCTGGCCTATTGCGGCAGGTGGAAATCAGCTGAGAGCCTCCTCCCAGAGTCATCAGAGGCATCGTACACAGATTGACACCTCCCAGACTCAGGTTTTCCAAGGCTGCCTGGCCACAGGATCTTTCCAAATGACTGCAGCAGCCCTTCCACTGTAGCCAAAGTGTTTTTGTTGCTGTGTCCGTGCCTAATGGAATTTGGCTCGAAGGCCTTAATGCCTCCCACTGCTTGCTGTGCAGCACTGTGTCCTGACATGGGCCTAAAGGGCCTGTCCTACAAGCATGCAACTCTATGCGATTAGCGCGACCTAACGTGGTCGCTTCAGCCCGGCGTCATGGGGCCGGTCCCACTTCAATCGCCGGAGCTGTGCGGAATTGGGCGGAGTTCATCCCCACATCGCGCGGGGCTCCGAAAAACTATGTTCAAAAATTCCGCGTGGCAACGGCTTGTCGGCTCGTAGTCACCTCGACGCATTACACACAGCCTCGACATCGTGCCTCCGTGAACCTATCTGTAGGTGCCTCCGTGACCCTCTATGTGTGTGGCTCCGTGGCCCTCTGTGTGTGTGTGCCTCTGTGCCCCTCTCTGTGTGCCCCTCTCTGTCCTGGCGAACTTACCGTAAGACTTCGCTCCAAGTTCGCCTCACTTTGCGCCGCGTTGCGCCACTCACCCGACCTCCGCGCAGCCCCTGCTGCCGGTTTGGTCGCGCTTGCCGCATGCAGGCGCATGCTGGTGGGTACGGCCCTGCACAGGGGATCACCCGACCTCCGCGCGGCCCCCGCTTCTAGTTTGATCGTGTTCATCGCATAGAGTTGCATGCTTGTAGGACAGGCCCTTAACAGAGCTGTGTTTCAAGTATGACAACATCCTGATTCAACTCAGAGGGTGGTGAGTTTATAGAATGAACTACCAGGGGAGGTAGTTGTTGCAGGTACAATAACAAAAATGTAAAAGACACTTGGGCTACTATGTGGATACGAAAGGTTTAGTGGGAAATGGGCCAAATGCACGGAAATGGGACTAGCTTAGATTGGGCATCTTGCTTGGCATGGAAAGGTTGGGGTGTAGGCCCAGTTTCTGTGCCGTATGACTGACTCCGTGGACAGAAGCAGGTGAAATGACTCATGTATTATGTGGTGGAAGTGGGAGGAGGGTGGCTTGCAGTAGTCATTTGGAAAGATCTCTGAGATGTGTAAGTGAAGAGCCGACCAGATCCTGACCTCTGTGTCAATGTTGGCACTGTCCAGGGATGACAGTGAGGCCCAAAGATTTCTCACGCTATTTTCCAAAAATTTCAGTGACGACTACTTTGGAAAAACTCTGGGAGGAAAGAGGTGACATGCGATGAATTTCAAGTCTCAAGTTACATGTAACTGATGGGTGTGTTTTTGCCTCCTGCCTCATGTGGCCAGTTAAGGCCATGAAAAAGCCTCCAGGAATGGAGAGCTGCCAGTGGTGTAACCACCGAGGCATCCCTGAGTATCTCCGGTGCGGAATGCTTGATGCACAAAATCATGTGATGTCCGCTAGAACTCATGATGTTTATGGTATAAATCACCTTAATGCTATTTCATCCTGGATATTTGCCAAATTCATGAATAGTTTGAAGGGCATAAATGGGCTTTAATGCCAGATGCAACCTTGTTTTGGGATACCAAAAATGAAATCAATTCAATTCCTTGGCATTCTTCCTTCATTTTTTTCATTTATTAACCCCTAGGATATAGGTTTGGTGCAGGAAAGCGACACTGAGGTAAAAACAAATCAGTCATAATGTTAATAAATAATAGAGTTGGCAAGAGGGTTCGACTGGTCATATTCTTATTATTTCTTATTTTATTTGTGCTGGATCGAAATCTTGGAACTCTACATTACTCTATATTGAAGGAGCATTTGCACAAACATTTCAACAGTTTCTCTGTCTCCGGAATAAACAGCCACCTTGTGTGGATGAGACACTTGCAAAAGCAATTTACAGGAGTCTGAATGGATTTGTAAAACTGTGGCCAAATATTGACTACAACCTATAGGGATTTTGTATTCACATGGAAATCCCAAAGTTACTCGTGGCTACTTGGGAAATGTTGGCAATTATATGGGAAAAGCTGATGATTCCCTGCAAAATCCAGGCCAATAAGTTTTTCTTTCAACAGCATTCCTCCCCCACCCAGCAAGCACTGTTATTTCTTAACAGTACCTGTAATTCAGACATTTTTCCTAGGTGTGACAAAGATGATAACGTTTCTTTATGAGCTGTTAGCAGCCTACTCTAAATCATGGCTGCCCAAGTGTTGATGTGTCTATGCATACTGGAATGTAAAGGCAAAGGCAGAAAGCAGTAAGTAATTTCTGATTGATTGAACTTCTGGATCAAAGTGTTTTAACTGTGATCCATGTAGCATTGCTGCCGCCTTATTGAAACAGTTGGGTGCCTGCTCGTTCCCTTTCTTTTGCATCCCCCGAGGAGCCTGCAGCCAGAACAGGTAGTCAAAAGGCAGAAACCTTTGGGCATCTGCACTCTCTCAGAGAAGCAGCTGCGGCTTCCAGAGGAAATGCTGCTTTCTTCCCTTCAGCCCAATAAATTGGAAAACACTAGGCCTGGTTTGGCATAGCTCACCATGTAGGATGAAGTTAATTATTTAAAACTTAAAGAGTCAAAACATGCAAACTGTCCTATTTTTGATAAACAGTGATAAGACTCCCTGCAGGATAAAGAGGCTTTCATTGACTTCACAAGAATGCCTCTCAAGAGGGATTAAGCATTGTTTTATCAACCACAGCAATATGACGATTCATTGGCAATGTGATGATTAATTGTTTAATTAAATATTGCAATAAATATAATCACTTTATAAGATTTTATGGTGTTTCATGTATATCCTGAATATGCTTGAATGTAGGGGGGACCTGACAGAGGACTGTCGAGAATGAAGGAGGACCAGGCCGGGGGGGGGGGGGGGGGGGGCGTCGAGAATGAAGGGGGATTCAGCAGGGGGCCCGTTGAGAACAAAGGGGGCTGTCGAGATTGGTGGAGGACTCAGCGGGAGGCCGCCTGCTGCTGCATGTGGCGACAAGCAAAAGATAGAACTGTTCGGCAAACTTTTGTAACTTTGCCGGCGCCAGAAATGTGGCTGGTGAGGTCTGGTGTATGATTTTACCGGGTTGCGTTCAAAACAAAGCATTTCACCGTGCCTAGGAACATGTAACAATAGAGTATCATTGAATTGCCTGGACACAAACAACAATTGCTTTAAAACTAAAGAATCATCCTGGAGACAAATTCTTATTCAACCAGTTGCAGCATTGCAGCTCCCTTTTATAACCCTCACCCCACCTCTTGCAGTTTGAAGCCAGGTTTAAAAAGTTCACATAAAGTCTAATGGAACATCTGAGATATTGTAACGCTTGGAAACGATTCAGTGTTGGGAAAGCCAGCAAGTCATTTAGCTGACTGCTAAACTTGGTGATATTTCTGGTGCTCTCAGATTGAAGGAATGTGAGAGGTCATTAGTGTACACTGTACTTTGGGGTGTGAAAGAGCTTGCCAAGCCTCCAGGAATACCCTGGTCTGTCCAGCAACTGAAGACCAATATCCAGCATCCTACTGCCTGCAGTGTTTTCGAAAGCAACTCTCAGAAAATTTAACAAAAAAACAATGATTGATGTTCTTTTAAAAAAAGAAAGAAAACCGTAGCATATTAGTTGTGAAATAAAACATGGAAAATAGTGGGGGGGGGGGGGGGGGGGCAAAAGGACTGTTTGCTTGAAATTGGGAACCTGCCAATCAGATAATGGAATGTAAAATTGATTTGGGAATGTGGTTACATGCGGTGATATGTTAGTGGAAGCAGGAAGTAAAAGGTCATGGACTGAAATCTCCAGAAATGCATCCAACCAGAGCTGGCAAACCTAGATAAAAATATTGCTGTCCACCCCTTGAGTGTACAACTGGTGTCCAACACTAGGTAAAAGTCCAGCTTTATTAAAACTGTTGATGCCAGAAATCTGAGACAAAAACAGAAAATGCTGGAAGCACTCAGCACTTCCACAGCTACAGTACTTCAGAAGCAGAAATAGTTAATGCTTCCCAAACCAAAAAACAGGAACTGTTTCTCATTCCACCGATGCTGCCTGACCTGCTGAGTGTTTCCCGCATTTTCTGTTTCTGGCTCAGTATCTGGTATAGGGAAGGAAAGTGTCAAAAATCCTTTTGCATCTATTATGCATATTAAGACAGAGAGGGTGCTGGCACTGCAATGATGCAGTATTCCAAATGGCTCTCTGATGGCCATGTAAAAAAACCTATCTCATCGGCACAGTGTCGCAACGGTAGAGTTGCTGACTTACAGCGCCAGAGATCTGAGTTCGATCATGACTACAGGTGCTGTCTGTATGGAGTTTGTACGTTTTCCCTGTGGCCGCATGAATTTTCTCCAGGTGCTCCGGTTTCCACCCACATTCCAAAGAAATGCAGGTTTGTATGCTATTTGGCTTCCGTAAATTATCTCTAGTCTGCAGGGTGGAACTAGTGTATGTGTGATCGACGGTCGGCGTGGACTCTGTGGGCCGAATGGCCTGTTTCCACACTGTGTCTCTAAACAAAACTAATGGAGTCACAAAGAGTTATAGATGCGAGAATCTTACATAGAATACAAAGTACTAGAGTCACTCAACAGGTCAGGCAGCATTTCTGGACCACATGACTAGGCAATGTTTTGGGGCAGGATCCTTCCTCCAGAGATGCTACTTGTCTGCTGATTTACTCCAGGATTTTGTGTCCTAACTCATCTGATGATGACTAATATCAAAACCAGAGAAGGCTATACCATTTGTGCGATCTTTAAGTTTCTAATCCCTAATGCATTTACAAATTAGAAAATGCTGAAGATAAGCAGCAGCAGAAGTACTGGAGGACAGAGGATCTAAGGGGGTCGAGGAACTGAAAGACATTTTCATTAGGCGAGAAATAATATTGGATAGGCAAATGGGACTGAAGGATGATAAATCCCCTGGGCCTGATGGACTGCATCCCAGGGTCCTTAGGGAGGTGGCTCTAGAAATAGTGGACGCATTGGTGATCATTTTCCAATGTTCAGTATCAGTTCCTGGGGATTGGAGGATAGCTAATGTTATCCCACTTTTCAAGAAAGGAGTGAGAGAGAGAAAACGGGGAATTACAGACCAGTTAGCCTGACTTTGGTGGTGGGAAAGATGCTGGAGTCAATTATTAAAAAGGTGATAATGGGGCATTTGGATAGCAGTGAAAGGATTAGTCCAAGTCAGCATGGATTTATGAAAGGAAAATCATGCTTGACTAATCTTCTGGAATTTTCTGAGGATGTGACAAGTAAAATGGATGAAGGGGAGCCAGTGGATGAAGTGTATCTAGACTTTCAGAAAGCCTTTGATAAGGTCCCGCACGGGATACTTGTGACTAAAATTACAGCACATGGTATTGGGGGTAGGGTGTTGACGTTGGTAGAAAATTGGTTGGCAGACAGGACGCAAGGAGTAGGAGTGAACGGGTCCTTTTCAGAATGGCAGGCAGTGGCGAGTGGAGTGCCGCAAGGCTCGGTGTTGGGGCCGCAACTGTTTACCATTTATATTGATGATTTGGAAGAGGGAATTAGGAGCAACATTAGCAAGTTTGCAGATGACACAAAGCTGGGTGGCAGTGTGAACTGTGAAGAGGATGTTAGGAGGTTGCAGGGTGACCTGGACCGGTTGAGTGAGTGGGCAGATGCACGGCAGATGCAGTATAATATAGATAAAT
Source organism: Raja brachyura (assembly GCA_963514005.1). The sequence continues at coordinate 94,325,041 of OY740782.1, forward strand.
GTGAGGTTATCCACTTTGGTGGCAAAAACAAGGGGGCAGATTATTATCTCAATGGGGTTAGGTGAGGTAAGCGGGAGGTGCAGTAAGACCTTGGTGTCCTTGTACACCGGTTATTGAAAGTTGGCGTGCAGGTACAGCGGGCAGTGAAGAAAGCTAATGGACTGTTGGCCTTCATAACAAGAGGATTTAAGTATAGGAGTAGAGAGGTTCTTCTGCAGTTGTATAAGGCTCTGGTAAGACCAGAGTCTGGTAATCTGGAGTATTGCGTACAGTTTTGGTCTCCTAATTTGAGGAAGGGCATCCTTGTGATTGAGGCAGTGCAGCGTAGGTTCACGAGATTGATCCCTGGGATGGCAGGACTGTCATATGAGGAAAGATTGAAAAGACTGGGCATGTATACATTGGAGTTTAGAAGGATGAGGGGAGATCTTATAGAAACATATAGAATTATAAAAGTCCTGGACAAGCTAGACGCAGGAAAATTGTTCCCAATGTTGGACGAGTCCAGAACCAGAGGCCACAGTCTTAGAATAAAGGGGAGGCCATTTAAGACTGAGGTGAGAAAAAACTTTTTCACCCAGAGAGTTGTGAATTTGTGGAATTTCCTGCCACAGAGGGCAGTGGAGACCAAATCACTGGATGGATTTAAGAGAGAGATAGAGCTCTAGGGGCTAGTGGAGTCAAGGGATATGGGGAGAAGGCAGGCACGGGTTATTGATTGGGGATGATCAGCCATGATGGCAATGAATGGCGGTGCTGGATCGAAGAGCCGAATGGCCTCCTCCTGCATCTATTTTCTATGTTTCTATGTTTCTATGTCAAGCAGCAGTCGTGGAGAGAGGAACAGGGTTAATGTTTCACATCAAACTTTCAAAGGGAGTTAATCAACGAAGCACCAGATTTGGTTATCTATTATGCACTTCACTCAGAGTAACATCTGGGAATATCTTTATTAGTGCATCATGAAGGAGTTATAATCAGAAAAGGATAACATTCATATAACTCAGATCCCTTTTCTTGATAAAATATTTTAATTGTCAATTGAAGGTCATGTTGGAATTAAGTTACAGAGCTGGGGCACATTTTCCTTGGAGAATCTCGGAAGGTGACATGTTGTTTTATGGAAATAGAGGTAAATTTTGGTGAGAATTGTGCATTTCTTGTTGTTGTGCCCTGATAGCATATAAATGCATTGTAATCATGAAAAGCAAAGTTTATCTTTCTGGCGTCTGAGGAGAATTTGCCATTAGCAGTGCACATTTAATGACAGCACCTGTAGTCAGGATCGAGCCCAGGCCTCTGGCACTGTAATGCAGCCACTCTACCGCTGCACTACCATGTCGCCAGTTAATTGCCAGGGGATGTGCAAGGTTAGAATCATTCCTCTAAAGAATTGAAAGGCACATTTTCAGGATTTTATTGCAGAAGAATAAGAGATAAACTGGGATTGCCAACCTTACAAAGTAATTTGATTAATATATTTCCGATCATTCCAAACACCTCCTCTATTCCCACCACCAAAGTGGTTGTACCTGTGACCTGACTGGAAAATGCTTTGTGTCAGACACAGAAAAATAATCTATTCAAAACATTTCTTACTATGTAACATTTGCGTCCTTTGCATGGAATAAATCAGTTCCAGAGAATAGCAAAGAACACAGAGTCGAATACTCTCTGATAGACAGCAGAAGAGAGGTTTGCATTTGTCTTGGTGTGCAGTCTGCTAAATTGAACAATACTGCTGATGATGAAGAATGTAAACTAATCTCACTTACAGAAATAGCAGAATGCTGACCAAAGAGTAGACAGGGTATGTAGTGCCCTCCTTGCAGTGAATGAGGATTTGCAGTTTCCCTTGGATCCGCATAGACTCTGACTATGGACAGGGCTTTCCTTCAGTTAACACAGTGACAGTTCTAAACAAAATATTTCTGATATCTGAGTAAATATATTAATGAAGGGATAAAAGAAGAGCCACCAGGAAATATTATTTATTATTATTTAAGTGCTGGGCAATAGCAAAATAATATTAATGTTTTTTTGCTATCAAATTTATTGTATTCCGTTCTATCAGTGTATTCAGAGTTCCCTGGCCCCTATATCCTCCTCTTCCCATCCCTGTACAAAACTATGTTCACTTTAATAATATTGCGGCTCATAGCAGCCTGTTATGTTAAATTATGGGCTTTGAAGCTTCCTGGGAGGTGCTAAAATGGTGAGAGATGGGGAATGAATGGGCTGAGTGGACAAGGTAATATGTTGAAGTCACCTTATTAACCCACTTAATGATTTATCTGATTCTTTGGACATTAAGGAGAGATCTCGTGCACATTTATCCATCATGGTGAACCTTGAGCAGGTGGTGGCGATCCATGTGTTGGAGAGAGGAAATGTTTAGGAAACTCCAATAATGTGGGCTGCTAATTACTGGATGGTGTTGAACCTCTTGAATATTGTCGATGGAAAAAAGGCATGTCTGATGTTGGGAAGTGAATCACTCACTGCAAACTACGTAGCCTCTGACATACTCTTGTAGCACACATTTATTTAGTTGGTCTTATTTTGATTTCTTGGTGATCTTTTTATCAGTATTTTTGCGAGTGTCAGGGGTTCTGGGGAGAAGGCAGGAGAATGGTGTTGAGAGGGAAAAATAGATCAGCCATGATTGAATGCAAGAGTAGAGTTGATGGGGCAATAACTTATGAATTTATGGTCCAAGATTCCAGTCAGTGGTAATCCAGAGGATGTTATCGCTGGGAGACAAGGTGTTGGTAATGCCCTTGAGAATTAAGATCATGTGGTTAGACCCTAGCTTATTTACAATAAAAGACTGGAGTAACTCAGCAGGTCAGGCAACATCTCTGGAGGAAACAGATTGGTGAGTTTTTGGATCAAGACTGAAAAAAACATTGCCTCTGCATTTTCTCCAGAGATGCTACCTGACCTGCTGAGTTACTCCAGCACTTTGTGTCCTCTTTTTGTAAACCGGGATCTGCAGTTCCTCGTGTCTATTTTTTACATGCACGTATTATAAAACATTGGGATGAGCTCTATATTTACAGTTTAATTCCAAACCAGATCATATAATTTCCAGGTTTTGAATTATTCAAGCTTCGGACATTAATGTTAACCACATTTCCATCCCATTATTCCCAAGTTAGAGGGGAAAATCTCTCATCATATGTATCATGAAATGGAATGTTAACCGAGGCACACATTTAGCATAACTTGAAGTGATGTAATTCTGGCCCCCACATTTGTTTCCTGCCCCAGGACTGTTCATAGGTCCAGTAGCCATTGCTCATATGAACCCTGGTAATCTCTGCTGTTTAGCTGCATCAGAAAGTCACAGTTAATTGCACCATCTTTAGTGATGACTGGCAAATCCCCCTCAGAATTTTAAGATGACACCAATCAAAGATAGAGTTGATAGTTTGGGGCTGCAGAGAATCCAGGAAAATGTAGGGACATCTGTGGAGTTGCAGGTTACTGTTTTGCTGGTAAATGCAATTCACTCCCCCCACTGGCCATGATGCCAGGCATGTTATTGTAACAGAATTCAGGTCGAGATTCAAAATAATTTAATGTCATATTAACCAGGGAGAAATGAAATTCATTGTTGCCATAGATCTATTGAATAAACAATACAACTGGTAATGATATTTACAACAGTAAGTACAACAAATAATGCAAAGATCATGTGTTAAGAGCATAATTGTGCAAATAATGTAGTGCAATAGGAAGTGGTGCAAGGGAAAAATTATTAAAGTGAAACAATGGGATAACTGAATGAGGTAGAGTTAAGAGAAAGAGTATATGGCGGTACCTTCATGGACGAACAACATGAACTTATGAAATCTGTTAAACTTCCAAATTAAAGATAATGGTGAACCAATTGATGTGTGTTTGGGTTTCCACAAAATGATTAATAAGGGGCCTACAAGAGATTGATGATCAAAATTAGAGTGCTTGGTAGTGGCTTGAGGACTTTTATAGGAATTAACAGGTTATTTTCATTTCGAAGATTGTGACGAGTGAGGTGTCAAGGAACAGTGCTGGAATGCCAACTGTTCATAATGATTCAATGGATATTAAATATAAATGAATAATTTGAATGAAAGGTGAGGTGTATCATACATACATTTGTTGGTGAAACAAAGTTGAGTTGCAGTGAGGGAAGTTGGAAAGATACAGAAAGGCTTAAGTGGAATAATGGCAATTTATATAAATAGATGTGCATGGGAGATGCAATATAATCTGGAAGAATGTAAAGGCATGTGCTTTGGTTCAATGATAAAAAAGTGAAGTATTTTTTAAATGACGAGAAATTGAAAGATGTTTATGTTGAGAAGGCACTGCAAAGCCTAGAAAACAAATCACTGGAAGTTGATGTGCAGGAACAGCAAGCAAATGTCAAAGCAAATTGATATATTGATCAATATTGCAGAAACTAGTGTAAGAGTAGAGTAATTTTGCTCCAATTATAAAGTACCCTGGTGAGACCTCATCTGGGATAATGTGTAAAGGTCTAGACTGCCACCCTAAGGAACGAAAGGAATTATGATCTTTCACGGGGAGGGGGCTGCATCAAAGGTGCACCAAATTGATTTGTGAGATGATATGGGTATTTCAAAGGTTGGGTTATCTGGTCTTGAATTTAAAAGAATTGTACAAAATATTACACTGTATAATACTACAGGGGTTATAGTTGGTAACATGTAAAGAAATAGGAGCAGAAAAAAGTTACTCGAACCCAAGTCGACTCCATCACCTTGATCTTTTACCTTCTGCACCATTCTCCTGCCCTCTCCTCATATCTCTTGATTCCCCTAATTTTTGTTCTGAATTAAACAAATCTATGAGCCTCCACAGTTATATCAGATGGAGAATTTAAAAGATTCACCACTTTCTGAGTAAATAAACTTATTTCACCCTTCATGGCTACCCACTGTTATGAGACTGTGACCTTAGTCCAATATATTTTGACCAGCTGAAGCATCTTTCTCATGTATACCTCGTCCAGCCATCTAACAATTTTGCATGCCATGATGTTTTCCCTGGCTGGGATGTCTGGGATCAAGTGTCAAAATTACAAATGAAACATCTCTTCACCGAGCTTGTGGTGAATCTAAGTTGGAGAGGTCCTGTCACTGACCATTTGATCTTTCAATAGTAAGTCAATGAAGGATACAGAATTACTGGTGTGATCTTATTCAGGACAGGCAGGAGGGGCTGAATGGCACACTTCCTATTTCCTATTGTTCCTATAATCACTTGCAAATACATTATGGAAAGGGAGACATGTTCATTTATTCCTTTCTACTGATGTTGCCAACAGTAAATGATGAATATATCAAACGTGCTGAGTAAAGCAATTATACCAGCCTAATCATTGCTGACATGTTGAAATCTTAATTGTTTTTAAATCAGGTGCTTTAAATGTAGAACTTATTATTATATTTCCTTTCCCCCTAGGTTGCATTTTTTGGATGTGCGGTATTTTGGGGATTACGATGTGTAATTAAATTTTAACGGCTACCAATGGATGTGCGATATACAGTGAGGATGGTCACTAGCCACACTTCACCGTTGAAATGCAGTCAACTTCAGCATATACTTCATATCACTGCACAATAAGCCAACGTTCAATGCAAATGGATTTTAACACGTTCTCTTTGACTATAAATGTTCTGTGATAGAAAATAATTTGAGCAGAAATTAAGAAAAATAATTGTTAATACTTTGCAGTAGAAGATGAAAGATTTTAACATTGTACTACATATATTAACTAAAATGTTCAGTGTGTTTAAATACAATTGTACTGATTCTTGCCAAATTTGTGCAAAGAGCTCCTGCACATATGTGGTTTTGTTTTGCTCAGCAGAATGAACAGTGCAGAACAACAATTGCAGCAGATTCTCAGAACTGCTTCTTCAGCTTCTTCACCGTGCTTCTTAGAACAGTTCTGTACCAATGTGCTGCGAACAACATTTTAATACCAGTCAGCCATTGTCATTTGGCAATGGTACATTGGTATTAAAATACTGTTCATCACCTCTGTGCCCGTTTAAAAACAAGCTTATAAGAGAGATTTATTTTGTCCATCTCTATTTGTGCATGCATCTATTAAAATGTGAAGAAAATCTGACTTAGAATTTGTATATTACTTCTTCAAAAATTGAACTCTAACATCTCAACATCAATTTAATGCAGATCATTTAATGAAGTATTTCATGAAGCTCTGCAGCACTCTGACTATATTTGAATCTCAGGCACCAAGATCTCCAGGGCTTGGGCAACATAAAACTGGTGGAGGGTCTGAGCAGCCAGATGCAGGAGAAGTGTACCTTCCAGAACATCAGGGACATATTCTCTGCCTCGTCAAAATCTACACATACTTCAAGATCAGTTGCTCCAATTCTTTTGCTTGTTGGCTCAATAATACCTCATCAATCCTGAAATCAGTAGTAATTGCTGAGCTTTGTCCCCAGCTATCCTGGCCTGCAGCTTCGGCCAACTTGGTTAAAAGGGAATGGAGTAAAAATAATGTTGCTGCAATCCTACTTTTAGTTTGTCAGAACCTCCTCATTCCCTTTTATTTAAGGAAGCTTGGACGATCAGATAAATTGAGGCTCTGGTCAAGAGTAGGAAGGAGGTATAAGCAGCTGGGATCAAGTGTACCTCTGGAGGAGTTTCAGGAAGTGAAGGGCAAGCTAGTAAAGGAAATCAGGAGGGCACAAAAGGGACAGGAGACAGCTCTGTCAGATAATATTAAAGATAATCCCAAGAGATATTATGTGATCAGAAAGGGAAAAAAGACGATCCGAGAATGGGATCCCATAAGAATCAGACGCGAACTGTGTGTAGACCCACAGGTAATGGGAATGGTTCTCAATAAGTATTTTCACTCTATTTTTACTGTGGAGTAAGACATGAGGACTGGGTTACTTGGGGCAGTCAATATTACAGTCGAGGCGGTGCTGAAGGTCGTGACATGGATGAAGGAAGCAAAATCTCCTGGGCCTGACCAGGGGCATCCAAGGACGCTGTGGGAAGCTAGAGTGGAAAGACAGGGATGGTGCCAGAAGACAAGGCGGCAAATGTGTGTCTCTATTCAACAAGGACTGCAGGAAAAAGCCTAGGAACCACTGGCCAGTGAGCCTAACATGTGTGATCAAAAAGGTACTAGAGAGGTACTAGAGAGTATTCTGAGGGATACTGAGGGAACAGGGAGTATTCTCTTCTTCACTGATCCTCAACACAAGCGCACCACACGGCTGTGTGCCAGTCCTCTCCTGTACTCTCTGTTCCCGCACAACTGTACTGCTAAGCACAGCTCCAACATCATCTTACAGTTTGCTGACGACACGACCATCCTGGGCCTCATCACAGACAAAAATGAAAAAGGCCTATAGAGAGGAGGTAAAGGCACTAAACAGCTGGTGCCAGGAAAATAACCTCTCTCTCAGTGTCAGCAAAACTAAAGAGATGATCGTGGACTTCAGGAGACAGCAGGGGAGTGGACACCTCCCTATCCACATCGGTGATGCTGAGTTGGAAGGGTCAGCAGCTTCAAGTTCCTCGGCGTGCACATCACTGAGGTCCTCTCTTGGACACTGCACATGGACACAGTAACTAAGAAAGCCCACCAGTGGCTCATTTTCCTGAGAAGACTGAGGATGTTTGGCATGGATGCTAACATCCTCACAAACGTCTACAGTTGCACCATTGAGAGTCTGCTGACCGGCTGCATCACAGTCTGGTATGGGAACTGTACAAGGAATACGTGGTCAGCATGACTTTGTATATGGGAGATTATGTCTCACAGATCTGATTGAGTTTTTTTGAAGATGTAACCTAAAAGGTTGACGAGGGCAGAGCTGTAGACTTATATATGGATATCAGCAAAGCATTGTCGTCATCTAACATGTTGACAGAATTGGTCACCTGACGCGTTGCAGAGTGCATCATGTCGTCCTTTCCGGAGATCACCACGAGGAGGCTTCTGTCATGATGGTTACCACAGGGCAGTGTCCTTGCCGCAACATTGGTTAATATATACATCAATGACCAACTCATCACCCCGAAAAATAGGTTGTTTCTGTATGCCGATGACTTATGCATCACAACGCAACCCTCACACTTCAGCCAGATTGAGACCGTACTGGAGGCTGCTCTGCAGAATAAGACAACATTCTACCAACAGAACTCCCTGTGTTCAAACCTAATAAAAACACAAAGTGCAGCTTTTCACCTCTGGAACTGGGATGCGAAACGTCAACTGCAGGTGGGATGGAATGATGTCCTGTTGGAACACTGCAAAGCCCCAAAGTGCCTAGGTATGGTCCTCGATCGCATGTTATCATATCGCCAACATGTTGAGAAAACCAAGGCAAAGGTCAACACTCAGAACAACGTAATTCGAAAAAATGGCAAACAGCTCATTTGGAAGTGACCCAACAACAATCCGTATAGCAGCCCTGGCGCTCTGTTTCTCAGTGGCAGAATATGCAAGCCCCATCTGGAGCCGCTCTAAACATGCACGCAAGGTGGACTCTGCAGTGAACACTGCCTTTAGGAAAAACACAGGATGCCTGAAGCCGACAAAGGTTGAACATCTGTACGAGCTGGCAGGCATAGACGAACCATCTCAAAGACATGATTGGGCAGCTGCAGTAGAACGCTTCAATGTGGACACAGACCCGCCACCCATTGCACAATCACCATCAAGCCAAGAAACGCTTGAAGAGTCGGAACAGCTTTATGGAACTAGAGCCAGCCATGCCAGGCACCAAAACTAAACAACAGATGGCACCAGGACACCACCTGCCTTATACTACCTGGAAAACCCTAAACCACCTCCGCACTGAAGTTGAACGTTGCGAACTCAACCTGAAGAAGTGGGGCCTCTCGAACTCAACTGTGTAACTGTGGAGAGGTACAGACGAGGTACTGAAAAAAGTGCAACTGTGGAGAGGTACAGACAATGGCCCACCTACTGACTTGCGGCGAAGAGGCATGCACTGCGGACGATCTCCGCAGAGGCACAGATGTGGCACTGGCTGTGGCAAGGCAATGGCAGAACGACGTCTGACATACAAGCGAGCAAGGCATTTGACTAGGTTCTGCATGGTAGGCTACTTTGGAAGGTTATATCACATGGGATCTAAGGAGAGACAGCTGAAAGGACAAAAAATTTGCTTCATGGGAGGAAGCAGAGGGTGATAGTGGAAGGTTGCTCTTCGGACTGGAGGGCTGTGACTAGTGGTGTGCCTCAGGGTGCACCATAACATCATGGTCTGAGCATCCTGTCAACGGCACTGAATAGTAAGATTAAATGAGAACTGACCAGTTTGAAGTTTGATCTTTATTTTATGAGGAGTTACGATGAGGGATTACACGACATTCTTCAAAGCAGTGGTGTGAAATCACAGATAGCAATGTAGATTAATATAGTAAGATAAGAGAGAACTTTCATACCAGTTGAACTTTACAATAGAGGGTTTTTGGGAGCGGAGGGCATGTAATCCCTCATCGTAACCCCTCATAAAATAAAGATCAAACTTCAAACTGATAAGTTCTCATTTAATCTTACTATTTTACTTGGGAGTCATGTGAGTGACTACGTGAAGATTTCAAAGCTCTGTGATTTCATGCCCTGGAACGAGTCCATGTTCACACACTGCCATGCTGGGAAAAGAGGATGAACGTATTTCAGACACGACACTGTGCTGAAAAACAAAATAGGTATTTATTCATACCAAAATAATATATCCCCACGTTGGGCAATTTATTTTGCAGAACTCAAAATTTTCCCTGCAAATGTGTCAGGAGTGGCCACGGGTTTATTATAGAAGCGTTGGAAAGTCTTTTCATTGCTCCAACCCGCTGTGGCCAGGATGTGGTCCATGGGAACTTCCACATCCTAGCCGCCGATGTAGATGCAGCCCTAGTGTAGTGAGATTTGAAAACATTAGTATCCACCCCCGCTGCATCTAACACCACCCTTAACCATCTTGATATGGTTTGCACCGTGACTTTGTGATGAGGCCGTTTATGGCTTATAAGTAAAGCTCTCTCCGTGCCCCTTAGAGTCTTAGTGACTTTTATATATTGCAATATAAGTGTAACGATGCAGAGTCGAGTATCTGCAGGATAGGCCTGAAATTCTAATTTTTGGCCAGATGAACCAGGTCGGTCTTGTTTTAATAATCCCTGTATGAGAAAAGTTATCTTGCCATTGGTGATAGTCATGGCGTCCATACTTAACTTGTGTATGGACTGGACCCGTTGTGCTGTTACAAGTGCCATAATCATTACCATCTTATATGTGAGTTTGTCCAAGGTGAGCTCCGTTATGGGTGTCCATCCTCATAACATAGTTAAGACTATGCTTATGTCCCATGTATGGTTGTATCTGAGCCTAGGGGGATTGGAGTTAAATATTCCCCTCATTAGTTTAGACACTAATGGGTGTGATCCTATTGCCAGATGATCACTCCCTTTGCCCAGATAATTTGATAGAGCACTCCTTGAACAATTGATAACACTGTAACTTAATCCTTCATCAAAGTGAAGGGTAGCCAGAAACTCCAGTACTTCCGTGATGGTGGCTGTTTCATAAGTAGTATTCATCGTGGTACAGAACACTTCCCATTTCCTGATGTACGTCAGGTACTGTCTTCTGGTGGACTCCCTGCATGACGTTGAGATGGCAATTATCGTTCTGTCGGAGAGTCCGTATCCCAGAAATGGCCTTTTCAGAATCTGCAAATTAATAGATCCATGCGGTCATGACACGGATGACTATCCCCTGTAACGGGATGTACCAACAACTAGGTTGTTTGTTTATCCGGATGCAGGGTTCTGTGGCCATCTTCTGTACTGCTGGGAACCATGGTTGGGTAGGCCAGTCGGGAACAACCAAAATACCCGTTGCGGAGTCTTGTCTTACTTTTTGCAAGACCCGACTGATGAGGCAGAAGGGGGGAAATGCATAGCAGAACAAATCCCCCCAATGTAGCGAGAAAGCGTCCATCGCTACTGCCCCTGGGTCTGGTTCCCAAGCAACATATGTGGGAAGTTGGTGATTTAGTCTGGATGCAAAAAGGTCGATATCTGGTGTCCCATAACGTTCTATAATATCTGTAAACACTTGCCGATCCAACATCCATTCTATGTTGTCGTTGAATTTACGTGATCTGGTGTCTGCCACTGTATTTAGCTTACCTGGAAGGTAAGTGGCTGAGATTCAAATCTCCCTTTGCAGACACCAGTGCCAGATATTATTAGCCAATTCATCACATGATATCGACTTTATTCCACCCATATGATTAATATAGGCCATCACTGTGGTATTGTCAATTTGTAATCTGACATGCAACTGGTGCATATCCGAACAGTAGGCCCTGAGTCCATGAAATGCTCCCAGCATTTCAAAATAATTAATCCCTAATTTTTTGAATAGGGTTAACTCTTGTGCACTCCATCTGCCTCCACAACTTGTGGTGGTATTAGTTGCTCCCCAACCTTTAGCACTGGCATCAGTTTGTAATGTAACCGAGGGGTTCATGATAGTGATGGGGTTAGAACAAAGCTGAGCATTTTCTATCCACCAATTTAATTCGGATTTTGCCTTCCCTGGTAGTTTCATAGGCCTATCAAAATGGCCTGCATGATTTTTGAGAGCTAAAATTTTTGCTCTTTGAAGGTTTTGATAATGGAGTGGCCCAAATTGTGCTGCTGGAAATGCAGCCACTATTTTCCCAATCACTCTGGCTACTTGCCGTATGGATGGTTCCCTGATGCCAGTGAGGCTTCTGCATGCTTCTATCAAGTTCACCACTTTGTTAGGTGTCAAGGTGATAGACATTAGCACAGAATAGTAAACCCCAAATAATCCATGGTAGTCGAGGGTTCCAATTTTGATTTATCTGGATGTATGATAAATCCCAGCTTTTGAAAAAGATGTTTTGTGGCTGAAACTGCCAATGTAGCAATCTCCAAATTCTCCCCGATAATGAGGATATCATCAAGGTAGGCCATAACAATATGGTTTTGTTTCCTTAAATAAGCTAAAGCTGGTTTTAATATTTTTGTAAACAGCCTGGGTGCTGATAACAACCCATTGGGTAAGGCTTTGTACTGCCACAATTGTCCCATCCAGATAAATTTTAGGTATTTCCTATGATCCTTGTGTATAGGTACTGAATAGTACGCATCTTTAAGATCAATGCAAGCCGTGTAGTACCTTTCAGATATTAGCTGTTTAGCTGTGACAAATGTGTCCATCTTGAAATGGGCATACTGAACGGAAGTATTTAGTTCGGTCAGATCTATAATGATGCGGCAACCACCATCTCTTTTATTTTTTGTAAATATATTTGATACAAACTCTTGAGATTCTCTGATAGTCTTCTCAATTACCCCTTTATTGTTTAGTCTTAATAGTTCAGCATGGCCTGCCGTTCTTTCTTTTTGTGAAAGTATGAACTTCCGCCTAGGCGAATGCTGAACTGGGGTGGGGAGTTTGTGTATAAATTCAATTTTGTAACCCTGAATACTTCCGATTATGTAAGGATCAGAGGTAAAAGTGCACCACAAATGATGAAACAAGTGCAACCGTCCCCCAACATTCGATGAATTTAAAAATGCAATGTTTTTGAGGGAACCAGACCCACCTTCCTCCATGGTTATCGCCGGTGTTGTGGTCTCTGCCCATGCTTCTTCTGTTGCTGTGTTGCTGCGTTGTGGGGTTGGCGCATTTTCCAGGAAGGCCGGGCTGGGCCATGGTCTAAAAAAGACCGTTGTGCAGGTGGGCCAGCCTTCGAGCTTTCACCACCAGATGGTCTGTCATAGTACCGTTGTCTGGTGGATGTGTAGGGGTGCTGCCGCTGCTGGTAATGGGATTTTGAGGTACTGGGTACCTTGATCAGGCCTATAGCCTTGGCCTCCTCATCCAGGTCTTTCACCTGCTTCGGAAAGGTTGTCCCCAAACAGCAGATTTGGCGGTTGCGTGTTACCTGACCTGCATAATCCCGCGAATTTGGGATTGAGTGCAGGCTTTATAATGCTCCTCCTATAGCTGTTGATTTTAAACTGTGTATTACACAGTAATGCCAGAGCATCTTGCAATTCTTCCAGTAACTCAACCCCAACAGCAGTCCTGGTCACTGCTGTGATTCCAGCGGCCAACAGATTCAGAATCCTCTGAAGCTTTACCTCCTGGCCTCTTATTGTAGGGCTCATGTTCCCCCATATAGGGTTGTTCACTGCTGGAACATTGAGCTAGTTGCAATTCTCAGGAGCGAGATACTTCTCAGCCGTGGTATTAATGGCTTGCTCCTGAAGCTGGTTAGTAGCTATATAGTTTATACTGGCTGCCAGCTTTGGATGAATAGGCAGTCCTTTTTGAGTAGGAATGGCATGTTTGTTCACCATGCCCAATAACTCTTCTGGCACCCCCAACACTGCTGGTTGTTCAGCCATAGCCCCCTCTTCAGGGTCAGCCCAGCTGTGACCCCTAATGCTCCCCTGCGAAGAGGGTGAGACATTTGGCAGTCCATGATAGGATTCTGCCGTGGGTCTGTGAGGAGACCCACCGTGACTCTGCGCCTGCATAAGCAGGTCACGCTGGAGCAACTGCTCCACTATCCGCTCCATGCGGGAAAGACGCCCGCCGTCGCTATCTGCGAACGGGGTGTCTTCGGGTCCGGACCCAGCTGAGTCAACGGTCCCGTCCGACTTCCGGGTGGTTTTGTAGCCCGACCGCGGCGCACCTGCAGTCCTTATCGGTGAGAAGTTGGGAGCTGCCGGCAACACCTGCAGCTCTGGAGGAGCGGCACGCTTCTGGCTGCTTTCCACAGCAGCAGATTTTGCCGCTGCGTTCTTCGATTTTCACGACTCCATTTGCGTTTTTTTCTGTAAAACAAGAAGACACCGAGTCGCCACGCTCACCACTACAAGTGAGACTTACCTTCCGTAAGTTTTTAAAACTTACGCTGGAGGAGCGACGCTCCTCCCAACTGTCACTTCCGCAATGCGTTCGACGATATGTCGCACATGCGTGCTGGCGGGGTCTTCACGTAGTCACTCACGTGACTCCGAAGTAAAATTTACAGTTATCCTCAATTATTTTGCTGAAGTTTTTTTCCAAGCTGCAAAGGGCAATGGTGGGATATGTTGGACAAATGTGTAATGCTGCCTGGGTGAAGCCAGTAACAAAAGTTGTGGGTTTGGATTTGTTGGTCGCTTTAAAGATAGTGGGGCTTACAGTAATTCAAATGTTCCCACAAGTCTCTGCTGCTATTGAATTTAATTCTGATCCAATTATCGCACTGTCATATAATTTAGCACTTTTAATAGTAAGATTAAATGAGAACTTACCATTTCGAAGTTTGATCCTTATTTTATGAGGAGTTACAATGAGGGATTACGTGAAGAAGCACCGCCAGGTGCATGCGCGTCATACTTCAAAGCAGCAGTGTGAAAACACAGAAACCGATAGCCGAAGTAAGATAGTAAGGCTTTCAGAAGACTAGAACTACCAGATGATCCTTTCCATTTTTGAGGGCCGGGAGCAGAGGGCATGTAATCCCTCATCGTAACTCCTCATAAAATAAGGATCAAAATTCGAACTGGTAAGTTCTCATTTAATCTTACTATTTTACTTCGGAGTCACGTGAGTGACGATGTGAAGATTTCAAAGCTCTGTGATTTCATGCCATTGATGCACTCCATACGACACACTGCTTCAGTTGACACAGTAGTGAATAAATAATATATTGAACATTGCTTCAAATTATTCAATAACTATTTTAATAATAATAATGATAACAAAGGAAAGTAATAACCCCTCTATTCCAGGGGGAAATTACAAATGAATGATATGAAAACCAAGCAACCCAAATTAAACCGAACCTAACAAGCATACCCAAATCGTGGCACTGCAACAACAGGTTTATCATAAAACTTAGAAAATTCTCTCCTTTAGACCATTCTGCGGCCTCGAGGATTTGGTCGAGCGGCACGTCCTGCTCCTTCGCCGCGGATGTTGATGCCGCCTTGGTGGAGTGAGATTTAAACACATGAGTGTCCACCCCAGCTAAATCCAGAACCTGTTTTAATCATCTAGAAATAGTTTGCACTGACACTTTCTATATGTTTTTTTGTGGGTAATGAGCATTGCTGTCTCAGAACCTCTGAGACGCTTAGTTACTTCAATATATTGACTCAAATGCTTAACCACACATCATGCTTGGTCCACAGGGTATGCTTTAAAATTACCTTGGTTCCAGCCATTACTGGTCTGCTTTGCTTTATTAGATCATAGACATAAAAAGTAATTATAACTACAGATAAATGCATACAATCTAGTCAGAAGATTTGCAATGTTTGTACTCGTTGTGCTGATACTAACGCCATGAGCATAACCGCTTTAAGCGTTACTTCTGAAAACAGTGACGTAATTGGAACCCACTGTCAAAGCCATGTGAGAATTATACTGACATCCCAGATTTCTGTATATCTAGGCTTCGGGGAATTTTTATTAAAATTCTTCTCATGAATCGGGATATTAACGAATGAGACCCAATAGATTGTCGTTGTGAAAAATGTCCCAAATAGGAGGACAAAGCACTCCGAGCACTATTAATGGCATTATAACTCAGGTGCTGCTCAAAAGGCAACATTGCAAGGATTCCAATACATCCGGTATGCTTGCAGTATAAGATATATCTGACTGTACACAAAATATTTCCCATTTCTTTATATGAGACAAATATTGTTTCTTAGTGCTATCTCTCCAAACTGCAGTTATGACATCCATGTTCCTATCCGATAGTTCAAGTCCCTTGTAACGGTCTGGTCAGAATCTGCACATTAACAAATTAATACGGTCATGTAATGGATGACTTTCTCCTGTTACTGGATGTACCAACAAATTACTGCAGTTGGGGATTGTCATGAATGACTGAATCATGATTCTGAGCACCAATGGGAACCATGGCTGTGTAGGCCAGTTTGGAACCACCAAAAATGCCTGTGGCGGAGTCTTGCTCTATTTTGGTGAGACATTGCCTAATCAGGCAGAATGGGGAAAAAGCATAGGAGAATGTACGTCCCTAAGGTAGCGAGAATGCATCCACCGCTCCTGCTCCTGGGTCTGGCTCTCATGAAACATATTTAGGCAACTGGTGATTTAATCAGGATGTGAGCAGATCAATATCTGGTAACCCATAGCGGCTGACAATCTTTTTAAAAACTTCTGAATTTAACATCCATTCTGTATTGTCATTGAAGTTTCGTGACATGTTGTCTGCCATCACATTGTCTCTCCCTGGTAGGTAGATAGCTGAGAGCCTGATATTCCCGGAGATACACCAGTACTACATGAGGTTGGTCAGATTATCCCATGATATGATCTTACTCCTCCCATGTGATTAATATATGCCACAGCTGTGGTATTGTGCACCTGGAGTTGAGCATGTGAATCATTCATTGTAGAACAATAAGCTTTCAATGCATAAAATGCCCCTAATAACTCCAAATAATTGTGTTTGGAAAATTAAATCCTCTTGGACACTCCATCTACCACCACAGCTAGATTTGCTGTCCGTAGCTCCCCATCCGAGAGCGCTCACATCAGTCTGTAAAACCAGTGAAGGTTGCTAAACCAAATTATTTTTAGTAGCTCGTGCAACATTGATAATCCACCATTGCAATTCAGCTAAAGCTGTAGTTGGTAACTGCATGGACCTATCAAAATGACCTGCCCCTTATTTAGTACTTGTTCTCTGGCTCGTTGCAGACTTTGATAGTGCAGCGGTCCAAACTGTACGGCAGGAAAAGCTGCTACGAATTTACCAATAACCCTGGCTACTTCTCAGATGGAGGCATAAGGTTTCTCAGCGAGGCAAGTACAGGAATTTGTAATATCCACAACTTTAGCTGTTGGCAAAGTTACTGACATATCAACTGAATTAATGACAAACCCCAAATAATCAATTGTTTGGGATGGCTGTAACTTAGATTTTGTTGGATGGACCAGAGACCCTAACCTTTCAAATAGGCTTGTGGTTGCTGAAACCAGTTCTTCAGCTGTCTCCTGAGTGGCGCTTACAATTAACATATCATCTAGATAAGCCATTACAATATGATTCTGAGCCCTCAGTAACATCAGTGCTGGTTTCAATAATTTTATGAACAGCCTGGGAGCTGAAGTTAACCTATTGGGTAAAGCTTTAAATTGCCTCAGCTGACCCATCCAATTAATTTCAAGTACCTGCCATAATGATGATGAATTAGTACTGAATAATAAGCATCTTTTTAAGTCTATAGTAGCCGTATAACAGCCTTGTGACAACAACTGCTTTAAATGCCGATACTGAACATATGAATTTAAGTTTGTGAGGTCCAGAATGACTCTGCAACCCCCATCTTTCTTCGGTCTGGGGATATATTGGACACAAATTGTTGAGGATGATTCACTGTTCTTTCAATTATCCCTTTCTGGAATAAATATTTAATTTCTTCTTCTACCTGACGAGTTTCTGGTGCAGCAAACACCAAGACTCTATTAGGCCTATTCTGTACAGGTGGATCAACTCCTGCCATAAATTCTATTGTAGCCTGACACAGTATCTAGTATAAACTGATAAGATATTATGCAGCATCATTCATTATAAAACAATTGCAATCTACCCCCAACTGGAGGTTGTTTCCCAGAAGTTTTATCTGTGATGGAATGAAGTTTCTGTACCTCCGTAAACGACCTAGAAGGTCTCCTTCTCCCAATATAAGGGTTGATGTGGGCTGTACTGGGTATAATACTTTCTACCCATCTCCCTGCCTCTGCAGGTCCCTGCCCCGAAATCAAACCCCCTTCGTATCCAACCTGCTTGTTTTCTCAGGACAGGGATGAGAAGTTTTATAAGGCCAATATCCTTAATTTGTTTTGGCAGATTTTCACCAATAATTAATCTGGTGCCTGGATATTGCTTGCCCTACACAGTCCTGCAAATTTTGGGTGTAATGTTGGCCGGATGGCAATTTTCCTCATACAATTAAGTTTGAAATAGGCATTGCAGAATAACGCAAGCATGTCCTTCTGGGTTTTGGACATTGTCGACCCTGTATGTCTTTCCCAAATGCAGTGATGCCTGCTGATATTAGCTGGAGGACATGCTGGAAACACATTTCCTGCCCTCGCATCGTTACACTCATGGGTGTCCAAATTGCTGAGTGTACTGTTGGCACCCTGAGCGAGGCACAATTGACGGGTGTTTTATATTTTTCAGCTGTTTCAGTCATAACAGTTTCTTGGAGCTGGTGAGAAACCAAATAATTAATGTTGGCAGCCAGGTTCTCGTCCATAGCCTCACCAGTCCCATCCGATGTAACAAAACTTCATGCTACATCGGGAACACCCGGAGCGTGGCTCTTGTGCTCTGGTGTATACACATAAGTAGGGACACCCGCTTCAGGGTCAGTCTCCTCCTGCCCACCAGACCAAAACAAGGCACTGGAGAGTCAGATTCCCATTCTTGATAGGCACCATACTCAGTGTATGGAACTCCTTCGGAGGCTGACTGGGAAATCTCTGGGTCTTTGGACCTTGACTGATTAAAGTTTGGAGCATTGTCTCCATTTCCAGTCTCCCCCACATTTTTTCCTGTCTTGGAGGAGAGTCAATTTGTTTTACATTTTCTTGTGTATTTGTGTGCATAATACTAAGAGAAACTGCATCTGGTAACACATACTCAGAGCAGACCTTGTATGTGTTTCTCTACAGTTGTGGCCTCAGTGCCCTGCGACACTGGGGCAGCTGGAGGTTTGTTAATTACGGAAATAACGGTCACCGGTATCGGAACCGGCACCGCACATATCTTTTTTGCCGATCGCTGCGATGGGACCGCAACGCTGCACGACCCACGCTTGTTCCCCCGCTCTCCATACCACAGGCTCCTGCTGACTCGCAAGCCAGCCTTACGAAGCTTAAATCTCGTTGTAAACTTTTTAAACCACTTACCTGCTAGGTTTTCTACTTACCGCTGGTGGAGCTGCGCTCTCCAGCCCGTTCAATGCGACATGCGTTGATGTAATGACGCGCATGCACCTGGCAGGGCTTCTTCACATAGTCACTCACGTGACTCCGAAGTAAAATGAGATTTCATTCTCTTACTGTGTAGCTGGTATGTGAATGTGGTAAATGCATTAAGGAAATGTTGTATGGATTATGTGTAGGCCAGTGAGAGAAACAAGAGTGACAGTGATGTCACACAAATGACAGTAAAGAGTGATCTCCTGGTTGCTAAACATTTTAACTTCCCCTCCCATTCCCACACTGACCTTTCTGTACTGGGCCTCCTGCATTGTCAGACTGAGGCCCAGCACAAATTGGAGGAACAACACCTCATATTTCGCTTGGGCAGCTTACACCCCAGCGGGTTGAATATTGACTTCTCTAACTTTAAGTAACCCTTGCTTACCCTCTCTCTCCATCCCTTCCCTTTCCCATTTCTTCAATCAGTATGACTGTCCCCCTGATTACATTTTATCTCTGTTTGCTTTGTTGTTAACTTTTCCTAGCTAACCATGACTACATTTTCCTTGAAATCATCTATTTTGATGTCTCATTTTCACACCTTAGCCTTCCTTATATCTGTGTCTCCGACTCCCCTGACTCTGATTCTGAAGAAGGGTCACGACCCGAAACGTCACCCTTTCCTTGTATCCAGAGATGCTGCCTGCCCCGCTGAGTTACTCCAGCATTTTGTGTCTATCTTTGGTGACAGTAATACAGACTTTCTATTTTTGGTGTGGCCAGTCTCATGATGCATCTCTGCCCATATCTTACCCTTATATCTTGATCACAATCTACCTTGAGTGAAACAATATTCAGAAGCACATGGGAGATTGGAGATACTGGAGTCTGGAGCAGCAATCTGCTGGAGGAACCCAGCAGGATGGGCAGTGTCTGTGGAGGGTTTTCTGATGCAGGGTTTACAACCTGACATGCCAATAATTCTATGATGCTGCTTGACCAGATGAGTTCCTCCACAACACCGCTCCTTCAACCATCCCCAACCCAACATATCCTCCTCTTCTTGTGGTTTACCTTCCAGAAAGTTGGTATGCTTTTGTTCACTCAGTGGTTCGGCATGAAGAGAGAGGATGGCAACACTTTCTAATGCACAGATGACTCACATCAGCAGAGGCAGAAAGACCTCCAACTCATTCTTATTGGAAATAACAGTAAACATCTTTCTTTCTTGAACCTGTATGTTCTAAGTGTTACTACAGGCACTAATGAGTTCAACAGCAATGTTTCTTTTGTCTGTGTTTAGGATTTTGATCTGAATACAATTGTTCTCAAACTGAGCTTTGCCAAGATATTTCTTTGAACCTTGGAACTCAAGTCTGACCTTATTCAAATACGGCAAACAAAACATGGAGAGTAAAAACGTGGAGAGTAAAACTTCCTCCATCCGGGTTTGTCATAAAACACTGATCTAGCCCATCAATGTACCCTTAGGGAATCTGACCTAAACCTATCTCTGCAACAATGTGGTTTATTCTTTACTGCCTTCCTACATCGGAACTGTTAGTTCAAGGAGCAAGGAGCAACTGTTAGTTCAAGGATGTACAACAAATGTTGGTGCTGCCAACCTGCAACATATCCATGAACAATTAAATAAATAAAAGAAATGGGCTAATGAGAGTTCTTTACCTATTGAAGGGTAAATACCCAGATTAGAACACCGGGTATGTAATGTGTCAAAAGTGAGATGAGGGACTGTGAGATTTGCAAAAACTGGTAAGTTCATGAGAAAGATGTAGAGGACAATACTTGAAAGAGACTGAAGAGAAATGTGGGTCTTTGCGTGTGGGATAACTAATGAATGTGGGCATATGGTCATTGAATATAAAAGCGGCATTCTCATCATCTTGATGGTGTGGTCACTGGACATTCTTGAGCACTGTGGCTCTTGGGAGCGCAGCTCTCAGCTTTGACCTTCTCTGCAGTATATTATTATTGGTGTTTAGCGGTTGTCTGGAGAACTTCCACGTAGATGCAGGGCAGGGTCTATGCATGTGCATATTGAGACTGGTGACACAACCTGTTGCCCAAGCAATGAGAGTGCACTTCTCCTTTAAATGTTAGACCATATGCCTCAAGAGGCATCAGAAACACTGTGGCCTCAGCCTAACAACCACCAGCTGTGTTCCTGGAAAACAGAGGGCAGGCAATTAAATTTATTGGAATCTCTTATCCACCGATCCGCTTCCCTCCCACCAAGTCACCCCCGTTAATGTAGTATTATGAACAGATCAGGATTTTATCCTTTGTAAGGAAACTTTTAAAAAGGCAATTCATGGCATCACCCTGACTGGATTTGTAACATTGACCAGAGCAGTAAGAGAGGTAAGTGTGTCATTTTCACCACCGTTCAAACCTACTTGACACGGTGTAGAAAGAAACAGCAGATGCGGGTTTACACTGAGAGATATACACACAATGCTAGAGTAACTCAGTGGGTCAGGCAGCATCTCTGGAGAAAACAACAGGTGACATTTTGGGTCGAGACCCTTCTTCAGACCAGTCTTCTGCTGAGTTACTGACCTGCTGAGTTACTCCAGCATATTGTGTCTATCTGCTTGAGGTAGGTTTTAAGTATACATTTTTCAGGTTTCCTGCCAAGAGTCTTGGGTTTTCCTTGTCACAACATTGAATTGTGACCCTGGGTGGCACGGTGGTGCAGCTGGTAGAGCAGCTGCTTCACAGCACCAGAGATCCGAGTTCAATTCTACCCTTGGATGCTAATTGTATAGGGTTTGCACATTCTCCCTATGACCATGTGGATTTCCTCTTGGTGCTCCAGTGTCCTCCAGCATTCCAAATACATTCAGGTTTGTAGATTAATTAACCAGTGTAAACCGCCCCGAGAGTGTAGAGAGTGAATGCAAAAATTGAATAACATAAAACGAGTGTGAATAGGTGATTGATCAGTGGCACGGACTTGATCGACCATAAGGCCTGTGCCCAAGGTGCATCTTTCAATCCAATCCCATCCCTTTCCCAACAACCCACCAATACTGTTGCAGGCAAAACTCGGACCATCTTCTTGGCATGGTTACTTGTTATCCCTGGCTCTGACCTCTTGCCATAATTTCCCCTCTACCTAGTCTTTAGCCAGACTTGCTAAGGTGCATGCTGCTTCCTTCAACCAAGCCTTCTAATAAACCAACGATAGAAGCAAATTGCTGGAGCAGCTCAGCGGGTCTGGATAAAAGACCCTTCACTAAACAGATGTGCAAGCAAGGATTGCAAACCTGATCACTCCCACTGTGGCTGTTCAGTGTTGACTAGGACATTACGAGCTACATGAATCTCTCCCCTTGCCCCATGCATGCCTATGCCATGGTCTAATGGGCCAAGATGCATATGTAACCTATCAATTATGTGCATGAGTCATTCAAATCAGAATGCAAACTCTACCAGAACCAATTGGGGTGGAAGCTACTTAATTATTACTTAATTTTCATTTGAGCACAGGAACTAATTTTAATATTTACTCCTATTTGAACCTGCAGTTCTTATGCTACAGTTTACTGTGCTATTTGCTGATAATGAACACAGCTGGAGCCCAGAAATCAGTAGTTCCAGAAAGGTGCTCAATTAGTCATCTCGGAAACGTGTAAATAGGAATCTGTGGAGTGAAAAATAATCATCATGAAAAATATAACCACCTTCCTGCTGTGCTCAGAATGAACTGTAAAAAGCACCTGTCTAGCCAGCATGCACCAGCAGCTTACTCTCTCCTCCAGGGATTAATAAAATGTTTTATGTCAAGGTTGGTATTGTTCCTTTGAAGTTTATGTGCCCTTTCTCAGAATGCATGTGTGGCTGTGTGTGGTGTACTTCTCTGTATTTTTGTTCTGTTTCCTATATTTTATACGACTTAAACATTTGGAATGTATGACTACTACAAATTTAATAGTACTTTAATAGTGTTGCTGCAATGCATTTTTTGTTCTGCAGATGCATATGCACAGTATAACTCAAGGCAAGTGGCTTCATGAATAGGATAGTCATACTCTGTTTAATCATTGCATCAGTGTAAGATGGAGCTTCTTACAGAGGTTAGTGTAGTTAAAAGCTAATGGGACATTTACCTTCTGTCATGCAGTCAATACCCGTACCAATTTAATTTTGCTTATTCAAACCACATACGTTTATTCAAGCCTCTCCCCTCTCCCTCCACCTTTCTCTTTCCCTCCCCCTCCCCCTTTCTCTCGCTCTCCATCTCTCCATCCCCACCCCTTCTCTCCACCCCTCCCTGTGTCCTGCCATAGCAGAACATATAATACCGTGCTTCCTACTCAGATGATGAAAGTAGTCCCAAACTTATTAGAATAAATATGATGTTAACACATGATAATAATAATAATAATAATAATAATAATAATAATAATAATAACAACTTTATTTGTATGGCACTTTTCATACAATTGAATGCAACCCAAAGTGCATTCCACAAAAATACAATTTAAAACAGTAAGGAAATAAACAGTTAATAGTACAGATTTATATGATTTTTTTTTTAAATAAAAAAAATGGAGAGTTTAAACGGACATAAATCAAAAACACTGAGGTCAAATACAGAGTCCCATATGCTATATGAGCACACAAGCTGCTGAAGGCTGTGCTGAGATAAATACAAGAGAATAAAGGTAATTTTTACAATGTCATTAGAAGAAGTAAATGTTTGATTGCAAATATAAGTTTTTAGCTGCCATTTAAAAATGTCAACTGAGTGGGTGTCTCTCATAGCCCTGTGTCGGGTATTCCACAGCTTTGGGCGTAATTGAAAAAGGCTGCTTCACAAATGTTCTTATTGCTGCGGCATTGAGAGGCTACAGGCTGGCATCAGAAGACCCGAGCGCTCGAGTAGGGGCATAGGGAAAGAGGGGTTGTAAAATATGCTGCTCCTGAGCCATTTAGGGCTTTACAGACAAGAAGGAGGACTTTATAGTCTATCCTGGATCTCATAACCAATGAAGGTAGTATAACACTGGGGTGTTATGTTCCCTTTACTTGGTATTTGTTAAAAGCCAGGCTGCGATATTTTGAATGTTCTGTAACTTGTTGGTGGATTTTGAAGGCAGACTGGTAAATGGCATTAGAGTATTCAAGTCTGGTTGATATGAAAGAATGTATGTTTTTTACAGTCATGTTGAGTTAAGAAAGGCTGTACTTTAGCAAAATTTCTGAGGTGATAGAAAGCACACTTTGCTACCTTATTTATGTGAGATTTAAAATTAAGATGATTGTCAATTTTTACCCC